>ONZH01024471.1:0-600000 GCA_900303285.1 Rhinella marina | reverse complement strand
GTACGTCTACTAGAGGAGCATAGAATAGAATAAGACATAAAACCCAAATCTAAACCTGTGGGCTCCTCGGAGTCTATTGTGGTCATCGATTCTGAGTCATTCTGAGTCTTGACTACTATTTTATGATGTATAAATACTGAGATGTGATCATCACTATTGAGGTGAATTAAAAGTCATCTACTCAGCAATGGAGTAACAAGTAACCTTGAAGTTGATACGGGACCCAGCTCAACCAGAAATTGTAAGATTATGATTTTGGTGATTTAATTTTAGCACAGGAATAATGAACACAGTGATGTCGCAGTACAGCGATCACTATATGGTCTATAAATGGGCGGAGCCTGCTCATTGAGTAACCAATAACAAATCAGTATAATGGGTAATCTCCATGGACTTCATATTGTATAATGACCACGTTTCCTTTACCTTTCAGCCAATCCGGAACCACAACCCATGGATGCTGCTGTACTTCATCTCATTCCTCCTCATCGTCAGCTTCTTTGTGCTGAACATGTTCGTGGGCGTGGTGGTGGAGAACTTTCACAAGTGCCGCCAGCACCAGGAGGCGGAGGAGGCTCGTCGTAGGGAGGAGAAACGGCAGCGACGTCTGGAGAAAAAGCGCAGGAGTAAGGCGTTGTATATGTCTGGTCGGTAGACTGTTTACCAAAAAATCTTTCTGAGCCCTGCCTGCCACCGTAGCCTAACTAGAGCTTAAGCTACGTAGAGAAATTCGTAGTGCGGCCAACTCAAGGAAAACCTTTTGAGATGGAAACAGGATGCAACCGAGTAGTCAGTTATTGAGGGGGACCGGGCGACTTGCAGGAATTTAAGTTTTCTTTCAGGTTAATTTTTCCAAAAAGTTACTGTTCCTAAGGAGAGAGTGTAGGACCATGTTGGAGCTGCCCATGAGAACCATTGCAGTCGTTGAAAGAGTCCAATTTTTGGGGCCATGCTTGTCAGAGAACCCATACTGGTCATGGCCCAGTTAAGGTGTCCTCACACTTGGGATGGCCATGGGCAACACCACCAATTTTAAGGTGACTATCCTTGAACAAAATGTAGCAGGCATCTTCATAAACCTTAGGTCAACTTCTCCAAAGAAAATTTGTTACTTTTGTCCATTTTGTCCACCAACTTTTTTACTCATTTAGATTTTTTTTTTAAATTGATGATAATGGAGAGTTGCACAAAGTCTTAGATATATCTTCCTTTACGGGAGTATTCTGATGATGTCATATGGGTGAGGGTCCTGGAGCTGGGACCACTACTGATGTCCTAAATGGGAAAGCACCAAACCACTGGTTGAGATGCCACCCTCATACCTATCCATGACTTTCATTGAGGTCATTGGAGATGTACCCATCAGAGACCTGCCCTGGGAACCATTTGTTCAGTACATTGGTAGAGGTTGGACCTCCTGGACCCCAATATTGTTGTTAAGACCCTTAAAATATCGAACTACCAGCTACCTAAAGCTACCAGAGTAGCGATGTGCATATATATAGGCATACACATCCAAATTATTTTTAGTCCATCATGGAAAGTGAGGCAACATCTAATTCCTACGTCCACCTCTCATCCATATATGTATGGCTGGTCTTCTAACCTTACATGGTTTATACTATAATGATACATCCACGATTAGGTGATTTCTCCTGTATGCCCCCGACCTAAGCTTATATGCAATGCAAGTCCTATCAGGCGCCACTATCGCTTGCATTGCTGCTTTACTAAACTCAAGTTTGCACCCAGCTCCCATATGCATGTACCTACTGTATATCTCCTACCTAACCAAGCCTTTGGCTAACCTTCTACCTCCGAATGATGCACAGTGCCACCCGTTATGTATAGAGCTCCGTCAGACACAGGAGATTGCGTCACGTAACAGTCACTCATGGCCTTTGATGACTGACACTCACTCTGCCGCCTTTTCCTCTCAAACCTCCGTAGACGCAGCTAGAATGTAGAAATGCGAGCGCATGTCCCTGCATGCAAAACCCAGGCTGCATGTGGAACGTAGGCCGAGCAGAGAAACCTAAACGTAGCATTTGGGAATCCCAAGATTCTATCGATAATTTTTTAATCTTTTTGTATTGATCCTATTATTTCAAAGGGGGGCAAACTGAAACTGCCCTGAATCATCAGTGATATCATGATGTTGGGGTGACAATGTCAACGATTATGGGTCAATCTGATGTTCAACCAAGGCTCAGAAACCTCTAGTAGAGTAGATTTTGCTTGAACCAGGTGTCCGCCACCTTCCTCTTTTCGATCCCTGGCCACATCCACATTGCCCAACTGCTCAGTCTTCCCAGAAAGCTGCATTATGAAGGGGTAAAATGTGTGCCCAGATGCAGATAGTCTAGATTTCTACTGTAAGTTAGCTGATTCAAGATTCTTAGATGATCGGAAGAGTTCAATATTGTCTCAGCAGCCAACGTTGATCAATCCTTGACCTATGTCCCAACGAATATTGGATGGAAAACCTCACTGTGGTTGGACACCATTAGGTAACCGATTGGTTGGGGCTCCTACTACACTAGATCCTAACCCAAAAGAACTGGGCACCTTGGAACCACCATGGTTCTCAATAATGCTGCATTGACCACAATCAAAAAGTGGCCACCACTGAGATGAGGGAGTGGAGTGGAAGACAGAGAGGAGCCCCCCTTTAAGTTAGTTTCCATGCAGGACCAGTATGGTCCAGGATTAGTTACTTATGACTTGGAACCTGTTTGGTCTTCGTTGGGGTGCCAATGGTGTTCAAGGTGAAGCTTGTGGGCCCCAATGTGAAATCAGTAACAGGGCCCCCACCTACCATGTATTTAATATATAAATCTGAGTGTATGTATGTGTGTGTATGTCCGCTAAAGGAATCCACACCGTTGCAGCTACAATCACGAAATTTGGCACACAGGTACATCAGGTGTCCAGGAAGGCGTTCCTGAGATATTCCAAAAAAATGCATTAGCCAATAGAAACCTGGTCAAATGACCCTTATCAGCCAATAGAAGCTCCTCAGGAGTCGCCCCCATTACACCCCAGGCCCTACGGGGCTCCCGTTTACAACCTCACAGGCTGTTAGTCTCCACACACACCAGGTTTCCATAACAACCCAGTCAGTTTTCTTCACTGCTGTAGGTCTACTTTAAAGGGGCAGAGAGCTGTGGATGACACTGTTAAAGGGGTATTCCGGTTACCATAAATATACCTTATGTTTTAGACGAATTCATCATCAATCATTACATCATATAATATAAATTTTACATATTTACCGTGGCTTCACGTTTGGGGGCATGGCCGGTGAGGTCCGGCTTTCTGGGGTGAAGACAGAGGCCACCCTAGCTGCTGTGGAGGTCACAGTTAAAGGGGAGGGTGCTGTGGATGTTACTGTTAAGGGGCAGGCTGCTGTGGAGGTCACTGTTAAAGGGGCGGGCACTGTAGATGTCACTCTTGATATCTTTTAACGACACACACAAACATTAAATGAAATTAGATGAAATATGCCCGGGCGAAGCCGGGTCCTTCTGCTAGTCTGAATTCTGTAAAAAAGGAATATTTGGTCCCTTTCCTGCTAAAGGGGTTCTACAAGATTAGAAAAACGTGGATGATTTTTTTTCCACAAACAACACCAATTCATGAGTTGTGTCTGGTACTATGGCCGCTCTGGGATACCACAAAGAACCTGTGGACAGAGGTGGCTCCGTTTGTGTTCATAGGGGAGGGCAATTATCCTGAAACCAACTTGTTCAGACATCAGCCAGGTTCAGTAGTCTTTCTTGGTGCATACAATGGAACGCATGGACTATTTGCTTTAAAATGACTTCCCCGGCATGCGTACCGTGAGGGATTTCAGGGCGAGTGGTTAATATCTAAATACAATAGCGGCTGTGTATGTAATTTATGGTCACTTCTCCAGAGGTCTCCCAGGGTTTTCCTATCGAGAAGAGCTTCGCGTTGCGATACTATCCGGGTGATTGTCTTTGGAACGTGTTTAGCGCACAGAGGGTTGAGATATAATGGGATAGGACTGGCCCGACTGCACAAGACAATGCCGAAGGACAAATTACACATCCAAAAACACGTGTTTCATCCACCAGGAAATAAAAAAAAAAAAACAATTGGAAGAAATTATCCTAAATATGTTGAAGGGTTCCCCAGACAAGCGGCCGCATTACATTCAGTGCCGGGTGACTGCCTCCAAGCAAGGGCAGGACGACAGTATCTAAGTGGGAGAGGGAATAGGAGACTTGATTGGTTTTGATTTTAACCTTATGAATCTTCTTCCACTTACAGACGATTGGATTTGCATTTGGTTTTTAACCCCTTCCTGTACTGGAGGCACACTAAATACTGCAGATAAAGGACAATAGAGACAGGGACACATTATTTATATACTGAGGAGAAGTTGTCCTCACGTATCAAGCAGATTCAGCTTGTCTCTCGATATCTGAGGACAGCTCAAGCTTTATGTACTGATTCTACTCAAAAATAGTTCATCATTGTCTGCAATACTACTAAGAAACTACCTGGACCACCAAGGCTACTACAAGACTTGTGGTAGAGAAGACCTTTGTGGGCCAAGCTACATGGTTGATTTGTAGCATTATGGTAACACTTCCCAATTAGTGAGCTGTTTTTCTGGGTGTTAACAAAGTTCTTTGAATCTTTGCAATTTTGGTTTGGTTTTTGGTTCTTTTGATCGTTGGATTGTTTTAGTTTTGAATCTTCTCAGCATTGGGTCTTCTAGGCTTTGAACCTTCTCAGGTTTGACTTTCTTGTTCATCTGAGCTTTGGTTCTTCTAAGCTTTCTGTCCTTTGAGCTTTCGATCTTCTTTGGTTCTTTTGAGTTTCAAGTCTTCTGAGCTTTGAATCTTCTCCGCTTTGGATCTTCAGGGCTTTGGATCTTCAGGGCTATGGATCTTCAGGGCTATGGATCTTCAGGGCTATGGATCTTCAGGGCTATGGATCTTCAGGGCTATGGATCTTCAGGGCTATGGATCTTCAGGGCTATGGATCTTCAGGGCTTTGGCTCTTCAGAGCTATGGATCTTCAGAGCTATGGATCTTCAGAGCTATGGATCTTCAGGGCTATGGATCTTCAGGGCTTTGGATCTTCAGAGCTATGGGTCTTCAGAGCTATGGATCTTCAGAGCTTTGGATCTTCAGAGCTTTGAATCTTCAGAGCTTTGAATCTTCAGAGCTTTGAATCTTCAGAGCTTTGGATATTCCAGGTTTTTTTTTTTTGCTTTGAGTCTTCTGGGTGTTGGCTGTTCTGTCCTTTGAACCTTCTGAGCGTTGAATCTTCTGAGCTTTGGGAATTTTCTTTGGATTTTCTGATTCTCAGATTTTCTTATCTTTAAATTTGCTAGGTTTACAATCTCCTGAACATTGGATATTCTTAGCTTTGGAATTTCTGAGCTTTGAATCTTCTGAGCATTGGTTCATTTGAGGTTTGGGTTCATTGAGCTTTGTATATTCTTAGGATCTTCTGAGTTTTGAATCTTTGGAGCTTTGATTCTTCTGAGGTTTGGGTCTTTTGACATTTGAATCTTCTTTCGATCTCCTGAGCTGTGGATCTTCCAAGTTTTGGATGTTTTGATCTGCTTTGGATTTTCTAAAATGTAGTTGCTTTGAGATTTTGAACTTACAATCATTAGATCTTTGGACTTTTAGGCTCTAAGTCTTTGGCATGTTCATACATACAATCCCACACATTATGCTATTCAGTGTAAGCCATGACTTTCATGCCCCTGCTGCATACCTAGTAGAAGTTGAGAACTTAGCGTTAAACTGTGTTCCATCATGTTTCTGAATTTCACATTTTTGTGGGTGCACTGAGTCATGTAATGGCATCTCCATGTCCTATAGCTCTATCTTAGCACAAATAGCTCTTCTATATCTGCAGTAATATTCTTGTCAGGGACGTGGAATAGAATTCACAGTTGGCTTATTTAATACCGATCTGTTTCTTTATTCACAGTGACAGCGGCATCACAGTTAATCAGTAAACACTTTAGTGATAGTTCTTGACCAGACCCAACCTGTAACCTGCCATCGTCTTAAAGGAACATTGTGAACTTATATAACTTATACCAGCTGTACATATATAATTATATACAGGAGATGCCCAGGTTATACCAGCATGCTCCATATCACTATATACAAGAAGATGTATAACTTATACCAGCTGTACATATATAATTATATACAGGAGATAACCAGGTTATACCAGCATGCTCCATATCACTATATACAAGAAGATGTATAACTTATACCAGCTGTACATATATAATTATATACAGGAGATACCCAGGTTATACCAGCATGGTCCATATCACTATATACAAGAAGATGTATAACTTATACCAGCTGTACATATATAATTATATACAGGAGATACCCAGGTTATACCAGCATGGTCCATATCACTATATACAAGAAGATGTATAACTTATACCAGCTGTACATATATAATTATATACAGGAGATACCCAGGTTATACCAGCATGGTCCATATCACTATATACAAGAAGATGTATAACTTATACCAGCTGTACATATATAATTATATACAGAAGATACCCAGGTTATACCAGCATGCTCCATATCACTATATACAAGAAGATGTATAACTTATACCAGCTGTACATATATAATTATATACAGGAGATACCCAGGTTATACCGCATGCTCCATATCACTATATACAGAAGATGTATAACTTATACCAGCTGTACATATATAATTATATACAGGAGATACCCAGGTTATACCAGCATGCTCCATATCACTATATACAGGAGATGTATAACTTATACCGGCTGTACATATATAATTATATACAGGAGATACCCAGGTTATACCAGCATGCTCCATATCACTATATACAGAAGATGTATAACTTATACCAGCTGTACATATATAATTATATACAGGAGATACCCAGGTTATACCAGCATGCTCCATATCACTATATACAGAAGATGTATAACTTATACCAGCTGTACATATATAATTATATACAGGAGATACCCAGGTTATACCAGCATGCTTCATATCACTATATACAGAAGATGTATAACTTATACCAGCTGTACATATATAATTATATACAGGAGATACCCAGGTTATACCAGCATGTTCCATATCACTATATACAAGAAGATGTATAACTTATACCAGCTGTACATATATAATTATATACAGGAGATACCCAGGTTATACCAGCATGCTCCATATCACTATATACAGAAGATGTATAACTTATACCAGCTGTACATATATAATTATATACAGGAGATACCCAGGTTATACCAGCATGCTCCATATCACTATATACAGAAGATGTATAACTTATACCAGCTGTACATATATAATTATATACAGGAGATACCCGGGTTATACCAGCATGCTCCATATCACTATATACAAGAAGATGTATAACTTATACCAGCTGTACATATATAATTATATACAGGAGATACCCAGGTTATACCAGCATGCTCCATATCACTGTATACAAGAAGATGTATAACTTATACCAGCTGTACATATATAATTATATACAGGAGATACCCAGGTTATACCAGCATGGTCCATATCACTATATACAAGAAGATGTATAACTTATACCAGCTGTACATATATAATTATATACAGGAGATACCCAGGTTATACCAGCATGCTCCATATCACTATATACAAGAAGATGTATAACTTATACCAGCTGTACATATATAATTATATACAGGAGATACCCAGGTTATACCAGCCTGCTCCATATCACTATATACAGAAGATGTATAACTTATACCAGCTGTACATATATAATTATATACAGGAGATACCCAGGTTATACCAGCATGCTCCATATCACTACATACAAGAAGATGTATAACTTATACCAACTGTACATATATAATTATATACAGGAGATACCCAGGTTATACCAGCATGCTCCATATCACTATATACAGAAGATGTATAACTTATACCAGCTGTACATATATAATTATATACAGGAGATACCCAGGTTATACCAGCATGCTCCATATCACTATATACAGAAGATGTATAACTTATACCAGCTGTACATATATAATTATATACAGGAGATACCCAGGTTATACCAGCATGCTCCATATCACTGTATACAAGAAGATGTATAACTTATACCAGCTGTACATATATAATTATATACAGGAGATACCCAGGTTATACCAGCATGCTCCATATCACTATATACAGAAGATGTATAACTTATACCAGCTGTACATATATAATTATATACAGGAGATACCCAGGTTATACCAGCATGCTCCATATCACTGTATACAAGAAGATGTATAACTTATACCAGCTGTACATATATAATTATATACAGGAGATGCCCAGGTTATAGCAGCATGCTCCATATCACTATATACAGGAGATGTATAACTTATACCGGCTGTACATATATAATTATATACAGGAGATACCCAGGTTATACCAGCATGCTCCATATCACTGTATACAGAAGATGTATAACTTATACCAGCTGTACATATATAATTATATACAGGAGATACCCAGGTTATACCAGCATGGTCCATATCACTATATACAGAAGATATATAACTTATACCAGCTGTACATATATAATTATATACAGGAGATACCCAGGTTATACCAGCATGCTCCATATCACTATATACAGAAGATGTATAACTTATACCAGCTGTACATATATAATTATATACAGGAGATACCCAGGTTATACCAGCATGCTCCATATCACTGTATACAGAAGATGTATAACTTATACCAGCTGTACATATATAATTATATACAGGAGATACCCAGGTTATACCAGCATGCTCCATATCACTATATACAGAAGATGTATAACTTATACCAGCTGTACATATATAATTATATACAGGAGATACCCAGGTTATACCAGCATGCTCCATATCACTGTATACAGAAGATGTATAACTTATACCAGCTGTACATATATAATTATATACAGGAGATACCCAGGTTATACCAGCATGCTCCATATCACTATATACAGAAGATGTATAACTTATACCAGCTGTACATATATAATTATATACAGGAGATACCCAGGTTATACCAGCATGCTCCATATCACTATATACAGAAGATGTATAACTTATACCAGCTGTACATATATAATTATATACAGGAGATACCCAGGTTATACCAGCATGCTCCATATCACTATATACAGAAGATGTATAACTTATACCAGCTGTACATATATAATTATATACAGGAGATACCCAGGTTATACCAGCATGGTCCATATCACTATATACAGAAGATGTATAACTTATACCAGCTGTACATATATAATTATATACAGGAGATACCCAGGTTATACCAGCATGCTCCATATCACTATATACAAGAAGATGTATAACTTATACCAGCTGTACATATATAATTATATACAGGAGATACCCAGGTTATACCAGCATGCTCCATATCACTATATACAAGAAGATGTATAACTTATACCAGCTGTACATATATAATTATATACAGGAGATACCCAGGTTATACCAGCATGCTCCATATCACTATATACAGAAGATGTATAACTTATACCAGCTGTACATATATAATTATATACAGGAGATACCCAGGTTATACCAGCATGCTCCATATCCCCATATACAAGTAGATGTTTTCTGTGTGCAGGTTTATCTTCATGCTGCATATAACCCGTGGCAGAATATATCTTGATTCCTCTGTGTATCTTGTGCCTTGCTGAAAGGAGATAGAAAATGTCAGATTTAAATGCAGGAGCGCTCAGTATAACTTTCCACAATCAGAGGATTATTCATCACTTCAGTATTGTTTAACAGGGGGAAAAAAAGTAGATCACGGCCCTGAAAATCCACGACGAGCCGCCAGAAATGCGATAGTTTGCTAAAAATAAAACCACAATCATTTGTTTTTAATTCCAAATCCGTGAGCCGCATTGTATCGTGTTCAATCGCTGACGCCCTCCTTGCGCTTTGTAACCAAACGGCACAAAGAAGCCGGCTGCCGCAGATTTATCTCCTTAAGATTATTTAGGGACTGATCACAATGGTCCTTTAGTAAATAGACTAACACCAAATAAAACCATTATCCTCGCTCCTCCGCCGGGAGGAAAAAGTTTCTCCTCTTGTCGTAGCTCTTGGTGATTCTTCGTCGTCTTCTTCTTGTTTCCAAGATGAGCCGCTGTTCCTTTAGAGGCATAGCATTGGATGGACAGTGGTCTGCAACACTATGGCTGACCCAAAAGGATCTTGTACACACACATACATACATGCCAAGTTTTGGACATTGTCCTTCGGGGGACTAAGCGTGTACCACATAACCACGCCCCTTTTCATACTCCACACCTTGTTTTATCTGGCCACGCCTCATTCTGTACAGCAGCCCAGCCCCCGAGGTGCACATTTGAACAAGGGTGCTCAGGCAACATCCCCACGCCACATGGAGTTCATGGAGGACTCTTCTGGTGTCCAGAAGATTTGCCAACTCTTCCAAGAGTCCTGGGGGTCTCTCCTTTTTCTAAGAACCTCCTGAAGGTTTCAGGAGATTTGGAAAGTATGCATATACATATATCCCTACATTCATGATTTTGCACACACAATTCCAGGAACCAGACCATGAATGGGGGGAAGATGTTTATGTCGGACCCAAAGGTGGCCATTTTGGGTGCTCCCAGAAGGTCTCAAGGGCAAGGCTTAAACATCCCTAATTTTGCTATGGGAAGGTATGACAGATATACTATTGGGCGGCTGCCATAGGGCCCATAGATTGGAGATCTCCAGCCAAGGTTGGTCCCATCACTTCTGCGCACAGGAAGTACTATTTTGCAAGAAGCAACGAGGATGGAAAGTGGCCCCTGGGAGACACATAAATAGATGTTCTTGTGATACAAAAGTCACAAGAGTGCCCCCATCTACATTATTGGTGTCTTCTGAAAGTAGCCCTTGGGCCC
This sequence comes from Rhinella marina, assembly GCA_900303285.1. NCBI lineage: Eukaryota > Metazoa > Chordata > Amphibia > Anura > Bufonidae > Rhinella > Rhinella marina. Next base: position 588,990 of record ONZH01024471.1, on the reverse strand, counting down.
CCTCAGGCTATGTTTAACCTGACCCCTTGAGCTGCACCCCTGGTCCAAGGGTCATGGAAGGGGAAGCAAAGCCAGGCTCTTCTGTCAGGATCTCTAAAACTACTATTACTATGCGGCTACCCCCCTTGATTAAGCAAGACTTGAGCCAATGGCTCCATGGGATGGCTACGGGCCTTTAGAAGCTGTAATACCCATATTACTGACCCCCGTGAGAATACTTCTGTCATCTCTGCTCCCAGTCTTTCAGTGATCCCGTGACCATCTGATGAAATTATCTTCCAGTCCTGGTAATACAGTGACCCAGATCACACGCTTCACCTGTTTCCTCACGTTCCCCCGGGACTAGATTTGCAGCGGTGGCAGCACAGTCCATTGTTATCATCAGCTCGCCTGGCGCACATTACTACATGTTATTAAACCACTTCTACTCGTGCATCGTGTTTACTGAAATTCCTTTCATTTGGCATCAGATAAGGTTAAGATGAGGAGGACACGTGGAATGTAATTGTACTGTATTCATTCATCACAATTTCACACCACACCACCGCTCCATATACCCAAGGAACTCAATACCAGCACAGGCACAGCGCCGCTCCATATACAAAAGGGACTCAGAATCAGCACCGCTCCATATACACAAGGGACTCAGCACCAGCACAGGCACACCACCGCTTCATATACTCAAGGGACTCAGGATCAGCACATGCACACCTCCGCTTTATTTACACAAGGGACTGAGGACCAGCACATGCACAGCACCACTCCATATACACAAGGGACTTGGGACCAGCACATGCACATCACCGCTCCATATACACAAGGGACTCAGGACCAGCACATGCACATCACCGCTCCATATACACAAGGGACTGAGGACCAGCACATGCGCACCTCCGCTCCATATACACAAGGGACTCAGGACCAGCACATGCACAGCACCGCTCCATATACACAAGGGACTCAGGACCAGCACATGACAGCACCACTCCATATGCACAAGGGACTCAGGACCAGCACATGACAGCACCGCTCCATATACACAAGGGACTCAGGACCAGCACATGACAGCACCACTCCATATGCACAAGGGACTCAGGACCAGCACATGACAGCACCGCTCCATATACACAAGGGACTCAGGACCAGCACATGCACATCACCGCTCCATATACACAAGGGACTCAGGACCAGCACATGCGCACCTCCGCTCCATATACACAAGGGACTCAGGACCAGCACATGCACAGCACCGCTCCATATACACAAGGGACTCAGGACCAGCACATGACAGCACCGCTCCATATGCACAAGGGACTCAGGACCAGCACATGCACAGCACCGCTCCATATACACAAGGGACTCAGGACCAGCACATGCACAGCACCGCTCCATATACACAAGGGACTCAGGACCAGCACATGCACAGCACAGCTCCATATACACAAGGTACTTTCTCATAGATTTTAAGTCAGAATTGTGAGTTTTTCATAAGCTACGACTGGATACGATATAAGCTATTGCAGGGCGGTTTTAGGCGGCTGCCCCTGCCTGCTCCGGACCACTTCTAATGAAGGCTGCAGACAAGTGACTGATGGATATAGATTATATTGGGGAGGAAGGAGAACGATTTTCTCTCAGTTAATGGCACTGTCAAAACCACATCCAATATTTTTGGACAGAACTGCTCCAGGATATTGCAGTCTTGAGGGAACAGGGACAGTGGCTTTGGATTTAAAAGGGGAAGCGACATCTATTCTATAAATTGCTTCTTCTGCTTTGGAAAAATCAGTCACATCAGTTTGAAGCAATACTTCCAGAATATCCATAGGATTTCATTTGATCCTGTACTGACAGACAAGCGTATGTACCAAGGGCATCTACCATAGCACCTGGCCTCTCAATCTGCAGTGCATGTACCACAGGGGTTACACTTCATGCCTCTCGGGGGTCCTCACACTGTCCTCTTATGGGACTTTTAACAGGTCTAGTACAGTGTATGATCGTAACCTTGGAGGTTTCAGTAGAGGGCACTTGGATTAAGAACAGTGAGAAACACTGCCAGTGATATTGAGATTTAAATGAGTTCTCCAGGAATTAAGAAAATGAAAATACTTAAATATTACTTCATTATAAATACATTTCCAAATACATTTAATTAGTTATAATGGCTCGTTTTGTCTGGGGAGCAATGATTAGGAGAAACAAAATGGCCGCCGTCCTATTAGTACATACAGAATCTGTCCTAATCACACAGGAGGACAAGTTACTTCACAACACTGAGGTAAAGAGCTGCCTCATCCTCCTCTCTGGTCTACTTGTCAGGGATTATGATCCTGAATACAGATGATAAGATCTTCAGCTGAATCTCTGTAAGAATGGAGTTTATGAGCAGATGTGGTAATAAGCAGCAGCTCTTGTATACAGTCTCCATTACCACAGTCTGTCCTGTCCGTCCTCTCTGTACTTCATGTCTCCTCATGAACTAAATTCCTACAAAGATTCAGCTGAAGATCTTATCATCTGTATTCAGGATCATAATCTCTGACGAGCAGAGCAGAGAGGAGGATGAGGCAGCTCTTTACCTCAGTGTTGTGAAGTAACTTGTCCTCCTGTGTGATTAGGACAGGTTCTGTGTGTACTGATAGGACTGCAGCCATTTTGTTTCTCCTAATCATTGTTCCTCAGACAAAACGAGCCGTTATCACTAATGAAAGGTATTTGGGAATATATTTATAATAAAGTAATATTTACATATTTTCATTTTCTTAATTCCCGGAGAACCCCTTTAAGAAGGATGCAACATGCCTCATGGATAGCGCGGACATCCACTGGATCCCCCCACCTCCTTCAGCAACAAGGAAAGGGCCCACTACCTCACAAGGAATGGAAAGGAGAAAAATCTCACCTTTACTTTTGGTCCCAGAATAAGGGATATGGCGGCATGCACTAACTGCTGAAAAAGAGGACCATCATAAATAGATAGATAGATAGATAGATAGATAGACAGATAGATATGAGGTAGATAGATGATAGATATTAGATAGATATTAGATAGAGATAGATAGATAGATAGATAGATAGATAGATAGATACATAGATATGCGGTAGATAGATATTAGATAGATAGATATTAGATAGATAGATAGATAGATAGATAGATAGATAGATAGATAGATAGATAGATAGATAGATAGATCCATGATAATATTGAGTTCTTCCGATCATCAGAAGTGTCCGGAACTGAACCAGATTCTCACCAAGTCATGAGAATCTAAGACCAGGTCTATAGCCTGAGCTTCATCATCCTAAACTGACTTGTTAGGACACAACCTTCGAAAACCTCTTGGCTTTGATACCACGGGTGAAGGATTGCAGCCTCTTCCTTGTAGGCTGACTCAGAAAGATGTGTTGGAGTCCTTTGTGTCGTGTATTGTTTGATGGCATCCATGTTTTCTGGGAGCATGTTGTGTGTAAACCATGGCTGTGCCACTCGGAGATGTGACCAGGACTAGCCACATAGGGAAAGTAGGACATATGAAACTTCATGCCACCAGGTAGGTGGCAATTCTGTGGACCATACCAAGATATTGGGGGAAGCAGGTTGGGTTGATGCCAGGTAGTGCTTATATTTATGAGGTAAACATATAGTTAAAGAAGAACTCCCGCAAAACATTTTATTCCATGTCCTGCTAGAAATGTACATGATGTAATCTGTAGTGAATGTAATTTTCTTACCAGTGACTGTATTTGTGAGTTATATCTCCCTGATGCTTCTCATCTGTGTCATGTGACCAGCAATCAGACTCACCAGATAACACAGCATCTTATGTGTGGACAGGAAGTCTAATTCTCTATGTATTCCTATGGGAGCCTCACTTTCAGTCTCATAGGAATGAATAGAGCAGTGACTGGCTTCCTGTGCTGTGTCAGTTGGAGGTCAGGGAGTTGGTCACATGACACAGCTACAATTAGAAGAGAGGGGATAACTCACAAATACAGTCTCTGATGAGAAGATTGCATTCACTACAGATTATATCATGCACCTTTCTAACAGGTCAGAGAATAAAAACTTTTGTGGGAGTTTTTCTTTAAAAGAGTATTAGCAGGCTCCGACAATTGCGGTTCCTCATCATCCTCCTCGGCTACGTCTCCCCGCAGAGCGCGCAGCCTGTGGGAAGCTTTGCATGACTTTGCTTTTGTGCTCTGCATGAGAGTCGTTCCATGAACGTGGTGAGATAATCATTCGATCTAGCTGACCTGGGGCAAGGATGGACAATTTTTTGACATGGACCACACGCTGGCCATTCATGGTGCAATTGTGTTTGTTTGAGTCGAGGAAGATTTGGAGGCCAACGAGAATTATACCATATCTTGAGCAAGAACGACCGACCTTGGACAACCGTATCGTAGACATCTGTCCATATTAGTCATCCCAGAAACTGCAGTGGTGTGGCCAGTGCCCAACCTAACCATGGTTGCCATCTCGGGAGGGTGATTAGGTTTGGCAACAGGCCAAGTGAATGCAAGGAGGGAATGTTGGCGTGCCCTTGAGGAGAGAGGTTGTTGTAATGAATCTTCCTCTACCTTACAAAAATTGTACTATGTTTAGCCGACCCGAGCCCATTCCTTTGAAGTTGTTGAGGTGGTAGTTATCATCCTTTGATCCCTACCAATAACATTTATATTTGGCTTGGTCAAACACATGTGCCTGGATGATTGAAGAAGCAAGCTGAGGAAGCAGCTGGCAAACATCTCCAGAAAAGAATGAATCAAATTAAGAAACCCAGTACAAGTCATGTTCTCCAGGACTGGATGCCCAATGTAATCCTGGAGCTCCATCACCACCAGTTCCCACTGAAATCTACCATCTATGGTTGGCCATACTCTGGAATCTCAATCATGGACACCTGACATGGTCCCCTTGCCCCTCACTAGATCTAGTGATCATTGCCGCCATCTTATTTTTACGTTGCCTTGTTTCTAACCAGATGAGTTTAGATCTAAGGAGGTTACGTTAACCCATGAGTTCCTATAGTCAGGAGGATTTTTAGGAGTGGGCGAGTTAATACCCAGGTGCCAGGGCTGGCTCCACCAGATACAAGACAAGTTGGTTATCTCTTAGATTTAGTCGTGAAGTAAAATGATCATAATCAGGCTGAGGAGCTTTCATCTCTTTTGGGTAATTACTTGTCGTTTTATCTGCTCCAGAGCATTAAAAATACATTACGGTATATCTGTGCAGCGTCCCGGCCGCAGGGGCTTAAGTAGATCAGATGATGAAGCATTTAGTCTCCTCCTGCATTACACTGTAAATTCTGATAATCCAGAGATCTTCACATGTTCTGAACCATTAGAAGATAAAAAAAAAACTAATAATATTGTAATAGAAGTAACATGGCAAGAGTGAAAGCTCCATAGTCCTACAAGGACACAGATCCATAGTCCTACAAGGACACAGCTTCATAGTTCTACAACTGCACAGCTTTCTCGGTCCGACAGGTGGGCAGCTTCCTCGGTCCGACAGGTGCGCAGCTTCCTCGGTCCGACAGGTGCGCAGCTTCCCCGGTCCGACAGGCGCGCAGCTTCCCCGGTCCGACAGGCGCGCAGCTTCCCCGGTCCGACAGGCGCCCAGCTCCTCTGTCCGACAGGCGCCCAGCTCCTCTGTCCGACAGACGCCCAGCTCCTCTGTCCGACAGGCGCCCAGCTCCTCTGTCCGACAGGCGCCCAGCTCCTCTGTCCGACAGGCGCCCAGCTCCTCAGTCCAACAGGTGCCCAGTTCCTCAGTCCAACAAGTGCACAGTCCTACAAGCTCACAGCCCCATAGTCCCACAAATGAACAGCTCTATAGTATTAAACATGGTCCTCTCCGTAGTCCTACAAGAGCTCCACAGTCCTACTAGTGGTCCGTAGTCCTACAAGTGGTCAGCTCCATAGTCCCACAAGTACACCTATAAGTTCACAGCTCTATTCCTTTATGTACATAGGGGGCACTTATTATTAGGTATACAGCAATTCTTGGCGTATATCTTTCGCAGATTTCGCAAAGAGGATTTGCAGCAGAATCTGCAACTTTTTACTGCTCGCGCCAGGTCTAAAAAAATGGGGCATGGCGTGGGCTGGGAAGGGCCAGCAGCCTGTCTCATTTATCATTTTCTGTGCCTGATTTAGGGTAGAAAATGGTCTAAATCTACACCAGCAAAGGAGTTGGCATAGATTTAGGCTGGAGGTGGATGCGCCAGTGCAAGGGGTATTAAGACCGGCGTCTAAAAGGCCAGCCTTAATAAATGACCCCAATAGTTAACAGTCCTACTAGAATTTCACATGTAGGCTACTAAGATCCAAAAATTCTTGAGCACAACCTTTCCCCAAAATTTGCTCTTACAAAATTCTTGGAAGTTCCACTAATGTTAAAACTCAAAATTTTTATTTGCTAGGTCCTCAAAATGAGCCGTCATTTGAGGCCGATGAGGTCGATTAAGGTAGATCTGGGCATGACCTTATTGAGCCAAACTTTTTGAAATGCCGTCAGGCTCATGCACTGCCTCCGCTATATTATGAGCCTTGTAAAATGGATCCAGGCTGAGGACCTCTGCCAGCTGGAGACACATTCCGGCATTTGAAGGCCCTGTGCTCATTGGATGTGGGTGCTCGCTGCACAATGGTTCGGCAGGGCACTGTTTTGCAGCGTCGCTGACATGGCTCGTTCGCTGTCAAGTGATGCCATTCTTTCTAGAGAGACACTTGAGAATGTGTGCCTGGTTATTTTGGGCGGCATTCACGAGAGCGGAGCAATGTATTTTTGGAAGCATTTACATTGGACATAATCTTTTGTGTTTTGTCCACTTGAGCCAAGTTCCTGATGCTTGTTTGTCTGGGCAGGTTAACCGCATAGTCACCGGCTTTCAGGGCAACCGCACGGAGAGGATTCGACCCCATGAGTAGTCCCATCCAGAGTGACCCCATGAATAGTATCATCTAGAGTACTCCAATGAATAGTACGATCTAGAACTCGCCCATGAATTGTACCATCTAGAATGATCCGGTGAATAGTATTATCTAGAGCTCCCACGTGAATAGTACCATCTAGAGTACTTTAATGGACAGTACCATCTAGAGTACCCTGACGAATAGTACCATCCAAAATGCCCCATGAATAGTGCCATCTAGAATGAACAGGTGAATAGAATTATCTAGAGTGCCCCCATGAATAGTACCATCTAGAATGACCCCATAAACAGTACCATCTAGACTGCCCCCATGAATAGTACCATCTAGAGTGCCCCCATAAATAGTACCATCTAGAGTGCCCCCCTGAATAGTACCATCTAGAGTACCCCCATAAATAGTACCATCTAGAGTGCCCCCCCTGAATAGTACCATCTAGAGTGCCCCATAAATAGTACCATCTAGAGTGCCCCATGAACAGTACCACCTAGAGTGCCCCCAAGAATAGTACCATCTAGAGTGCCCCCATGAATAGTACCATCTAGAGTGCCCCCATGAACAGTACCACCTAGATTGCCCCCATAGATAGTACCATCTAGAGTGCCCCATGAACAGTACCATCTAGAGTGCCCCATGAACAGTACCATCTAGAGTGCCCCATGAATAGTACCATCTAGAGTGCCCCATGAATAGTACCATCTAGAGTGCCCCATGAATAGTACCATCTAGAGTCCCCTCATGAATAGTACCATCTAGAGTGCCTCCATAAATAGTACCATCTAGAGTGCCCCCCTGAACAGTACCATCTAGAGTACCCCCCCGAATAGTACCATCTAGCGTGCCCCCCCTGAATAGTACCATCTAGAGTGCCCCCATGAATAGTACCATCTAGAGTGCCCCATGAACAGTACCACCTAGAGTGCCCCCATGAATATTACCACGTAGAGTGCCCCCATAAATAGTACCATCTAGAGTGCCCCCCTGAATAGTACCATCTAGAGTGCCCTCCCTGAATAGTACCATCTAGAGTGCCCTCCCTGAATAGTACCATCTAGAGTGCCCCCATAAATAGTACCATCTAGAGTGCCCCATGAACAGTACCACCTAGAGTTCCCCCATGAATAGTACCATCTAGAGTGCCCCCATGAATAGTACCAACTAGATTGCCCCCATAGATAGTACCATCTAGAGTGCACCCATAGATAGTACCATCTAGAGTGCCCCCATAGATAGTACCATCTAGAGTGCCCCATGAACAGTACCATCTAGAGTGCCCCATGAATAGTACCATCTAGAGTGCCCCATGAATAGTACCATCTAGAGTGCCCCATGAATAGTACCATCTAGAGCAGTGATGGCTAACCTTGGCACTCCAGCTGTGGTAAAACTACAACTCCCAAGATGCCCCCCTTGCTTGACTGCTCTCAGAACTCAACAGAAATAAATGGAGCATGCTGGGAGTCGTAGTTTCACCACAGCTGGAGTGCCGAGGTTAGCCATCACTGATCTAGAGTGCCCCATGAATAGTACCATCTAGAGTGCCCCCATAGATAGTACCATCTAGAGCGCCCTCATGAATAGTACCATCTAGAGTGCCCCCATGAATAGTATCATCTAGAGCGCCCCATTAATAGTACCATCTGGAGCGCCCCCATAAATAGTGCCAAGCAGCAAAATTAAAGAACAAAATACTCACACCTTCTACGTACAATGGCCTGAAGGTATTGTGGAAATCCGGGAGCTCTCCCATTTTTTCATTCCTGGATATTCTGAGAAGCCTTATAAATATGAATACCTGGTTCATGGTAAGTTTGTATTACAGATATCATAGAGCAGATCATTTGCACACACGCATTCAGCTCTACTACATCTGTTTGCTCATCATTGGAATACCTTCATAACCCTGGTTTATGATGATGTAGTTTTTGAGTTAGCCCAGCCCTAGTTTCTGTCTGTCCATCCGTCTGTCATCAGTCCGTGTAGTGATGGCAGCTGTTTCCGCTTTTCAATGTTTTGCATTGATGTTTTCTCACCAAACTGACGATATTTTACGTTGTGGCTCTTACATTTTTCACGCAGAGGCCCAGAGGAGACCATACTATGCCGATTATTCCCCAACGCGGAAATACATACACTCACTGTGCACCAGCCACTACCTGGACCTGTTCATCACCTTCATCATTGGTATCAATGTTATTACCATGTCTATGGAGCACTACAATCAACCCAAGGTAGGTAGTGAGCCATGCTGCAATCTGAAACGCGTTAGTATACTACATGGTAGGCGCTGTCAGTGCGGCCTCCCACTGGTGGGGGAAGTACCAGGGCTAGATGATGGGGAGGGTACACAGGGCACATGCCTGGGGCATTCACCAACTTGGAGACTTATGGGGTCTACACCAGACACTCTTCCTATACAAAACAGTTCTTAAAATCCAGATGGTCTTAAAGGGGTTGTCCCATGAAAAATATTCTACAGTTTTTAAACCAGCACCTGGATCTGAATTCTTTTGTAATTGCATGTAGTTAAAAATTTTGCATAGCCACTGAGTTACTCAATAAAATGTATCTGTATAGCGCCACCTGCTGTTTATTTTTTTCCTTATTTCTATGACCTGCTCACTGAGATGGCCGCACATGCTCAGTTTCATTCTTCTACTGCCTCCTGAGCTGTGATAGGGAGAGCTGAGACACACCTCCTGAGCTGTGATAGGGAGAGCTGAGACACGCCTCCTGAGCTGTGATAGGGAGAGCTGAGACACGCCTCCTGAGCTGTGATAGGGAGAGCTGAGACACGCCTCCTGAGCTGTGATAGGGAGAGCTGAGACACGCCTCCTGAGCTGTGATAGGGAGAGCTGAGACACGCTTCCTGAGCTGTGACAGGCAGAGCTGAGACACGCCTCCTGAGCTGTGATAGGGAGAGCTGAGACACGCCTCCTGAGCTGTGATAGGCAGAGCTGAGACACGCCTCCTGAGCGGTCATAGGGAGAGGTGAGAAACACGTCCTGAGCTGTGATAGGGAGAGCATGGACACGCCTCCTGAGCTGTGATAGGGAGAGCTGAGACACGCTTCCAGAGCAGTTATAGGGAGAGCTGAGACACGCCCCCTGAGCTGTGATAGGGGAGCTGAGACACGCCTCCTGAGCTGTGATAGGGGAGCTGAGACACGCCTCCTAAGCTGTGATAGGGAGAGCTGAGACACACTTCCTGAGCTGTGATAGGGAGAGCTGAGACACGCCTCCTGAGCTGTGATAGGGAGAGCTGAGACACACTTCCTGAGCTGTGATAGGGAGAGCTGAGACACGCCTCCTGAGCTGTGATAGGGAGAGCTGAGACACGCCTCCTGAGCTGTGATAGGGAGCGCTGAGACACGCCCCCTCAGCTTCAGCAGAAAAGACACTCCCCTGAGCTGTCAGCTTGATATAAATATAGCAGAGCAATGAATGTGGAGATCTCTGGATCCATGTGAGGTACAGGGCTGGATCTAGCTTTGTTAGAAAGAGTTTATGTGCTATATGATGTCTGATTTTTATTTTTTTTACATTAGTCACGGGATAACCCCTTTAAGATCACAACTGGATCGAGAATGACCAAAAGGTGCAGAGCAGTCTTCAGCTCTCTACCTTGTCAATTACCTTGTAGGTCACATTACTATTTAGATGGGTAGGCACTGGTCAACCTTGAGGGCCCCACCACTGGGTGTTCAACTTCATTGAAGTCTAAAGGCTTGACTCCATAGACCAGTGGAGAAGACCACACACATGTGCGGACACTTTCTTATATGTGGCTGTAATAGATAGAATGGTGGCCCACTCCTTGACTTTCATCCAGAAGAAAAGTCCATCACCTGATTGAGCTGATCAAGGAGATCGGTGGCATTCATGTGCCTGGTCAAGGACCTAGTCACCAGGGTTGACTAACCACTTGACACCAGGTAGAAGGTCACTAAAATATAGGACACATAGAGCCACAAGTATCAATTACTAGGACCACAATTCTCTGGCCTCAAAGAAGAGGAATTGACCCACCAGCATGGAGTTTGCAAAGGAGCATTGGACATTGCATCTCCTGGAGACTAGGGGCCGTCATGCCGTCCTAGCACAGGGGCCACTACTGTTTTGCCAGGTGGATTTTGGATGGCTGCTATGAGCTGTATTTGCAATTCCTTGAAGATTTTTCAGATCTCTTGGCATTAAGATCACCATCGAGATACCATGGCAGTGCTGGAGTTCCATCATGTACAACCATGTTGTAATGCATTATTCATGTAGCCTTTCATGTCGGATTACGTAAATGATCCTGCCAATCCATCTGCTTCACATAATATGTTGGCCTCATTTGCTGTTTTTGAAGTATTTGGCCAGACGATAACAAACAAGAAGAGAACAGAAGAACAAGTTCTGGTGTGATTACACACATCCTCTCTATAAGTGGGGTCAGGCGGTTCAACGAAGGGTTTAATCTCAGCTAAACCAGATGGGATCATGTTTATGTGAAAATAACTAATCTCTGCATGTTCATGTTTCCTCCTAGTCCCTGGAAGAGGCTTTGAAATACTGTAACTACGTCTTCACCATTGTCTTTGTGTTCGAAGCTCTCCTCAAGCTGGTTGCCTTTGGATTTCGAAGATTCTTTAAAGACAGGTACAGTACAAAGTATACAACACATCCAAATAGTAGGGGTCAATGGGGAAGTTCTGTCACAAATGACAACTGCTATACTATAATACTGCCCCTATGAACAAGAAAATAACTACTATAATACTGCTCCTATGTACAAGAATATAACTACTATAATACTGCTCCTATGTACAAGAATATAACTACTATAATACTGCTCCTATGTACAAGAATATAACTACTATAATACTGCTCCTATGTACAAGAATATAACTACTATAATACTGCTCCTATGTACAAGAATATAACTACTATAATACTGCTCCTATGTACAAGAATATAACTACTATAATACTGCTCCTATGTACAAGAATATAACTACTATAATACTGCTCCTATGTACAAGAATATAACTACTATAATACTGCTCCTATGTACAAGAATATAAACTACTATAAATACTGCTCCTATGTACAAGAATATAACTATATAACTGCTCCTATGTACAGATACTATAATACTGCTCCTATGTACAAGAACTATAAACTATATACTGCTCCTATGTACAAGAATATAACTACTAATACTGCTCCTATGTACAAGACTAACTACTATAATACTGCTCCTATGTACAAGAATATAACTACTATAATACTGCTCCTATGTACAAGAATATAACTACTATAATACTGCTCCTATGTACAAGACTAACTACTATAATACTGCTCCTATGTACAAGAATACAACTACTATAATACTGCTCCTATGTACAAGAATATAACTACTATAATACTGCTACCTATATATACAAGAATATAACTACTATAATACTGCTCCTATGTACAAGAATATAACTACTATAATACTGCTCCTATGTACAAGAATATAACTACTATAATACTGCTCCTATATACAAGAATATAACTACTATAATACTGCTCCTATGTACAAGAATATAACTACTATAATACTGCTCCTATGTACAAGAATATAACTACTATAATACTGCTCCTATGTACAAGAATATAATACTATAATACTGCTCCTATGTACAAGAATATAACTACTATAATACTGCCTCCTATGTACAAGAATATAACTACTATAATACTGCTCCTATGTACAAGAATATAACTACTATATACTGCCTCCTATGTACAGAATATAACTACTATAATACTGCTCCTATATACAAGAATATAACTACTATAATACTGGCTCTATGTACAAGAATATAACTACTATAATACTGCTCCTATGTATAAGAATATAACTACTATAATACTGCTCCTATGTACAAGAATATAACTACGATATACATGCTCCTATGTACAAGAATATAACTACTATAATACTGCTCCTATGTACAAGAATATAACTACTATAATACTGCTCCTATGTACAAGAATATAACTACGATAATACTGCTCCTATGTACAAGAATTATAGAACTCCTACATATAATATACTCCCTCCTATGTACAAGAATATAACTACTATAATACTGCTCCTATGTACAAGAATATAACTACTATAATACTGCTCCTATGTACAAGAATATAACTACTATAATACTCCCTCCTATGTACAAGAATATAACTACTATAATACTGCTCCTATGTACAAGAATATAACTACTATAATACTGCTCCTATGTACAAGAATATAACTAGTATAATACCGCCTCCTACGTTTTACACATGACCGCCATTACTGTATACCAGGGGTACTCACTTGAAGGTCCACATACCTGGGTCTGCCGTCAGGTCTGAGCAGCAATGAACCTGCCTCTAATCCCATCCTACCCCCTTTGTGCCCTCACACAATAAGAATGTCTCCTTAGTGCTGCCTACAATAGTGATGTCACTCAGTGCCCCCCCCCCCAGACAGTAGGCTGTCCCCTTAAATGTCCCCATACAGTATGATGCCTCCTTAAGTGCCCCTTATAGAGTGATGCCCGGTATTGCCTTCAGTTTTCACCTATCCCACGTCCTCCTGCCGTCCCTGCTTCTCCATTAGTCATCGGTGGTTTATTGCAAGCAGGCACGGTGTAATGACGTCATCGCTCCTGCCGCGCTGAACCACAGGCGGCGCAGCGCAGATGGAATGACAGCATCCTATTTCTAAACTTTGTTTGCCCCTTTAAGCTCCCGCGTCCTCCAAGATAAGTGGCGACACATAGCAGTGGTGAAAGGGGTTAAATCTTATGTACAGCAGTGAAGGTACTGCGGCGCTGCCCTTCTCCAGGTCACCACTGCAGCAGCACTCCCCCTCTCCTCCGCTGTACTGTACCGCAGGGGGTCTCTCCGTATCGTGGCGTCTTTCTGCCTCTATTACCAGTGAATACAATTTACAGGGAGCTGAGCGGAATATCATCAGAGCTGCCTGTGCCAGGGGAGATGCCATGAGTCACTAACCTTTTTTATTATCCAAATCAGCCCTGAGCAGGGCACGGCGGGGCGGCACCGCGCCAGGGCTTAGTGCGAGCGGAAAAGGCACCTTGAGACGGTAAATGCTGTGAATAAACACTTGAGATTTGTAAAGTGAGATGAGCAACGCTCGGATTATCAGGACTCGGCTGGCGTCACCTACCGCCAGAGAGAAAATGATAACGCCATGGCGTAAGTAATGTGGAGCCCGCCTGGCATCCAGAGCCATTGTAGGACAACGCTATGGCGGTGACGACTCCATATTTAATGGCATCCATTCATATTTTATAGGGTACCTTTAATTAATTTTAGGGAGCGTTTTTGTAAAAATATAAGCTCCACCCTTATGTACAAGCCACACCCCCACATTATCAGCATCTCATTATCAGAACCAGAAGATTGCCTACATAAGCAGTGCCAGGGCAGAGCTTGCCTTCACACTGCCATAGAATTCAATGATAAAATATTTTGCTGCCTTCAGTCACCACTAGGGGGAGCGCACTACACATATATTTAATCATACACATACCAGTAGACAATTTATTTAGACATACACATTTACATGAAAATAAAAGATACAAATGAGTAAATGACTATGAGTCACGGTCCCTATTTGATATGCCCCCCATTGTCTGATAAGTGCGGGTCCCAAGAACGGAGCGCGGGGAGAGTGGTGGCTGGAGGACCTCTGGGTTTCCCAAGCGCTCTCCTCATACATGTGAATGGGACCCACACCTACACTATGGGGGAAAGTGGTGGAGGGCACACAGCGCATGCGCAGCCGCCCCCCGTTCATTTCCGCGCTGGCCCAGCTATTTCCATCAGCCCCATAGAAATGAATGGGAGCTGTGGCGGCGCAATCGTAGTGTGCTCCCATTCACTTGTATGGGGATATCGCTTGGTGGTGGGTAGACCCCGGGAAACCCAAAGGGTCCTCCAGCCAACACTCTCCCCGCTCCCAGAGATGGGACCCGCACCTATCAGACATCCTAGAGATATGCCCCCATTGTCTGTGATGGGAATACCCCTTTAATCTTCTGGCATTAAACATGGCAATAACCCATTATACCCAGAAGGGTTTTGAAACTATCTTCAGCGGTCAAAATGATTTATTCGTAAGGGACCAATCACTCCTTATATCTCAAAATATGGACATTAGCATACCATTAGGCTACAATACACACCTTGCGGTTTCTCCATATATCTGGCCTACTATCCTCCTTCCTATTTATCATCCTCGGTAGGATTCAAATAACATCTAAGGATAAATAGGATATATCAAAAAAAATAAATAAATAAAGAATTAAAAATAAATAAAAATAAAAAAATAAAAATAGTATTGTAGTACAGCAAAAAGTTCCTTAAAGAAGAACTGCCGCAACTCTCTTCTAATTTTAGCTGGGTCATGTGACCAACTCCCTGACCTCCAACTGACCCAGGACAGGAAGTCAGTTATTTCTCTATTCATTCCTATGAGACTGAAAGTGAGGCTCCCATAGGAATACATAGAGAAATAGACTTCCTGTCCACACATAAGATGCTGTGTTATCTGGTGAGTCTGATTCCTGGTCACATGACACAGATGAGAAACATCAGGGAGATATAACTCACAAATACAGACACTGGTAAGAAAATGACATTCACTACAGATTACATCGTGTACATTTCTAGCAGGACATGGAATAACATTTTTTTGCGGGAGTCTTCTTTAAGACGTCCTATTTTAATTTTTACATCAGTCATGGTATAACCCCTTTAGAAGCCGCGGAGATCCTGGCAGAGGGGCAGCCGTCCGCCATGCCGCCCAATAATGGCATTATGTGTGACTCGCCGTCAGGACTGGCTGGGGTATCTCCGCATCTTCCCGTCAGGACGGCGTTCAGCTGATGTCCTAATTACAATTTTCCACCTTGAGGGCCGAGAGGCCGATAACGCTAATTTACACGGGTGTCTGATAATCCGCCAAGCTCGGACGGGGAAGGACGCGATCACGAGCCGATGTTCTGTCTTTCACACTCGGAGCCCTAAATATATCATCTCCTCGGGCCCGGGATCAGAGTTGTCAAACTGATGCTTATTAAGATTAATTCAGTAGGAAGCGGCGCTCGCTCCTCGCTCGGATCTCGTAATAACGGACAAGCTGTTGATTTTCTTGTGTTATTTCCAGGCGACTATTGATTCCTGTCTGTAATCAGCAATTATTGGAGCAATCCATACACCTGGAAGTAATTATCTCCATAACGAAGAGAGGCGGGCACATTTAAAGGGCCAGCTTCACTTTATATACGTGACTGTTTTTTTTTGTTTCAGATTAGATTATGTAAGATTAAAGTAAGATTATGTATTACTTTGTAGTCTAGGGCAGTGGAGAGGTTAATAATGTTTAAGCTGCTGGTCTAGGGTAGACAAAGGGTTAAAATTAATCCCCTGGCAGTGTAGGTCATTATTTTATTCCCTGGTGGTCTAGGGCATTGGAGGGGTTAATATTTGATCTCCTTGTGGTCTGGGTGTCCTCTTTCATCGTAGTCTAGCTTATAGGAGGAGTTCATGTTCTATTAAATTTTGTTCTAGGAGTGGTAGTATTGGTTAGTATTTAGTGTTTCCTAGTACTTTATGGTTCCTGGTGGTCTAGGGCATTGGAGGGGTTAATATTTGATCTGGTGGTCTGGGTGTCCTCTTTCTTAGTGGTTTAGCTTATAAGAGGAGTTCATGTTCTATCAACTTCAGTTCAAGGAGTGGTAAATTAAGGTATTTTGTTTCCTAGTACTTTATGGTTCCATGGTGGTCTAGGGCATTGGAGGGGGTTAATATTTGATCTCCTAGTGTCCTGGGTGCCCTCTTGCTTAGTGGTCTAGCTTATAGGAGGAGTTAATGTTCTATAAACTTCTGTTCTAGGACAGAGTAGAGGTTAATATTTTGTTTCCTAGTACTTTATGGTTCCTATTGGTTAATATTTTGTTTCCTAGTACTTTATGGTTCCTTGGTGGTCTGGGGTAGAAGGGGAAATATTTTATTCACTGTTGGTCTAGGACAGATAGGATAGATCGAGGGGTTAATTTTTTTAATCCACTGGTAGTCTGTGATAAGGGGGATGTTAATATTTGATCCTTGGTGGTCTAGGGTGATGAAGGGTATAATATTTGTTAGCCTGCTAATCTAGGGAAGGCAAGGGGTTATTTTTTTCCTGGTGGTCTAGGGTAAACAAGGAGTAAAAAGCTGATTCTCTGGTGCTCTAGGTTAGACAAGCAGTTAATATTGTATTCCTTGGTGATCTAGTGTAGAAAAGGGGATATTTGATTCATCTACGGAAGATGAACCATTTCTATTTTGCTCACTGGTGGTCTAGGACATTGGAGGGGTTAATATTTCATTCCCTATTGGTCTAAGGCAGTGCCCACTTTTTAAGTGATCTAGTTTATAATTTGGGTTACTACTGTATTTTCGCCTACTGTAGGGGAGGGGTTAATATTTGAGTTCCTGGTTCTCTAAGGTTCCTTGGTGGTCTAGTGTAGAAAAAGGGTTCATATTTTATTCACTGCTGGTCTAGGACAGAGCAGGGTGCAATGTTTGATTCCTTGGCGGTCTAAAGTAATGTGGCTTTCCTTGGTGGTCTGGAGTAGAAGAAGGACATAATAATTTAGCCCCTGGTGGTCTAGAGTTAAAAAGGGGTTGATATTTGATTCTATGGTGATCTAGGCTAGAAGGGGGTTAATATTGTTTCCTTCTGATCTCGACTAGACAACAGGTTAATACTTTATTCCCTGGTGGTCTAGGGTACAAAAGGGAGTCCCCACCCATTCTGCACATAGCATCATGACATTTTCCTCTCTACTATTGGTGCATATCTAGTCAGCCACCCCAGACTCGACTAGAAGGTCTGGGTGACAATGTCTGCGGGAGCTGGAAAGGCCTGTTTATTAAATCTTTCTGTCACTTACAGGTGGAACCAGCTGGACCTGGCGATTGTGCTGCTCTCCATCATGGGCATCACACTGGAGGAGATCGAGATCAACGCTTCCCTTCCCATCAATCCCACAATCATCCGCATCATGAGAGTGCTGAGGATCGCCCGAGGTGAGACACCCGATACCTTATCTTATATCCCCTGTAGTAACAGACGGCGTACTGACACTCAGATATCCATATAATCTCTTCTCTGCTTTTCCTTCTAGTGCTGAAGCTTCTAAAGATGGCCACAGGAATGCGAGCTCTGCTGGATACAGTGGTCCAGGCTCTGCCACAGGTAACCGCCACACAGCACCCAATAATTCAGCCAAGAAAACAAACCTCAGTCTACTTCAATATGGTTATGCATAGAAGCAGTATTATAGTAGTTATATTCTTGTACATAGGAGCAGTATTATAGTAGTTATATCCTTGTACATAGGAGGCAGTATTATAGTAGTTATATTCTTGTACATAGGAGGCAGTATTATAGTAGTTATAGTCTTCTACACAGGAGCAGTATTATAGTAGTTATATTCTTGTACATAGGAGCAGTATTATAGTAGTTATATTCTTGTACATAGGAGCAGTATTATAGTAGTTATATTCTTGTACATAGGAGCAGTATTATAGTAGTTATATTCTTGTACATAAGAGCAGTATTATAGTAGTTATATTCTTGTACATAGGAGCAGTATTATAGTAGTTATATTCTTGTACATAGGAGGCAGTATTATAGTAGTTTATATTCTTGTACATAGGGCAGTATTATTAGTATTGTATTCTTGTACATAGGAGCAGTATTATAGTATTATATCTCTTGTACATAGGAGCAGTATTTATAGTATTTGTATTCTTGTACATAGAGCAGTATTATAGTAGTTATATTCTTGTACATAGGAGGCAGTATTATAAGTAGTTATATTCTTGTACAATAGGGGCAGTATTATAGTAGTTATATTCTGTACATAGGAGCCAGTATTATAGAAGTTAATTTCTTGTACATAGGAGCAGTATTATAGTACTTATATTCTTGACATAGGCGGCAGTATTATAAGTATTATAGTAGTTATATTCTTGTACATAGGAGCAGTATTATAGTAGTGTATATTATGTACATATTCGTATATTATTTTGTACATAGGAGCAGTATTATAGTAGTTGTATTCTTTGTACATAGCAGCAGTATTATAGTATTAGTTATATTCTTGTACATAGGAGCAGTAGTACTTATATAGGGCAGTATTAGTAGTTATATTTGTACATAGGAGCAGTATTATAGTAGTTATATTTCTTGGAGTACATAGGAGCAGTATTTATAGTAGTTATATTCTGTACATAGGAGCAGTATATATAGTTATATTCTTGTACATAGGGAGCAGTATTATAGTATTGTATTCTTGTACATAGCAGCAGTATTATAGTAGTATTATATCTTGTACATAGGAGCAGTATTATAGTAGTTATATTCTTGTACATAGGAGCAGTATTATAGTAGTTATATTCTTGTACATAGGAGCAGTATTATAGTAGTTATATTCTTGTACATAGGAGCAGTATTATAGTAGTTATATTCTTGTACATAGGAGCAGTATTATAGTAGTTATATTCTTGTACATAGCATATTATAGTAGTTATATTCTTGTACATAGGAGCAGTATTATAGTAGTTATATTCTTGTACATAGGAGCAGTATTATAGTAGTTATATTCTTGTACATACGGAGCATATTATAGTAGTTATTATTCTTGTACATAAGCAGTATTATAGTAGTTATATTTCTTGTACATAGGAGCAGTATAGTAGTAGTAGTTATATTCTTGTGGAGCAGTATTTATAGTAGTTATATTTGTACATAGGAGGCAGTATTATAGTAGTAGTTATATTCTTGTACATAGGAGCAGTATTATAGTAGTTATATTCTTGTACATAGGAGCAGTATTATAGTAGTTATATTCTTGTACATAGGAGCAGTATTATAGTAGTTATATTCTTGTACATAGGAGCAGTATTATAGTAGTTATATTCTTGTTACATAGGAGCAGTATTAGTAGTATATATTCTTGTAATAGGACAGTATATATAGTAGTTATATTCTGTACATAGGAGGTAGTATTATAGTAGTTATATTCTTGTACATAGGCAATTATAGTAGTAGTAGGTATATTCTTGTACATAGGAGTATTATAGTAGTTTATATTCTTGTACATAGGAGTAGTATTATAGTAGTAGTTATATTCTTGTACATAGGAGCAGTATTATAGTAGTTATATTCTTGTACATAGGAGGTAGTATTATAGTAGTTATATTCTTGTACATAGGAGCAGTATTATAGTAGTTATATTCTTGTACATAGGAGCAGTATTATAGTAGTTATATTCTTGTACATAGGAGCAGTATTATAGTAGTTATATTCTTGTACATAGGGGCAGTATTATAGTAGTTATATTCTTGTACATAGGAGCAGTATTATAGTATTTGTATTCTTGTACATAGGAGGCAGTATTATAGAAATTTGCATGATGAGGCCCAAGCACTGTTTACGAGGTGATCGGTTGAAGGTTTAACGTCATATTTTCGATCCTGAGCGATCACCAGGCTGTTTGCTTTTGCCGACGCTGTAGTCATGGCAGCTGACTGGATTCCTGAGGATTTCCACAAATACTTCCCGGTGCCACGCTCCGTCAGAAGTATTTTTAGATCCGCTGGATGACTTATTTCCATTAAGTTAAGACGTCTTTGTATAAACTCTTATTTAGATTCTCTGTTCTGAGCCAGAGCGAGGGCAGGAAAAAAAAGAAAAAGACCACAAGCCAGATTTCATCTTTATAAGGAATTAACATTGTCCTGGAGGAGAACACGCTGGGAGTAATACATCAACATCTGCTACTTAACCCTTTGCACCTTTCCAGCTTATAGACACCAGGAGTGCACCGAGCCATCATCATCAGTACTTTAGTCGTCATCTTATCTAAATCGGCTAAAAATCTATTATACCTGTATCTATACACAGTCTAGGAAAGCTGGGTGACAATCCCTGTGGAAGCTATCATGGCAGCCATATTGATTACCACCCAGCTTTTCCAGAGAAACCCTTTATACAAAATGAAAGGGGTATTCCGGTTATAACAAGTCTTATCCACAGCATAGCAGATCGTTTGGGGTCCTACTGCTCGGCCTTTGGCTATCTTCAGCACCGATGAAATGAATGGACAAGCGGTGCGCATTTACAACCAGCCGCTCCTTCCATTTCAAGGGGGGCACAGGGTACGAAGCCCCCCTGAACGATGGGGGGGCCCCTGTGGATTGGGGATAACTTGTTACAACCAGAATACCCCTTTAATTTTCAATTTCTTAAGTTTTTAAAGTGGTTGTCAAAGAGTGAAAGAACATGGCTACTTCCAAAAACAGCGCCACCTCTGTCCACAGGTTGTGTGTGGTATTGCAGTTCCGCATTATTCACTTCAATGAGGCTGAGCTGTTATTTTGGGTTTTTTTGGGCTAAAATCATCCATTTTTTTCTAATCTTGGACAACCCCTTTAAAAATCTATTTAGCCACTATATCACCTACTGGAGGGGTCACCCAGCTTTCCTAGGATCCTGAGCAGCATATTTACCCTCCTCTTCACCCATATGGCTGTATATAAAGAAGAGAGGTACTTTGTGCCTCGTGCCTCAGTGGTTCCCAGGCCAGTATACAAAGCCTTGTGTACAGAGAGGAGGAGTACTATCATAGGGATGCTGTATTGTTCCAATCACGGAGGGTACGAGATACACAGCCCCCCCACCCCCCCGCTCAGGAATCTTGTGGCATCCACGTCCCGCTCTGTAGACTCGATTATCCCAGGAATGACATTTTTCACTTTACAAATATACACAGAGATGCTTTCTGCACTTGGAAGGAAGCCATGATGTGCATGGGAAAGCGAGAGCCTAGACATTAACCCCTCACCCGCTGCAGGGCTCCCCTTTAATAATGACTACTGATATACAGTGTATCATCGGTACACCAGAAAAAACTATAAAAGTGCAAAGTAATACCACCATATAGTGCTCAAAGTATAATACCATACTGTACTCAGGAGTCAGTACCACCATATAGTGTTGTATATAGTGTTAGTGGTGTGTAATGCTTAGATAATAATGCCATACAGTGTCCTTATACTACTATATAGTGCTCAAATTATAATATCATATAGTTACCACATAATACCATGTAGGGTCCATATACTACCATATAGTGCTGAAATTATAACACCATATAGTCCTCAAATAATATCACCGTACAGTATCTATATGATACCATCATGTAGTGCTCAACTTATTACACCATAGTATCCCAAATATTAACACCAAACAGCATCTATATAGTACAACAATAACACATAACAGTGTCTGTAAAATACTACCATATAGTGCCCAAATAGCACCATAAGTTCTCTACATAATGCCACCATATAGTGCAAAATTTATAATACCACATGTGACATAAAGAGTAACACTATACAGCATCTATATAATACCACCATATAGTGCCCATGTTATAATACCGTACAGTGTCTATAGTTATTTCCCATGCTTATACAGCACCAACATATTCCACAGACACCACAGTTATATAACAACGTTCAGACCCTGTGTAGCATGCCTGTAGAACAGTCTAGGTCAGCGGTATTTGATGGGAGTATTTCTGAATATGCCGCAGTACGGTCAGGAATCGAGGAAAGCTGGGTGGACTGGTTCACACAAACCAAGGGCACAGATAGCGGTATGCTGGTATCACCGAGTCACGAGCAGCTGGAGAAGAAGACGGTGGCGTCCCTGCCCCTGCAGCAGCCTGGCACTTGTACAGCTTCCTGAAAAATCCTTCCTGACAGGCCTCCCTGGGTATTATGTGCGCGGACGACAGAAATGCCAGCGGTGTGGGGCGAGGGTGAGGGAGTAATGGATGAGAGCGAAATCAGAAGAGAGATGTGCAGAACGAGGGAGCCAGAGCCCACCCCAACACCTCCAGCCAGCACCCACCTCCTGCAATCCCGTACCGAGTGTCGGCGTCATTATCCCGTACCGAGTGTCGCGTCATTATCCGTACCCCGACTGTCGGTGTCATCATCATCCCGTACCCCGTCCGAGTGTCGGCGTCATCATCCCGTACCCGAGTGTCGGCGTCATCATTATCCCGTACCCCGAGTGTCGGCGTCCATCATCATCCGTACCCCGAGTGTCGGCGTCATCATCATCCCGTACCCCGAGTGTCGGCGTCATCATCATCCCGTACCGTCATCATCATCCCGTACCCCGAGTGTCGGTACCCGTCATCATCATCCCGTACCCCAGAGTGTCCGGCGTCATCATCATCCCGTACCCCGAGTGTCGGCGTCATCATCATCCCGTTACCCACGAGTGTCGGTCCCGTCATCATCATTCCCGTAACCCGAAGAGTGTCGGCGTCATCATCATCATCCCGTACCCGAGTGTCGGCGAGTGTCGGCGTCATCATCATCCCGTACCCCGAGTGTCGGGCGTCATCATCATCCCGTACCCCGAGTGTCGGCGTCATCATCATCCCGTACCCAGAGTTGTCGGCGTCATCATCATCCCGTACCCGAGTGTCGGCGTCATCAATGCATCCCGTACCCCGAGTGTCCGGCGTCATCATCATCCCGTTACCCCGAGTGTCAGGCGTCATCATCATCCCGTACCCCTAGTGTCCAGCGTCCATCATCAATCCCGTTACCCGAGTGTCGGCGTCATCATCATCCCGTACCCCAAGTGTCGGTAGTAATCATCATCCCGTACCCAGAGTGTCGGCGTCATCATCCCGTACCCAGAGTGTCGGCGTCATCATCCCGTACCCAGAGTGTCATCATGCCTGACTCTCGTGCCCAAGTACATGGAGACATCACATGCTGTTGACCAGTAGTCAGATCTGTCCAGTGTCTCGTGTCCTTGTTGCGGTCCCTGGACCCTCATCAGTCACACACAGTAGAGAAGACTCTGGTGATACAGCTGGTCCTGCACCTGGAGCCAACTTTCAGTATAGATATATTCAGGCCCTGACTACTCTCCTGTGCAGCCTCGTGCGGGTGTCAGGTGGACATGTCTTAGATTGAGTTCATTAACATGCATGGACGAGGACGTCTCCACGGCTGTCATCTTTCTTCAGAGTCCTTGAGCCGACCTGCTAGTTCACACTATCCACCTAAATTAGCTGTGGTAATAGGACATCTCTTGGTGGCCTCCCTCAATGAATATCAAGTGACTCGAGACGAGCGAACATTTGCTTCCTCGGCAATCATCATATTAAGTGCGGCGCTGGTGGAGGAATATATGACAGCTGTCCTTCACTCACCCGGCTGAACCGATCGGTTTATCACAGAGGTTGAAACTTTAACGTTATTGTCAGGACCGCGCCACAACGAACTCTATCATCTCCAGAGTCTTCCCTGACCTTCGTTGTCATCCAGCCCATCACTGTAGTCATTTTCCAACGTCTTAATCCCATCCGGCCAAAAAGTTTCTAGATATGAATACCAGAAAAGATTTGGCTCTTGAGGGAAAGATTTTGGGGGGTTGGGGATGGTTGATAGTTCTTGCTACCATCTGTAGGCCACTGGCATTTGACACTGTAGATCACATTGGACGAAGGTAGACCACAAAGCCACTAGGTCTTAGCCATGATACGTGGGTACAGGGCTTAGGAGGCACATTCAATCTTTATCCAGTTGAAGAAAAACCAAGCTACGAGAAAGAAGTCCACTTGGTCGACGGTCTGTTGTCTTCTGAGATCTGCAAGGAATTCCCCAAGTTTTATGCTATCATTGATTACATGGCGATCTTCCAACGTTGGCCAAGCAATGGCTTACAACTGAGGGTCTTCAAGGACATTTCTCACAAGTGACCCAGTAACGATTTTCCAAGGTGGATCTACCAATGCTTGGTTGATCATGAGTTTCCATGGCAGGGCTTCTAGGCCTACACAACGCTACGTGGCTATTGTAGATGTCCTTAGTGGTGGTACCTAAATTTCTACCTTAACATCATCTTGTGTCTTCTATATGGTTGACCAAGCAATGGCTTACAACTGAGGGTCTTCGAGGGCATTTCTCACAGGTGATCCAGTAATGATTTTCCAAGGTGGATCTACCAATGCTTGGTTGATCATGAGTTTCCATGGCAGGGCTTCTAGGCCTACACAACGCTACGTGGCTATTGTAGATGTCCTTAGTGGTGGTACCTAAATTTCTACCTTAACATCATCTTGTGTCTTCTATATGGTTGACCAAGCAATGGCTTACAACTGAGGGTCTTCGAGGGCATTTCTCACAGGTGATCCAGTAATGATTTTCCAAGGTGGATCTACCAATGCTTGGTTGATCATGAGTTTCCATGGCAGGGCTTCTAGGCCTACACAACGCTACGTGTCTATTGTAGATGTCCTTAGTGGTGGTACCTAATTTTCTACCTTAATATCACCTTGTGTCTTCTTCGGCAGGTAGGAAACCTTGGACTTCTCTTCATGCTCCTGTTTTTCATCTACGCCGCCCTGGGAGTGGAGCTGTTCGGGAAGCTCGGTGAGTAAGCCAAATTCTTGGATCCAAATTGTTGTGGCAACACTAAGAAAAAAGTTCTCGTAAAAATAGCTTGAGCTGGCGAGGGTTCAGTCCTATCAAGAAATGTTCTTTTAAGATGAGAAGCCATCTGCTCATTATCAGTAGACCTCGTGAATTTTTACGTTTGAGATCACTCCCAGCTTTTCCACGAGGTTCATCGAATGTTCATCAAAAGATCTAGCATGATGGGCTTGGCATTTTCTATAATGTAGACAACGCATTTCAAAGCTGTATGGCTTAATTTGTCCAGCCATACTGGGTGTTAAAGAAATATTCAAAGTAAACAATGCGTTTTAGAGTCATACCGACTACTTTTTGAGGCTGTAACAGATCTAGGATGATAGGCTTGACATTTTAGATGATGTAGACAATGCGTTTCAAATTCGTATGGCCTAATTTGTTGAGCCATACAGAGTCTAGAAGAATTATTCAAAGTAGAAAATGCAATTTGGAGTCGTACTGACTACTTTTTGAGGCTGTAACGGGTCTAGGTTGATGGGCTTGGCATTTTATATAATGTAGACGACGCGTTTCAAAGTCATATTGCCTAAATTGTCCAGCCATACTGGGGGTAGAAGAAATATTCAAAGTAAACAATGCATTTTTAGAGTCGTACCAACTACTTTTTGAGGCTGTAACAGATCTAGGATGATAGGCTTGACATTTTATATGATGTAGACAACGCGTTTCAAATTCGTATATAGCCTAATTTGTCCAGCCATACCAAGTCTAGAAGAATTAGTCAATGTAGACAAGGCAATTTGGGGTCATACAGACTATTTTATGAGGCCGTAACAGATCTAGGATGATGGGCTTGGCATTTATATAATGTAGACAACGCGTTTCAAAGTCATATTGCCTAATTTGTCCAGCCATACTGGGTGATAAAGAAATATTCAAAGTAAACAATGCATTTTGGAGTTGTACCGACTACTTTTTGAGGCCGTAACAGGTCTAGGATGATGGGCTTGACATTTTATATGATGTAGACGACGCGTTTCAAAGTCGTATGGCCTAATTTGTTGAGCCATACCAAGTCTAGAAGAATTAGTCAATGTAGACAATGCATTTTGGGGTCATACAGACTATTTTATGAGGCCGTAACAGATCTAGGATGATGGGCTTGGAGTTTTATACAAGGTAGAGAACGCGTTTCAGGGCTGACTGCATTAGATCCAGACTGTTCGACCTATGCTTATAAGTAATTGGTGGGAAATATTTTTTGTGAAACGAGTGTCACGAATGGTT
The DNA here is from genome assembly GCA_900303285.1 of Rhinella marina. Lineage (NCBI taxonomy): Eukaryota > Metazoa > Chordata > Amphibia > Anura > Bufonidae > Rhinella > Rhinella marina. The sequence continues at coordinate 562,190 of ONZH01024471.1, read as the reverse complement.
CAGTCATTAAGTGTTAATTGGGATAGAATTGACTGAAGTCTTGTAATATGAAGTAAGGAGAAACTATAAAACGCGTCAGTCTCAGATACTGAGGACGGCTTCATTTCATTGCTTTCTCCTGCTCGGTGCCATCCTTCACTGTCCTAAATTATTGACAGGCTTCCGAGCTTCTCCCTCTGTGGACTGCTCTCCTGCACATTTATAGTCTGGGCAAATAAATAGCTCATTACCGAGCTGCCGAAAACCATGTCTGCCTGTCCATAATGAAAGCTTAATGGAGCCCTGTAATATTGAAGAGGGGCGCTTACCTTGTAGAGTGCATTTATTAAGGTCTTCAGAATTTGGGGAAGAAGGTGTGGGGCCTCCTGATGTGCCGTCTGCCTCTAATGAATACGTATTTATTACACTGCAGATTTATGGTATGGATATGTAAACCATCTGCTTGCTTTACGAGTCGCCCTGACTGCCAGAGAAAACCGGGCGAAAAAGGCATATGTCTGCAGAGCTGAACTCCTTAACCCTTATGACCCTGAAATAAGGGGCCAAACCGTGCACCATGAGGCTCAGCAGACGGTACCACACATGATAGGCTTAGATACATTGAGGAAATATGAATCATGATCTGCCTAGATACACCAAGTATCACACACAGTAGGTTTAGATACACTAAGACAGTATCGCATAAGCTAGGCTTGGATACACAGGCTCAGCAGCACAATATCGCACAATAGGCTTGGATACATTAAGACGGTATCTCTCACAACAGGTTTAGATACACTGAGACAGCATCAAGCAGGTTAGGCTTAGATACACAGACAGTGTCGCACGTGATAGACTTAGATACACAGGCTCAGTTGCACAATATCACATGCTTAGATGCACTAAGACCGTATCACACGATTGGTTTAGATACACTTAGCCTGTATCACACATAATAGGCTTACATACACCGACAGGATCATACAGGATTACAGACCGAGATACACTGAGGCCGCATCAGTAGTGTTAGATACATTGACAGTAGGCTTAGATACACTGAGTCAGTATCACAAATGATAGGCTTAAAACCACTAAGAGAGTACCATACATGATAGGCTTAGATACACAGAGACCATATCACAGAGAAGACTGAGACTGTTTTATACATGATAGGCTTAAATACACTAAGACAGTACCATACATGATAGTGTATCTAAGCCTATCATGTATGATACTGTCTCAGTGCATCTCATATGTGTAATATGGTCTCTGTGTATCTAAGCCTATCATGTATGATACTGTCTCAGTGCATCTCATATGTGTAATATGGTCTCTGTGTATCTAAGCCTATCATGTATGATACTGTCTTAGTGTATCTAAGCCTATCATGTATGCTACTGTCTTAGTGTATCTAAGCCTATCATGTATGCTACTGTCTTAGTGTATCTTAGCCTATCATGTATGCTACTGTCTTAGTGTATCTAAGCCTATCATGTATGCTACTGTCTTAGTGTATCTAAGCCTAAGACAGTATCATACATGATAGGCTTAGATACACAGAGACCATATTACACAAAAGAGATTCACTGGGACAGTATCATACATAACAGGCTTATATACACTGGTTCAGCAGACACTGTTACACAATAGGCTTAGATACATTGGCTGAGCAGACAGTATCACACATGATAGGCTTAACCTATTTTTGGGAATATTTTATTATAACTACAGCTTTTCTCCATAATGTTACATTCTATAAGAAGAGACCCAGTCTATGCTATTCCTGCCAGGAGCGGTATACAAATCCCTGCGTATAACTAGAGACTCGCTGCCTCCTGTGGCCATTAGTGGTACTGCACCATTTTCTCACCCACCATCTCTTGCACTGGTTACAATTAGCATCTGCTGATGAATGATAAAATGTTCCCCTCTCTCCAGTGTGTAATGAAGATAACCCCTGCGAAGGTCTCAGCAGACACGCCACATTCGAGAACTTTGGAATGGCTTTCCTGACGCTCTTCCGCGTCTCAACGGGTGACAACTGGAACGGTATCATGAAGGTAAGGAGCAGACGTGGTGAGACCAGAAGACGACACGACCCCAATATAGGGTAAAGCAGCCCATACCCAACCTTACTCCAGAAGCATCCTCCAGATTATTCATTGGAATGGTTGGCATGTAATACTATGTTTCACCAGTAGAGGTCACTGCAGGGAAACTATATGGCCAGCTGCAACTTCCCCAAGTGATCACATCTGATCGAGACAGATTTCATAAATTACAGCCGATTGTCAGGTCGGCTTCATTGTAAAAAGGGGGTCATGATGAGCCAGAACCTTTAAGAAGCCTCAAACATTCCCTTGTTAGAAGGGATCCATGGGACAAGGTGGTCCCGAGACCGCCAGCGATCAGATGTAATCTGTGGGGAAACCTGGCAATAAGTGTTCAATTTCCCTGCAGCGCCACCACAGGAGAAATGAAGCATTACACAGAGTCCATTCACATCAGTGGAATGCAGGACAGGACAGGTCCTCCAGAGTGAGAGACGCTCTTTGTGACCATTCTGGACTATTAGCGCTAATAGAGGAGGGCCCCCTTAAACACCTCACCTCCAGCAGCAGCGCGTTCCTGGCAGCGAGGAGCAGAATATTTGTATGATTCATTTTGTCACTAAACAACAGGGGGACGAGAACATACTGACATAATTAATATTTACCTAAAGACACCTCCACATCAGGCTGTTCGGGATGAGTCAGATCCAGCTCCTCCATAGCGTGTGTCATACACAGAGTGAGGACCCCACACCACTTACATGACACCATCAGCCATGTCTATGATCAGTGACGCCGTCTTATTATAACTTGTTTATAGTATGTATAGAAGGTTTTATAGGATTTACAAGGTAGGGGTAGGCTGCCTTGTCTGTGATATCACTGGCTTTGCAAATAAGGGATAGGCTGCGTTCTCTCTGATGTCACTAGGTTTGCAGGGAAGGGTTATGCTGCTTTGTCTATGATGCCACTGGGTTCTCAGATGAGGGGTAGGCTGCCTTGTGTGTGAGATGTCTCTAGGTTTACAGGGAAGGGTTATGCTGCCTCATCTATGATGTCACTGGTTTCTCAGATTAGGTTTCCAGATAAGGGGTAGGTTGAATTGTCTATGATGTCACTAAGTTCTCAGATAAGGAGTAGGCTGTCTTTTCTATGATGTCACTGGGTTTCTTGGAAAGGGGTAGGCTGCCTTGTCTATGATGTTACTAGGTTTCCAGGGAAGGATTATGCTGCCTTGTCTATGATGTCTCTAGGTTCTAAGATAAGGGGTAGGCTGCCTTGTCTATGTCACTGGGTTGTCAGATGAGGGGTAGGCTGCCTTGTCTATAATGTCACTAGGTTTTCACATAAGGGGTAGGTTGGATTATCTTTGATGTCATCGAGTTTCCAGGGAAGGATTATGCTGCCTTGTCTAAGATGTCACTGGGTTCTCAGATGAGGAGTAGGCTGCCTTGTCTATAATGTCACTAGGTTTCCAGATAAGGGGTAGGTTTAATTGTCTGTGATGTCACTGAGTTTCCAGGGAAGGATTATGCTGCCTTGTCTATAATGTCACTAGTATTCCAAGGAAGGGGTAGGCTGCTTCTTCTATGATGTCACTAGATTTGCAATGAAAGGGTAGGCTGTCTGGTTTATGATGTCACTAGGTTTCCAGGGAAGGGGTAGGTTGAATTGTCTATGATGTCACTGACTTTCCAGGAAAGGATTATGCTGCTTCCTCTATGATGTCACTAGATTTGCAATGAAGGGGTAGGCTGCCTTGTCTATGATGTCACCAGGTTTCCAGGAAAGGGGTAGGCTGCCTTCATAGTGATATAACAAGAATTTCAAGATCTTGTCTGTGACATCACAGGTCTTCAGGTAAGCGGGTCGTGTTATGTCCAAGATTTCTAGTGATGTCATAGGCTGTGAGTAATATAGACCAGGACTTTTAGAAATGTCTTCCACATACACCGGAGCGGACGTGAGTCCCGGACCTCAATGAAATATCTGTATGTGACTCTTCCAGGACACACTCCGCGAATGCAACAGTGACGACAAGCACTGCCTCAGCTACCTGCCCATCATCTCCCCGGTCTATTTCGTCACCTTCGTCCTCATTGCCCAGTTCGTCCTGGTCAATGTGGTGGTGGCCGTCCTCATGAAGCATCTCGAGGAAAGCAATAAAGAGGCCAAAGAAGATGCAGAGATGGACGCAGAGATCGAGCTGGAAATGTCAAGAGCCGTCACCCCGGTAGTCCCCCCGGCCTTGGACGGCAAGGCAATTGCTGGAGGTCAAGTGTCACTGAAGAAAGAGCTGCCAGTGCTGCTGAAGCAAGCCAGGGTAAGGTCACAGCCTGTTGGGTATGCCCTGGTGTCCCTGAGGGGAGCAGTAGTTGGGTTTGGGGTAGTTAATTCATACTTGTTTCCTTCGTTTTGCACTGAAGGGGGCACTGAGCCACGAGAATGTGACTTTATTGATTCCCGATACATTGGATGGTCCGGTCGTGCGGAAAGAGAAAAGACCGGCCTCCCCCGTGCCCTTCCAGCCGGCCTTGCCACTTCCCCTCCTGCCCTGCAGCTATGGGCCCGAGGTGAATTCCTGCACCATGCTTATATGTCCTGTGTGCTATCCGCAAGCAACGCTTTCCGTGGCTACTTACTTCTGCTGCTAAGCTCTTCTCTTTCCTCATTTCGGGGGTGGGGGGCTCTAACCTGGTCCAGGAAAATGGAAGGCTACCGCTCATGTGCCACCTCTGAGGATCTATGTGCAGCGGGCTTTGCTGACGTTATTGTCTGTGGCGTTAATGTTAAAAGGGCTGCGTAACGAAATATTCTGTCGCTTTCTAATACACCTTGTGCTTCAATTCCTCAACATTTTCAAGATCTCTGCTTGCTGTTGGCGAATAGAAATGTGGCTAACATCCAAAAGCTGGAAGCCCATACAGATTTGCAAGCCCAGTGCCTGCATCAGGATGAATCTGATGTAAAGAGGAATGTTTCCATTCACCAAAAGCAAGCGGTGATCTTTGAAAACGGCCAAGAATCAAAACAAAAAGTAGATGAGAAGGCTGCAGGATGAACAAGAAGGGGCAACAGATTCAAAGAGGCGCCGTCACCTCTCCCGATATGACTGTAACCACACGTAGAAACAATTCTGGAGCATCTATGTTGTGTCATTCCTCTATTATTCCTACGAGAAGTTATGAATTGCTAGCAGTTTACAGTGAAGGTCCAGCAAGGTGTTACCAGTTGGATTAGATAATGTCAGACTGTACAGGGATACACCACCAACGGTAACACCCAGCTGGACCTTCCCTGCAAACTGCTGGCAGTTCATTCATAACCTCTAGCAGGAATAATAGAGGAATAAGAATAGATGGTCCAGAATGGTTATTACATGGGTGATGCCAGTCAGGAGAGGTGAGAGGTCTTCTTTAAGGAAAGCCTTCATTGCCTCCAAGCTAATGGTCGTCTCCCCCACAGGATGGCGATATCTACATGAGGGACGGAACCGGATCCCAAAACTTGCTGACGGTCAGAAAGGTTTCCGTGTCCAGGATGCTCTCGCTGCCCAATGACAGCTACATGTTCCGTCCCGTGCTGCCTGCCAAGTCATCGTACCCTCTGCGGGAGGTGGAGACCTATGAGGACAGCCCTCCTGAAGGTATGATGATGTCACTCAACCCCAGGTCATTCATTCTATAAATGGAAGGAAGGGGGGGGTATAGCAATGATAAAAATGAGGCCCCTTTCAGCAGCTGCCTGACACCACCACAGTATATATTACGGCAGAATCTGTGTTGAGGATGGAGGTGATGGCCCCTCATCTCACTTTTCTTCCTCTAGGATCCCGTCTCTCAGTCCGTTCCCAACCAAATGAATCCGGCAACTCTCTGAAAACCCCCGTGGACTGTCAGCCCCTGCCCTCGCCGGGCTGCCACGTGGACAACGATGACATGCCTAAAATTCCACCCCCACGGCCAGCTTCCAGGTCGCCCAGCCTAAACAGATTGCTCCGACGGCAGGTAACGGTTGGTAGATATTTATTTTTGCCTTGCTAGATATTAACCATAAGCTGGCAGTCTCCAACCTGTGGCTTAACTACAACTCCCAACATGCCCTGACAGCTGAAGATTATCGTGGAATGCTGGGAGTTGGAAGGACAGCTGGAGAGCTACTGGTTGGAGATCACTCTCATAAGCTATGGACTTGTTGGGGGTTCTGATCTCTTACTCTTATGGGGTCCCCATAGCTATAGCTTTTCCTTAACCACCTAACTGTTTTGCCCGAGTCCAGCTCGGGGCAGTGTAAAAAGTAGCTAGCTGGAGGGGGGAGGGCTGCTTTAGATTGTGATATCTCCTCTGGTCTTGTCTGAAAGCTGACAGTCCAGGCTTTCATACAAGACCAAATTGACAGCTAAAGTCCAAGCAACAGAGGAGAAATCACTGTTAGAAATCAAGTCGGGAATAATCGCAGCATCATTTTCAGCTGCCTGATTTCTATCAGTGATATCTTCCCCTGTCCTGAACATATTGCTGTCATTCTGGTATTGTCTGAAAGCTTGGAATGTCAGCTTTCAAACAAGATCAGTTGCATGTTGCAACTAGCTACATCTAAGGAGGTAGCAGCATCTAAAACAGCCCTCCCCCTCAGGGTAGCTACTTTTCCTATTGCTGGAGCTCCACTCTGGCAAAACAGTTAGGGGCTTAAAGGGACGCTCCACTTTTACACCACATTTTACAGGTGAAATTTTTGCAAATGAATATTGTAAATTAGCACTTGGTTATGTTATGGAAATCTTCACATTTTATGTCTGTCTCCTAGGAGGCCGTACACATGGATTCGGTGGACTATCAGAATGGCGACTCCAAGGATAGCCTCCAACCTGAATCAACGGAGAGTTCAAAGTTGAAAACACCTTCACTCAACAACCTTCTCGCTTCGAATCTGCTCTGTCCAACTCCCCTATCTCTGCAGGGAACCCCTCAATCTTCTCCCAAACCATCTCCCCACCACAGACATTCCAGCGTCCACACTCGCAAGCATACGTACAGCCAACACAGTATTCCCAGTCGCCCTTCGAGTGCGAGCAGTGACAACACCAATCCCGACGAGTCTACCTTAGAGTCCTCGGATCCGGCCGATGAAGAGGTCAGCCACATAAACAGCCTGGCCAGCGGCTGGAGTGGACAGTCCAACCACAGAAGTCACTCCGTTTCTCCATTCATCTCCCAAGTTTCATCTCCTCCTCTTCCTCCACTACTTAAGAACTGCAATAGCACAGCCAGCCTGGTTGGGACCGGCGGCGGCAAAGACTTGAAGAAGTTCTACAGTGTTGATACTCAAGGATTTTTAGCAAAGCCCATGTGGGCGGAAGACCAAAGGAGGCACTCCATCGAGATCTGCCCCTCCATCGATGACGATGGAGACTCTTGCTTCGATCTGTCCATCGACGACAAGCAGGACTCTTCTGTTCTCATACAGTCCGACCCAGAGTACATCAATGGGGTTCGAAGGAAGAAGAAGATGAGCCCGCCTTGCATTTCTATAGATCCTCCCATGGAGGACGAGACCGGCACAGCTTCACGTACCAAAGCATCGGAGAACAGCATGTTACGGAGGAGGACACCGTCGTGCGAATCCACGGCGTACCGGGACTCTTTAGACCTTAGTGACAACCAAGTTGTAGAACAGCAATCTAAAACCGAAAGACGGAGCCAAGCACCTTGTCGCAACGAACACTTGTTCATTCCCGGCTACTCTTTCGACCAGCGGGAGGCAAACAACTTCTCAGAACTTTTAGCCGAGGGTGGACGGCCAAGTTCTCCGTCCGTAGTCATCGTGGACTCTAGGCCTGACACGGGGGCAACTAAGCAACTAGACCATCTTAATAGCAACAATTCTGAAAAGAACAGAGATTTTACGGAAGCGAAGAGTTCTTTAAAAAATCCTGCACTAGTTGACGCCTCGAACACGTCGGGCCAAGTGACAGACAAACCGTTATAGCTTGTGAGGACACAAGGGCTGGCGACAAACCACTGGATAGACGGGTCTAAGAAAGCCCCTTTGGGTTCTTAGGGTTTTCAATAGGTGGGATCGGAGGGGGGAGGGGTTGACATGGGAGGATGGAGAACGGCTGACGGTTGGAATGGAAAAAAAAATAAAATTTTTTTTGATTTGTTTGATTTTATAAACGAAATACGGAGACGACTTCCCATATAGCCTCAATCACATTGATTCGGGTTTTATTTTAAATGTTTTATTTTGGGTTGTTTTTATTTTTTTTTGTTTTTTTTTTTTTTGGAGGGGGGGAGTTTGTTTTTATATTTTTAAGGCGCCACTTTTTTTTTTTTTTTATTGTGCAGAGACACAGTACGCAGAGGTGCCGACAGATGAAGCCTTGTACAATATCTGTATATCAGCAGTATAAATAAAATAGAAATAATGTATTTGTGAAAAGGCGCCCTCGTTATTCGCGCTGTGTGAGATATGCAATTTTTTAAAATAGAATTTGGGGGTCAATTGGCGTATTTATGGCACAGATTCCAATGCAAAAGTCTGTGAATTTTCCCCGCTCATGCCAGGTCTAAAAAAGTAAGCGTGGCGTGGGAAGGGGGCGTGCCAGCAGACCCGTTTCATTCCTCATTTTGTACGCCTGTTTTAGGCGTAGAAAAAGGTCTAAAAGTAAGAGAGCAAGGAAGCTCTTACATAGAGAACTGGCGGTGGATACGCCGTAGTTATGTAGAGCCCGGCGCCTCTACGTAACTGCGGTGGATCGACCGCCAGCGCACGGGCTTATTAAGACCGGCGTCTAAATTGCCGGTCTTAATAAATGACCCCCTTGGTGTTTCAATTCCTCTGCGGTTTCAAGATCTCTTCTTGCTGTCAGTGATATTCTATGATATACACAGACATATGATGGCAGAGGGAATGCTAAATTGGCTCATTTCTTATCTGAGCGCCCCATTAGAGGCCTCCCCACCGCCCGTGGGTGCCGTATGTAGACAGATGGCCGCGTCTGTACATACCGTACAACCCCAATCCATAAAATACTGCACAACCCCAATCCATATCGTACATAGCATACAACACTAATACATACCGTACAACCCCAATCCATAAAATACCGCACAACCCCAATCCATATCGTACATAGCATACAACACTAATACATACCGTACAACCCCAATCCATAAAATACCGCACAACCCCAATCCATAAAATACCGCACAACCCAATCCAATAAAAATACCGCACAACCCATCCATAAAAACAACAATCCCGTACATAGCATACCATATCGTAAACATAGCATACAAGCATACAACACTAATTACCGTAATTAAATACCGAACCCCCCCAATCATCATAAAATACCGCACAACCCCAATCCATATCGTACAATAGCATACAACACTAATACATACCGTACAACCCCAATCCATAAATACCGCACACCCCAATCCAATCCAACCGCAATCAACTATTTCGTACATAGCATACAACACTAATACATACCGTACAACCCCAATCCAAAATACCGCACAAACCCAATCCATCTCAAATACATACCTCGTATCCATAAAAATAAGCCCACAATCCCCAACATAAAATACCGCACAACCCCAATCCATATCGTACATAGCATACAACACTAATACATACCGTACAACCCCAATCCATAAAATACCGCACAACCCCAATCCATAAAATACCGCACAACCCCAATCCATAAAATACCGCACAACCCCAATCCATATCGTACATCTCCAATAGAGACGGTACATAGCATACAACACTAAAACATACCGCAACAACCCCAATCCATAAAATACCGCAACAACCCCAATCCATATCACATCCATAGCAATCAACACTAAATACATACCGTACATCCCCAACCATAAAATACCGTACAACCCCAATCCATATCGTACATAGCATACAACATAACATACCGCAAACCCCAATCCAATAAAATACCACAACCCCATCCATATCGTACAATAGAACGTTACATAGCATACAACAATAATACATACCGACAATCCAAATACCATCCAAATCCATAAAATACCGACAACCCCATCCATATCGTACATAGCATACAACCTAATACATACCGTACAACCCCAATCCATAAAATACCGCACAACCCAAAATATACATAGCATACAACACTAATACATACCGTACAACCCCAATCCATAAAATACCGCACAACCCCAATCCAATAAAATACCGCACAACCCCAATCCATATCGTACATTAGCATACAACACTTAATACATACCGTACAACCCCAATCCCAAATAACGGAGAAACCCAGAAATACCCCAATCCATTATCTAATAGTCACTACAAACACTAAAACTAGTTATCCGTACAAACCCCATCCATAAAATAACCGCACAACCATCCATAATCGCACAAACCATAAATACCGACACCCATCCATATCGAATAGCATTACAACACAAATACATACCGTACAACCCAACCATAAATACCGCACAACAATCCATAAAATACCGCACAAACCCAATCCATAAGAATAAAAACCCAATCCACAAATACCGCACAAACCCTCCATATCTAATCTCCATAGAAGACGGTAATAGCATAACACTAAACATACCGACAACCTAACCCATAAAATACTGCACAACCCCAATCCATAAACACCGCACAACCCAATCCATAAAATACGCACACCCCAAACCATATCGACTCAAATAGAGACGGTACCAAAGCCAACAACACTAATACGATCCTACAACCCCAATCCATAAAATACGTACAACCCAACCAATATCGTACATAGCATACAACACAATAAGCAACCAACAACCCATGCACCCAACATACCATCTACAATAGAACGCTACAAAGCATACAACAATTACATACGTACAACCCCATCCATAAAATAGCACAACCCAATCCAATAAAATACCGCACAACCACAATCATAAAACATTAGCATAACACACTAGTTACATATCAACAACATCATATACATTTACCGTACAAACACCCAATCACATTGAGACAATATTCCGCACAATCCCCAATCACCAACTCGTACATAGCTACATACCAACTATCTAATTAACAACCGTCTAAAAACCGCCAATCCATACAAATACGCGCACAACCCCATCACGTTACTTCCTCAACCCCAATCCATAAACCCAACCCAATCCAAACCCACAACCCCAATCCATATCGTACATCTCCAATAGAGACGGTACAAAGCATACAACAACTAATACATACGCGTACAACCCCAATCATAAAATACCGTACAACCCCAATCTCATATCGTAACATGGATTGGGGTTGTACGGTATGTGGAATACACTGGCAGACTGCTCATCTCTACTGTTAGAGACAACCTGTCACTGTGAAATACCTCCTTACGAGAACACTGAAAAACAATATACTACGTTATACATACTGCAGGGCCTGATGGGGCGGAGCCCGACACAGTTTAAAAAAAAAAAAAAAAAAAAAAAAAAAAAAAAAAAACAATTAGGCTGCCTACATATGGGTGCAGGTGGAATTGCAGAAATTCAGCCATGCATTTCCACACCAAATCTGCATCAAATTCCCAGGTGTTACTTGTGGACTTTATGCCGCGGCCCTGGAGGAGCAGAGAGGAGGATGGGAGTGGTAGTGGTTATCCTTACACCAATGCTCCCTAGGGCCAGGGCAGTGACAGGAGGGGCATCCTTTCTTCCCTCGGCACACACCCTGATGTGGATGGTAGTAGGGGTTCCCTTGGTGTTAGGAGTGTTGTACGGATACACGGCAGGAGAGGTCGGTGCTGTGGCCGGCGAATGGTGCTGGAGTCAGTAACCAGGCCAGTGGTGGAAAATAAACAAGTCTCCCTTTACTAAAAGGCAGAATGGGAGTTGTAGTACATCCAATAATATGAAAACGCAGTTCCAATTAATGTACAGTGCAAGTCTTTCCTGATAGCAATGTATGGATATCAGCAAGGATGGGGGTTGTAGTACTCATTCCCTCTATCCTGCCAACGTCTATCTCTGCAGAGTCTAAGGCTGGCAGTGTTATTCTTACAATGGTGTCTGTAATATCCAGCTGAGGGGGACAGGATGAAGATACGGCTGACCAGGCCCATGTCCACGTGTGAAGGGTGTGTCCTAACAGCGTATACCTTACTGACTGTCTCCAGTGCTCGGCCTCGCAGATTCTGGACCTTCTAGGTCCTTCTCTCTCTCTCTCTCTGGAGCACTGTAGAGTAGATGGCTTTCTTGATTCAATATTCTATGGGACTTAAAGGGTTATTCCCATCTCAGACAATGGGTGCACAGCGCTAGGACATACCCCCATTGTCTTATAGGTGCGGGTCCCACCGCTGGGACCCGCACCTATATCGAGAACGGAGCCCGCAAAGTAAAGGAGGGAGCACTGCGCATGTGCAGCCGCCCTCCATTCATTTCTATGGGGCCAGCGAAAATAGCCAAGCACTCCCATTCATTTCTGTGGGAGCTGCGCCTGGTGGTGGCCGGACCCCGGGAAACCTGGGGTCCTCCAGGCGCATCGCTCCCCCCTCCGATCTCGATATAGGTGCGGGTCCCATCGCTGGGATCCAAGTGATATGCCCCCATTTTCTAAGATGAGAATACCCCTTGAAGTCTTCTAAAGAGTGAGCACATGTAGCTCCTCTCTCTCCCTCAGCTAACACTATTCTTACACTAAACTAGGGGCAGACCTAAGTCCATCTCCTAGCAACCTACAAGAACAGAGTCACAGATTGTTAAATCCAGGATTGCCTGGAGTGTCCCTTTAATTTAGCTCATTAGCTTGATGGCGAACAGCTCAGAGTCCCCTTTAATACGCACCCAGGGGGTGCAGGTTTTGCAGACTATATAATATGAGACCGACACAAGGTAGGTGGCCGGACCGGTTACAGATTCTGCATTGGGGACCATGATGTTGGAGATCATGGAATAAAGACAACGAACTCAAAAATGACCGGTGGAGAAGACAAAAAATTCTCAGGAAAAAATGTCCTACATGATCCCTGGCATGGAGGAGGTTAAGACTATAAGGTGTGAATGGCGGTGTAGGCGGTGTAATCCCGGAATATAAATTAGCACGATGACTTCAGCCGGCGTTATCTCAGAACAACAGCCTCTTCCATGTCAACATGGCTGCATTCAGAGGCTGATAAGTGACGCTCTCGTCTATGGCTCGTCCTGATTGTTAGTATCTGGACTCTCGTGAGACTGCGGCACACGACTAGAGAAGATCAGTAATGACGCTCAATGCAAGGTCTTCTGGGGTCCTCATATCTCAGATCATGACACACAACGGAGCAGAGGAAGCCTCATAGCAGAGATCGGAATGGTGCCCCCTGCTGGTGACGGCCCATGTCATAACATCTCAGTATCCCGGGGAAGGATGGCTGGAGATTGTTACTCCGTCCTATACTTTATAGGAGACACACTGGACCATCCATGGTCCTGTATCTTCTCCATAATCCTGCATATATGGTAAGGGTCTCATCAGTGACCTAGATGAGGCTCCTAAACTGGATTGTGACCACTGTTTCATCTTAGATATTTGGTGGCATGTCTGACATTGTCCCTGGTGGTCAGTGGTACCTTCTGCATTCTTGGTGGTTAGGTGTTGTATACAGAACCAGTCCCTGGTGGACGGACAGTAATATCAATAGCATCTAGCCTCTAGTGGTCAGTGGTATCTCCTACATTCTTGGTGGTTAGGTCGCCTATAAAGCATCCAATCTGTGGCCAATGGTCCCTGGTGGACGGGGGTACTTACATTAATCCCTGGTAGTTAGAAGTACCTTCTACATCCTTGGTTGTCTAGTAGTCTACACAGAGTCCAATATGGCGTGGACGGTCTCTGGTGATCAGTAGTACTTTCAGCATTCCTTTTGGTCAGGCGTTATATACAAAATTTGAACCTTTTTCTTTTCCCTGGTGGCCAGTGGTACCTTCAGCATTCTTTGTGGTCGGGTAGTATATACAGAACTCACCCCTGTGAAATAAATAGTATCTAATCCCTTGTGGTCAGTGGTACTGTCTACATTCTTCACGGTCAGGTAGAATATATAGAATTTGTCCCTGTAATATAAACAGTGTCTAATCCCTGGTGATTTTTGGTGGTCTGGCGATCTACATAACAATTCCAATCTGGGTTGGATGGTCCCTGGTCAGTAGTATCATTTCACATTTTTGGTGGTCGGTATAATATACAAAATTTGTCCCCGTGATGTAAACATTGTCTAGTTCTTGGTGGTCTGAGATACCTTCTACATTTTTGGTGGTCTGTACAGTGTCCAATCTGGGATAGATGGTCCCTGGTGGACAGTGGAACCTTCAGAATTCTTGGTGGTCGGGTAGTATATATAGAATTTGTCCCTTGATGTAAACAATGTCTAGTCCTCAGTAATCAGTGGTATCTTCTATATTCCTGGTGGTCCAATCTGGGATAGATGGTCCCTGGTGGACAGTGGAGCTTTCAGCATTCTTGGTGGTCGGGTAGTATATATAGAATTTGTCCCTTGATGTAAACAATGTCTAGTCCTCAGTAATCAGTGGTATCTTCTATATTCCTGGTGGTCCGATTTGGGGTGGATGGTCCCTGGTGGACAGGGGAACCTTCAGAATTCTTGGTGGACTGGTTGTATATACAGAATTTGTCCCTTGATGTAAACAATGTCTAGTCCTTGGTGGTCAGTGGTATCTTCTGGTGGTCTACACAGGTCCACACAGAGGGGTAGATGGTCTCTGGTGGAGAGTGGTACTTTCAGAATCCTATCAGTGACCTCCAAAATGACGGTAAATCTTAACCAGTAGGATGGGCTGGAGGACAAGCTGAAGCTGGTTTCTAGCTGGTCTACAGTTCTCCTGTCTTCCATCCCAGGCCGGCCGTCTGGCAGCTCAGCTCCACGCCGTGTCCATGCTCGGCGCACGTCCTCCTGACAGGCAGTCATTAGGGAGAGCTCCAGCCTTTTATGGATGATTTGCATTAGAGGAAAATTGATTCTTCTGGAGGTTATTAGATCTGGAGCTCTGCACTTCTGTCTTTACTTTGTTAAGGTCGCGTGGCACTCCGCGTCCCAGCCGATCCGCTTTCATGTGGTGGATAAGGGCATTGCCGTTCTAACACCCACAAGGGGCCCGGTGCCAATGTAATCTCCTACAGTAATAGACAAGGGAACTGCATGAATAGCAATCCCCTAATTAACCCTTTCAGTACCAGAGGTTTTTTCGGCTATGCGTTTTCGTTTTGCGCTCCCTGCCTTCAAACAGCCATAACGGTTTTATTTTTCTGTTCACATAGCTGTATGAGGGCTTGTTTTTTGCGGGACAAGTTGTACTTTCCAACGCCACCATTTAATATTGCATATGGTGTAGTGGGAAGCGGGAAAAAAATTCCAAATCGGGTGAAATTGCAAAAAAAACGCTATTCCGCTACAGTTCTACGGGTTTCTTATTTACAGCGTTCGATGTTCATTAAAACTGACCCGTTACTTTCATTCTACTGGTCCGTACGAATCCGGCAATACCTAATATGTATAGTTTTTCCTGCGTTTTGATAGTGATAAAATAATTAGAAAGTTGGCTTTTTTTTTTTTTTTTGTCATATCTTGATCCCTATAACTTTTTGGTATTTATGTGTACAGAGCTGTATGGGGGCTCATTTTTTGCGGGGCGATCTTAAGTTTTTATTGATACCATTCTGGGGGTGTGTATGACTTTTTGATCACTTTTTATTTAATTTTTTTTAGAAAAAAAAAGCGACAAAAAACAGCGAATAGCCATTTGGACGCTTTTTTCCGCCACACAATTCGCCGTATTGGAATTTTTTTTTTTATATTTTAAAAGTACGGGCGTTTTCGGTCACGGTGATACCCATGATGTCTATATTTATTGTTATTTAGGTATTTATTTTTTAATTATACGGAAAGGGGGGTGATTTGAACTTTTATATTTTTTTTATTTTTTATATGTTTTTTAACATTTTTTTTAAATTTTTTGTGATTATTTTAAAGCTCAAATATGAGCAAATAGATTGTGTTTTTTATTTTTTTCTTTATGAGCAATGAGGGTCTTTTATTTTTGACTTAATGACCGAATTTGCTCATTTCTTATCCTGGCCTGCCATCTAGTGGCCAGAATAAGAATTGCACTTTGAAAGCTGTAAACCTCATCAGCGAGGATTACAGCTTTCAGATCGTGTACAGACACCACGATTGGCCACACGGGGTGTCTGTACACCACCCGGAAGCGTACGCTTCCAGGTTTAGACGCAACTAGATGCCGTGATCACGGCATCTAAAGGCCTACGAAGACGCCGCCGATGGCGGTAAGTACCCGCAAGTCTCTGCTGTTAGAAACAGCAGAGACTTGCCGGCCATGACGCCCGCCGCACGTTCGAGCGGGCGCCATGTGTCCGCATCGTCCCAGCGCCGTACATGTACAGCGCTGGTACTCTAAGGGTTAAAGGGAACCTGTCACATTGAACATGAACAGGCAGCAGGTTGTAGAGCAGGAGGAGCTGAGCTTGCAGGATAAGGCATCATGCACATGACCGGATTTTCGGGCCACATCCCGTCCGCCTTTTTTTTTGCACCCATTCATTTCTATTGGACCGTAACTTAAAGGGGTTTTCCGGGATTGTACTACTGATGACTTATCCTCAGGATAGATCAAAAGTATCTGATCAGTGGGCGTCCGACACCCGGGACCCCCACCGATCAGCTGTTTGAGAAGGTACGGGCGCCCCTGTGAGCGCCGCTACCTTCTCCCTGGTCATCAAGCACAGCGCCGTACATTGTATAGTGGCCGTGCTTGGTATTGCACTCAGCTCCATTCACTTCTATGGGACTGAGCCACTCCTGGGCCACATGACCGATGAACGTGACGTCACTGGCCTAGAAAAAGTTGAGAGAAGACCATGGCGCTCACAGGAGCTCCGGTTTACTATTGCATTTTAATGTCGGTGCTATACTGACATTGACCAGCAGGCTGCGCCAGAGAGATGCAACCTGCTGGGGAACACACAGGCTTACGACGGGACCCAGCCAGGCTTACGACGGGACCCAGCCAGGCTTACGACGGGACCCAGCCAGGCTTACGACGGGACCCAGCCAGGCTTACGACGGGACCAGCCAGGCTACAACAGGACCCAGCCAGGCTTACGACGGGACCCAGCCAGGCTTACGACGGGACCCAGCCAGGCTTACGACGGGACCCAGCCAGGCCTAACAACAGGACCCAGCCAGGCTACACAGGACCCAGCCAGGCTACACAGGACCCAGCCAAGCTACAACAGGACCCAGCCAAGCTACAACAGGACCCAGCCAAGCTACAACAGGACCCAGCCAAGCTACAACAGGACCCAGCCAGGCTACAACAGGACCCAGCCAAGCTACAACAGGAACGAGCTAAGCTACAACAGGACCCAGCCAGGCTTACAACAGGACCCAGCCAGCCTTCCGACAGGACCCAGCCAGCCTTCCGACAGGACCCAGCCAGCCTTCCGACAGGACCCAGCCAGCCTTCCGACAGAACCCAGCCAGGCTATGCACACATCCGATCCCTCTGTCACATTCTACAGAATGTACTGTCCCCGCCCACTTCACTTATTCTGCAATCCCTTCCAGAAGTGACCTGAACAGACACAGGCGTTTTCTACTCTACAGAAGGCGCTGGAATGTACCATGCAGTCCTGACCAGTGATTTTCATGTCCAGAAATCTACCCTGCAGAGGCCACGTAGAGGTCTTGGTCGCTCGGGAAACTGCAAAGCGAGATCTGTGCCGATAGGGGAAAGAATAAAGCACTGAATGTAGGGATATCTAACTGATAAAGACTTGTAGCCAATTTTCAGAATCAAGTAACCACTAGGTGGCGCTGTCCTGTTACGTATCAGAATCAAGTAACCACTAGGTGGCGCTGTCCTATTATTTTTCAGCATCAAGTAACCACTAGGTGGCGCTGTCCTCTTATAATACATGCATTACACTCTGTATAATGTATTTGGGGCATTTCCATATAAATTACGAGTCCATAAGCTGTCCTCTTCTGTCAAGACATGAATTCCGGGGTACACCGAATTCTTAGAGACAGATTTGGTAAAAATTAACAGAGCTGATGTGTTCATTGGCGGAGAAAAGGTACTTCATTATATGCAATCAGATACTAGGACAAGTTACCGATCACGGATCTCTGTAATTAATGTGATAAAGGGACCATCCAGAGGTCACTTTGAATCTTCTTACACAAAGTTAAGGGGCTACTTGTAAGTAATCACCTTCTCTTATCCTGATAGCTTAATTAAATCCTTCATCAGCGAGCTGCTGACTCTAGAGCCCTACGTGGCACACCTAGAACACTCACATCCAATTAACCAGCCTGGCATCAACACCGCAGCCTGATTACATGGAGAGAGCAGGATCCAGTCCCTGGAGTTGTAATAGTCCGATTCATTTCTTAATACTTCTGCTGATGAGAGCTGGATGTGAGACAGTACTATGCGGGATGAGACGGCTCATCAGACATACAGAAACTGACAACAATGAAAACTGCAGCGAAGAGCAATGGAAGCGTATTATCTGTACCTGAAAATTATACCAAAGATAGAACTACAAGGGCTAAAGGGTCCTCTACAACCTATAAATACTATAATACTGCCTCCTATGTACAAGAATATAACTACTATAATACTGCCTCCTATGTACAAGAATATAACTACTATAATACTGCTCCTATGTACAAGAATATAACTACTATAATACTGCCTCCTATGTACAAGAATATAACTACTATAATACTGCTCCTATGTACAAGAATATAACTAAACTATAATACTGCTCCTATGTACAAGAATATAACTAACTATATAATACTGCCTCCTATGTACAAGATATAACTACTATAATATCGCTCCTATGTACAAGAATATAACTACTATAATAGCCTCCTATGTACAAGTACTATAATACTGCTCCTATGTACAAGAATATAACTACTATAATACTGCCTACCTGCTCTACTATACCTCCTATGTACAAGAATATAACTACTATGCCTCCTATACTACAATACTGCCTCCTATGTACAAGAATATAACTATACTATAATACTGCCTCCTATGTACAAGAATATAACTACTATAATACTGCTCCTATGTACAAGAATATAACTACTATAATACTGCTCCTATGTACAAGAATATAACTACTATAATACTGCCTCCTATGTACAGGAATATAACTACTATAATGCTGCTCCTATGTAAAATATATTTTGGTTAATGTTGTATAAACCCCATTAGCTCCCTCTAGTGGTGGCTGCAAGAAACCAGAATTTTATTTTTAAACTTTGGGTCTGTGCAGGGGATTCAGAGGTTTGTAGATAGATCCTACCCTCTAGGAGAAATTTTAGATTAAATTAGCACAGTGCCGCACAGTGTGGCGGGTGATATTTCACGGATGAGACCGCCATACATCACAGGTTTTCATATGTTTACAGTCAGTGCCAGGTGACGGATCTGCTGACATTTAAAGGCTTCATGTACAGACACATCTTGGATTATATGTCAGTATGTGTCCCCCTGTGAAGTCAAATGTTAACATGTAGAGAGGGCGGGGGAGAGGGACTCTCGTGGGGAGAGTGATCTAGGTAAAAAGCTCTTACCAGCATCAATCATGGGCCATGAATACCACAGGGGGCGCTCTGGGCCCGGCCGCAGATGTAGTTTCAGCACATGATTTGAAATCCCCTCTGTTCATGTGCTATCATTAGATTACACGTTTCCAGCGCATCCTAATAGACGTCTCTGGTGTATCTACAAGACTCGTGTATGAATAATTTACAGGATGCTACCCCTGAAACCGAAAAACACTTAACTCATTCATTACCAGGGCTGTAAAGCCGACAGTATAGTAATCACATGGCAGCCAAAGTAACCATAGAAAGTCACAGCAACGGTCGTAATACATTACATTACATATAATAGAGGAACTGACATTATTCACAATGTCCCCCCCTTCATACGTCAGGGAGCAGAACATCATTCATAGACTCCGATCCAGCGAACATTCATACCTGCTTACTGTCCACACTGACTGCCAATGGAGTTCTGTACAAGCTTCAAAGAGAAGACGGGGAAGAGACGTCTACTCCGAGCAGATAATTATCCTAAAACAGAGAGGATAAGAATATAACTACTATAATACTGCTCCTATGTACAAGAATATAACTACTATAATACTGCTCCTATGTACAAGAATATAACTACTATAATACTGCTCCTATGTACAAGAATATAACTACTATAATACTGCTCCTATGTACAAGAATATAACTACTATAATACTGCTCCTATGTACAAGAATATAACTACTATAATACTGCTCCTATGTACAAGAATATAACTGCTATAATACTGCTCCTATGTACAAGAATATAACTGCTATAATACTGCTCCTATGTACAAGAATATAACTACTAAACTGCCCTATTAAGAATATAACTACTATAATACTGCTCCTATGTACAAGATAATAACTACTATAATACTGCCTCCTATGTACAAGAATATAACTACTATAATACTGCTCCTATGTACAAGAATATAACTACTATAATACTGCTCCTATGTACAAGAATATAACTACTATAATACTGCTCCTATGTACAGAATAACTACTATAATACTGCTCCTATGTACAAAGAATATAACTACTATAATACTGCTCCTATGTACAAGAATATAACTACTATAATACTGCTCCTATGTACAAGAATATAAACTACTATAATACTGCTCCTATGTACAAGAATATAACTACTATAATACTGCTCCTATGTACAAGAATATAACTACTATAATACTGCTTCCTATGTACAAGAATATAACTACTATAATACTGCTCCTATGTACAAGAATATAACTACTATAATACTGCTCCTATGTACAAGAATATAACTACTATAAATACTGCTCCTATGTACAAGAATATAACTACTATAATACTGCTCCTATGTACAGAATATAACTACTATAAATACTGCTCCTATGTACAAGAATATAACTACTATAATACTGCTCCTATGTACAAGAATATAACTACTATAATACTGCTCCTATGTACAAGAATATAACTACTATATAACTGCTCCTATGTACAAGATATAACTACTATAATACTGCTCCTATGTACAAGAATATAACTGCTATAATACTGCTCCCTATGTACAAGAATATAACTACTATAATACTGCTCCTATGTACAAGAATATAACTACTATAATACTGCTCCTATGTACAAGAATATAACTACTTATTAATACTGCCCTATGTACAAGAATATAACTACTATAATACTGCTCCTATGTACAAGAATATAACTACTATAATACTGCTCCTATGTACAAGAAATATAACTACTATAATACTGCTCCTATGTACAAGAAATATAACTACTATAATACTGCTCCTATGTACAAGAATATAACTACTATAATACTGCTCCTATGTACAAGAATTATAACTACTATAATACTGCTCCTATGTACAAGAATATAACTACTATAATACTGCTCCTATGTACAAGAATAACTGCTATAATACTGCTCTATGTACAAGAATATAACTCTATAATACTGCTCCTATGTACAAGAATATAACTACTATAATTACTGCTCCTATGTACAAGAATATAACTACTATAATACTGCCTCCTATGTACAAGAATATAACTACTATAATACTGCTCCTATGTACAAAATATAACTACTATAATACTGGCTCCTATGTACAAGAATATAACTACTATAATACTGCTCTATGTACAAGAATATAACTACTATAATACTGCTCCTATGTACAAGAATATAACTACTATAATACTGCTCCTATGTACAAGAATATAACTACTATAATACTGCTCCTATGTACATAGAATAAACTACTATAAATACTGCCCTATGTAAAGAATATAACTACTATAATACTGCTCCTATGTACAAGAATATAACTACTATAATACTGCTCCTATGTACAAGAATATAACTCTATAATACTGCTCCTATGTACAAGAATATAACTACTATAATACTGCTCCTATGTACAAAGAATATAACTACTATAATACTGCTCCTATGTACAAGAATATAACTACTATATAATACTGCTCCTATGTACAAGAATATAACTACTATAATACTGCTCCTATGTACAAGAATATAACTACTATAATACTGCTCCTATGTACAAGAATATAACTACTATAATACTGCTCCTATGTACAAGAATATAACTACTATAATACTGCTTCCTATGTACAAGAATATAACTACTATAAATACTGCTCCTATGTACAAGAATATAACTACTATAATACTGCTCCTATGTACAAGAAATATAACTACTATAATACTGCTCCTATGTACAAGAATATAACTACTATAATACTGCCTCCTATGTACAAGAATATAACTACTATAAATACTGCCTCCTATGTACAAGAATATAACTACTATAATACTGCTCCTATGTACAAGAATATAACTACTATAATACTGCTCCTATGTACAAGAATATAACTACTATAATACTGCTCCTATGTACAAGAATATAACTACTATAATACTGCTCCTATGTACAAGAATATAACTACTATAATACTGCCTCCTATGTACAAGAATATAACTACTATAATACTGCCTCCTATGTACAAGAATATAACTACTATAATACTGTGCCTCCTATGTACAAGAATATAACTACTATAATACTGCTCCTATGTACAAGAATATAACTACTATAATAATACTGCTCCTATGTACAAGAATATAACTACTATAATACTGCTCCTATGTACAAGAATATAACTACTATAATACTGCTCCTATGTACAAAATATAACTACTATAATACTGCCTCTATGTACAAGAATATAACTACTATAATACTGCTCCTATGTACAAGAATATAACTACTATAATACTGCTCCTATGTACAAGAATATAAACTACTATAATACTGCTCCTATGTACAAGAATATAACTACTTATAATACTGCTCCTATGTACAAGAATATAACTACTATAATACTGCTCCTATGTACAAGAATATAACTACTATAATACTGCCTCCTATGTACAAGAATATAACTACTATAATACTGCTCCTATGTACAAGAATATAACTACTATAATACTGCTCCTATGTACAAGAATATAACTACTATAATACTGCTCCTATGTACAAGAATATAACTACTATAATACTGCTCCTATGTACAAGAATATAAACTATAATACTGCTACTATGTAAGAATATAACTATATAATACTGCTCCTATGTACAAGAATATAACTACTATAATACTGCTCCTATGTAGAAGAATATAACTACTATAATACTGCTCCTATGTACAAGAATATAACTACTATAATACTGCTCCTATGTACAAGAATATAACTACTATAATACTGCTCCTATGTACAAGAATATAACTACTATAATACTGCTCCTATGTACAAGAATATAACTACTATAATACTGCTCCTATGTACAAGAATATAACTACTATAATACTATGTACAAGAATATAACTACTATAATACTGCTCCTATGTACAAGATATAACTACTATAATACTGCTCCTATGTACAAGAATATAACTACTATAATACTGCTCCTATGTACAAGAATATAACTACTATAATACTGCTCCTATGTACAAGAATATTAACTACTATAATACTGCCTCCTATGTACAAGAATATAACTACTATAATACTGCTCCTATGTACAAGAATATAACTACTATAATACTGCCTCCTATGTACAAGAAATATAACTACTATAATACTGCTCCTATGTACAAGAATATAACTACTATAATACTGCTCCTATGTACAAGAAATAACTACTATAATACTGCTCCTATGTACAAGAATATAACTACTATAATACTGCTCCTATGTACAAGAATATAACTACTATAATACTGCTCCTATGTACAAGAATATAACTACTATAATACTGCTCTATGTACAAGAATATAACTACTATAATACTGCTCCTATGTACAAGAATAAACTACTATAATACTGCTCCTATGTACAAGAATATAACTACTATATACTGCTCCTATGTACAAGAATATAACTACTATAATACTGCTCCTATGTACAAGAATATAACTACTATAAATACTGCCTCCTATGTACAAGAATATAACTACTATAATACTGCTCCTATGTACAAGAATATAACTACTATAATACTGCCTCCTATGTACAAGAATATAACTACTATAATACTGCTCCTATGTACAGAATATAACTACTATAATACTGCTCCTATGTACAAGAATATAACTACTATAATACTGCTCCTATGTACAAGAATATAACTACTATAATACTGCTCCTATGTACAAGAATATAACTACTATAATACTGCTCCTATGTACAAGAATATAACTACTATAATACTGCTCCTATGTACAAGAATATAACTACTATAATACTGCTCCTATGTACAAGAATATAACTACTATAATACTGCTCCTATGTACAAGAGTATAACTACTATAATACTGCTCCTATGTACAAGAATATAACTACTATAATACTGCCTCCTATATACAAGAATATAACTACTATAATACTGCCACCTATGGACCTGTTTTCTGAAGTTGCTCTTTGTATGTCAGGAGATGGTTATATCTGACCTCATTCACACTATCTTCCGCCCTCCTCTCTGTTCCCGTTTTTTTCCGCTATAAAACAACAGGATGAAAGATTTATAATATGTAAATGAATTACTAAATAATAATACCGCCTGTATAGTCCATTGAGCTGAGGAAGGAATAGAAGTCACCGCTGAGTCGCTACATGGAATTAATCAGAGAAGTTTATAAAACTCATTAAAGTAGAAGTGGCGGTGACAGGCGGCACTATGGAGGCCGTCATCTGATGCTCGCAACTTTACCGAAATAATGGGAAGATGAAGATTAGAAAGTAAATCTCCGCTCCCCTCCCCCGCCCTCACCTGCCTCCGTTAATGGCCTGTACTAATGGTAATTCTTTATAACTTGGCAAGGAACATTAAGTCCCCCGGCAGGTGGGCGGCGCAGCACGGAGTAACACCTTATTACAGCTCTCCCTGGTAAATGCATGTTTCTCCAGCAGGATGACTGACGCGCTATAAGGTCTGCAGATGTAGTACCGCGTCGGCGCCTGTTATGTGGCGGGTGAGGTCATCCACTTTCTAGTAGTTTTAGTATCGAACAGAAATTCACTTTAAAGCAAATACTTGTACTCGCCATGAAATAGCAACTCTACAGCATCTGTTCTTAGAACTCTGTGCTGTGCCTCTCTTATTCCTCCTGGAAGCGTGTGACTCATTGACATCTGGAGGTTACCATTCCCTTTCCTGGTGGAAAGAGTCCAAACTACAGATTGAGTGTGTGGAAAGAGGACCCGTTGATAATGGGAACACTCAGTTGTCAATTCAAGGATATATTTCTGGTAGGAATAATAGAGGAACAGCACAAGCACTGCTGACCCCCAAAGTAAACAGACTGTCTTCTGATCAGGGACATACCTCAACTCTGCATAATTTTACCAAAGCTCTGTCCGGCTCAGGCTGACTACTTCTCATCATTGTCACAACAGTGACCTCAGTGTCGTGGGGGATGGAGAAATAGCAAAAGGTCTAATCGCCACTCAGGACATAAGATGTGACACAGCGGTATACTATACTGACCTATAGTGTGTACAGGGGGGACGGGCAGGGGCACTGGTGTCAGAAGAGGCGCCTACTATATGTCACTCATAGCAGTATTATAGCAGTTATATTCTTGTACATAGGAGCAGTATTATAGTAGTTATATATAGGAGCAGTATTATAAGTATTATAGTATTATAGTAGTTATATTCTTGTACATAGGAGCAGTATTATAGTAGTTATATTCTTGTACGTAGGAGCAGTATTATAGTAGTTATATTCTTGTACATAGGAGCAGTATTATAGTAGTTATATTCTTGTACATAGGAGCAGTATTATAGTAGTTATATTCTTGTACATAGGAGCAGTATTATAGTAGTTATATCTTGTACATTTGTACATACATAGTTATATTCTGTACTAGGAGGCAGTATTATAGTAGTTATTATATTCTTGTACATAGGAGCAGTATTATAGTAGTTTATATTCTTGTACATAGGAGAGATTATAGTAGTTATATTCTGTACATAGAGCAATATAGTAGTTATATTCTTGTACATAGGAGCAGTATTATAGTAGTTTATATTCTTGTACATAGGGGCAGTATTATAGTAGTATATTCTGTACATAGGAGCAGTATTATAGTAGTTATATTCTTGTACATAGAGGCAGTATTATAGTAGTTATATTCTTGTACATAGGAAGCAGTATTATAGTAGTATATATTCTTGTACATAGGAGCAGTATTATAGTAGTTATATTCTTGTACATAGAGCAGTATTATAGTAGGTATATTCTTGTACATAGGAGCAGTATTATAGTAGGTATATTCTTGTACATAGGAGCAGTATTATAGTAGGTATATTCTTGTACATAGGAGCAGTATTATAGTAGGTATATTCTTGTACATAGGAGCAGTATTATAGTAGTTATATTCTTGTACATAGGAGCAGTTATAGTAGTTATAGTACATAGGAGCAGTATTATAGTAGTTATATTCTTGTACATAGGAGCTAGTATTATAGTAGTTATATTCTTGTACATAGGAGCAGTATTATATTAGTTATATTCTTGTACATAGGAGCAGTATATAGTAGTTGTATTCTTGTACATAGGAGAGTATAGTAGTTATATTCTATAGTATTATAGTAGTTATATTCTTGTACATAGGAGCAGTATTATAGTAGTTATATTCTTGTACATAGGAGCAGTATTATAGTATATATTCTTGTACATAGGAGCAGTATTATAGTAGTTATATTCTTGTACATAGGAGGCAGTATTATAGTAGTTATATTCTTGTACATAGGAGGCAGTATATTATAGTAGTTATATTCTTGTACATAGGAGGCAGTATTATAGTAGTTATATTCTTGTACATAGGAGCAGTATTATAGTAGTTATATTCTTGTACATAGGAGCAGTATTATAGTAGTTATATTCTTTAACATAGGAGCAGTATTATAGTAGTTATATTCTTGTATAGGAGGCAGTATATAAGTAGTAGTTATATTCTTGTACATAGGAGCAGTATTAATAGTAGTTATATTCTTGTACATAGGAGCAGTATTATAGTAGTTATTTCTTGTACATAGGAGCAGTAGGACAGTATTATAGTAGTTATATTCTTGTACATAGGAGCAGTATTATAGTAGTTATATTCTTGTACATAGGAAGGCAGTATTATAGTAGTTATATTCTTGTACATAGGAGAGCAGTATATAGTAGTTATATTCTTGTACATAGGAGCAGTATTATAGTAGTTATATTCTTGTACATAGGAGCAGTATTATAGTAGTTATAATTCTTATACATAGGAGGCAGTATTATAGTAGTATATCTTGTACATAGAGCAGTTTAAGTAGTTTATTCTTGTACATAGGAGCAGTATTATAGTAGTTAGTATTATAGTAGTTATATTCTTGTACATAGGAGCAATATTATGTAGTTATATATAGGAGCAGTATTATAGTAGTATTCTTGTACATAGGAGCAGTATATATAGTTATATGTACATAGGAGCAGTATTATAGTATTATATTCTTGTATATAGGAGGCAGTATTATAATAGTTATATTCTTGTACATAGGAAGCAGTATTATAGTAGTTATATTCTTGTACATAGGAGGCAGTATTATAGTAGTTATTATTAGTATTAGGAGGCAGTATATATTATGTATTAGAGCAGTATTATAGTTATATTCTTGTACATAGGAGGCAGTATTATAGTAGTTATATTATAGGAGGCAGTAGTTATATAGGACATAGTACATAGGAGCAGTATTATAGTAGTTATATTCTTGTACATAGGAGGCAGTATTATAGTAGTTATATTCTTGTACATAGGAGGCAGTATTATAGTAGTTATATTCTTGTACATAGGAGCAGTATTATAGTAGTTATATTCTTGTATATAGGAGGCAGTATTATAATAGTTATATTCTTGTACATAGGAGCAGTATTATATAAGTTGTATAGAGAAGTTAATAGAGAACTGCTATTATCAGCACTACAGAAGTTTATTTCAGGTTCATATTTATAGAGATTTCGCAGTATTTCAGTATAGACCACATATGTCAAACTTATAACCCTCCAACTGTTGCAAAACTACAACTTCCATCATGCTCAGCCAGCTTACAGCTACCAGGGCATGCTGGGAGTTGTAGTTTTGCAACAGCTGAAGGGCCAGGAGTTTCACACTTTTTTTCTAGACTATAACTTCTCTATTTTGATACAACACTGACATCTAGTGGTCAGAGAATATATTACATCATGGAATAATACCCCTGCTAACAAATATTTGGGCTGAATTAATATTGTGATTGTGGCAGAACTTATTTAGAGACAGTTTTAAAGAGTCGAAAATTTTCACCCCTTCACTTTACATTGGAAGGCTCTTTAAACGAGCACCGATCGTCTTGTATATCGTCGATCAGCAGTCATGACTGGACCAGCATCGGCCCATGTAACAGGACCCCAAAGAGACATGACCACAGAAGAGCTTCGCTCCGTTCCCCCTCGTCAGATGACTCCTGCTGCACGGCTCATGTGTGCTCACTTATGGAATATGCAAGACCTGGATTTGGCCCCCCAGGGCCACAATGCTGACATTACACTGAAATCTTCACCATCATCTATACGACCACCAGAGAAGATCCGTGCCAAAACAATATTCACAAGGGGGCCACAAACAACACTGACTGTTAAAGATAATGATCAGTAGTTTCACCTTCAGAGCTGAAATCTCCCAGCTTTCCTTGTGATCTACATTCTGGGAAGAGTCATCTTTACACCAAGTAAGAAAAACTATCCTCTTACCAAAAGCTCAGCCAAGCTGAATAGTGAGTGCAGCTCTGGAGTATAATACAGAATGTAACTCAGGATCAGTACAGGATAAGTAATGTATGTACACAGTGACTGCACCAGCAGAATAGTGAGTGCAGCTCTGGAGTATAATACAGGATGTAACTCAGGATCAGTACAGGATAAGTAATGTATGTACACAGTGACTGCACCAGCAGAATAGTGAGTGCAGCTCTGGAGTATAATACAGGATGTAACTCAGGATCAGTACAGGATAAGTAATGTATGTACACAGTGACTGCACCAGCAGAATAGTGAGTGCAGCTCTGGAGTATAATACAGAATGTAACTCAGGATCAGTACAGGATAAGTAATGTATGTACACAGTGACTGCACCAGCAGAATAGTGAGTGCAGCTCTGGAGTATAATACAGGATGTAACTCAGGATCAGTACAGGATAAGTAATGTATGTACACAGTGACTGCACCAGCAGAATAGTGAGTGCAGCTCTGGAGTATAATACAGGATGTAACTCAGGATCAGTACAGGATAAGTAATGTATGTACATAGTGACTGCACCAGCAGAATAGTGAGTGCAGCTCTGGAGTATAATACAGGGTGTAACTCAGGTTCAGTACAGGATAAGTAATGTATGTACACAGTGACTCCACCAGCAGAATAGTGAGTGCAGCTCTGGAGTATAATACAGGATGTAACTCAGGATCAGTACAGGATAAGTCATGTATGTACACAGTGACTCCACCAGCAGAATAGTGAGTGCAGCTCTGGAGTATAATACAGAATGTAACTCAGGATCAGTACAGGATAAGTAATGTATGTACATAGTGACTGCACCAGCAGAATAGTGAGTACAGCTCTGGAGTATAATACAGAATGTAACTCAGGATCAGTACAGGATAAGTAATGTATGTACACAGTGACTGCACCAGCAGAATAGTGAGTACAGCTCTGGAGTATAATACAGAATGTAACTCAGGATCAGTACAGGATAAGTAATGTATGTACATAGTGACTCCACCAGCAGAATAGTGAGTGCAGCTCTGGAGTATAATACAGGATGTAACTCAGGATCAGTACTAAACAGGCCATACATGTGCACTTTTAGGCCTCATGCACACAACCGTATGCATTTTGCGGTCCGATAAACATGGTTCCACAAAAAATACGGACGGCATCCATGTGCATTCCATATTTTGCAGAACGGAACAGCCGGCCCCTAATAGAACAGTCCTATCCTTGTCCAAAATGTGGACAATAATAGGACATGTAACTTCCTTTTTTTTTTTTTTTTGCAGACCCATTGAAATTAATAGTTCCGCATAAAAAACGGAAGGTTGTGTGCATGAGCCCTATGTCTATGGAGACATCCGACCCCGCGCCGACATTCAGTAAATACTTTCATTGGATACAGGAAGGACGGATTATATGAATGGAGCAGCAGCCGTGTCCGGCAGCCCCTTATCTCCCCTTCATTATATACCATTTACAGTCAGGTCCAGCGGGCATGCCCATTATATAATGGGGGGGGGAATCTTGTCAGATAAGGGACATTTCATCCCTGGCGTCTTCTCTCCAATGCGTACACACACGTGGCTAGGAAAACGCAGTGCGATAATTGCATAAAACGTCCTCCTGGTACCGCAGGTGACAAACTGCATGTGAATTTGCACGACATTATCACTCGGCTCTGCCACATAGAGTACCAGTCACTGCCTCCTTACCGCTGTGCACAGAGTTCCCGCCATCTCAGTCGCAGGCACAGCGAACTCTCCGCCTCCCACAGAACTGACTGCTGAACGCTGCCGGAAGTTTGTCCCGCTGGCTCGCCGTAGCCCAGGTTGCTATGGTCGGCGCGTCCCCTAGTAACGCCGCGCGCAGTACAGGATCTCCGCATCATTCCGGTCCCGGTCTCCTTTCTTCAGGTCTCCGGTCCCGGCGCTGGCCATGGCTTCTAATGCGAGCGTCTTTCTCCTGAACGTGAATGGACAGATAGAGAGCGGAGAGGTGAGGCCTAGTGGTACCGGTGGGGCCTACCGGGCGGGCGGAGAGGAGGACAGCCTGGTCTCCCCGGTCCATGTCAGTGTGTGGAGAAGCCGCTAGTGACAATCTGGCACCTCCAGAGCTGAACTCCTCTCCATTCACTCCTGGACATGGCCTCCTTCCTCCGATAATCCGGATTCCTGATAATGAAGTCCCAGTGCCGGATTAGCGGGAAGTGATGGGTCATTGTGGTTTTCAGTAATTTATGGTATGGGAGGAGGGGCTGTGCAGCTCCTCCAGGTATGAGCCCCTCCCCCGAGCACCGTGCTCTGCTCCTCCAGATATGAGCCCCTCCCCCGAGCACCCTGCTCTGCTCCTCCAGGTACTAGCCCTCCCCGAGCACCATGCTCTGCTCCTCCAGGTATGAGCCCCTCCCCCGAGCACCGTGCTCTGCTCCTCCAGATATGAGCCCCTCCCCCAAGCACCGTGCTCTGCTCCTCCAGATATGAGCCCCTCCCCGAGCACCGTGCTCTGCTCCTCCAGGTACTAGCCCCTCCCCCGAGCACCATGCTCTGCTCCTCCAGGTATGAGCCCCTCCCCCGAGCACCGTGCTCTGCTCCTCCAGGTATTAGCCCCTCCCCCCCAGCACCATGCTCTTTTTCCTCAAGGTATGAGCATCTCGCTCTGCTCCTCCAGGTTTGAGCCCCCTCCTTCAAGCACGCGCACTATGCTCCTCTCTTCACCCCACCCCCGAGCACTGCTCCTGCTCCTCCTCCTGCCATGTTTCACTTCTCATCTTCTTTTTCGCCAGTTTCCGGAGTATGATGATCTCTACTGGCAAGTACTGCTACGTGTATGGACACGACTGGGCCCCCACCTCAGTAAGTACTCCACACCCTGTCACTGGATGGAGACCTAGTCGTCACTGTTATGGGGGCACTGTGGATGTCACTGTTATGGGGGCACTGTGGATGTCACTGTTATGGGAACACTGTGGAGGTCACTGTTATGGGGCACTGTGGAGGTCACTGTTATGGGGGCACTGTGGAGGTCAGTGTTATGGGAGCACTGTGGAGGTCACTGTTATGGGGGCACTGTGGAGGTCAACTGTTATGGGGGCCTGTGGAGGTCACTGTTATGGGGGCACTGTGGAGGTCACGTTATGGGGGCACTGTGGAGGTCACCGTTATGGGGGCACTGTGGAGGACACCGTTATGGGGGCACTGTGGAGGTCCACTGTTATGGGGGCACTGTGGAGGTCACTGTTATGGGGGCACTGTGGGAGGTCAACGTTATGGGGGCACTGTGGAGGTCACCGTTATGGGGGCACTGTGGAGGTCACGCGTTATGGGGGCACTGTGGAGGTCAGTGTTATGGGAGCACTGTGGATGTCACTGTTATGGGGGCACTGTGGAGGTCAGTGTTATGGGAGCACTGTGGAGGTCACTGTTTATGGGGGCACTGTGGAGGTCACTGTTATGGGGGCACTGTGGAGGTCAACTGTTATGGGGGCAACGGTGGAGGTCAACCGTTATGGGGGCACTGTTGGAGGTCACCGTTATGGGGGCAACTGTGGGGAGGACATCCAGTTAATGGGGGCACTGTGGCGAGGTCACTGTTATGGGGGCACTGTGGAGGTCACTGTTATGCGGGGGCACTGTGGAGGTCAACGTTATGGGGCACTGTGGAGGTCACCGTATGGGGCACTGTGGAGGTCACCGTTATGGGGGCACTGTGGGGTCACCGTTATGGGGGCACTGTGGAGGTCACTGTTATGGGGGCACTGTGGAGGTCACTGTTATGGGGCACTGTGGAAGGTCACTGTTATGGGGGGCACTGTGGATGTCACTGTTATGGGGGCACTGTGGAGGTCACTGTTATGGGGGCACTGTGGAGGTCACTGTTATGGGGGCACTGTGGAGGTCACCGTTATGGGGGCCTGTGGATGGTCACCGTTATGGGGGCGCTGTTGGATGTCACCGTTATGGGGATTGTGGATGTCACCGTTATGGGGGCGCTGTGGAGGTCCCTGTTATGGGGCACTGTGGAGGTCACTGTTATGGGGGCACTGTGGAGGTCACTGTTATGGGGGCACTGTGGAGGTCACTGTTATGGGGGCACTGTGGAGGTCACTGTTATGGGGGCACTGTGGAGGTCACTGTTATGGGGGCACTGTGGAGGTCACTGTTATGGAGGCCACTGTGGAGGTCACCGTTATGGGGGCACTGTGGAGGTCACTGTTATGGAGGCACTGTGGAGGTCACGGTTATGGGGGCACTGTGGAGGTCACCGTTATGGGGGCACTGTGGAGGTCACCGTTATGGGGGGCACTGTGGAGGTCACCGTTATGGAGGCACTGTGGAGGTCACCGTTATGGGGGCACTGTGGAGGTCACCGTTATGGGGGCACTGTGGGAGGTCACTGTTATGGAGGCACTGTGGAGGTCACTGTTATGGAGGCACTGTGGAGGTCACCGTTATGGGGGCACTGTGGAGGTCACGCGTTATGGGGCACTGTGGAGGCCACCGTTATGGGGGCACTGTGGAGGCCACTGTTATGGGGGCACTGTGGAGGTCCCTGTTATGGAGGCACTGTGGAGGTCACCGTTATGGGGGGCACTGTGGAGGTCACTGTTATGGGGGCACTGTGGAGGTCACCGTTATGGGATACTGTTGATGTCACTGATATGGGGGCACTGTGGAGGTCCCTGTTATGGAGGCACTGTGGAGGTCCTGTTATGGAGGCACTGGGAGGTCACCGTTATGGGGGCACTGTGGAGGTCACCGTTATGGGGGCACTGTGGATGTCACTGTTATGGGGGCACTGTGGAGGTCACTGTTATGGGGGACTGTGGAGGTCACTGTTTATGGGGGCACTGTGGAGGTCACTGTTATGGAGGCACTGTGGAGGTCACCGTTATGGGGGGCACTGTGGAGGTCACGTTATGGGGGCACTGTGGAGGTCACCCACGTTATGGGGCAATGTGGAGGTCACTGTTATGGGGGCACTGTGGAGGTCACTGTTATGGGGGCACTGTGGGTGAGGCACTGTGTATGGGGCACTGTGGATGTCACTCGTTATGGGAGGCACTGTGGAGGTCACCGTTATGGGGGGGCACTGTGGAGGTCACCGTTATGGGGGCACTGTGGAGGTCACTGTTATGGGGGCACTGTGGAGGTCACTGTTATGGGGGCACTGTGGAGGTCACCGTCCGCTCTTCACATCGGTTTATACCAGTAATACTACACAAGTGTTCAGGTGTAATGCTCAGTTCTACCACCAGGTGTCGCCTCACTAATAGATTTTCTCTACTTTCCCATTTTCAGGGGGTGGAAGAAGGAATTTCTCAAATCTCTTCCAAGAACCGAACTGCGAACCAGAGCGTCGTGTGGAACTTCCCCGTGGAGATCACCTTCAAAAGCACCAACCCGTACGGCTGTAAGTAGTGGGGCAGGAGGAGTGACCCCTCAGCAGTGACCGCAGCATCTAAGGAGCTTGGGTCTTCTGCTCTCTGTCGGCCCATTGGCACCGCTCAGCGTGATCACATGGTGCCAGTGGGTATAGATGGCAGAGGGGCACCTGACAAGAAACCCCCATTATGTGGTAGAATAAGATTAGGTGACATATTGTTGCATAGCAAAGAAGATTCAAGCACGCTAGAGAGTCGAGTGACTGACTGTGTGCAAAATGAGTGCGGGAAAAGAAGGGAACGCCCCCTGTGGGACACGTCACCGAGACCGTTCCCAGTGGGAGGACTGATCTGTAATTGTGTGAGTCCATGTCATACCTCAATCCTACCAGCAGGTGGGGCTCACACACTGCTTTTCCCTGGCTGGCCCATAGTTGTGCAGTCTTGTCAGCATTAAAGGGGTATTCCCATCTTATAAAATATGCCGGAACTTTATGGGACCCCCGCCAGTACTGAGGCTGAAAAGGGGTTCCCGGGCTGATTTAGGAATAACCCCAGCCAACTGACAGGAGCTGTGCTGCAGGTTCCCTGTGCCGGCGGTTAGCTGGGGCTCCACTGCACCAGGTAAAACAGCAGAGAAGCCGCGGCACTGAAGATGCACAGAGGAACCTCCAGAATCCGTGGACGTCCCAGTGGAGACTCAAAGGCAACGGCAAAAACTTAAAGGGGTTATCTGATATCGAAAATATCCCCCACCCCCCTCCCCAATGCCTGGGCCCCTTCTATGGATTATTCTTACCTGGCACCTGCATCACTCCGGATTGCTGCACGGCCGCTGCTGCATTTCCCTGTTGCTCGGGTCAAAATATCCGGCGGCCAATAGCAGGCCACGACAGCAAGCAGCCTCAAGGGGGCTCATCCCCCTCACTGCCTGCCATTGCCTGAACCCTCCTATCGCTGGATGTTTTGACCTGAGCAACAGGGAGATGCAGCAGTGGCCATGCAGGAATCCGGAGTGATGCAGGTGCCGGGGGGCAGGTAAGTATAATCCATACAAGGGGCCCGGGCATTGGGGTGGGGGGGTACTTTAGATATCGGATAATCCCAGACGGGGTAGGGGGGTCACAAACTAATTAGCAATGCTGACCAAAGATAAATATGGAAAGAGGGAAAGAAGAGCATCTCGCCAGCGCCACCTTGTGGAGGTGGCTCCTTATGAGTCAAAGTCCGACTTGGGACACGACGGGAGAATAGCCAAGTCAGATATCCATCCGCGGACAGCTGGGCTACTCATACGGAGCCACTTCCACAAGGTGGCGCCGGTGAGATGGTTCTCTTTCCCCTTGAGATACCTCTTTACGTATTTTTGTCCCGTGGAGCACTGCCAGTAACTCTTCATACCACAGAGCGCTGCTAAAAACCGGAGAGTCGGCCCCCTGCCTAAACCAAGGGAACAAGCAGGGTATCAGTATGGCAGAGGGCACGCCCACTATCGCTGGCACCATGGAGCCGTCCAGAAGAATACTCAATCCCAGTGACATCTGTACCCCTTCCTGTGACGTACTTGGCTGCTGACGCGTTTCGGGCTGTATGCTAATGAGATTCCCTTCTCCTTAAGTAACACGCTCAGCTTAGCGGGGGCCAGCGGGCACAGATGTAAAGCATGCCCACGCCACTCCTGGCATGCCGCCCTCCCTCGTATTTCATGTTATCCCCAGGGATCCGTCTGCTGCAGGCTGATTAGATATGAGCCACCCCGAGAGGTCGCGCGTCCCGCCGTCTGATCTGCGCACGCTCCCCCACTGCTCGGCCGTATAGACCACCTATTAAACACGCCGACTGCCTCCTCAATTTGTCTGCGGATGTTAACTCTTCGGAGACCAGGAAACGCTCTCACAGACTTTGTGTTTGCATTTTTTCCATGGCTTCCTAGATCACTGCTTGCTGTCAGTGAATGAGAACACCCTTGTGTCATCTGAGACATCGGCGACATATCACCGCCTCTGGGACCCGCACCTGTGTGTAGAATGGGGCCCCCAAGTGAAGGACGGGCACCTCTCCATTCACCTCTATGGGAGTTTCGGAAATGACAGAGTTCCAGCTCGGCGCCCTGCTATTTTCAGAACTCCCATAGAAGTGAATGGAGGATGGCGGCGCTTCTTCGGTGCGTTCTCCTTCACTTTGGGGGGGTGGCCTCTCCTGGAGATGGGCGCGGGTCCCACCTCTGCCATTGTTGGCCTATGCCACCAGTATCTCAGATGAGACCCGGTCCAGTTGACACAGCTGTAGGCTCGTTACAGTGTATCGGTACAGGCACTCCTCCCAACCTGCAGGATGTGATCACACTATGATCGGTGGGGGTCTGACCTCTGGGACCCCCACTGATCCTGGGATTAAAGGGGATGCACCACATTCAAGTTAATGGGGTCAGCACCCTGCTGTGGAGGGAAAACTTAGGGACACACAGGGTTAACTCTGCACCCCCTCGTTTTCAGGATCGGTGGGGGTCCCAGAGGTTGGTCCGATATTGGCGGTCTATCATCTGGATAGGTCATCAATATCTGATCAGTGGGGGCCATGGCGATCAGGGGTCATGTGACTGAGTGGGCGCTACGACACCTTCCCTGGCCGGTGACTTCAAGTCCATTGGGCACGTGGCCTTTCTGCAGCTCAGTCAATATAATATATATGGTGGTCCGAGCAGCGTGGCCCCTTCAGGTAGCTGACCGGTGGGGTTACCGGAAGTTGGACCCCTCGCCAATCTGATATTAGAGGTCTATACCGGTAATAGGATATGAGTGCCATAAAGCCCTGTGTTTCCATAAACCGACACCA
Source organism: Rhinella marina (assembly GCA_900303285.1). Taxonomy (NCBI): domain Eukaryota; kingdom Metazoa; phylum Chordata; class Amphibia; order Anura; family Bufonidae; genus Rhinella; species Rhinella marina. Next base: position 524,876 of record ONZH01024471.1, on the reverse strand, counting down.
GGTGGCCACAGTGAGCACCGAGGACAGGACATCTGTGTCCCATACTGTGGAGTGATGCAGGAGCATTCAGCGAATGTTAAGGAACTCTGCCCCTCACCTCACACCCCTGTCCTGTTTCAGGGCCTCAGATCGTGGTCAGCGTCTACGGACCGGACGTCTTTGGGAACGATGTAGTGAGGGGCTACGGAGCAGTTCACCTCCCCTTTACTCCTGGCAGGTAAGTGTATCAGTGCGTCCATGTATAATGGGATTTGGGGGGGTGGAGGTGCCCTTTAAGAGGAACATTCCAAGGATTAGTACTTTTCTGGATATGAGTAGGAGACAGGTGGAGTCCCTGTCATTCTGGAACCGTCAGACACTGAACTACAGGATAGTAGTAATGAATGTACACAGTGACTGCACAAGCAGAATAGTGAGTGCAGCTCTGGAGTATAATAATGGAGGTAACTCAGGATCAGTACAGGATGAGTAATGTATGTACACAGTGACTCCACCAGCAGAATAGTGAGTGCAGCTCTGGAGTATAATACAGGATGTAACTCAGGATCAGTACAGGATAAGTAATGTATGTACACAGTGACTGTACCAGCAGAATAGTGAGTGCAGCTCTGGAGTATAATACAGGATGTAACTCAGGATCAGTACAGGATAAGTAATGTATGTACACAGTGACTGCACCAGCAGAATAGTGAGTGCAGCTCTGGAGTATAATACAGGATGTAACTCAGGATCAGTACAGGATAAGTAATGTATGTACACAGTGACTGCACCAGCAGAATAGTGAGTGCAGCTCTGGAGTATAATACAGGATGTAACTCAGGATCAGTACAGGATAAGTAATGTATGTGCACAGTGACTGCACCAGCAGAATAGTGAGTGCAGCTCTGGAGTATAATACAGGATGTAACTCAGGATCAGTACAGGATAAGTAATGTATGTACACAGTGACTGCACCAGCAGAATAGTGAGTGCAGCTCTGGAGTATAATACAGGATGTAACTCAGGATCAGTACAGGATAAGTAATGTATGTACACAGTGACTGCACCAGCAGAAATAGTGAGTGCAGCTCTGGAGTATAATACAGGATGTAACTCAGGATCAGTACAGGATAAGTAATGTATCTATACAGTGACTGCACCAGCAGAATAGTGAGTGCAGCTCTGGAGTATAATACAGGATGTAACTCAGGATCAGTACAGGATAAGTAATGTATGTACACAGTGACTGCACCAGCAGAATAGTGAGTGCAGCTCTGGAGTATAATACAGGATGTAACTCAGGATGAGTACAGGATAAGTAATGTATGTACACAGTGACTGCACCAGCAGAATAGTGAGTACAGCTCTGGAGTATAATACAGGATGTGACTCAGGATCAGTACAGGATAAGTAATGTAATGTATGTACACAGTGACTGCACCAGCAGAATAGTGAGTGCAGCTCTTGAGTATAATACAGGATGTAACTCAGGATCAGTACAGGATAAGTAATGTATGTACACAGTGACTGCACCAGCAGAATAGTGAGTGCAGCTCTGGAGTATAATACAGGATGTAACTCAGGATCAGTACAGGATAAGTAATGTATGTACACAGTGACTGCACCAGCAGAATAGTGAGTGCAGCTCTGGAGTATAATACAGGATGTAACTCAGGATCAGTACAGGATAAGTAATGTATGTACACAGTGACTGCACCAGCAGAATAGTGAGTGCAGCTCTGGAGTATAATGGTTTTTAGTAGAAGCAGTCAGCATGCTTGTCTTAATATTTATTTGCTATGCTTTTATTTTCCTTTTGTATTATTTTATTATTCTCTTTTTTCCAGACATAAAAAGACGATTCCCATGTTTGTCCCAGAGTCTTCCTCCCGGCTTCAGAAGTTCACAAGGTAAAGTAATGTCACATCTCTTACATCTCTCACCGCCTGCTCGGAGTATCTTCCAGTCAGTATATGTTGACTCCTGAAGAAGGGACAGGGTTACCTCTCTGTGTACGCTGAACTGTTGCCCGTTGGTATAGTCTGCGCCCACAGATACGGGCTGGGCTCGGGTGGTACCCACAGGTGCTAAGAATGTAAGATTCTTAGAGGATGCCAGTGTGCGATGCAGAACCTGTAACCTGTGAACTGTAGACACCTCAGTGATGTGCGGGGGCCTCATTAAAATCGCAAAGAGCGGCGAGCGTCATCCACCACCCATTATTTTATATTTCTGCTTCCGGGAATATTTGTTGTTTTTTTAATTTTAATGATTGATATATGAAAGAAATGCAGGAGTGGATGAGAGTGCGCCATTCTGCACCCCCGCCAATCAGCTCTTCCCCGCAGCCTCCGATGTTGAATGGAGCGGGAAGCACAGCTCAGAGCGTATTCACCGTGCTGGCGTTCTACACCTCAGATCCCTTTGAAGTGAATGGTAGGTGAGCTGCAGTAATCCGCCATGCTTATTACACTGTGCCTCGCTCTTCATTCACAGTGCAGTTCCAGAGCAGGAGTCTGAAGGTAACGGCTGATCAGTGGGGTTGGGGGTGTTGGACCCTCACCAATTGGATATTAATGACTAGGATAGGTAATCAATATTAGGAGCCTGAAAACCCCCTTTAATGATGGTTTCCAGAGATTGAATAGTATGTTACTGATACGTTACTGGTTCCTCACTAGTATCACTGGTTACCACAGGTCAGATATTACCTCTGTGATGTCACTGGTTCCCAGAGGTCGGATATTACCTTGTGATGTCACTGGTTACCACAGGTCAGATATTACCTCTGTGATGTCACTGGTTCCCAGAGGTCGGATATTACCTCTGTGATGTCACTGGTTCCCAGAGGTCGGATATTACCTCTGTGATGTCACTGGTTACCACAGGTCAGATATTACCTCTGTGATGTCACTGGTTACCACAGGTCAGATATTACCTCTGTGATGTCACTGGTTCCCAGAGGTTGGATATTACCTCTGTGATGTCACTGGTTCCCAGAGGTTGGATATGACCTCAATGATGTCACTGGTTCCCAGAGGTCGGTATTACCTCTGTGATGTCACTGGTTCCTAGAGGTTGGATATTACCTCTGTGATGTCACTGGTTCCCAGAGGTCGGTATTACCTCTGTGATGTCACTGGTTCCCAGAGGTTGGATATTACATCTGTGATGTCACTGGTTCCCAGAGGTTGGATATTACATCTGTGATGTCACTGGTTCCCAGAGGTCGGTATTACCTCTGTGATGTCACTGGTTACCACAGGTCAGATAGTACCTCTGTGATGTCACTGGTTCCCAGAGGTTGGATATGACCTCAATGATGTCACTGGTTCCCAGAGGTCGGTATTACCTCTGTGATGTCACTGGTTCCCAGAGGTTGGATATTACATCTGTGATGTCACTGGTTACCACAGGTCAGATATTACCTCTGTGATGTCACTGGTTCCCAGAGGTCAGATATTACCTCTGTGATGTCACTGGTTCCCAGAGGTCGGATATTACCTTGTGATGTCACTGGTTCCCAGAGGTCAGATATTACCTCTGTGATGTCACCGGTTCCCAGAGGTCGGATATTACCTCTATGATGTCACTGGTTCCCAGAGGTCGGTATTACCTCTGTGATGTCACTGGTTACCACAGGTCAGATAGTACCTCTGTGATGTCACTGGTTCCTAGAGGTCGGTATTACCTCTGTGATGTCACTGGTTCCCAGAGGTTGGATATTACCTCTGTGATGTCACTGGTTCCCAGAGGTCAGATATTACCTCTGTGATGTCACTGGTTCCCAGAGGTCGGTATTACCTCTGTGATGTCACTGGTTCCCAGAGGTTGGATATAACCTCTGTGATGTCACTGGTTCCCAGAGGTCGGTATTACCTCTGTGATGTCACTGGTTCCTAGAGGTCGGTATTACCTCTGTGATGTCACTGGTTCCTAGAGGTCGGTATTACCTCTGTGATGTCACTGGTTCCTAGAGGTCGGTATTACCTCTGTGATGTCACTGGTTCCCAGAGGTCAGATATTACCTCTGTGATGTCACTGGTTCCTAGAGGTCGGTATTACCTCTGTGATGTCACTGGTTCCCAGAGGTCGGTATTACCTCTGTGATGTCACTGGTTCCCAGAGGTCGGTATTACCTCTGTGATGTCACTGGTTCTAAGTGCGACGTTTTCTTCACGTCGTGTAGCGGTGGGCCATAGACAGCGATGAGCACCTATCAGTCCCCCCTTCTCAGACCAGTCTGCACCACTGAGGAGAAGGACTCTCTGTATACCCCGCACGTGACTCCTGTCTTATGTCCTCTGAATCTGAGCAGACAGAACAGAGTACAGACCTGCGCTTTATCTCATTATTACCAGCGCCAGGAGGGAGCGAGAAAGGACCTCGTCAAGATGAATCAATTTTAATTGCTTGTTTAGAGAGGGCACAGAACGGGGCATTTCATCTTCACCGAGCAGAAAGACTCCTTTAGAAACCTCTGAACAATACAGTACATGGCGTTCTCCGCATTTCACCGCAACGTCGAGTTATGTCTGAGGCCCAACCAATGAAGGCCTGATTTATTATAAGCCAAGGCTCCTGATATTAAACCGAGAATATAGCAATAGCTGCAAAATGCTGGGCGTTTTTCATGTTTTTTTCCTTTTATGCATTGAATATCCTGCACGCCGGCTGCCGATGAATAAAACATTGGCATTCTCAGTGCGAGGAGACATTTTGTTCCAAACCATTACAGTCTGTGACTCTGATCTATAATACCGCACCCACATGAACATGCCCGTGCACACTGACTGGTCCGTCGTTCATTTCTTAACCCCCTAACTGTTTTGCCCGAGCCCAGCTCCAGCAGTGGGAAAAGTAGCTAACTTGAGGGGGGAGGGCTGCTTTAGTTGCTGCTACTTCCTGAATAGTAGCATCTAGAAACATACAACTGGTCTTGTTTGAAAGCAGACATTCCAAGCTTTCAGACAATACCAAAATGACAGCAATATGTTCAGGACAGGGGAAGATATCACTGACAGAAATTGGGATGCTGTGAATGCAGCTGAAAGTGAAAGTTAAAACAGGTTTCACTCGCGATTATTCCCGACTTGATTTCTAACAGTGATTTCTCCTCTGTTGCTTGGACTTTATCTGTCATTAAAGACATGTCAAAACTATTCTGCCCGAGTTCAGCTCGGGCAGTGTGAAAAGTAGCTAACTGGAGGGGGGAGGGCTGCTTTAGATGGTGATATCTCCTCAATGGTAGCAGCTAGAAACATGCAACTGGTCTTGTGTGAAAGCTGACAGTCCAGGCTTTCATACAAGAATATGACAAAATGACAGCTAAAGTCCAAGCAACAGAGGAGAAATCACTGTTAGAAATCAAGTCGGGAATAATCATGAGTAAAACCTGTTTTTACTTTCAATTTCAGCTGCATTCACAGCATCCCGATTTCTATCAGTGATATCTTTCTCGGTCCTGATCATATTGTCTGAAAGCTTGGAATGTCTGCTTTCAAACAAGACCAGTTGCATGTTTCTAGCTGCTATCATTCAGGAGATAGCACTATCTAAAGCAGGACTCCCCCCTCCAGTTAGCTACTGAAAGCTTGGAATGTCTGCTTTCAGACAAGACCAGTTGCATGTTTCTAGCTGCTACCATTCAGGAGGTATCTGCATCTAAACCTGCCCTCCCCCCTCCAGGTAGCTACTTTTCCCACTGCTGGAGCTCCACTCTGGCAAAACAGTTAGGGGGTTAAAGGAGTTTTCCCACAATGAACAGGATTGGTGATAAATGTCTGATCGCTGGGGACCCCTCCCCCGAGCTGTGGTGTCTAGGTATTCCTAACAGGGGGCCCCTGATGGGCACTACATCCTGCAGTACAGAGGTATCACTGTGTATTACGTCAGAGATCAAGGGATCGCACAGTCTAATCCTCTAAAAATTTATAAAAAATAATAAAATATAAAATTTTCAGTGTTTTTTTTTTTCATTTCCATACCATTTTTGAGCACATTCCGTGTTTGCGGCAGTGACAGGCGGTGCTTTTATCTCCGGTCCCTGCGTCTCCTCCATAGATTTACTTCCACCAGATATAAGCCCCTGACGGACGCCGCAGGACGCCATTGCTGCTTTATTAATACTTGCTGGAGTCCCAGGGGGTCTTTTTGTAATATTGTAAATGAAGTGAAGATGGGAAGTGGTTGCGCAGATTCTCAGCAGTGAGGAGGTGGCGGAGCGGCGTCTGCTGGTATCCGGGCTGTGTGGGAGGACGCGGTAAAGGGCAGGCGTGAAACCCCACGGAGAGGGACCAGGAGACGTCTGTGTGCCGCACTGTACGTCCTCGTGTGTGATTTATAATACTTGGTAGGTGGGAATTGTGATTAGTCACTTTGTCTGCAGCGTGTGACAACCTGTTGTCTGATGACGAGGAGACGGCGCGGTTACAGAAACTCATAGTGTCCATTGTATATGGAAACCTCTGTACTAGAAGCCTGATCCATGGGTGTCACTAACAGGGTAGTAGATGTTATTCTTGTACTGTGACATCACTGTGTTTATTATCCCTGTACTGTAACATCACTGTGTTTATTATCCCTGTACTGTGACATCACTGTGTTTATTATCCCTGTACTGTGACATCACTGTGTTTATTATCTCTGTACTGTGACATCACTGTGTTTATTATCCCTGTACTGTGACATCACTGTGTTTATTATCCCTGTACTGTGACATCACTGTGTTTATTATCTCTGTACTGTGACATCACTGTGTTTATTATCTCTGTACTGTGACATCACTGTGTTTATTATCCCTGTACTGTGACATCACTGTGTTTATTATCTCTGTACTGTGACATCACTGTGTTTATTAACTCTGTACTGTGACATCACTGTGTTTATTATCCCTGTACTGTGACATCACTGTGTTTATTATCTCTGTACTGTGACATCACTGTGTTTAATATCCCTGTACTGAGACATCACTGTGTTTATTATCCTTGTACTGTGACATCACTGTGTTTATTATCCCTGTACTGTGACATCACTGTGTTTATTATCCCTGTACTGTGACATCACTGTGTATATTATCCCTGTACTGTGACATCACTGTGTTTATTATCCCTGTACTGTGACATCACTGTGTTTATTATCCCTGTACTGAGACATCACTGTGTTTATTATCCTTGTACTGTGACATCACTGTGTTTATTATCCCTGTACTGTGACATCACTGTGTATATTATCCCTGTACTGTGACATCACTGTGTTTATTATCCCTGTACTGTGACATCACTGTGTTTATTATCTCTGTACTGTGACATCACTGTGTTTATTATCTCTGTACTGTGACATCACTGTGTTTATTATCCCTGTACTGTGACATCACTGTGTTTATTATCTCTGTACTGTGAACATCACTGTGTTTATTATCCCTGTACTGTGACATCACTGTGTTTATTATCCCTGTACTGTGACATCACTGTGTATATTATCCCTGTACTGTGACATCACTGTGTTTATTATCCCTGTACTGTGACATCACTGTGTAATATTATCCCTGTACTGTGACATCACTGTGTTTATTATCCCTGTACTGTGACATCACTGTGTATATTATCCCTGTACTGTGACATCACTGTGTTTATTATCCCTGTACGGTGACATCACTGTGTTTATTATCCCTGTACTGTGACATCACTGTGGTTTATTATCTCTGTACTGTTGACATCACTGTGTTTATTATCCCATGTACTGTCTGACATCACTGTGTTTTATTATCCCTGTACTGTGACATCACTGTGTTTATTATCCCTGTACTGTGACATCACTGTGTTTATTATCCCTGTACTGTGACATCACTGTGTTTATTATCTCTGTACTGTGACATCACTGTGTTTATTATCTCTGTACTGTGACATCACTTTGTTTATTATCCCTGTACTGTGACCTCACTGTGTTTATTATCTCTGTACTGTGACATCACTGTGTTTATTATCTCTGTACTGTGACATCACTGTGTTTATTATCTCTGTACTGTGACATCGCTGTGTTTATTATCCCTGAACTGTGACATCACTGTTTATATTATCCCTGTACTGTGACATCACTGTGTTTATTATCTCTGTACTGTGACATCACTGTGTTTATTATCCCTGAACTGTGACATCACTGTTTATATTATCCCTGTACTGTGACATCACTGTGTTTATTATCTCTGTACTGTGACATCACTGTGTTTATTATCCCTGAACTGTGACATCACTGTTTATATTATCCCTGTACTGTGACATCAGTGTGTTTATTATCCCTGTACTGAGACATCACTGTGTTTATTATCCTTGTACTGTGACATCACTGTGTTTATTATCCCTGTACTGTGACATCACTGTGTTTATTATCCCTGTACTGTGACATCACTGTGTTTATTATCTCTGTACTGTGACATCACTGTGTTTATTATCCCTGTACTGTGACATCGCTGTGTTTATTATCCCTGTACTGTGACATCACTGTGTTTATTATCCCTGTACTGTGACATCACTGTGTTTATTATCTCTGTACTGTGACATCACTGTGTTTATTATCCATGTCCAGTGACATCGCTGTGTTTATTATGCCTGTACTGTGACATCACTGTGTTTATTATCCCTGTACTGTGACATCACTGTGTTTATTATCCCTGTACTGTGACATCACTGTGTTTATTATCCCTGTACTGTGACATCACTGTGTTTATTATCTCTGTACTGTGACATCACTGTGTTTATTATCCCTGTACTGTGACATCACTGTGTTCATTATCCCTGTACTGTGACATCACTGTGTTTATTATCTCTGTACTGTGACATCACTGTGTATATTATCTCTGTACTGTGACATCACTGTGTTTATTATCTCTGTACCGTGACATCGCTGTGTTTATTATCCCTGTACTGTGACATCGCTGTGTTTATTATCCCTGTACGGTGACATCACTGTGTTTATTATCCCTGTACTGTGACATCACTGTGTTTATTATCCCTGTACTGTGACATCACTTTGTTTATTATCTCTGTACGGTGACATCACTGTGTGTATTATCTCTGTACTGTGACATCACTGTGTTTATTATCTCTGTACGGTGACATCACTGTGTTTATTATCCCTGTACTGTGACATCACTGTGTTTATTATCCCTGTACTGTGACATCACTGTGTTTATTATCCCTGTACTGAGACATCACTGTGTTTATTATCCTTGTACTGTGACATCACTGTGTTTATTATCTCTGTACTGTGACATCACTGTGTATATTATCCCTGTACTGTGACATCACTGTGTTTATTATCTCTGTACTGTGACATCACTGTGTTTATTATCCCTGTACTGTGACATCACTGTGTTTATTATCCCTGTACTGTGACATCACTGTGTTTATTATCTCTGTACTGTGACATCACTGTGTTTATTACCCCTGTACTGTAACATCACTGTGTATATTATCTCTGTACTGTGACATCACTGTGTTTATTATCTCTGTACTGTGACATCACTGTGTTTATTATCCCTGTACTGTGACATCACTGTGTTTATTATCCCTGTACTGTGACATCACTGTGTTTATTATCCCTGTACAGTGACATCACTGTGTTTATTATCTCTATACTGTGACATCACTGTGTTTATTATCTCTGTACTGTGACATCACTGTGTTTATTATCCCTGTACTGTGATATCACTGTGTGTATTATCCCTGTACTGTGACATCACTGTGTTTATTATCCCTGTACTGTGACATCACTGTGTTTATTATCTCTGTACTGTGACATCACTGTGTTTATTATCTCTGTACAGTGACATCACTGTGTTTATTATCCCTGTACTGTGACATCACTGTGTTTATTATCCCTGTACTGTGACATCACTGTGTTTATTATCTCTGTACTGTGACATCACTGTGTTTATTATCCCTGTACTGTGACATCACTGTGTGCATTATCTCTGTACTGTGACATCACTGTGTTTATTATCTCTGTACTGTGACATCCCTGTGTTTATTATCTCTGTACTGTGACATCACTGTGTTTATTATCTCTGTACTGTGACATCACTGTGTTTATTATCTCTGTACTGTGACATCACTGTGTTTATTATCTCTGTACTGTGACATCCCTGTGTTTATTATCTCTGTACTGTGACATCACTGTGTTTATTATCTCTGTACTGTGACATCACTGTGTTTATTATCCCTGTACTGTGACATCACTGTGTTTATTATCCCTGTACTGTGACATCACTGTGTGCATTATCTCTGTACTGTGACATCACTGTGTTTATTATCTCTGTACTGTGACATCCCTGTGTTTATTATCTCTGTACTGTGACATCACTGTGTTTATTATCCCTGTACTGTGACATCACTGTGTTTATTATCTCTGTACTGTGACATCACTGTGTTTATTATCCCTGTACTGTGACATCACTGTGTGCATTGTCTCTATGTTGGCTGGTACCCATGTTTTGCAGATCCGCAATTTGCGGACTGCAGAACACTTGTCGTGTGAATGGACGCTAACACTGTCCAGTCAGTCTGGCAGAGGGAAAAACACCCAGGTGATAGGGAAAATGGTAACACTAGTTGTCAATGTAATGATTTCCAGGAGGAATAACAGAGGAACGGCACAATGCTGTTTTATAGATGCTTCAGACTTGTTTGTTCACGGGGGAGGATAGACGATTACAAATCGGGGAGCAGACAGGTCCTCTGAGGTGGACAGAGATTACGCTGCTGTACGGAGCAGTCTCTTTGTAATCACCCGGCTCCTCGTACCGTCTTTCTACCACATTGTGTTTCTTGTGTTTGGCACTGTGCCCGTCATTATCCCACGGCCGCCGTAGATAAGATCCCCGGCTGTGATTCCAAGGAGTCTGTTTTGCATGTGTTCCAGAAGACACAAAGAATGACGGACAGCGCCGCTCGTTAGGGGGAGAAACGGCAGCAGCGTCTGTGAGACCGGCCGGGCCGGCACGTGGGCGTTCTGCTGACTGACCGAAGCCGCCCGCCAATACACCGGGAGGTCGCCCTGTCCAGAAAGTGACAGGAACTGAAAATTAAAGCCAATTTAATTCCGTGATTGCAAACTCCGCATGAAAATGGGGAAAGTAACGCGACCGACTGCGGGGGCGTTCCTACAAAACGAAATGACGGCGAAGCTGTACGAGCATTTCCGTTGTCATCCAGATCATTTAAAGGGATTCTCAAATGGCGGCCAGCACCCTGCCCTAGAGTGTGAGCAGGACTGGTTGCCTGGACTTGCAGAGCCGCCTAGCGGATGAGGGGGCGTGGCCTCACTGCACTACTGTACAATAGATTGTAATGATTCAGTCCTGCCTATGATATGCCGTCGTGGCTGAGCAGCCTGACAGGAACATTCACCAATATGCAAGTGCCAGAGCGTCGTGTGCCGCCTCACCCCCCACTCCGCAAGTGGAGGAGACCGGTCCTGCTCACATTCTAGGACAGGTTGCCGGCAGACATGTTAAATCAATCCCAGAGAGCCCCCTTTAAAGACTCTGCACTGCAAAGCATCGTGGCAGTCAGAGCTGCCTGCTGGTGTCTGTGGACCTTGGGGCGACAGAGTCACACAGTCTCCCGTCTAACCCAGATCTTAGTATGGCAGGGATAAGGCTGTGTTGGTCTCCATGGTTACAGACTACAAACAAACCCTGTGTAGTCGGATCCCACCGTCATGGTAACCCCACTTCTTTTTCTTGATAACACAGGAGGCAGTGTAGACTGTACAAGTCTGTAGCACATAGCTATGCATAGGAGCTGTATACATAAAACGGTAAGCAATTGGAAATACAGCCTGCTCACAGAAGTTACTTCATTTTTTTATTATTCACATTCATTATATTCACTGCAAAAGTGAACCTACCCAAGCAAGCACGCCCCTCCTTACACCAGAGAACAAGCTGTACAGTCCATTAATTTATTGCTAGGATACGAGTGACATCCTCCGGGGGGCGCTAGGTTAATGCAGAGCGCAGCGGCTCGGCTCCCACGCCATCCTGTGCGGTTTCGTATGCCGCTTTGTTATAATGAACGATATCACAGGGAAACGCTTGTGACATTTCTTCATGCCAGCCTCTAAGTTCTAACAGATTTATGCCCAGCAGGGGAGGCTCCGAGCGCCTGCGACGTGCACTTTAAGAACATTTTTCTGTTTTTAATTTTTTTTATCTTCCGGCATTTAGAGCCGTTTAAGGAATCGTGAATATTTTATAACCGTGAGCGATTGACAGAATTCTTATTACACTGCTCTTAATGTGGAGTACTTTATTAAAGCCGCTATTCCGAAAGGGGTATTCCATCACTGAGGCAGAAGAAGACCTGTGTGGGTATAGAATTGTGTTTCGGCGCATGGGGAAACCAGAGGCTGTCAGTCATCCGAGGGTGAACTAGAGCTTGTGTGTCATTGTAAAAGGGGACTAGTGCACGTGGGTCATCAGAGAGGAAACTGGAGCACGTGGGTCGTCGGAGAGGAAACTGGAGCACATGGGTCATCGGAGAGGGAACTAGCGCACGTGGGTCGTTGGAGAGGAAACTGGAGCACATGGGTCATCGGAGAGGGAACTGGAGCATGTGGGTCGTCGGAGAGGAAAATGGAGCATGTGGGTCGTCGGAGAGGAAAATGGAGCATGTGGGTCGTCGGAGAGGAAAATGGAGCATGTGGGTCGTCGGAGAGGAAAATGGAGCATGTGGGTCGTCGGAGAAGAAACTGGAGCATGTGGTTCGTCGGAGAGGAAACTGGAGCATGTGGGTCGTCGGAGAGGAAAATGGAGCATGTGGGTCGTCGGAGAAGAAACTGGAGCATGTGGGTCGTCGGAGAGGAAACTGGAGCATGTGGGTCGTCGGAGAGGAAAATGGAGCATGTGGGTCGTCGGAGAGGAAAATGGAGCATGTGGGTCGTCGGAGAGGAAAATGGAGCATGTGGGTCGTCGGAGAAGAAACTGGAGCATGTGGTTCGTCGGAGAGGAAACTGGAGCATGTGGGTCGTCGGAGAGGAAAATGGAGCATGTGGGTCGTCGGAGAGGAAAATGGAGCATGTGGGTCGTCGGAGAGGAAAATGGAGCATGTGGGTCGTCGGAGAGGAAAATGGAGCATGTGGGTCGTCGGAGAGGAAAATGGAGCATGTGGGTCGTCGGAGAAGAAACTGGAGCATGTGGTTCGTCGGAGAGGAAACTGGAGCATGTGGTTCGTCGGAGAGGAAACTGGAGCATGTGGGTCGTCGGAGAGGAAAATGGAGCATGTGGGTCGTCGGAGAGGAAAATGGAGCATGTGGGTCGTCGGAGAAGAAACTGGAGCATGTGGTTCGTCGGAGAGGAAACTGGAGCATGTGGGTCGTCGGAGAGGAAACTGGAACATGTGGGTCGTCGGAGAGGAAACTGGAACACGTGGGTCGTCGGAGAGGAAACTGGAACACGTGGGTCATCGGAGAGGAAACTGGAACACGTGGGCCGTCGGAGAGGAAACTGGAGCACGTGGGTCGTCGGAGAGGAAACGAGCATGTGGGTCGTCGAAGAAACTGGAGCATGTGGGTCGTCGGAGAGGAAAATGGAGCATGTGGATCGTCGGAGAGGAAACTAGAGCATGTGGGTCGTCGGAGAGGAAACTGGAGCATGTGGGTCGTCGGAGAGGAAAATGGAGCATGTGGGTCGTCGGAGAGGAAAATGGAGCATGTGGGTCGTCGGAGAGGAAAATGGAGCATGTGGGTCGTCGGAGAGGAAACTGGAGCATGTGGGTCGTCGGAGAGGAAAATGGAGCATGTGGGTCGTCGGAGAGGAAAATGGAGCATGTGGGTCGTCGAAGAGGTAACTGGAGCATGTGGGTCGTTGGAGAGGAAACTGGAACCAGTGGGTCGTTGGAGAAGAAACTAGTGCACGTGGGAGTTTGTAGAGGAAGCTAGCGCACGTGGGTCATCGGAGAGGAAACTGGCGCATGTGACGTAGGAAACATCCTCATCATCAATCAGGCTGGCTGAACAGGACTTTTGGATGACATCCAAGGCTTGGCACTCTCTTCTGTGGCAGGCAGCTAAGGTTTCCTCATAGTAATGGAAGCAGAAGTGACCGCTGCAGGCATACGGACTTATTATCTGAGCTTTTACATTACCACCGTGATTTCACAAGGTCCCAGTGGACGGTCGGCAGGATCAGTGAAAACACTTTGGCCGAGCTGCGATTACTCAGTTCGGATCTGGCACGTTACTCCATCAGCAGTTAGAAGGCTCGGATCCCCTTCAAACAAACCCGGCTGGGGCGCTGCTCCCGTTAAAAGGTGGATTAGCGGTTTGGCAGACGTAGCCTTCAAAAACTGGCCAACAAATTGCTGCTGAGATCTTGCAGTAAAGCAGTGGATGATGAGGCTGTTCCTAAAACCACTACCCTGAGGAGTAGTAGGAGTTGTAGGAGTTGATTGAGGACACTTAGGAGTAAGGTCTTGGCAAAGCAGTACTTCCATGTCATATATCCTCATCGAATCCAACATCATCCACTATGTTTGTTCTTCTTCCTATTAAAGGCTATGGGCACCTTCGAGGCAATTTTTTTTGTCTGCATTTCACTCATTTTGCGCTAAAAATAATTTTTTGCAATTGGTCTTTGCTAAAAATTGTCATCAGTTTTTGTGATACAGGGGTTAAATTTCAGTCCATTTGCAGGCTGTCACTTTCTGTTTACTTTGAGCCCTGTCAGCTGACAGCTCATGTGTAGCTTTTATTACTGATCTCCTGACCTCCTAAACACTCTTTACAACCAGATTGATAAGAATATGGCTTATATGAGCTATTATGAGGTCAGGACATCAGAGATAAACGCTACACCCGAGCTGTCAGCTGACGGGACTCACAGTAAACAAAGTGACAGTCTGCAGAATAGACTGAAATTTAACCCCTGGACCACAAAAACTGATGACATTTTTTAATAACGACCCATTCTGAAAATGATTTCTAGCCCAAAATGAGTAAAGGTCTTCAGACATCGGTACGGCGGTCCAATCTAGCTATGGGCAGGAAAGTATATTGTACGCAGTCGCCTGGAATAAATTCTACATGGAAAGGTTTCTCAGCGATTGCCCTTCTGTTAACGAGCGCCAGCTCACAACAATCCGGCTAATTATATAGGCTTAATGAATTAATTAGCCGAACAATAGGTCCAATCTGCTACAAAGGAACACAGCGCAGTACCGGCGTAATCGTCTGCCATTCATTCGGGAGGACCATTATCATCATTTATTTGCGAAATAATCCACAGAGTTTCTGTTTAACCTTTTGCAAGAAGGGCCCCAAGCTGATTGTGGCTGCGGATCCACAGTGTTTCTACTTGCTTTTCCTGCACTGCCCCCTCAGGTAGAGCAGAGCATTACAACATCAAAAAGTGAAGCTTAAAGTAGATCTTTACAGACAGAATGTTATAAAATATCTGGACACAGCTCTGCGTCATGGCTTCCTTCATATGGATCAGCTGCATTGGCAATGGCCGACAGTCCCCTCGTCGGGGTTCCGATGCGGTGGCTGTCATTCGAACAGGAAAAGTGGTGCTACATGCAGCACTCTTCTCCCGACACAGATGTGAACTGAGCTTTAAGCTGGCCATAAATTTAAGCTGGTGTCCGCTCCCACCATAGACTTGCATGTGCTGAGAGGGACAAATGCCGCTGCTGAACAATACCGGCAGTGGCTTAAAGGCTATGGACACCTTTGGGGGCAATTTTTTATTTTATTGCATTGTACTTATTTTAAGCTAAAAATATTTTTTTTTAATTGGTCTTTATTAAATATATGGAGCCCTTTTTTCTGTGCAGAGCTGAGATGCTCTAGTAGCAGCCTTTGGATTTTCCGTCAGACCAGGAGCTGACGGACTCCTTATCGCTGCTCTCTGACATTAATAATGTCAATAACTAACACTCATCGTAGCTCAGTTCTTATCTTCCTGATAAGAATGTGGCTTAAATAGGTGATTGTGACCTCTCAGTAATGTAGAGATAAAGGTTATTAGATGATGGCACAAAGTGAAACTTTTAATCCTTTGTGACAGAACGGCTCAATATTTTTTAATAAAGGCCAATTGAAAAAATGATTTTTAGCCAAAAATGAGTAAAATGCAATCATAAAAAAGGTGTACATAGCCTTTAAATTCCCAAGACCAAAAGGATTTAACATTAAAATGTTGAAATCCAGCTGCCCGATCCTTCTCTCCCCCGACACCTGTGGTTGGGAGGCCCCCATACACATTAAATGGTCGGCCGATCCCACAGAAGTCAGTGACTCATTAATCAACATTAAAGGGGTTGTCTCATCTTAGATATTGATGGACCTGCACCTGTCTTCAGAACGGGCCCTCTAAAGTGAAAGAGAGCGCATGCGCAGTATGATCTCTATTCATTTCTATGGGAGCTTGCTTGGCTACTTTCAGCAGACCTTTAGAAATGAACGGAGAGCACACTGTGCAAGCGCAGTCACCATTCCATTCCCTTCTATGGGACTGCTGGAGATAGCTGAGCCAGTGTTTGGCTATTTTCGGCAATCCCATAGAAATGAACGAGGGGTGGCTGCACGTGCGGCTGCTCTCCTCTCACTTTGAGTGTCCCTTTAAGTAGATAGCTGCGGGTTCCACCTGCATCTATCTGACTAGCGATATGCCACCAATGTCTAAGAGAAGACAACCCCTTTAATCTAGTGTGTATGGCCAACTTGAAGAACTCCAGCAAAAAATTGTATTCTCTGACCTGTTAGAAAGGTGCATGATATAAACTGTAGTGAATCTAATCTTCTTATCAGAGACTGTATCTGTGAGTTATCCCCTCTCTTCTAACTGTAGCTGGGTCATGTGACCAACTCCCTGACCTCCAACTGACCCAGGACAGGAAGCCAGTCACTTCTCTATTCATTCCTATGAGACTGAGAGTGAGGCTCCCATAGGAATACATAGAGAAATAGACTTCCTGTCCACACATAAGATGCTGTGTTATCTGGTGAGTCTGATTGCTGGTCACATGACACAGATGAGAAACATCAGGGAGATATAACTCACAAATACAGACACTGGTAAGAAAATGACATTCACTACAGATTACATCATGTACATTTCTAGCAGGACATGGAAATACCCAGAATTCCTTTCAGCTCTTATTTTGTGAAGTTTGACGTCGGAGAGCCGGGATCTGCCTGCAGGCTACAGACCGGCCTGCTGAGCGCTCTCCTCCTTCCGGCTCTTAGGTCTATCCTCAGGTCGCGCCGATCCGTCCTGCGAGGACAGAACCAATCTGAACCAGTCAGCACGCCGCAGGACGCCTGATAACGGAGCTGACAGGTAATTACTCTCATTCTCCTCTGTGCTGCCTGATGCAGCCTGCTTGATCTCATTTTCCGTTCCGATAAATATCAAGTCTGACGCGTTGCAGTTTTTTGGATTTCTTTACTGGTTTTACACGGAATTTCGTGTGGATGTAAATAAGATTACAATAAGTGACGCTCCAGCTTTAATTACCGTCGGCTTTATAGTTGATAAAAATGTTATATCCAACTTTAAATTTCCCAAATTATACAGGGAAACCATCAGCAAGTTGCTATTGACAGATCTCATATTCTTTTTGTCTGTTTAGCACTTTTAAGCACAAAAGTATCATCCTGTTGGGATCTGATTGGCTCATTAACCCCTTAATTCATGTATTGTAGTAAACGAGTACCCGCCATACAGCTTCCTGGACCCTGCTTCTGTCGGCGGGATTGTCCAGGGAGACAATTATGTTGGCACTTTATCTCCCGTGGCAATAGTGAAGCTGCCATGTAGCTTCACAGAAGTACCCCTTCCTCTTGAGGAGTTGACTCTCCCCCATGTCTCTGAGGTAGCGCCCCTCTCCCAATTTCCTGAAAAAAAAAAAAAACAGTACTCTGAAGCAATTACCCTACTCCCATTGTCCTGTGCATTCTCCCTCCCCTTGATGAAGAATCCCCCAAACCCCATCCTCCTGAGGAATCACCTATTTCAGATCACTCTCTGAACACCCCTATGATATCATAGCTGCTCTTATGACATCACTCTTTGGTTTCTTTCGTATGTAGTACGGAGTCTACATATCTCCTGGAGAGAACACAGAATGTGAAGGTCAGTTCCCACCTCAAGTTCGGGAAATACTACTGACCGCCCATTTCATTCTGACCGATTGTTTGTCCCTCAGTGATGTCACTTCCTCCTGATAGGGTGTCCCTCCAGGTGGACACTTTCTGCAGGCAGTAACTTTCTTCAGGTGGTCATGTTCTGCAGACGGTCACGTAGTCCTAACAGGCACTTCCTCCAGGAGGTCACATAGTCCTTGGGGTCACGAAGTCCTTGCGGTCACGTAGTCCTTGCGGTCACGTAGTCCTAACAGGCACTTCCTCCAGGAGGTCACGTAGTCCTGACGGTCACATAGTCCTGCCGGTCACGTAGCCCTAACAGACACTTCCTCCAGGAGGTCATGTAGTCCTGATGGTCACGTAGTCCTGGCGGTCACGTAGTCCTGACGGTCACGTAGTCCTAACAGGCACTTCCTCCAGGAGGTCATGTAGTCCTGACGGTCATGTAGTCCTGGCGGTCACGTAGTCCTGACGGTCACATAGTCCTAACAGGCACTTCCTCCAGGAGGTCATGTAGTCCTGACGGTCATGTAGTCCTGGCGGTCACGTAGTCCTGACGGTCACGTAGTCCTAACAGGCACTTCCTCCAGGAGGTCATGTAGTCCTGGCGGTCACGTAGTCCTGCCGGTCATGTAGTCCTAACAGGCACTTCCTCCAGGAGGTCACGTAGTCCTGACGGTCACGTAGTCCTAACAGGCACTTCCTCCAGGCGGCCGCTTTCTTCAGGTAGTCACTTTCCCATTTCAGTCACTTTCCCCTAGCAGTTGCTTTCTCCAGGTGATCACTGATGGTCACGTAATCCTGATGATCACGTAATCCAGACAAGCACTTCCCCCAGGAGGTCACTTTCTCCTGTCTGTCTCGTTCCCTTGGTGTCCACTTTCCCCTAGCAGTCGCTTCCTCCAGCCGATCACTTTCCCCTAGCAGTCGCTTCCTCCAGGCGGTCACTTTCCCCTAGCAGTCGCTTCCTCCAGGTGGTCACTTTCCCCTAGCAGTCGCTTCCTCCAGGCGATCACTTTCCCCTAGCAGTCGCTTCCTCCAGGCGATCACTTTCCCCTAGCAGTCGCTTCCTCCAGGCGGTCACTTTCCCCTAGCAGTCGCTTCCTCCAGGCGGTCACTTTCCCCTAGCAGTCGCTTTCTCCAGGTGGTCACTTTCCCATAGCAGTCGCTTCCTCCAGGCGGTCACTTTCCCCTGGCAGTCGCTTTCTTCAGGCGGTCACTTTCCCCTAGCAGTCGCTTTCTTCAGGCGGTCACTTTCCCCTAGCAGTTGCTTTCTTCAGGCGGTCACTTTCCCCTAGCAGTCGCTTTCTTCAGGCGGTCACTTTCCCCTAGCAGTTGCTTTCTTCAGGCGGTCACTTTCCCCTAGCAGTCGCTTTCTTCAGGCGGTCACTTTCCCCTAGCAGTCGCTTTCTCCATGCGGTCACTTTCCCCTAGCAGTCGCTTTTTCCATGCTGTCACTTTCCCCTAGCAGTCGCTTTCTCCATGCGGTCACTTTCCCCTAGCAGTCGCTTTCTTCAGGCGGTCACTTTCCCCTAGCAGTCGCTTCCTCCAGGCGGTCACTTTCCCCTAGCAGTCGCTTCCTCCAGGCGGTCACTTTCTCCAGGCCATCACTTTCTCCAGGCGATCACTTTCCCCTAGCAGTGGCTTTCTCCAGGCGGTCACTTTCCCCTAGCAGTCGCTTCCTCCAGGCGGTCACTTTCCCCTAGCAGTCGCTTTCTTCAGGTGGTCACTTTCCCCTAGCAGTCGCTTTCTCCATGCGGTCACTTCCCCTAGCAGTTGCTTTCTTCAGGCGGTCACTTTCCCCTAGCAGTCGCTTCCTCCAGGCGGTCACTTTCCCCTAGCAGTCGCTTCCTCCAGGCGGTCACTTTCTCCAGGCCATCACTTTCTCCAGGCGGTCACTTTCCCCTAGCAGTGGCTTCCTCCAGGCGGTCACTTTCTCCAGGCGGTCACTTTCCCTAGCAGTCGCTTCCTCCAGGCGGTCACTTTCTCCAGGCGGTCACTTTCCCCTAGCAGTGGCTTTCTCCAGGCGGTCACTTTCCCCTAGCAGTCGCTTCCTCCAGGCGGTCACTTTCCCCTAGCAGTCGCTTCCTCCAGGCGGTCACTTTCCCCTAGCAGTGGCTTTCTCCAGGCGGTCACTTTCTCCAGGCCATCACTTTCTCCAGGCGGTCACTTTCCCCTAGCAGTCGCTTCCTCCAGGCGGTCACTTTCTCCAGGCCATCACTTTCTCCAGGCGGTCACTTTCCCCTAGCAGTGGCTTCCTCCAGGTGGTCACTTTCTCCAGGCGGTCACTTTCCCCTAGCAGTGGCTTTCTCCAGGCGGTCACTTTCCCCTAGCAGTCGCTTTCTCCAGGCGGTCACTTTCTCCAGGCCATCACATACTCCAGCACAGAAGAGGACAGATTTGGTTCCTGACTATAAAGGTTCTTCTTCCCGGCCTCGTCTGTAATGAGATGATGACAGCAGCTCCTCGTGTATCTGATCCTCCGTCTCGTACATCACTCGTAAATTAGTAAATGCTCATCGTGTGTGAACTCTTACATTAGCTCTGACAGCGCCATTCTGAATACGTAAATACCTGCATTAAGACAAATGGGCTCCGCGATTAAAGGGGCGGCCGCCTTCTGTATAGTAATAGGCCTCCTGCAATGGATGTAAATAGCAGATCATTCTTCCTAGGAGAAATAGAAGATGAGCCCCATCATCATTTACCGGGCCTGGGGACGTTCTGTAGGGAGTAAAGGGGTATTCCACCCCATAAAGTGATGGCATATTGATAGCATCAGTAGGTTCTTCTGACCTTTGGGTCCCCCAGCAATCCTGAAAATGAAGGGGCCACAGCCCTGGCTCTCCCAGCTGTGATCTGCCTTTTTTAATTGTGAAAATTGTTGTGAGGGCATCACCGAGCCCTGATACGTTCTTCTTCTGACAGTTTACATACCTTTAGGTCCACTTTTGGTTTCCTTGTAAGAAAGTTCTAAATGTTCCATAAGTTTGACCTCCATTGATCAGCTGTGATCTGGGATGTAACCTGAGCAGTAACTGTTCAGTTTCCCTGCAGCGCCACCGCAGGGGAAAAGAGGCATTACACTGTTCTTATAGAAAGCAATGGGCAGTTCATGTAGCACACCAACATGTCGGGTCCTCCAGAGCGAGAGGCTCTCTTTGTAGCTGCTCTGGCTTATAGATGAGAGTCTTGAATACAGGACTACCTTTAGTAAATCCCTAATATAGTATTTGAAAGCTAGAGAACCCCTTTAAATCTTTTCTTGCCTGCTGAGAGTGATTTAAGGTGTATATTCTCAGTTTTATTTTTACTTGTTATTATATGTCATTGTCTTTCCTTCGCAGCTGGCTCACCGGTCACCGCCCAGAATTCACGGACCCCAAAGTTGTAGCTCAAGGGGATGGTCGAGAAGGTAAGACAGTTCCTATCCTGGTCCTTAAAGGAGTTTTCCAGTGAATAAAGCGAATCCATACACCTACTGGAGAAGATGTGGATCCACTGGGTTGGCTTTGGGCAAAGTCCAGGATGGGGGGGATTCCTCTTTAACCCCTATAAAGGGAATCTTGAAGTAGTCTAGATCAGGAATGCCCAACCTGCAGCAAAACTACAACTCCCAGCATGCTCGGACAGCCTACAGCTATTAGGGCATGCTGGGGGTTGTAGTTTTGCAACAGCTGGAGGGCCGCAGGTTGAGCATCCCTGGTCTAGATGTTTGTTGATGTGACCCTGAGCAGGTAACACCAGTACAAGATGCAAAGGCAGTGGTGTAGTCAGGCAGGCAGAGGTGGGGGCCTGGCAGAGTTCAGGCACTACAGTAAGCAAGTGAGGAGTCAGGACCAGCAGAAGACAGGTGGACGTGGGTCAGAAAACAAACAGGGTCCAATGCCAGGGATGCTAAACTGAGCAACACCTTGGCAGAGACTGGTAGACTGTTGATCAAGCGCTGGTCATTAGGGGGAAGGGCAACTGAGAAAGCTGGACATTGGGCAGAGAAGGCACAGGCTGGCCCTTTAAGTAGCTGAGGATCAGCGGGTGTGTGAAATAAAGCATAAGAGGCCCCAGCAGTTCTTCACAGTTATCATTATCACTGCTTACTTTCAGTGAATAGAAGCATTTATTGTTTGTGTCCAGGGCAGATGTAGTTTGTTTTTGGATCCAGTCTTAAAGGCTCTGAACGCCTTCAGGGGCAATGTTTTTTTTATTATTGCATTCAACTCATTTTGGGCTAAAAATAATTTTTGCAATTGGCCTTTATTAAAAATTCTCTGCAGTTTTTGTGATACAGGGGTTAAATTACAGTCTGTTTGCAGACTGTCACTTTCTGCTTACCTTGAGTCCTGTCAGCTGATGTCTCAGGTAGAGATTTTATCTCTGATCTCCTGAGAGCTCATAAACACTCCTTTAAGCTGTATTCTTATCGGCCTGATGACAGTTTAGCTATAATGAGTGTCGGTCTGCAAATAGACTGAAATTGAACCCCTGTATCACAAAAACTGCTAAAAAATTTTAATATAGACCTTTCGCAAAAAATGATTTTTAGCCCAAAGTGAGTAGAATACAGCAGTTAAAAAAAAAATTGTCCCGTAGGTGTCCATAGCCTTTAAAAGCGTTGTCCTGCAAATAAGAAATTTTTTAAGAAAAGGGGAAGAATGGGTTAAAAACATGCAATAGTCACTTCGCCGATCCTCCTCTGTACTTCCTGGCGCCTCTACACAATAAATACCTGCTTAGCCAATTACAGCCTGCAACGATGACCCGCCCCAGTCTGTGATTGGCTCAATGGACATTTCCTACTTATGGAGAAGTACCAGGAAGTACAGGCCAGCAGGGGGCATCGGTGAGGTGAGTATTGCTTGTTTCCGTTTTTTGTTTTTTAACCTCTTCTGCCCCTTTTCTGAGACAGTTTTATCCACCGGAGAACGCCTTTAAGGGTTTACAGAAAGAGTCACACAGAGGAGACTTGTCATAGAGACAGTCGGCAGGGCCTGTGAGAGGCGTCATCAGCTGCGTCTTCCATCCTCGGCAGCGCAGATGGCGTGGCCCTTATTCAGGAATCCTCGGAACTGGCTACGAGCGACTGATTAATTTTCGCCTTGTTATTTTTGAGCACTTGTTAAAAAATTGCATCTTGTGCTGAGATCCGGAAAATGAATGAATGAATGAATGAGGAGCCGTAAAATCATTAATAATAGATCCGTCAACAGCAGCATTTTGGTGGTTTCCATCAGATTTCTCCTTACAGAATATATATCTATATATAATATATTGGCGCCCTTCCTGCTGGTGTCACCTATCGTGCCCAAAATTAGACGTCAGTTATCTCCTTGCAGAGGGAAGGTCACCTTCTCCAAAGATGACGTGTCCGCCAGACGTTAGCGCGCCGGCCCGAGCTCGCCCTCATCTGTCTAATCCGCTAGCGCTGAAGCAGAGCGCGACCATCCATTATAAGTGAATTAAACACGTCTTTAATTGCACAAGTCATTAGGCGCGGCCTCGCTCACCCGCCACAGGTGGTAAGCCAAGCAGACGGGCATCATTCACTGGCATGGGCGGCAGCAGCAGCATCCATCTCAGTACGGGGCGTCCGTTCGTCTGCGGGTCGGGGGCAGTTTACAGGTTTATGTCTGTAAGAATGTGACCACCAAGGCAGAATTGCGAGGGTTAAGTAATCTCCAGTACGGTCCCATGGTTTCACGGATGACGGGTCCGCAGTTGGCGCTAGGTTCTAAGTGCTCAGGAATGGAGCATTGATTGATCAGTGGGCATCTATGCAGATGCCAGCTCTCCGGCTAATGGGGGGAGGGGTGGAGGAGTTTAGCCTTTTCTTAGTTCAATCCGTTCCTAGGAAAGCTGGATGCCAGTACACCTGGGGTGGCACAGCTCCACATAGAAACTCCACTACAGGCAGAGCATTTATCTGGGCAGGTCGAGATCAGAAAAGCTGGGTGGCAGTGCCTACGGAGATGTGATATTACGGGCTCGTTTTCTCTTTTTGAGGAGGTGGGGGTCTTACACAAGCAGTGACACGGGCACGTTCAGCCAGAACAGACGCCCCGCCGCTCTCCTGACATGAGACATGCAGTGACGACACGCGGCGGAGGAATGAGAACGGAGGAGGACACAGTCTTGGCTTTCTGTGCTGGCAGAGGCTTCCTGATCCTAAGCTGATATGATATACCGTTATACACATCCCTGGCGGCTTTACATACAGAGAAGCATGCATCCCTCCTGAATTCCCCCCCCCCCCCCCCCCCATACACATGCATGCTCAGCCCGGCTGAATGGGGAGAGCGGAGAAAGCCACCATCGCACACACTTATCTCCTCCGAGAACGAAAGGTTGGGGCCTCATCCTTCTCTGCCATCAGGGGGGAGTCGGGGCACTCCCATAGACATTAGGCGGTGGTCCGGCCCGTCTGAAATCGTAGGGTTTGGCTGATATACATCTATAGTGTATGGTCAAGTGCATGACCGGTAGCTTTACTTTGGGGGGAGGGGTTGAAATAACAATTACCTATTGCTTATAGCAGGGATAAAAATATATAATCGGGGCCCCTTTCGGGAGCTGCTTGACGCCACCAACTCCTGACCACCTAGGATACTTCCCAGCAGACCATAGCCAGAAAGCAGAGCTGCTGCAAAGAGCCACTCCCTTTGTGTTACATGGTCATCTGATCACAGGGGGGTCGCAGAGGCCACACCCCCGCATTCCAGCCCCTCTATTTCTCAGCAGTCTAAGCCACGCCTTCTCTCTCTTTGCAGTCACAAGAGTCCGGTCACAAGGATTCCTCACCCTCTCCTTCAGCGTCGTGACCAAGGACCTGAAGAAACTCGGCTACACCACCAGCTCCAGCGAGGCTCCGAACTCAGTGGTAACTTCTAACCCGTAAAGCCCACCACCCCCCCATCGGGTGGGGGGTGGCATGCTGAATATTCAGCGCAGGGCACCCACCGTCCATCTGAGGAGGGGGACTATTAATATGCCGATCTGAGGAGCGTCTCCTGCTGCTAAATACAAGGCGGACAAATAGTGAAACGTGGAAAGCGAATCGAACCCCCAGCGTGCGCCTGTGAGATTTCAGCTCTTGAGTGCTGGTTTCAGCAAGATTTGCATTGTTTTTGTGTGCAAAGTGCAGTTCTCGGGGTCAGCACATCGGAGGACGCCTTTCTCGCTCTCCGTAATGCAAAACTACAAGTTAGATCGTTGACGCCCCGCTTAAAGGGAGACTCCACTTCCGAACTGAATCAGTCTAAAATCTACATGTAAAGTTTCTAAATAATTGACGTATCTTTTACTGACTTTGACTTGTACTCTAGTCCCACCCAAAGCTAAGTTTCGAAGGCCGCCAGCTTACTGTGAACAGCTGGGCTGTGGAAGGTCACGTGACCGTGAGGAAGATCACATGACCGGCAGCAGAGTGCAGGACGTTTCTAAGGGAAGCCAGCAGGGTTTTTACATTTGTCTTTGTATGTGATTAGAGAATAAAACATGAGGTATGGCAAAGTCTTAAAGGCTATGGACAACTTTTGGGAGCAGTTTTTTTTTTTATTATTGCAGTGTACACATTTTGAGCTAAAAATAATTTTTTCAATTGGTCTTTATTAAAAAATGTCAGCCCTTTTGTCTCTACAGCCGGGAGATTCTCTGAGTTTATACTGGTTACCGTCAGGAAGCTCAGCTGACGGCTCCTTACCTCAGATCACCTGACCTCATAAAAGAGGACCTAAAGCTGTCAATCACACTCCTACTCAGATTGCGGTTGACGGCCATGTAGCGGATTTGGCAGGAGGGCAGTGGTCCCTGTGCTGTGCATATCGAAGTGCCAAGGGGCTGGCGGGTAATTGGATTTTTCAGCTTTCCCTTTCCTTTTGGGCACTGAACCGTCAGGAAGCTCAGCTGACGGCTCCTTACCTCTGATCTCCTGACCTCATAAACACTCGTGATAGCTCAATTCTTATCTTACTGATAAGAATATGGCTAAGGCTACTTTCACACTAGCGTTTTTAAATTCCGGTATTGAGATCCGTCATAGGGGCTCAATACCGGAATAAAACGCTTCAGTTTTGTCCCCATTCATTGTCAATGGGGACAAAACTGAACTGAAGACAACGGAGGCTCCGCATGCTGCGCTTTGCTCTCCGGTCCAGGCATCCGCACCAAGACGGATCCGGAATGACCCCCAATGCAAGTCAATGGGGACGGATCCGTTTGGTGTGACACACCAGTAATTCGGATCTGTCCTCCATTGACTTGCAATGGGGGGTCATTCCGGATCCGGCTACACAGAAATACATACAGACATACATACATACTCACATACTCCAGGCAGGGACGCCGGCAGCATGTCTTCACCTGCCTCCTGCGCGCAGCTATGACGTTTCCCCACTGCGCCCAGCAGAGGGCGCTGTGGGGAATCGTCATCACTGCGCGCAGGAGGCGCGTGAAGACGTGCTGCCGGCGTCCCTGGCTGGAGTATGTAAGTATGTATGTGTATGTATGTCTGTATGCTCCGGCTCCACACATGTATCAGCGGCAGCACGGATCCGTTGGCACCCTTTAGGTGCCGGATCTGTGCTGCCGCTAGTGTGAAAGAGGCCTAAAAGGGGTTGTCGTCAGGATACGTCATCAATATCTGATCGGCGGGGGTCTGACACCTAGGACCCCCGCCGATCAGCTGTTTGACGAGTAGGTGGCACTCCATGCGAGCGCCGCTTCCTCGTCATTACACTACGTCTCGTCTCCTGTGGAGCGGTGGCGTAGTGTAATTACAAACACTTGCTGCACTCACTTGAGTGGAGCGCGTAGTTCCAAGACGAAGTGCAGTACAATGAAGAGGAAGCTGCGCTCGCATGGAGTGCCGCCTCCTCCTTAAACAGCTGATCAGAGGGGGTGCCGGGAGTCGGCAAAAAAAATAGGTCATCAATGTTAACGGCTGGACGACCCCTTTAAGTGCTTATGAGCTGTTAGCTATTCAAAGATAAGAGATGGCCGGCAGATAACGGCTTAAAGGGAAAGTAAGATGTTTCCCGCTAGGCTAAGAGTTAACCCTTTATGACAGAAACCCCTGAAAATCTTTAATAAAGACCAATTGAAAAAATGATATTTAGCCCAAAATGAGTAAAATGCAATCATAAAAAAAATCAGCCTCGGGAGGTGTTCATAGCCTTTTAAAGGTGGGTAGGTTCACACGGGATGGCATTGCTGTGGGCTTTATGCTGAATTTTGCCGGAATCATCTCCATGCTTGGGACGTCATAAGCTCCGAAATCCGTATGAAAATCCATGGTGTGAACAGTCCTTAACACCGCTCACTTCTCCAGATCCCTGAGACAGGCAGAGGTTTTACTGCAGCAAAGCCTGCTGGGAAAAGAGGATCTAAACCTGTCAATCGCGCTCCTTCTCCTCAGATTGCGGTTGACGGCCGCGTAGCGGATTTGGCAGGAGAGCAGCAGTCCCTGTGCCAGCTCTACCTGTGCCGTGTATATCCAGGTGCCAGGGACTGGCGGGTAATTGGATTTTTCAGCTTTCCCTTTCCTTTTGCGCACCGAACGGCCCCAGGACGTGAATTAATTACCCGCTAATTAATGATAATCATCGGGCTGTTATCTTCTAACGCAGAATATGACCGCCAACTATTACACTCCGCTATTCCCAGCATGCAGTGCCAGGGCATGAGCAGTATTGCTGGCATCGATGTGATGTGTTCCCGGAGACCTTTGAACAATCGCCCTCAGGAGCTTCTGACTCTCTGCGGAGGGACCTTACGGGGTTAAATCCTACTTTCCTGCAGGTTGTCAGACAGCTCCCATTGACGTCAAACCCCCTCAAAAAAAAAAAATTCTAACCCTTTGTCCACCCTTGTATAAATAAAACTTAATCATTGTAGTTTTCTAACCTTGCGTTTCAATTCCTCGTCATTTTCAAGATCTCTGCTTGCTGTCATTGAATTGGGGAAATTGCAGGGTACGCCCACCTTTACAGCCAATGTTTCATTGCTCAGTGCTTCTAGAAAGAAATATGAAAAATAACTTTGCAAATATTCATTAAAAATTCCCTACCAGCTGCTACTCATCTCCATGGTAACAGACAACACAGAAACCTTCCGTAGTCTGATGCTTCACACCCTTATACCC
This sequence comes from Rhinella marina, assembly GCA_900303285.1. Lineage (NCBI taxonomy): Eukaryota > Metazoa > Chordata > Amphibia > Anura > Bufonidae > Rhinella > Rhinella marina. Next base: position 496,615 of record ONZH01024471.1, on the reverse strand, counting down.
CTCCCCAGTTTTCCGCTATTATACCAGATCGGTCGGGAAGGAGAAAGGGACACATGGAAGCGAGTGTAAACTACCAGACTACACAGGGTTTGTTTGTTGTCTGTTACCATGACGATGTATAGGTCTGCCAGGCAGCTGTAGACACAAAACAATACTTACAGTACAGACGGTTTGCAAAGTTGTTTCTTTCTTTCTTTTTTTTTTCATTGTTAATGCAATAAAAAAGGATTAAATCCATCCTGTCCTAGTCTTGCAGGACACAGAAAGCTTCCTTTCACTGACAGTAAGCAGGGATTTGGAAAACGTGAAAGCAATTTAAACACAAAGTTTGTTGAAATATTGCAGAACCTTCCATTATGCAATGGTTAAGAAGGGGATGTTTGGTATAGAAGGCCAATACCATACAGTGAAGTCTGCGAGGGGCTGTCCATAGTGTACCACCCCTTTAAGGTTTAAAGAAGAACTCCCGCAAAAATGTTTATTCTCTGACCTGTTAGATAGGTGCATGATATAATCTGTAGTGAATATAATCTTATCAGAGACTGTATTTGTGAGTTATGCCCTCTCTTCTTATTGTAGCTGTGTCATGTGACCAACTCCCTGACCTCCAACTGACCCAGGACAGGAAGCCAGTTACTTCTCTATTCATTCCTATGAGACTCAGAGTGAGGCTCCCATAGGAATACATAGAGAAATAGACTTCCCGTCCACACATAAGATGCTGTGTTATCTGGTGAGTCTGATTGCTGGTCACATGACACAGAAGAGAAGCATCAGGGAGATATAACTCACAAATACAGACACTGGTAAGAAAATGACATTCACTACAGATTACATCATGTACATTTCTAGCAGGACATGGAATAAAAATTTTTGCGGTAGTTCGCATAATATTGGAGGTGCCCTTTAACACTTGGCATCCATGTTTTAGGGACACCCCGGCATTTCGTATGTGGTCTTTAGATTTCTAGTGCATGGACTGGGAATGTAGCGTCTTATACTGGGAGGGAGGGGTGAAGATGTCTCACTGATTGTACTGATTTTCCTGATATTATCCTGATATTTCTATTTTATGCAACTTTTTTTATTGTATATTTTATATCTTTTTGTAATTAAAGAATAAAGTTTCTAAACAATGGTGTCTTTGCATTATATTCTTGAAACCAGTGATCGTGAGCGATCGTCACCGAACCTCTGACTACTGACAACCACCCTCCTGTTCGTGAAGATTGCTGATCGTCTTAAAGGGGTATTCCCATCTAGGATGTGCCACGATCTGCCAAACTCTATGAATCCCCACTGACCCTGACCATGAAAGGGCTGCGGCACTGATTCCACTGCGGCCCCTCATAGTCTTTCCATCCACCCACCATGCAGGAGAAATACAACACAGTATCATTCTAGAAAACGGGATGGCTGCAGTTTCCTGCAGAGCAGCGCTCCCGACCACCAGGAAATGCTGCAACTCCTTCAGTCTCGGGATCAGTGGAGGTCCCAGAGGTCGGACTACCACCAATCATATCCTAGCGGTATGCCATCACTCTATGCGGCGGGGGGTAATCATTTTGTAAACCCTTTGAATATTGACCTCACTGAAGTTCTCCAACTTTTTGGAAAATTTGTTTTGACCAAAGCAAGAGCAGGGTCGGATCAGACCCTTTAAAAGAGGTTGTCCAGGAGTAGAAAAACTTGGCTGCTCTCTTCTGTGACAGCGCCACACCTGTCCACAGGCTGTGTCTGGTATTACAGCTCAGCCCTATCCCCTGCAATACCAAACACAACCTATGGATAAGTGTGGAGCCATTTCAGGAAAAAAAAAAAAACAGCAGCCATGTTTTTCTAATTCAGTACAATCCCTTTAATACGCTGCTGCGTGTTGGTGCCTGAGGATCTCCTATGGCCGCCTTATCAAATATCTCCTCAGCAGAGATACTGGGATCATCTGTGATCACATACGGTGCACCTCACTTCGCAGCAGCTCAATAATTATATTTTTCCTTTTAGTCTAATTTTTCCCATATTGGTACAAAAAGAGGACGACCCTGATGATTATTCCATAAAATCGCAGAAGAACTTGCTGAGTGTCCGCCCTACTTATTCAAAACAGCGTCTTAATGGTAAAAAATGTCCCTATTATTCCATAGTACAAGATGTCTCCGGGCATCCACGGCCGCGGTCACTGTGATTACAGCTCCTTTCAATCTCATTAATTCTGCTAAATTCGGGTAGTACGAGAGCGGAATATATTTTATTGTTTTTTGTCTCCTCTTTTATGTCTTCTATAGAAGTCTCTTATGATGAAAGAGGTTTTTGTTCTTCGAGGCCCTTGAAGTCACCGATCATTACAGTATTTAGATGCTGAAAGGATTCTTCTCTGCTTTTATTAAAATGTACGTTAAAAATATATTAAAGGGGTATTCTCATCTTATCGCTAGGATATGCCCCCATTGTCTTATAGGTGCAGGTCCCACCGCTGGGACCCGCACCTATATCCAGAACGGAGCGGGGAGTGCTGAGTCTGGAGGACCCCAGGTTTCCAGGGGTCCGGCCACCACCAGGCGCAGCTCCCCGCGCCGCTCATAGAAATGAATGGGAGCCGGGCCGTGCATGCGCGGTGCGCTCCCATTCATTTCTATGGAGCCGACGGAAGTAGCCGAGCCAGTGCTCGGCTATTTTCGGCGGCCCCATAGAAATGAATGGAGGGCGGCTGCGCATGCGCAGTGCGCCCTCATTCAGTTCGGGGGCTCCGTTCTGGAAATAGGTGCGGGTCCCAGCGGTGGGACCCGCACCTATAAGACAATGGGGGCATATCCTAGCGATATGTCCCCATTGTCTAAAATGAGAATAACCCTTTAAAGGGGTCGTCCCACAAAAAATATTCTACATTTTTTCAAACCAGCTCCTGGATCTGAATATTTTTGTAATTGCATGCAAACTCCAAAGATAGAAAAAGTGCGGCACTCACCGGGCTTCTTTTGATCGCTTTATTGAAAACAATGGGCAACTTACATACTGCAGAGTGCGGGCACCATGCTCAGTGTGCGGGCGTAGCGGCGCACTGAGCATGGTGCCTGCACTCTGCAGTATGTAAGTTGCCCATTGTTTTCAATAAAGCGATCAAAAGAAGCCCGGTGAGTGCCGCACTTTTTCTATCTTTGGAGTTTGCATGTTTATGGTCTATTCAAGTGCAGAGCACCAATAACGGGACACACAGCAAGGACTAAAAGGATTCCAAGGGGTAGTCTCTGTGCATTTGCAGCGCAGTGCCAGACTCCGTTTTTGTTTTCTACTTGTTTATCATTTTTGTAATTGCATGTGATTAAAAATTTAGTATAGCCGCTGAGTTATCCGATAAAATGTAGCGGTAAAGCGCCACCTGCTGTTTGTTCTTTTCATTAGTTCTCTGTGCAGCTCACTGAGATGGTCGCACATGCTCAGTTCCATCCTTCAACTGTCAGAAGCTTTGAAAGTTACAGGGAGAGAGCTGCAGCAGAAAGAGCATGCCTTCTGTGCTGTGCTAGAGAGAAAGCCGAAGCAGAAAGGGAGTGCCCCCTGAACTGTGATAGGGAGAGAGCTGCAGAAGAAAGGACACACACCCTGAGCTGTGCTAGGGAGAAAGCCGACAGGACACACCTCTCTGAGCTGTTATAAGGAGAGAGCAGCAGCAGAAAATACATGCCCTTGAGTGGTGATAGGGATAGAGCTGCAGCAGAAATGACTCACCCCTGAACTGTGACAGAGAAAAGGTTAAAGCTGAAAGGACATGCCCCCCTGAGCTGTTGTGCACATGTCCTGGCATCCAGCAACTCTGCGCCCAGTGTCAAATCAGGCGGGAAAGAGGGACTGGACAACCCCTTGTAAGTACCAGAAGATGTAAGCCTCACCTTCATGACCCCTTAGAAACAGGAAGTTCATCTGTGCCCAGATGCTTTAGTATTGTCCCAGGTTCTAAGGGGTTAAACAGAATAGCGCTTGTATTGTTTTAGTCTCTAAATTAAAAAAGAAAAAAAAAAACGCATTCTAGAGACTTCATTATTCCTGATAAAAATTTTATTGAAAGTTCATTAACAAAGGATATAATAAAATCCAACAAGGCGGAAAACAGGCATAGAAAAGTCTTATGGCAGAAAGTGAAAAGCAGCCGAATAATGCCAGAAATCAGCGCTGGGGCTGAAAACGCATTGTGAATAGCAAGAGGCGGAGTCTAAAGGGAGGCTACAGGAAAAACCATGTGACTCTTTAGTTGATGCAGTAGTACAAAGGCAGGAGACATAGTCGTAGTCAGACGGTACAGACAGAAGTAGACTTCTTTAGTTGATGCAGTAGTACAAAGGCAGGAGATGTAGTCGTAGTCAGACGGTACAGACAGAAGTAGACTTCTTTAATTGATGCAGTAGTACAAGAGCAGGAGATGTAGTCGCAGTCAGACGGTACAGACAGAAGTAGACTTCTTTAGTTGATGCAGTAGTACAAAGGCAGAAAATGTAGTCGTAGTCAGACGGTACAGACAGAAGTAGACTTCTTCAGTTGATGCAGTAGTACAAAGGCAGAAGATGTAGTCGTAGTCAGACGGTACAGGCAGAAGTAGACTTCTTTAGTTGATGCAGTAGTACAAAGGCAGAAGACGTAGTCATAGTCAGACGGTACAGACAGAAGTAGACTTCTTTAATTGATGCAGTAGTACAAAGGCAGGAGATGTAGTCATAGTCAGACATTACAGGCAGAAGTAGACTTCTTTAATTGATGCAGTAGTACAAAGGCAGGAGATGTAGTCGTAGTCAGATGGTACAAACAGAACTAGAATTTTTTAGATGATGCAGTAGTACAAAGGAAGAAGACGTAGTCGTAGTCAGACATTACAGGCAGAAGTAGACTTCTTTAGTTGATGCATTAGTACAAATGCAAGAGTCGTAGTCGTAGTCAGACGGTACAGACAGAAGTAGAACCCAGGAACTGACTCTAATGTTTTCCCCTTTTAACAGGGATCTGGACAGAAGTAGACTTCTTTAGGTGATGTAGTAGTACAAAGGAAGAAGACGTAGTCACAGTCAGATGGTACAGACAGAAGTAGACTTCTTTAGGTGATGTAGTAGTACAAAGGAAGAAGACGTAGTCGTAGTCAGACGGTACAGACAGAAGTAGACTTCTTTAGGTGATGTAGTAGTACAAAGGAAGAAGACATAGTCGTAGTCAGACGGTACAGACAGAAGTAGACTTCTTTAGGTGATGTAGTAGTACAAAGGAAGAAGACGTAGTCGTAGTCAGACGGTACAGACAGAAGTAGACTTCTTTAGATGATGTAGTAGTACAAAGGCAGGAGACGTAGTCGCAGTCAGACATTACAGGCAGAAGTAGACTGTAGTTGATGCAGTAGTACAAAGGCAGGAGACGTAGTCGTAGTCAGGCGGTACAGCCAGAAGTCTGATCAAATAACTAGGAAATTACCTCAGGAAATTACCTCAGATTTAGAAAAGCACTGGAACTTATAGGACCTTGTTCCTTAGACCCAGAGAGGAGGGGAGGGTCCATTAAAAGCCTAGCATTGTCATACACCGGCCCTTTAAGAACCAGAAATCAGCTTGCGCACCAGAATAGGTCCCTGCAGGAGGGCAATGGCAGTAAACAAAATGCAAAGGAGGGAAGCCAGAAAGCAGAAGGCAGGAGAGTGGGACGCTAGCCTGAGGTAAGAACAGGTGGCAGACACAACAACAAATTTTTGATTTCGGAGAAAAGACTTCATTCAGTGGCCCGTCCACGGGGGATTCCCAAATCAACCCATAAACTGATCCAAAATCTCAGTCATGGAGGAGTCTCCATCCAAAAAACTGAACTGGATGATGATGAATAAGCACCCGGTCAGATCCCTCCCCCACTTCCCACGTCTTGTTCTCCTTCTCTGCTTTTCCTTGTTAATTCTGCTTTATTATTTCCTTTTATGTTCTTATATTCTTCATACACCTTCTGGACGACTTCTTTATGAATATTAAGACGGGGGTCCTTTGTTTCACATCACGTAGGAGGATTTTTCTAATCCAGTTGTTGGGTGATGCGAACAATCCCTTCTCTCAGCTTGTTGCCTTTTTTATGGGATTTGTTAGTTTTTTTTTTGTGTGAGGCTTATGTCATTTTATTGTGTTCTACTCTCATTTATGGTTGACATACTTTATTGTGCATTTTTTTGAAAACTTAAAGGCTTATACCCATCTCATACATTGTTGGCATATCGCTAGGATACGCCACCAGTGTCAGGCAGGTGCGGGTCCCACCTCTGGGACCAACTCCTATTCCCCAGAACAGGACCCCCGAAGTGAAGGCGAGCGCTCGGCTGTTTTCGGAACTCCCGTAGCAGTGAATGGAGGGTGGCTGTCCTTCACTTTGGGGGGCCTGTTCTGGAGATTGGTGCGGGTCCCAGAGTTTGGACCCACACCTGTCTAAGATGGGAATACCCCTTTAAGATTGAAGCCCCATTGTGTCTAAAGGAGTTGTCCAAGATTAGAAAATTATGGCTGCTTTCTTCCAAAAATTTCACCACGCCTGTCTACAGGTTTGTAGATAATGTCTGGTATTGCAGCTTATCTCTATTGAAGATTACATGACCCATCAGAAAAGGCCACCTTATTCTAGCGCTTGTGCTGTCACTGCCCTTAGGGGGCACTGCTGCCATGAAGGGGGTACGTGTCACATCTACATGATGTCGGGACCCAAGAGTTCCAGCAGAAGATTGCCCAGAGCAATGTAGAGTGGTTCATCAGACCAGGCTGCCTTCTTCCCATAGTGCACCTGGTGCCACCTCTTCCCCAGGTAAGTGACGCACATACATCCGGCCGTCCACATGATGTAATGTGATTCCTCAGACCAGACCGCCTTCTTTCCATAGTTCACCTGGTGCCATCTCTTCCCCAGGTATGTGACGCACATACATCCGGCCGTCCACATGATGTAATGTGATTCCTCATACCAGGCTCCCTTCTTTCCATAGTTCACCTGGTGCCCTCTCTTCCCCAGGTAAGTGACACACATGCCCTTGACTGTCCACATGATGTAACATGATTCATCAGACCAGGCCACCTTCTTCCATCTACTGTCCAGTTCTGATGGCCATGTGCCCACTGTAGGAACTTTTGGCAGTGGACAGGGGTCAGCATAGGCACTCTGACAAAACCTCACGTTACAGTGCGTTGTGTGTCCCAAAGGGTGCCCTGACACCCTTCGATCACCACCAGCGGTGAAGTTGTCAGTAATCTACTCCACAATAGCTTTTCTGTGGAATCTGACCAGATGCATTGATGATCCTTGGGTACCCATGACCCTGGTAACAAATCACCTTCCTAGACCATTTTTGGTTGGTACCAACCACTGCATCCCGGGAACACCCCACAAGACCGTCTGTTTTGGAGATGCTCCTAGACATCACAATTTGGCCCTCGTCACAGTGGCTCAGATCCTCAGGCTTGCTCATTCTTCCCGCTTCAAGAACTGACTGTCCATTTGCTGCCTGATATATCCCACCACCTGATGGGCCCCATTATCACAAGATAATCAGTCATTCACTTTGATTTCTTTATGTAGCCGCCGTCTTATCACCCGACATAATTTTGATTTTCTCAGTAGCGGTTTTATTTGATGCAGGACTCTACGGTCTTCTCTCCGCGGGGACGTCCCAGAGATTAACATAAAACCCGCTTGCTTCAAGGAAGCCCCAGCCCTGAACGGTCCTCACAGCCTAGATCAGAGGGCCCAGACGTCTCTGGGCTTGTTCAGCTTTTAAGGGTTTTAATGAAATTTCATCATCTCTTTAGAATTTCTCTCAGCTTTTCCTTCACATAAAGGACCTTTAATGACTTATAATAAGATTTTCTACCGCCCTCCACGGCATATAATATTCTGTATACCGAGGACGAGCCTGATCCTCTTACTATATATAGATTCAGAACCTATGTGTGCGGGTGCATACACTTTGCATCTCTTTATCTGTTACTGCACGTAGGGTTACATATTATACTCTAGCCACTTCCAAAGCTGTATACACAACTTTGCCAGTTGCCTGCAGGCGCACATGTCTCTTGGACCCCCACGCCTATTGGTTGGTTACCTGTACATAACAGGTGCATAAATATACAGCTCCTGAGCTCCCCCTAGTGGTGGCTGTATATATCTGTATGCAGTAAGCTCCTGAGCTCCCTCTAGTGGAGGCTGTATATATCTGTATGTAGTAATCTCCTGAGCTCCCTCTAGTGGAGGCTGTATATATCTGTATGTAGTCAGCTCCTGAGCTCCCCCTAGTGGTGGCTGTATATATCTGTATGCAGTAAGCTCCTGAGCTCCCCCTATTGGTGGCTGTATATATCTGTATGTAGTAATCTCCTGAGCTCCCTCTAGTGGTGGCTGTATATATCTGTATGTAGTAATCTCCTGAGCTCCCCCTAGTGATGGCTGTATATATCTGTATACAGTAAGCTCCTGAGCTCCCCCTAGTGATGGCTGTATATATCTGTATGTAGTAATCTCCTGAGCTCCCCCTAGTGATGGCTGTATATATCTGTATACAGTAAGCTCCTGAGCTCCCCCTAGTGATGCCTGTATATATCTGTATGCAGTCAGCTCCTGAGAACTCCCTAGTGGTGGCTATAGAAATCTGTATGCAGTAAGCTACTGAGCTCCCCCTAGTGGTGGCCCTATATATCTGTATACAGTAATCTCCTAAACTCCCCCCAGTAGAGGCTATATATATTTGCAGTAATCTCCTGAGCTCCCTCTAGTGGTGGCCATATATATATGTATACAGTAATCTCCTAAACTCCCCCCAGTAGAGGCTATATATATATATATATATATATATTTTTGCAGTAATCTCCTGAGCTCCCTCTAGTGGTGGCTGTATATATCTGTATGCAGTAATGTCCGGAGCTGCCTCTAGTGGTGATTGTATATATCTATATGGAGTAAGCTCCTGAGCTCCCCCTAGTGGTAGCTGTATATATCTGTATGCAGTAATGTCCGGAGCTCCCTCTAGTGGTGGCTGTATATATCTGTATGCAGTAATGTCCGGAGCTGCCTCTAGTGGTGATTGTATATATCTATATGGAGTAAGCTCCTGAGCTCCCCCTAGTGGTAGCTGTATATATCTGTATGCAGTAATGTCCGGAGCTCCCTCTAGTGGTGATTGTATATATCTATATGGAGTAAGCTCTTGAGCTCCTTCTATTAGTGGCTGTATATATCTGTATGCAGTAATCTCTTGAGCTCCCTTTAGTGGTGGCTGTATATATCTTTATACAGTAAGCTCCTGAGCTCCCCTAGTGGAGGCTGTATATATCTACATGCAGTAAGCTCCTGAGCTCCTCCTAGTGGAGGCTGTATATATCTGTATGCAGTAATCTCCTGAGTTCCCTCTAGTGGTGGCTGTATATATATGTATGTAGTAATCTTCTGAGCTCCCCCTAGTGGTGGCTGTATATATCTGTATGTAGTAATCTCCTGAGCAACCTCTAGTGGAGGCTGTATATATCTGCATGCAGTAAGCTCCTGAGCTCCTCCTAGTGGAGGCTGTATATATCTGTATGCAGTAATCTCCTGAGCTCCCTCTAGTGGTGGCTGTATATATCTGTATGCAGTAATCTCCTGAGTTCCCTCTAGTGGTGGCTGTATATATATGTATGTAGTAATCTCCTGAGCTCCCCCTAGTGGTGGCTGTATATATCTGTATGTAGTAATCTCCTGAGCTCCCCCTAGTGGTGGCTGTATATATCTGTATGTAGTAATCTCCTGAGTTCCCTCTAGTGGAGGCTGTATATATCTGTATGTAGTAATCTCCTGAGCTCCCCCTAGTGGTGGCTGTATATATCTGTATGTAGTAATTTCCTGAGCTCCCTCTAGTGGAGGCTGTATATATCTGTATGCAGTAATCTCTTGTACTCCCCCTAGTGGTGGCTGTATATATCTGTGTGCAGGAAGCTCATGTGCTTCCACTAGTGGTGGCTGTATATATCTGTATGCAGTAATGTCCGGCGCTCCCTCTAGTGGTGATTGTATATATCTATATGGAGTAAGCTCTTGAGCTCCTTCTATTAGTGGCTGTATATATCTGTATGCAGTAATCTCCTGAGCTCCCTCTAGTGGTGGCTGTATATATCTGTATGTAGTAATCTCCTGAGCTCCCTCTAGTGGTGGCTGTATATATCTGTATGTAGTAATCTCCTGAGCTCCCTCTAGTGGTGGCGGTATATATCTGTATGCATTAATCTCCTGAGCTCCCTGTAGTGGTGGATGTATATATCTGTATGTAGTAATCTCCTGAGATCCCTCTAGTGGAGGCTGTATATATCTGTATGCAGTAATCTCCTGATCTCCCTCTAGTGGAGGCTGTATATATCTGTATGTAGTAATCTCCTGAGCTCCCCCTAGTGGTGGCTGTATATATCTGTATGTAGTAATCTCCTGAGCTCCCTCTAGTGGTGGCTATATATATCTGTATCTAGTAATCTCCTGAGCTCCCTCTAGTGGTGGCTGTATATATCTGTATGTAGTAATCTCCTGAGCTCCCTCTAGTGGTGGCTGTATATATCTGTATGTAGTAATCTCCTGAGATCCCACTAGTGGTGACTGTATATATCTGTATGTAGTAATCTCCTGAGCTCCCCCTAGTGGTGGCTGTATATATCTGTATGTAGTAATCTCCTGAGCTCCCTCTAGTGGTGGCTGTATATATCTGTATGTAGTAATCTCCTGAGCTCCCCCTAGTGGTGGCTGTATATATCTGTATGTAGTAATCTCCTGAGATCCCCCTAGTGGTGGCTGCAGGCAGCTTATTATATCATTGTACTATGCACTATGTACTATGAAAAATGGAGCTCTGCCCACACTAAAGAGATATTATGAAATTATTCAGAACAGGAAAAACCTCTTTAGTTTAACAATATATAATAACGTTTTAGGGTGAACATACATTTTAAAATAAATTGAAATCTATTTTGTCAGGACTTTTTTGTTAGAAAAAGTCATTTTTGCGTGTAACATATCATTTTTGTCTTTGGCTTCAATATTTTAGGTGGGAAAAAAGCCATTTCTGATAAGTTAGCTATAAAAACCACTTCTCGGAGCCTGATTTTTCTCAGCTATAATCAAAAACCTAATTATCTCAAATCATACCTTACACCATTGCCTAAAATTATTGTTGAATTAACCCCCTCACCACCAGTAGAGGTAAGTCTAGGTTAGATAGTTGGGTCTCGCAGAATTATCCCTGATAATGGGGGCCTATATGGCTGGTCAGAGGCTCTTGTAGGACGGATACAGACCTTCACTTTATAAACACCTCCACCTTCCTTCCTACTTTTCAGGTGTGCCCCTCTAAGAGGAAATCTAGCTTTATCTGACTTTTTAATCTAAATAGGTTTAAAAAGAATATACAGTATCCTGTCCAAAGGAGTGCACCTTAAAGGGGTATTCTCATCTTAGACAATGGGGGCATATCGCTAGGACATGCCCCCATTGTCTTATAGGTGCGGGTCCCACCGCTGGGACCCGCACCTATCTCCAGAACGGAGCGGGAAGCGCTGCGCCTGGAGGACCCCAGGTTTCCGGGGGTCCGGCCACCCCGCGCCGCTCATAGAAATGAATGGGAGCCGGGCCATGCATGCGCGGTGCGCTCCCATTCATTTCTATGGAGCCGACGGAAGTAGCCGAGCCAGCGCTCGGCTATTTTCGGCGGCCCCATAGAAACGAATGGAGGGCGGCTGCGCATGCGCAGTGCGCCCTCATTCATTTCGGGGGCTCCGTTCTGGAGATAGGTGCGGGTCCCAGCGGTGGGACCCGCACCTATAAGACAATGGGGGCATATCCTAGCGATATGTCCCCATTGTCTAAAATGAGAATAACCCTTTAAAGCGTTAGTCCGCCTTCTAACACGGTGTCATTTTTTTGGGCCCAACATTCCGTGATGATCCATATCTTAATCTCTATAGAGATCAGAGCGCCTGTTCTTCTGATACAGAGCTCCGAATCCCCTGCAGAAACTTGAAACTAAATGATAGACGTGTCTGCCTGTCCCCATTGACAATGAATGGAATCGGATGTCAATAGCAGAATTGAAAACGCTAATGTGAAAGTAGCCTAATGATATTGCAGTATGAAACAAAAGAACTGATTAACATGAAGTTTCATTATTCTACCATGACACCTTCTAACAAAAACTAGACATTTTGCCACCTTCAAGATGCCCAAATTTCACACCTTGCCAGGGAGTGGTTCCTGTTCACACCTACCCCCATTCCAGTAGTCGGCCCAAAAACAAACTTTATTCCATGAGTGAAAACAAAAACAGAAAACTTTAGTTTATTGCAAATCAATCAATAAATCATAATAAAAGAGAAATAAATATAAAAGATACATTAAGTGAACTTTATTCCTTGAGTGGAAACGAATTTATTTAGGATAAATCAATAAATCATTATAAATGAGAAATACATATTAAAGATACATGAAGTAAACTTTATTCCATTCATTATGATTCTCCCCTCACCCACAATAAAGAATCAAGTTACTAAGACTTCTATCACACCGGCGTTATTGTTGGATCCAGCAGAGTTCAGCAAAAACGGATCCGTCCCCTCTGACTTGCATTGTGGGTCATGACGGATGACGTCTTGCTCTGCATCCCAGGATGGAAAGAAAACCGCAGCATGCTGCTCTCCGGTGTGAGAACGTAATACATTTTGGAGCGCTCCGTTCTGTTCAGTTACATTTTCTCCCCATTGACAATAAATGGGGACAAAACGAAAGGATTTTTTTCCGGTATTGAGCCCCTATGACCAATCTCAATATCGGAAAATATTAACGCTAGTGTGAAAGTATCCTGATCAAGTTGTCCAATTAGAAGCTTTACAAACTGATCTTTATCTAAGGGCTCATGCACGCGAACGTATTTTCTTTCTGTGTCCATTCCGTTTTTTTTTGCGGACCATATGCGGAACCATTCATTTCAATGGGCCAGCAAAAAAAACTGAAAGTACTCCATGTGCATTCCATTTCCGTATGTCCGTATTTCCATTCCGCAAAAAAACATTTCCTATTATTATCCGCATTACAGACAAGGACAGGACTGTTCTATTAGGGGCCGGCTGTTCCGTTCCACAAAATACAGAATGCACATGGACATCATCCGTTTTTTTTTTATGCATCCATTTTTTTATACAGTCGTGTGCATGAGGCCTAAGACACACACATTGTTATATACTTTTAATAAGGGCTCGTACACGAACGTGTGCTGTCAGTGCCCGTGCTGTGGACCACAATTTGTGCATGGGCACTGACAGTGGGGCCGCCGCATTCGGATCACGGACCCATTCACTCCGTAGTGCTTCCGTGGTGTTCCGATCCGTGCCTCCGTCCCACAACTTCGGAATTGCGGACCCATTGAAGTGATCCGTGATGCAGGCAGCACATGGCCAGTGCCCGTATATTGTGGACCCGGCATATGTGGGCCGCAATACGGCCATAGAACGGCACCGGTCGTGTGCATGAGCCCTAAGGGTGTGTTCAGACAGTGTTTTTGAACTTGCTGACAAAGCAGCTCTCTAAACCATTTTGTGCTTTTTCATACTTTGCAAACTTTTGCTATTTCCTTTTTTGCGATTTGCTTCATTTGAGGATTTTGATGTCCTTTCCATTTGTCTTTCGGCCACTACTTCTGCAAAGTTTATTGTTTTGGTTCCAAAAGGGAAATCTTTAGGATATTCAATTCAAGGAACAATCATGGAGTCTGTATCCGAAATGTACGTCCATGTATTTGTTATTAGTGTGTGTTTCAAAACAAAGACTAAAGTTGTAAATAAAATATCTTCTTGTATCTTCATTTAGCTTCTGTGTTTTTACAATCTCCATTGCAGTGGGGGGATGGTGTGAATATACATTTAGTCATTGTGGTGATGGGCACGTTCCATAACATTGGCATCAAACGATTAGCATAACAATAGACGACCTTACCTACCAGACATAACTGGATTAGTGACACTACAGCCAGTTCTAACACCTCGGCAGCACAGACTACATGACATGTACACTTAGTATTGCAGACTATATTTTTCTATATAAATACAGATTGTATTCTTGTATATACAGTAATATATGCTTATTTTATATAGTAATATTATATTCATCTTATTTTTATATATAGGTAGACTAAAGTTTGAATCTAGGATTAAAAAGAAGATGGTAAACACATAAGATATGGCGCTATACTTACACTTTGATATGTGACTTTTTTGAATCTTACTTCTTGTATAGATCTTTGTATAGATCTCTTTTCCGGAGGTCGATATGAAGAATATTTAGTCCTCGACTTCTATAGTCCAGTCATGGACAATATTTTACCCACTATATTTTATACAAATACACAATGTGTTTTCTTGTTGTTCATGTCATAGTAACATAGTAACATAATTTATAAGGCCAAAAAAAGCCCTGTGTCCATCCAGTTCGGCCTGTTATCCTACAAGTTGAACCAGAGAAAACCCCTGAGGTAGAAGCCAATTTTCCTCACTTTAGGGGGAAAAAATTCCTTCCCGACTCCAATCAGACATTAGAATAACTCCCTGGATCATCTCTTATAGGTGGACGACCTCCTATTCTCTGAACCCATCTGTTTAGCAAGTGCATGAAGCATAGCAGCGATGATGAGATCAACACAACCCCGAAAATAATCAAGGTGCTTGCTATAAACTACCATGAGGTTCGCTGAGCTTTTATGAGACAAAAATGCACAGAAAACATGATTTGGTTCCTAAGGAAAGGCAGATTCTTCATCTTTATCTATATTTATTTTTGGGTTACTCTCAGTTATTAAAAAGCAAAACATTTCTAGAATACAAAGGAATGGCACATTGTATAGATTTACATAACCATAGACGACCTTACCTACCAGACTTGATTGGATTAGTGACACCAGTTCTGACACCTCGGCACCACAGACTACATGACATGTACACTTAGTATTGCAGACTATATTTGTATTCTTGTATATACAGTAATATGAAATGCCTCTTATTTTGTACAGTATTATATGCCTTTTATTGTTAGGTACCAGGGATTGACAACGTCATTGAAGATAACCCCTGGATTGTTGCATGGTTGTAGATACGGCAAAGCCGTCCTTTTTGAGTGTTTCAGAGCTGTCCAAAGTGGAAGCTGAACCTGAAATACACAACTAGAAATCATTTATTAGAACATTATAACTTTGTCTGAAGATCCAAGGAGACATATTCATCTCCATTGAAGACAGTGGACTACAGCCAGCCGTGGACTACATGTTACACATCTATAGATATAACATACACCTGTTTTATAAATTTTTTTCCTGTTTATATCTTAGGAGGACTGGATCCTGGGAACCTTTTTCTTTAGAAAGTAATCAATGATGCATCAAGGGACATCAACGCACAATAAATATGATTGGGTTCCTAAGCAAAAGGCAAATTCTTCATTTATATCTATATTTTTTTATTTTAAGTTACTTTTTAGTATAGTTTACTCTCTCTCTGTCTCTCTCTCTCTCTCTCTCTCTATATATATATATATATATATATATAATTATGTTACTTTTTAGTTTAGTTTACTCTCTACATATATATTATTATTTATATTTTTATTTATTTTAGGTTACTTTTTAGTATAGTTTTCTCTCTCTCTCTCCATATATATATATATATAGAGAGAGAGAGAGAGAAAAAGAGAAAGAGAGAAAACTATACTAAAAAGTAACCTAAAATAAATAAAAATATAAATAATAATATATATGTATAGAGAGAGTAAACCAAACTAAAAAGTAACCTAAAAATAATAATAATAATAATAATAATAATATATATATAGAGAGAGAGAGAGAGAGTAAACTATACTAAAAAGTAACCTAAAATAAACAAAATAATAATATATATATATATATATGTCAGTATATATAGAGAAATTAAAATATATATATATATATAGAGAGAGAGAGAGTAAACTCTCTACATATTATTTTATTATTTTTTTATTTAGGTTACTTTTTATTATAGTTTACTCTGTCTATTTATTATTTATTTATTTATTTATATTTTTAGGTTACTTTGGTTGTAGGTATTTTTTTAGTTTCTTTGTAGGTGTTAGCCACTCCCACTCATTGTTAATTTTCACACCTTCACATAATGCTGCATTGTTCCTATTGGCCGAGGTGTCCCAGCTTTCTGTATAAAAGGGCCGTTCTGAGCTCAGGTTAACAGACTGCTTTTGGACATTCACTGAGGCTCTACCCTCTTATCGGATCTGATCTCCAGTGTTTTATTTCTACAGGATCTCTGAGGATTTGCTCAATTTTCTCCCTCTATTTCTTTTCTCTATACTCTTCATATTGTGGAATTTCTTTGCCGTTAACCCAATAGCTTTTTTTAAAGCTGTGTTTATTTTTCTACTTTATATTTTACATTATATCTCGTAGAAGATCACATTTTAAGATGGAATCCAAAGTGTAAGTATTTTTATAATTATTTTTATATTATTTGCTTATTAAATGCTTATGTCGCAATGTCTAAATTTTCTTCCATAATTAAAATTTTAATATAAAATATATATATATATATTACAGGCACAACAGAACCCCAATGACCTGCCCCATCTGCTTCAAGATAGACACCCTCTTGGGGACCCATCTGCGGAGGAAGTGTCTGAAGCATAGCAGCGATGAGGAGATCAAAGCCACCCTGGCGGAGGCCAAAAGAAACTTGCTCAATATAGCATCATCTGGACTTGCTATAAATTACCATGAGGTCGCTGCGCTGTCGTGTCACGAAAAATGCATAGGCAACATGACTGGGTTCCTGAAGAAGCGTGGCTTTTTTATTTATGACGGTCCTGATGTGCAAAGGTTTGTATTATTGTATAATGTATTATTATAATATGATGTCTTTTTATTTGGTTTCTATAAAGTATTAATTTTGTCTTTCCACAAAAGAAACAGTCGACTTGAAAATCAAGAAAATAAGGAAGTCAGGGTCCTACAGAGGAAAGAATTTGGGACACAGACAGAACCAGAGATGGCCGATTGTCAGCCTAGGAGGTAATGGATATGTGTCTCTCAGAATATATATATGTTGAATGTTTCCATGCCTGTGATATTAAAATTTATCTTATTGTCTTATAGCTTTGAAGACCCTGCACTACAACCGATACAGGCCATGAAGGATGACAGAGAACCACAAATCGTATATGAGCAAAAAAGCCAAGATAGCCAACGTCAAGGCAGCAATATAGAAGAGGTAGGAGAGCATGGAGAGCAAGAAGACCATGGAGAGCCGGAAGACCGAAAAGAACAAGAAGACAAAGGAGAGCAAGAAGACCATGGAAAGCAGGAAGACCAAAGAGAACAAGAAGACAAAGGAGAGCAAGAAGATCAAGGAGAGCAAGAAAAGCATGGAGAGCAAGAAGACCATGGAGAGCAAGAAGATCAAGGAGAGCAAGAAGAAGAAGAAGAAGAAGAAGAAACTAAAGCAACAGAAACAGCAAAATTCCAGCCAAACATTGCATGGAGAAACCCCTTGAGGAAGAAGATGACCAAAGCTGGAATGTACAAAAGGCATTCCCTGGAAAAGAAACCAATTTCCGATTTTGCTACATACCTCTCAAAGACCTTAGGGGTCGTGAGGTACAAACAAGAGGTGGAGAACGTTGCACGCTTCTTATACTATATGGATAACGAGAAGCCGTCTCTGAAGTTCGTGTATAATATTCAGAAGACAAATGAATATTTCGACAAGCTGCTGGATGTCGGAAATACACATCAAACCGTCTTCAACTACATGAAGAATCTGAAGAGGTTTATGTCCTTTCTGATGGATGAAACAGACCTACAGCGAACAGACAAGGAGACTTATAAGGCCGCCTGTATCTACTTGGGTGAGCTCAGGATCTTCCAGAAGAAACTGAGCAAAGGAATATCCAAAGAAAACATCTCAAACAAGTAGGTGTTAAAAACATGAATTTCAAAAATTTAAACTTCACTTTTTATATTATGCATTATTCAAATTTTCATCACTTTCTTTTCACAGAGAAAAATGTTTGGCAGAGAAAGTGCAAAGACCGGCTGAACTGGAATCCGTCCTTCGTATCGCAGAACCCGCTTTCAAATCTGCTTTAGATAAGACAGAAAATGGAGATAAACTGTCCGAAAATGAAAAGTTAACTATTCTGAACTATCTGGAGTGTCTAGTTATTCTGAGGAAGCTGCAGCGACCTGGAATGGTGCAGAATATGACAGTAAGTGGCCTCATGTTATATATTGCCGCCTTTCTGTGAAATATATAGGTTTATCTTTCCGCGTTGATCTCACGCTTTGTTTATTTTGTAGGTAGAAGAGTGGAAAAGAAGGCATCCTTATCGTGGAACTCATGTGGCCATAGCGGTGCAGGAGCGTAAAACCGCTGCCAATCAAGTAGCTGTGCTGATACTGACTGTAGAAGAGGAAAAGGTAAATATCCTATAGCGCCTTCAGGACCCTGGGATTTTCCATTTTTGCATTTTCATTTTTCCCGCCTTCCCATAGTCCTAACTTTTTTATTTTTCCGTTCACATAGCCTTATGAGGGCTTATTTTTTTGCGGGACAAGTTGTACTTTCTATTGGCGCCATTTTCATTTACATGCCATGTAGTGGAAAGCGAAAGAAAAATTCTAAATCGAGTAGAATTGGGGAAAAAAGACAATTCTGACAAAAGTTTTTATTTTTTTTACGCCGTACACTATGTCGTAAAATTTACCTTATCTTCATTCTCCAGGTCAGTACGGTTACAACGATACCACACTTAAAACCTTTGAGGAAAAAAGTATTTTTATTTATATATATATATATATATATATTTTTTTTTTTTTTTTAATATTTCTTAAAACTTTTTTTATTTTTACTTTTAAGTCACCTTGAGTGACAATAACTGTCAATCATTAGATTGGCCGTACTGTTTTCTGATGGCTATATATTATATATAGCCATCATTGAACACTTCATTTGCCCTATAACAATACAATACCTAGTGGCCTGTATGGGTATATTTACCTGAAATAGATGCCCAAAGCCTGCTTAAGGCTTCGGACTATTTCAGCAATGTAACGGGTTCCCCGATCTCATCCAAGGAATGCTGTTACCAGACTGGAAGCATGTGGCTTCTGGTTATGGGCTGCTCAGATGTCGTGGTCACCTTATGGCTGATCACATACATGTGCCTGGTGGCTATGGCGCCCGCTGCACGCGTGAATGGGCGCCATATTTAGAGATCGGGCTTCTGCCGCACATGTACGGCGGAGGTCCTGGAGGGGTTAATATACAATCTGAGATCTGTCTGTCTTTCATCTGTTATTGATCTAACGTATTGTAATATTTTATTTTTTTTCTTTTTAGTGGTTTGATATCTATTATAACAAGGTGAGACCTAAATTTCTGCAGGGGAAGAAGGAAATAAAGAACTTTTTTATCTCCTCTTCTGGTCAGAAGATTCATAACGTATCACATGATGTCTCAAGATTTCATTGCAAGTAAGTTTTTTGTTTGTTTTTTATATATTAATAGTTTTTTTATATATATTATTTATATATTATACTGATTTCTATTCTAACTGAATATTATGTTAATATTTCTTTCTATGTTTTATAGATTTGGATTGCAAACAGTGACCAGTCAGATGGTCAGGAGGAACGCAGAAATCTTTGTGTCCTCGAAATGTAAATATAGCAACGAGCAATCTATATTTTCAGCGTATCTTGCGCCTTCTAATGACATGGCTGATCGGGAACATTTTATGGAAGACATGGTGAAAGCGTCAATGATGACAACACTATACAGCCAAGAGAATCCCACCACCTCCAAGTAAGTAGTGGGGCAGTGGTGTCTTTATATTATTTCACCTATTTGTGTCTATTTTTTATTATCACCTTTATTAAATTCTGTGTCCGGCCTCCTTGACATCGAAGCCTTAATACATTCTTTGATTTCTTCTTGACAGGATTGCTTTAAGATCATCGGCCAAGTGAAGAGGAGGTGAGGAGATGCACTGCAGCTATGGGAGAACGGCCTACCAAGGATCAGAGACGTTTTAGATCTATGGAAGAAGCAGTGACCTCAGTGGAAACTTGGCCGCGACATTTGTTTTTTTTTGCTATTTTTTGCTGTATAAATATAATTTCATTATTTTTGGGTCTGAGATAATGGGGTTTGTTCAATAAATGCACTTTCTTTATATTTTTTGGTGTCTTATAGAATGAGTTTTGATCAATAAATATATTATTTTTTTATTGAACATTTTGTGTCTGGAAGTTTATTAGGGTAATGGGTTTTGGTTAGGGTGACCTCAGCTGCTGCAGAACCTCATAATACACACCTCAGCTGCTGCAGAACCTCCTAATACATACCTCAGCTGCTGCAGAACCTCATAATACACACCTCAGCTGCTGCAGAACCTCCTAATACATACCTCAGCTGCTGCAGAACCTCATAATACACACCTCACTGCTGCAGAACCTCCTAATACACACCTCAGCTGCTGCAGAACCTCATAATACACACCTCAGCTGCTGCAGAACCTCATAATACACACCTCAGCTGCTGCAGAGAACCTCATAATACACACCTCAGCTGCAGCTCATAAACACCTCAACAGCTCAAATCATACACACACCTCAGCTGCTGCCTCATAATACAACCTCAGCTGCTGCAGAACCTCTAAATACACACTGCTGCAGAACTGCTCAAACAATCCAAACACTTTCAGCTGCTGCCAGAAAACTCAACTGTCATCATCATAGCTGCTGCAGAAAATACCTCAGCTGCTGCAGAACCTCCCTCTGTCAATAGCTGCTGAAAACACCACTGTCTTGGCACCTGAAAGTAATCGGGGGACAGATCTTTCCTAACTATCTGTATGTAGCTTAGTGGCTGTATATATCTGTATGTAGTAATCTCCTGAGCTCCCTCTAGTGGTGGCTGTATATATCTGTATGTAGTAATAGTAATCTCCTGAGCTCCCTCTAGTGGTGGCTGTATATATCTGTATGTAGTAATCTCCTGAGCTCCCTCTAGTGGTGGCTGTATATATCTGTATGTAGTAATCTCCTGAGCTCCCTCTAGTGGTGGCTGTATATATATATATCTGTATGTAGTAATCTCCTGAGCTCCCTCTAGTGGTGGCTGTATATATCTGTATGTAGTAATCTCCTGAGCTCCCTCTAGTGGTGGGTGTATATATCTGTATGTAGTAATCTCCTGAGCTCCCTCTAGGTGGCTGTATATATCTGTATGCAGTAATCTCCTGAGCTCCCTCTAGTGGTGGCTGTATATATCTGTATGTAGTAATCTCCTGAGCTCCCCCTAGTGGTGGCTGTATATATCTGTATGTAGTAATCTCCTGAGCTCCCTCTAGTGGTGGCTGTATATATCTGTATGTAGTAATCTCCTGAGCTCCCTCTAGTGGTGGCTGTATATATCTGTATGTAGTAATCTCCTGAGCTCCCCCTAGTGGTGGCTGTATATATCTGTATGTAGTAATCTCCTGAGCTCCCTCTAGTGGTGGCTGTATATATCTGTATATGTAGTAATCTCCTGAGCTCCCTCTAGTGGTGGCTGTATATATCTGTATGTAGTAATCTCCTGAGCTCCCTAGTGGTGGCTGTATATATCTGTATGCAGTAATCTCCTGAGCTCCCTCTAGTGGTGGCTGTATATATCTGTATATAGTAATCTCCTGAGCTCCCTCTAGTGATGGCTGTATATATCTGCATGCAGTAATCTCCTGAGCTCCCTCTAGTGTGGCTGTATATATCTGTATATGTAGTAATCTCCTGAGCTCCCTCAGTGGTGGCTGTATATATCTGTATGTAGTAATCTCCTGAGCTCCCCCTAGTGGTGGCTGTATATATCTGTATGCAGTAATCTCCTGAGCTCCCTCTAGTGGTGGCTGTATTATCTGTATGTAGTAATCTCCTGAGCTCCCCCTAGTGGTTGGCTGTATATATCTGTATGCAGTAATCTCCTGAGCTCCCTCTAGTGGTGGCTGTATATATCTGTATATAGTAATCTCCTGAGCTCCCTCTAGTGATGGCTGTATATATCTGCATGCAGTAATCTCCTGAGCTCCCTCTAGTGGTGGCTGTATATATCTGTATGTAGTAATCTCCTGAGCTCCCTCTAGTGGTGGCTGTATATATCTGTATGTAGTAATCTCCTGAGCTCCCTCTAGTGGTGGCTGTATATTTGTGCATGTAGTAAGGTCCTTAGCTCCCCCAGTGGACCGCGATGGGGATGCGACCAAACGGAACAGAATTCATTTTGGTGCACTCCATTTAGTTCAGTTCACTTTTGTCCCTATTGACAATTCGCCTTAAAGGGGTATTTACCATCTGACAAATGTAGTTTGTATAGTTAGATATAGCCATACCAGTATTATTACTAATAGAATGTATTTATATAAAATGTACAGTTTAGAAGATTTGCCTATTTGTATATCCATTGTCCTACACACATCAGTCAGGCTGTTGCCCCTGGTTACGACCACCGCGACCATGTAGTAGTGGTGGTCAGCTTGCTCTTGTTCAAACCCACTCTGAGGTAACTGCTGTATTGTGTACGCACATTGCATGATCATGCGGAGACACATCTTAGGGTTGTAGCAGTTTTGTCTGCGCTTCCAAAACGCAGAGAAACAGATCCAGTTCTAAGATAAATTCATCTCTATGGAGCAGGATCCAATTATAAAGTTTGCGTTTTGGACGGATACTGACCATTATGGACTGGTAGCATCCAAAACACAGACGTGAAAGTACCCTAAGATGTGTCTCCACATGCTCATGTAATGTGCGTTCACAATACAGCAGTTACCTCAGAGCGGGTTCGAACAGGAGCAAGCTGACCACCACTACTACATGGCCACGGTGGTCGTAACTAGGGGCAACGGCCTGACTGATGTGTGTGGGACAACGGATATACAAATAGGGAAATCTTCTAAACAGTGCATTTTATATAAATACATTCTATTAGTAATAATACTGGTATGGCTATATCTAACTATACAAACTACATTTGTCAGATGGGAATACCCCTTTAAGTCAGTGACCAATTATATTGCAGTATGAAACAAAAGAACTAATTAACATGAAGTTTTATTATTCTAACAAAAACTAGATGCCCACCTTCAAGATGCCCAAATTTCACACCTTGCCAGGGAGGGGTTCCTGTTCACACCTACCCCCATTCCAGTAGTCGGCCCAAAAACAAACTTTGTTCCTTGAGTGAAAACTAAATCAGAAAAATGCTCTTCTGGGGCCATAAAACTCGAATTTATTTAGGATAAATCAATAAATCATTATGAATGAGAAATACATATTAAGGCTTGTTCACACATCAGTTATTTGATCAATTATGTCCATCAGTTTTTGTGAGCCAAAACCAGGAGTGGAGCCTCCACAGAGATCAGGTGTAATGAACAGATCTGCACCTGTTCTGTGTTTTTGACCCGCACCTGGTTTTGGCTCACAATCACTGATGGAAATAACTGATGTGTGAACAAGCCCTTAGAAATACAAGTAAAGGCTGTTTCACATCACCATTAGGGATTCCGTTCAGGCTTTTCGTTATAACATCGTTATAACGGAAAGAAACTGAATCCCTAGGACGGACATCAAAACGGACACTTTTAAGAGGCATTCTGTTTTGATCCGTCATAATAGAAACCTATGGGAAAGCAGAATGGATCCGTTATGGTTTTCGTTATGCTGGACGGAAAACAAAGTCCTGTCAACAGGCTGCACACGGCCAGTGCCCGTGTATTGCGGACCCGATGTATGCAGGCCGCAATATGGCCATGGGCCGGCACCGGTCGTGTGCATGAGCCCTAAGAGTGTGTTCAGACTTGCTGAAAAAGCAGCTCTCTAAACCATTTTGTGTTTTTTTTCCTACTTTGCAAACGATTTGCTTCATTTGAGGATTTTGATGTCCTTTCCATTTGTCTTTCGGCCACTACTTCTGCAAAGTTTATTGTTTTGGTTCCAAAAGGGAAATGTTTAGGATATTCAATTCAAAGAACAATCATGGAGTCTGTATCTGAAATGTACGTCCATGTATTTGTTATTAGTGTGTGTTTTAAAACAAAGACTAAAGTTGCATATAAACTATGTGTTCTTGTATCTTCATTTAGCTTCTGTGTTTTTACAATCTCCATTGCAGTGGGGGGATGGTGTGAATATACATTTAGTCATTGTGGTGATGGGCACGTTCCATAACATTGGCATCAAACTATTTGCATAACAATAGACAACCTTACCTACCGGACATAATTGGATTAGTGACACTACAGCCAGTTCTAACACCTCGGCAGCACAAACTACATGACATGTACACTTAGTATTGCAGCCTATATTTTTATATATAAATACAGATTGTATTCTTGTATATACAGTAATATATGCTTATTTTATATAGTAATATTATATTCATCTTATTTTTATATATAGACTAAAGTTTGAATTGTAATATATATATATATATATATATATATATATATATATATATATATATCCTAAAATAAACCTAAAATTACATATATATATATATATATATATATAAAAATAGAAAAAACTGGCAGCACTATAACATGGAGACAGCGGGAGGTGCACGCCCCTGATCCGACCAAGATCCACAACTATCAAAAACAAAAAAAGGCAGCACTCTCAGAAGGAATAAAAATTGAAAGAGGTTTATTTACCCATGTGGGACACGCGACGTTTCGGCTCCTAGAGCCTTTCTCAAGCAGACAATACGTGGTAATGAACAGGTATATATACATACATAAAGTGCAAATGTGCATAAGCAATCAATAAATCAATAAATCATCAATCAAGGTGTAAAAGACATGTGTAACATGATAAAAAAGTGTAAATACAATAACACTGAAAGAGAAGCAATACAGCTAAGTGAAAGACATGATGAATGCAAGAAGAAATAATGTGAGCCATAGTGTAAAAAATACATAATTAATTAATCAACAATATATGCCAATGAAGAATATCATGTGCAGTGAATGAGTATTAAAAAGACAAGCCTGATCCTATTATGGAGCTTGAGATGAAGTTCGGTGCACAGCAATACCTGGAAAATGTAGCGTCACACGGAGTCCACTGCGCATGTCATGACATGCGCAGTGGACTCCGTGTGACGCTACATTTTCCAGGTATTGCTGTGCACCGAACTTCATCTCAAGCTCCATAATAGGATCAGGCTTGTCTTTTAATACTCATTCACTGCACATGATATTCTTCATTGGCATATATTGTTGATTAATTAATTATGTATTTTTTACACTATGGCTCACATTATTTCTTCTTGCATTCATCATGTCTTTCACTTAGCTGTATTGCTTCTCTTTCAGTGTTATTGTATTTACACTTTTTTATCATGTTACACATGTCTTTTACACCTTGATTGATGATTTATTGATTTATTGATTGCTTATGCACATTTGCACTTTATGTATGTATATATACCTGTTCATTACCACGTATTGTCTGCTTGAGAAAGGCTCTAGGAGCCGAAACGTCGCGTGTCCCACATGGGTAAATAAACCTCTTTCAATTTTTATTCCTTCTGAGAGTGCTGCCTTTTTTTGTTTTTGATATATATATATATATATATATATATATATATATATATATATGTAATTTTAGGTTTATTTTAGGATATATATATATATATATATATATATATATATATATATATATATTACAATATAATATATATTAAAATTAAAAAATTGTAAAATAAATATAAAAATCAAATAAAATATATATATATATTATTTTAGGTTACTTATTAGTATACTTTACACACTTTCTCAATATACATATATATTTATTTTATTTTAGGTTACTTTTTAGTATATTTTACTCTCAATATATATATATACATTGTATTCTTGTATATACAGTAATATATGCTTATTTTATATAGTAATATTATGTGCATCTATATATATAGTTAGACTAAAGTTTGAATTATAAATATATATATATATATTCTACAATAAACCTAAAAAAATTAATATATAAATAATATATATATATATATATATAATATATTATATATAATAAAAAATAATAAAATATAAAATAAATAAAAATAAAAACAAAAAATATATATTATTTTAGGTTACTTTTTAGTATACTTTACACACTTTTTCTCAATATATATATTTATTTATTTTTTATTTTAGGTTACTTTTTAGTATAGTTTACTTGTTTACTCTCTCTCTATATACATACACACACATATATATATATATATATATATATATATATATATTTATTTATTTTAGGTTACTTTTTTATTTACTTATTTATATTTATTGTTTTAGGTTACTCTAAGTTTCTTTGTAGGTGTTAGCCACTCCCACTCATTGCTAATTTTCACACCTTCACATAATGCTGCATTGTTCCTATTGGCCGAGGTGTCCCAGCTTTCTGTATAAAAGGGCCGTTCTGAGCTCAGGTTAACAGACTGCTTTTGGACATTCACTGAGGCTCTACCCTCTTATCGGATCTGATCTCCAGTGTTTTATTTCTACAGGATCTCTGAGGATTTGCTCAATTTTCTCCCTCTATTTCTTTTTGCTATAGTTTTCATAGTGTGTAATTTCTTTGCCGTTAACCCAATAGCTTTTTTTAAAGCTGTGTTTATTTTTCTACTTTATATTTTACATTATAAGATCACATTTTAAGATGGAATCCAAAGTGTAAGTATTTTTATAATTTTTTTAATATTATTTGGTCTTAGGCCTCTTTCACACTAGCGACAGCACGGATTCGGCACCTAAAGGGTGCCAACGGATCCGTGCTGCCGCTGATACATGTGTGGAGCCGGACCAGCGCTCCGGCCCCACACGTGTTGACACAGACATTAGGACAGAAATACATACAAACATACAGACATACATACTCCAGCCAGGGACGCCGGCAGCACATCTTCACGTACCTCCTGCGCGCAGTGATGACGATTTCCCACAGCGCCCTCTGCTGGGCGCAGTGGGGAAACGTCATAGCTGCGTGCAGGAGGTGCGTGAAGACATGCTGCCGGCGTCCCTGCCTGGAGTATGTGAGTATGTATGTTTTTCTGTATTTCTGTGTAGCCGGATCTGGAATGACCCCCCCATTGCAAGTCAATGGAGGACAGATCCGGATTACTGGTGTGTCACACCAAACGGATCCGTCCCCATTGACTTGCATTGGGGGTCATTCCGGATCCGTCTTGGTGCGGATGCCTGGACCGGAGAGAAAACCGCAGCATGCTGCGGTTTGTTCTCCGGTCTGAAGACGGAACGGAATGCTTTCAGGTTCTTCAGTTCAGTTTTGTCCCCATTGACAATGAATGGGGACAAAACTGAAGCGTTTTTTTCCGGTATTGAGCCCCTATGATGGAACTCAATACCGGAATTTAAAAATGCTAGTGTGAAAGTAGCCTTAAATTCTTATGTCGCAATGTCTAAATTTTCTTCCAGAATTTAAATTTTAACATATATATATATTACAGGCACAACAGAACCCCAATGACCTGCCCCATCTGCTTCAAGATAGACACCCTCTTGGGGACCCATCTGCGGAGGAAGTGTCTGAAGCATAGCAGCGATGAGGAGATCAAAGCCACCCTGGCGGAGGCCAAAAGAAACTTGCTCAATATAGCATCATCTGGACTTGCTATAAATTACCATGAGGTCGCTGCGCTGTTGTGTCACGAAAAATGCATAGACAACATGACCGGGTTCCTGAAGAAGCGTGGCTTTTTTATTTATGACGGTCCTGATGTGCAAAGGTTTGTATTATTGTATAGTCTATTATTATAATATGATGTATTTTTATTTGGTTTCTATAAAGTGTTAATTTTGTCTTTCCACTTGGAAACAGTCGACCTGAAAATCGTGAAAATAAGGAAGTCAGGGTCCTACAGAGGAAAGAATTTGGGACACAGACAGAACCAGAGATGGCCGATTGTCAGCCTAGGAGGTAATGGATATGTGTCTCTCAGAATATATATATGTTAACTGTTTCTTTGCATATGATATTAAACTCTATCTCATTGTCTTATAGCTTTGAAGACCCTGTACCACAACCAAAACAGGCCATGAAGAATGACAGAGAACCACAGATCGTACATGAGCAAAAAAGCCAAGATAGCCAACGTCAATGCAGCAATATAGAAGAGGTAGGAGAGCATGGAGAGCAAGAAGAGCATGGAGAGCCGGAAGACCGAAAAGAACAAGAAGACAAAGGAGAGCAAGAAGAGCATGGAGAGCAAGAAGATCAAGGAGAGCAAGAAGAGCATGGAGAGCAAGAAGACCATGGAGAGCAAGGAGAGCAGGAAGAAGAAGAAGAAGAAAATAAAGCAACAGAAACAGCAAAATTCCAGCCAAGCATTGCATGGAGAAACCCACTGAGGAAGAAGATGACCAAAGCTGGAATGTACAAAAGGCATTCCCTGGAAAAGAAACCAATTTCCGATTTTGCTACATACCTCTCAAAGACCTTAGGGGTCGTGAGGTACAAACAAGAGGTGGAGAACGTTGCACGCTTCTTATACTATATGGATAACGAGAAGCCGTCTCTGAAGTTCGTGTATAATATTCAGAAGACAAATGAATATTTCGACAAGCTGCTGGATGTCGGAATACACATCAAACCGTCTTCAACTACATGAAGAATCTGAAGAGGTTTATGTCCTTTCTGATGGATGAAACAGACCTACAGCGAACAGACAAGGAGACTTATAAGGCCGCCTGTATCTACTTGGGTGAGCTCAGGATCTTCCAGAAGAAACTGAGCAAAGGAATATCCAAAGAAAACATCTCAAACAAGTAGGTGTTAAAAACATGAATTTCAAAAATTTAAACTTCACTTTTTATATTATGCATTATTCAAATTTTCATCACTTTCTTTCCACAGAGAAAAATGTTTGGCAGAGAAAGTGCAAAGACCGGCTGAACTGGAATCCGTCCTTCGTATCGCAGAACCCGCTTTCAAATCTGCTTTAGATAAGACAGAAAATGGAGATAAACTGTCCGAAAATGAAAAGTTAACTATTCTGAACTATCTGGAGTGTCTAGTTATCCTGAGGAAGCTGCAGCGACCTGGAATGGTGCAGAATATGACAGTAAGTGGCCTCATGTTATATATTGCCGCCTTTCTGTGAAATATATAGGTTTATCTTTCCGCTTTGATCTCACGCTTTGTTTATTTTGTAGGTAGAAGAGTGGAAAAGAAGGCATCCTTATCGTGGAACTCATGTGGCCATAGCGGTGCAGGAGCGTAAAACCGCTGCCAATCAAGTAGCTGTGCTGATACTGACTGTAGAAGAGGAAAAGGTAAATATCCTATAGCGCCTTCAGGACCCTGGGATTTTCCTTTTTTGCTTTTTCGTTTTCACTCCCTGCCTTCCCATAGTCTGTTCACATAGCCTTATGAGGGCTTATTTTTTGTGGGGCAAGTTGTACTTTCTATTTGCGCCATTTTCCATTTACGTGCCATGTAGTGGGAAGTGGAAGAAAAATTCTAAATGGCATAGAATTGGGAATTCTGAGAAAAGTTTTTATTTTTTACGCCGTACACTATGTGGTAAAATTGACCTGTTATCTTCATTCTCCAGGTCAGTACGGTTACAACAATACCACACTTATAATAATTATAATTTTTGTTGCGTTTTAATACTGGAAAAAATTTTAAAAAAATATGTTTTTATTTCTATTTTAAGGATTAGAGGGGTGAGTTGAACTTTAATTTTTTTTTATATGTACAAAAACTCTTTTTCACTTTTAAGTCACCTTGGGTGACAATAACTGACAATATATTGTTTTTTAATGGCTATATAGCCATCATTGAACACTCCATTTGCGATATAACAATACAATGCTGCCACCTAGTGTCCTGTATGGGTATATACCTGAAATAAATGCCGAAGCCTGCTTAAGGCTTCAGACTATTTTGGCACTGTAACAGGTTCCCCGATCTCATCCAAGGAACACTGTTATCGGACCGGAAGCACGTGGCTTCTGGTTCCGGGCTGCTCAGATGTCACCTCATGGCTAATCGGTACCGGGCTGTTCATGGTCACCTTATGGCTGATCACATACATATTTAAAATAGCAAAAACCCGGTGGTTATGGCGCCCGATGTATGCGCGAATGGGCGCCATGTTTAGGGATCGGGCTTCTACCGCACATGTATGGCGGAGTTCCTGGAGGGGTTAATATACAATCTGAGATCTGTCTGTCTTTCATCTGTTATTGATCTAACGTATTGTAATATTATTTTATTTTTTTTCTTTTTAGTGGTTTGATATCTATTATAACAAGGTGAGACCTAAATTTCTAGAGGGGAAGAAGGAAATAAATAACTTTTTTATCTCCTCTTCTGGTCAGAAGATTCATAACGTATCACAGGATGTCTCAAGATTTCATTGCAAGTAAGTTTTTGTTTGTTTATTTTTTTATATATTAGTTGTTATTTATATATATATATATATATATATATATATATATATATAATTTATATATTATATACTGATTTCTGTTCTAACTGAATATTATGTTAATATTTCTTTCTATGTTTTATAGATTTGGATTGCAAACAGTGACCAGTCAGATGGTCAGGAGGAACGCAGAAATCTTTGTGTCCTCGAAATGTAAATATAGCAACGAGCAATCTATATTTTCAGCGTATCTTGCGCCTTCTAATGACATGGCTGATCGGGAACATTTTATGGAGGACATGGTGAAAGCGTCAATGATGACAACACTATACAGTCAAGAGAATCCCACCACCTCCAAGTAAGTAGTGGGGCAGTGGTGTCTTTATATTATTTCATTATTTTTGTCTATTTTTTATTATCACCTTTATTAAATTCTGTGTCCGGCCTCCTTGACATCGAAGCCTTAATACATTCTTTGATTTCTTCTTGACAGGATTGCTTTAAGATCATCGGCCAGGTGAAGAGGAGGTGAGGAGATGCACTGCAGCTATGGGAGAACGGCCTACCAAGGATCAGAGACGTTTTACAGCTATGGAAGAAGCAGTGACCTCAGTGGAAACTTGGCCGCGACATTTGTTTTTTCTTGTTATTTTTTGCTGTATAAATATAATTTCATTATTTTTGGGTCTGAGATAATGGGGTTTGTTCAATAAATGCACTTTCTTTATATTTTTTGGTGTCTTGTAGAATGAGTTTTGATCAATAAATATATTATTTTTTTATTGAACATTTTGTGTCTGGAAGTTTATTAGGGTAATGGATTTTGGTTAGGGTGACCTCAGCTGCTGCAGAACCTCATAATACACACCTCAGCTGCTGCAGAACCTCATAATACACACCTCAGCTGCTGCAGAACCTCATAATACACACCTCAGCTGCTGCAGAACCTCCTAATAAACACCTCAGCTGCTGCAGAACCTCATAATACACACCTCAGCTGCTGCAGAACCTCATAATACACACCTCAGCTGCTGCAGAACCTCCTAATACACACCTCAGCTGCTGCAGAACCTCATAATAAACACCTCAGCTGCTGCAGAACATAATAATACACACCTCAGCTGCTGCAGAAACCTCCTATAAACACCTCAGCTGCTGCAGAACATCATAATACACACCTCAGCTGCTGCAGAACCTCATAATACACACCTCAGCTGCTGCAGAACCTCATAATACACACCTCAGCTGCTGCAGAACATAATAATACACACCTCAGCTGCTGCAGAACCTCCTAATAAACACCTCAGCTGCTGCAGAACATCATAATACACACCTCAGCTGCTGCAGAACCTCCTAATAACACCTCAGCTGCTGCAGAACATCATAATACACATCTCAGCTGCTTGCAGAACCTCATAATACACACCTCAGCTGCTGCAGAACCTCATAATACACACCTCAGCTGCTGCAGAACATATTAATACACACCTCAGCTGCTGCAAGAAACCTCCTAATAAACACCTCAGCTGCTGCAGAACATAATAATACACACTCAGCTGCTGCAGAACCTCAATACACACCTCAGCTGCTGCAGAACATAATAATACACACCTCAGCTGCTGCAGAACCTCATAATATGCACCTCAGCTGCTGCAGAACCTCATAATACACACCTCAGCTGCTGCAGAACCTCCTAATACACACCTCAGCTGCTGCAGAACCTCATAATACACACCTCAGCTGCTGCAGAACCTCATAATACACACCTCAGCTGCTGCAGAACCTCATAATAAACACCTCAGCTGCTGCAGAACATAATAATACACACCTCAGCTGCTGCAGAACCTCCTAATAAACACCTCAGCTGCTGCAGAACATCATAATACACACCTCAGCTGCTGCAGGAACCTCATAATACACACCTCAGCTGCTGCAGAACCTCATAATACACACCTCAGCTGCTGCAGAACATAATAATACACACCTCAGCTGCCTGCAGAACATCATAATACACACCTCAGCTGCTGCAGAACATCATAATACATACCTCAGCTGCTGCGGAACCTCATAATACACACCTCAGCTGCTGCGGAACCTCATAATACACACCTCAGCTGCTGCGGAACCTCATAATACACACCTCAGCTGCTGCAGAACATCATAATACACACCTCAGCTGCTGCAGAACTTCATAATACACACCTCAGCTGCTGCAGAACATCATAATACATACCTCAACTGCTGCAGAACCTCATAATACACACCTCAGCTGCTGCAGAACCTCATAATACACACCTCAGCTGCTGCGGAACCTCATAATACACACCTCAGCTGCTGCGGAACCTCATAATACACACCTCAGCTGCTGCGGAACCTCATAATACACACCTCAGCTGCTGCAGAACATCATAATACACACCTCAGCTGCTGCAGAACCTCCTAATACACACCTCAGCTGCTGCAGAACATCATAATACACACCTCAGCTGCTGCATAACCTCCTAATAGACACCTCAGCTGCTGCAGAATACACACTGCAAAAATTATCCTATGGTCTCATTCTAGGGCTCGTCTGAAAGCTCTGAACTAGATCTACCAGAATCTATCTCCAGAGGTATAGAAATACAGTTCTGTAACTCATTTGGAGCTAAAAAATATGAGCATTTTGAACAATTTTCGTGACAATGGTGATATTTAAAAGCAAATTGCGCACCCTGCGTTTGTTGTTGAGGCTCCAGATTTTCTTTTTACTTCTTGCACTTATAGTGGACTTTCAGCATGCGAAAGGATTTCTCTCTCAGACCCATAGTTTCTGAGAAATAACGTTTTAATGAAAAAACAATAAAAAGACACAGAAAAAAACGGTTACCCAGCCTGCTTACGGCAAAACTGCGCAACCGAATGTCGCGCGTTTAGGTATGCGGACTTGAGAGGTGGTGCTATATAACATAGTCTGGGCTCGTTGCTCAACACTGAGTGGTTCCGGAGAAAATCAATCTCAATTTTGTCAATTAGCTGAAAACGGTTAAATTACGCCACCTTTATGGGCGGGTGTAGCCGGATTTCTGCTGGGGTCAACAAAGCGAGTCAGGATAGGAATCAATCAGCTCGATGAGCCGGACAGAATGACACCAAGTTCGGGTCAAACGGACTTACGGTCGGACTTTTGACAACGCTTTTGCCAGTGGATTTCAGTATGAGCGCGGTTCAGCACCGGACAGCTCCTGGGAGTCGAGTTTTCCATTATGGATTGAAGCGCCTCTGGTCACAAAGGGGTTAAAAGTTGAGGTCCGCTGTGATAGATTTCTCAATGACCCGCCGAGGAGGATGGGGCGGGGGGGGGGCAGCTGTAGCCGACGAGGACGGTGACGGTCCTGTGATCATTTCCAGCATTGTGTTGCCCGGGCGTACGGCGTCGCTCTGCAATTATTCGCATTCATTCTGCAGACGAGTGTTACTGGCGGGAACAAAGGCTGCAAATAATCCGTGAAGTCACTGACGGAGCGAAACGCAAATGACTGCTTTGTGCAGGATCTGAAAATTTTGTTTTTGCAAACTTTTGGGTTATGAAAACTTCAGGGCGATCGTGTACCTTATGTTTTTATTCGTATTGAGACCTAAAGAGGATATAAGGCGGGTGGGGAGATTGTTACAGGATATATGAAGGTATTGTGCGGTAATATGGGAGCTGTATGGCAGTACAGGATGGGCCTGTGAGGATATATGGAGTATTGTGCCGTTATATGGGGTAGTATGATAGTACAGGATAACTCCAGGAGGACATACAGTGGGGAAAACGTATTTAGTCAGCCACCAATTGTACAAGTTCTCCCACTTATAAAGATGAGGTCGGCCTGTAATTGACATCATAGGTAGACCTCAACTATGAGAGACAAAATGAGAAAACAAATCCAGAAAATCACATTGTCTGATTTTTAAAGAATTTATTTGCAAATTATGGTGAAAAATAAGTATTTGGTCAATAACAAAAGTTCATATTTAAACTGGAGCGGTACGCTGCTGGTCACAGGTGATTCATCATGCCTGTGTAACAGCAGTCCGCCCGTTTTCTGACTTAGATGCAGTACTATCTCTAGCCTCTTTGTCCGTCTAACTTGTTTTCCCTGTATTAGACTCCGTGCAGCTGACTTGCCGTTTATTCCCCTGATGAGTGGTCTACACGAAACATGCATGTAGGGACTGGCGGGTAGCATTAGGAGCAGGGCTGCAATAGGGTGCATTACCCTAGGGAAAGGTTCCGGACGGGGTCGCTCCTATCGGGGCGGGTGCTCCGTGGTTAGGCCATCTAGGGCCAGGATAGCACCCCCCATAGGGCACTAATAGGGTCAGAGGCCCAATACCCCGTCGTCCGGTTCCCGGGAACTATCTTAAACAGGAGGGCGACGTAGGACTGACTGTTCCTGCTCCTCTGACCTTCCTGTATCCTCGGACCTGACAAACCAAACCTCTGAAAGTGGTAGGACAATTGGTTATTTTTGGGCTGCCGCCGTGCACCCCTTCCTACCATCTTTGTTTATGTGTACATATGTTTGTTTTTTGTATGACACCAAGGGCTCGTTATTTTATTTATTTATATTAAATAAAAGTTACGTATTATTGTTACAATTGGATTACACTCTCCCCATACTAGCATTTAAAATTGTAGTCCTTCTATTATCCTATTTATCTACAAATTAATTCTAATAACAAAAGTTCACCTCAATACTTTGTTATATCTCCTTTGTTGGCAATGACAGAGGTCAGACGTTTTCTGTAAGTCTTCACAAGGTTGGCACACACTGTTGCTGGTATGTCGGCCCATTCCTCCATGCAGATCTCCTCTAGAGCACTGAGGTTTTGGGGCTGTCGCTGGGCAACACGGACTTTCAACTCCCTCC
The DNA here is from genome assembly GCA_900303285.1 of Rhinella marina. NCBI lineage: Eukaryota > Metazoa > Chordata > Amphibia > Anura > Bufonidae > Rhinella > Rhinella marina. Next base: position 461,205 of record ONZH01024471.1, on the reverse strand, counting down.
AAAGGTTTTCTATGGGGTTGAGATCTGGAGACTGGCTAGACCACTCCAGGACCTTGAAATGCTTCTTATGAAGCCACTCCTTCGTTGCCCTGGCGGTGTGCTTGGGCTCATTGTCATGCTGAAAGACCCAGCCACGTTTCATCTACAATGCCCTTGCTGATGGAAGGAGTTTTGCACTCAAAATTTCACAATACATGGCCCCATTCCTTCTTTCATGTACACGGATCAGTCGTCCTGGTCCCTTTGCAGAGAAACAGCCCCAAAGCATGATGTTGCCACCTTCATGCTTCACAGTAGGTCTGGTGTTCTATGGATGCAACTCAGCATTCACTCTCCTCCAAACACGACGAGTGGAGTTGTGGGATTATATGGGAACGGTATGGCACTACAGGATGGGCCTGTGAGGATATATGGTGGTATTGTAGGGTTATATGGGAACGGTATGGCACAGCATGATGGCTCTAGGTGGATATATGGTGGTATTGTGGTACTATATAGTGTCTCTATGAGGGTATATGGTGGAGTGGGGTTATATGGGGTTGTATGGTAGTACAGGATAACTATAGGAGGATATACAGTGGTATTGTGGGGTTATATGGGAACTATATGGCACTACATGATGGTTCTAGAAGGATATATGGTGTCATTGTGGAGTTATATTAGAATGGTATGGCACTACATGATGGCTCTATGAGGGTATATGGTGGAGTTGTGGGGTTATATGGAGAAGATCTGTGCTACAGGATGGCTATATTAGGATAAATGATGACACTGCGGGGCTAAATGGGAACAGCATGGTGCTACATACTCTAGGAGGATATATGGTGGCATTATAGAGTTACATGGGAACAGTATGGTGCCACATGATGGCTCTATGAAGATATATGGTGGCATTGCTGGGATCTAGGGGGTAGTATGACACTACATCATAGCTTCAGGAGGATATATGGTGGTATTATGGGTTTATATGGGAACAGTATGGCGCCACATGATGGCTCCAGGAGGATATGTGGTGATATTATGGGGTTTTATGAGGAAGTATGGCACTACAGGATAGCTCCAGGAGGATAGATGGTGGTATTGTGGGGTTATATGAAACAGTATGGTGCCACATGATGGCTCTAGGAGGAATGATGGTGTCTCAGAGGATATATGGTGGTATTGTGGGGTTAAATGGGAACAATATGGCATTATATGATGGCTCTAGGAGGATATATGCTGGCACTAAATGACTGTATTATATTATTGTGAGATGGTTAGAAGTCTGTGTAATGGCTGCATCAAAATGGGGCAATATGGTGTCCTAGCGATCCTATGTCATGGCATTGTGCGGTTGTATTATGGCATTATGAGGGCATCCTGGAGCTACATGATGGCTCTGTGATCACATATGACGGTATTATGATGCTGTAGATGGCATTATACACAGCATAAGTAGGACTATATTGCTGCATTGTGTGGTAAGGGGTTACTCTATAGATGTATATGGTGGTATTATCATGACGTATAGTAACATATCCATACTATGTGGCGGCATTATGGTACTGCGAGTCTAGATGACCCCAATGTTTACATCACCTTCGTTTCTCAGTAGATCTGGAGGATAACACGGGGATTGATTCTAATTTTGCAGATGCCAGTAATTGTTCTCGGCGGGTGACACATACTCTGCCCGTCAGGACGCAGTAATAATCTCTCGGTGCCCCTCGCACAATCAGATTACGCTCTGTCATTATATTAAATGTCACTCCCTGATCCACGCTCCGCGCAGAGACACTAATAATGTCGGGTTTCTAGACTTCAGTCCTCGGCTTGTGGCAAGGAAGGAAGGTGACTGAGAGCAGGGAGGGTGGCAAGACGCCAAGATGGCAGGATGGGCACAAAGCTCCGCAGTGCAGCCTGACGGGGGGCCCCCTGGGGCCAGGGCTTTATATAATATATCTCATAACTCTGTGCCTATGGTAGCACAATTCCAAATCTAGACAAGCGAAAGACCTCAGCGGCGCAAATCTCCCCCCTGGTACTTTGTTACAGTGTATCAGCGCAGCTAGGTTAAATCCAAGCTGTATAGCTCACATAGGATTTCATAGGATAGAACTGTAACAAACCCTCAGCTGTGTAAGATGCATTGGGTATGTACAGGTTTTCAGTCTCTGGATGTAAACGAGAGCGTTTCCATTCACTGACAGCAATCAGGGATCTTGGAAATGGAAAGATATGGAAACAGAAAGTCTATTGGAAAGTTGCAGAACCTTTCATTGTGAATTAAGCTTCATTTAAAGGGGTTTTGAAGGACTTAAAGGGGTATTCCAATCTCAGACAATGGGGGCATACGGCTAGGATGTGCCCCCATTGTCTGATAGGTGCGGGTCCCAGACAACCACCAGTGCACAGTGCGCCCTCCATTCATCTCCCTGCTCTGTTCTTGTTGTAGCGATATGCCCCCATTGTCTGAGATGGGAACACCCCTTTAAATATTGATGACCTTTCCTTACGATTTGTCATCAGTATCTAATCAATGGGGGGCAATTCCCGAAACAGCACATGGGCGAGCCCTGCTGCCTCTTCCTCTGCCAGTGACATCACACCCATCGATCACACGACCTTTGTGCAGCCCAGTCCCGTTCTAGCTGAGCTGCAATACCAAGCACAGCCACTATACGATGTACGGCGCTGTGCTTGGAATAGTATGAAGTGGTCGTAGCCCTTTAAGCATCCTGCAGCTCTGCACTGTGTCCCTGCCGACCCTATAGTGTCCTATGGGACATGTGGCTGCGTCTGGCATGTGGTAACCATATAGCGGTGTGCACGTGATCATATGTGAATCATCCATTCCGTTCCCTGCATCCTATGGCGCCGCGGCAGATGTTCATGAATTATCTTGGGTCTTTTATGCATCATAATACAAGCAGCACACGTGTGAAAGCGCCCGCTCATTACAGGGACGCAGGCGGCACTACATAACATGTCCTCTCTGTGCCCATATACGCTGATTCAGGGCTATAATTACCTTTCCCGTCGACATAAACATCACGTAACCCTCTCTGAGAGGGACAAAAAAAGAAGAAATCTGTGCCAGTCATGTAGGAAACACTGCATCAGCATTGGGATGTGCTGCCTTGCTCGTCCTGAGCTTCCTGGTTCATGAATAAAATGCCAGAACTGCAATGAAGACTGACACACAAGCAGAGCAGCAGATAGCAGGACTCAGGTTTTCAATCCTTCGGGCACTGTGATGGCGTGATTGGCATCCAGCCAGGTTATTCATGAGGCTGGGTACATGACATAGGATGAAGGCAGCCAGTTATCACTGACACAGTGCCTCGCTGGCATGGGTGGTTGTGTCTGGTACTACAACCCAGTCCCATTCTACTGTTCTGGTGCCCAGCGAACCTATGTTTTTGGGTTAATCATACGTGCCAATATGGGTTCTGATTTGGAAGTAGTGCGCTGCCATATGTCCCCTCCTCCATCTCGCTATAGGTCATATATACAGTTTCTCGTCAGTGGTGATTCATCTAATTTTTTAATTATTTCCATACAAAATATGCACAGATCGTACAGTTATTTCGGAACACAAAAGCTGCAGCCGCGCGATAAAAGCTGTGCTTCCCCCGTCCTTTGTTACAGTGTGACACTAAAAGACACAGAGATGGCGGCGTTACAGAACGACACCTGTGGAGACAATGTGCAAAGTAGAAACTGCAATATAATTGCAAGAGATGTCCTTCATATTGACACAATATATAAATGGCGATCTGTGTCCCAATCACTGCGGTCAACGGACTGCAGCGGACTGAACATTTACCTTCCGTGACCTTCGTCATTTACCTTCTGTGACCTTCAATTACTTTCTGTGACCTTCTTCATTTACCTTCTGTGACCTTCAATTACCTTCTGTGACCTTCTTCATTTACCTTCTGTGACCTTCAATTACCTTCCATGACCTTCGTCATTTACCTTCTGTGACCTTCAATTACCTTCTGTGACCTTCATTTGGCTTCTGTGACCTTTATTTACCTTCTGTGACCTTCTTCATTTACCTTCTGTGACCTTCAATTACCTTCTGTGACCTTCTTCATTTACCTTCTGTGACCTTCTTCATTTGGCTTCTGTGACCTTCATTTACCTTCTGTGACCACCTTCATTTACCTTCTGTGACCTTCATTTACGTTCTGTGACCACCTTCATTTACCTCCTGTGACCTTCATTTACCTTCTGTGACCTTCTTCATTTGGCTTCTGTGACCTTCTTCATTTACCTTCTGTGACCTTTTTCATTTACCTTCTGTGACCTTCATTTACCTTCTGTGACCTTCTTCATTTGGCTTCTGTGACCTTTTTCATTTACCTTCTGTGACCTTCATTTACCTTCTGTGACCTTTTTCATTTACCTTCTGTGACCTTCTTCATTTGGCTTCTGTGACCTTTTTCATTTACCTTCTGTGACCTTCTTTTACCTTCTGTGACCTTCTTTATTTGGCTTCTGTGACCTTCATTTACCTTCTGTGACCTTCTTCATTTACCTTCTGTGACCTTCTTTTACCTTCTGTGACCTTCTTCATTTACCTTCTGTGACCTTCATTTACCTTCTGTGACCTTTTTCATTTACCTTCTGTGACCTTCTTTTACCTTCTGTGACCTTCTTCATTTACCTTCTGTGACCTTCTTCATCTACCTAGCTGGACCTCCACAAGGAAAAGCATTACCCCTTGAGATCTTCATCAGAAGCATCTCACCCAACCAACCAGAACCGTGCTCTGCAATGATGAGGAACCGGCTGTCTACAGATTGGTGTCTCCCCTAGTCATGGTTTGGTTGTTGACTTATAGAGAAGCTTCCTATAGGTGGCAATAGAGCGACCGTTTTCTTCTGTCTGGAGGAGAGCTAATTTGCATATTTTTTTGCCCATGGAGCACTGCCTATAAGACTCCCTCAATCTCCTCAATAAGAATCAGTTTCCCTCTAGAGCCGGTGTCTACTATAAAGGCAGGACCCAAGGCAGAAAGGGGCTTGATATTTACCTTTTTCTCATACCTGCAGTCACCACTAGGGGGATCTCACTGCAAACAGAGTTATACAGCTACCATTAAGTTCCATATTCAGTGTGCTCCCCCTAGTGGTGGCTGCAGGCAGACAGAATTTTATCAATTATCAAGTCTGAGTTTCATAGGCAAGAATATTATAAACTTGATGACCACAAAATCTTAGGCCTAAAAATGTAAAAGTGGACATCAGCTCTCAGTGGGGCCCATCCGGAGTTTATGGGGCCCTATGTTTTCTGTAGATACCTCCTCTGAGATAGGACAATAAAAAGTCTGGGAAGAAAGTCAGAGCTGACTCAAGCAGCATGTTCTTTAGGAACTGGAAAGAAGATCCAGCTGTTGGAGTTCCACCATGGGAGTAGTAGTCCTTTAAGCTGTCGCTTTGTGCAGCTTGGTTTATTCATGGAACAGAAACGGACAGAGAGATATAATTGTCTATGTTGTTGGAGTACATCATGCTTAAGGAGGTCTCTTGAGTTGGTACAGAGCATATCCTGACGGAAGGGCTGACCTCGCTGGTGGCATGTCGCTCCCCTCTTCTCTGCTGGTGCCCTGGGCACACCGCCTTAATCAGATGCCTCTTGAAGGTGTCGCTCAAGACAATGTATATGAAGGGGTTAATGCAGCTGTTGGCGTAGCCGAGGCTAATGGCCACGTTGTAAGCGTATAGAAATTCTACGGTGGGATCTTCCACCTTGAGATGCACCAGCTGAAGGATATAATATGGAGCCCAACATATGAAGAAGGCAGAGCAGATAGTCACAGACGTTCTCGTGATCTTCTTGGATCGGACTCGGAAATTCCTTTGGGGTAGAGGGACCACCACGCACGAGATATGCTTCTGGATCTTGATGTAGACCACGCAGATGATGAGGAGAGGGATGACGAAAGCCAAGAAGAACTGGTAGAGCGTGTACCAGTAAATATCGATGGACAAGTTGGGCAGGATAATGCCGCAGCCGGCGTTGCCATCTGGAAGCTCAATGAGTTGGGTGTACATGAAGACCGGGATGATGGTGATCAGAGAGCAGAGACACAACAGAAGGATGACCATGGCCGCCGCACAGGTTGTCCGCACGTACGAAGAGCGGATGGGGTGTACCGTGGCCAGATAGCGGTCAACCGACATGGCGGTGAGGATGTAGGTACTGGCAAATTGGCTATTGGCATCTAAAGCGGTGATGATCGTACACATGGTGGCCCCAAAGCGCCAGACGCCATTGCCCAGTAGCTGGTGGATCAAAAACGGCATTCCAAGCAAGAAGAGGAGGTCAGTCACTGACAGGCTCACGATGAAGATGTCGGCGATGTTGTGGTTCCCCTTAGGCTTCTTGGTTATGGTGTAGATGACGATGCAGTTCCCGATGGTGCCCACCAAACATATGATTCCAAAAATGACCGGAAGGACAATACTGCCATGTTCCTGTCTTCTGCTGAACACTGTGGAGACAAACAGATCTGAATCAGCAAGATTTAGTGATGAAATGATTACAGAGTTTACAATGCTGAGCAGCTGGATGTGGGCGGAGCTACAGCATGATTGACACCGGTGCTCTCAGGTGCCAGGAAATCACGGCTTATAATGTAGATGACTGTGAGCAGCACAAGTTACAGAGGACCCATCCACTCTCCTAATTCTGGAGTACCTTTCCTTAGGACTCCATTCCTCTGTTATTCCTTATGGAAATGTTTGAATAAATTGTCAACTGGGGAATACCATACCCCCTTGTTAAAAGGGTTGTGTCAGTGCACAATGGATATGCACAGATGGAGCAGTCTACGTCAGGTGATACCCATTTGTAGATAGACTCTCTACAAGTAATAATGGAGGAGTAGCACACTCCAGAGATCAGTAATGATCCAGTACTTGGTCCCAGACAGTTATGGAAGATGGACGTCATTTGGGGTAGAGGTTGGAACCGTTTTGCTTGCCATATTGAGCCATATTTTCCCTACGATGTATGACCACAAACATGACTCCAGGGTTTTAGAGCTTTATCTGCAGAGACCAAGTGCAGCTTCTATTAAACCGCACTGATACATGGGTGAGGTACTGGTTGGCAGTAGGTTGGGCATCACCAGAGACTAGTTTAGCTGGTAATCCTGCACACCGCCTGCCGGTGATTACGGCTGCAGCTCACAATCCGCCTGCCGAGTGCTGGTGACAGAACGTACGTTCTGCAGACAGGCGTCCGGCTTCGCCTGCGATAATTTCCTGTGAATTGCCTAATTACCTCCTTGTTGATGTTCACATATTACACAGAGACATCTGTACGGGGCGTGTGCTCAGCGCTTGAGGGGAACGCGCTGATATCTAGAGGGAACTTTCACTCATTAAATGTTATTAAAGGTCAGTATTCTCAAGGAGACGTTCACATCTGTCCGGTCATAGCAGATTTCTGCTTCCATTGCTTGCAGAAGAGACATAATGTAAGACAAAGAGAGCAGAGTAATGTAATGGAGCTGCGGTAAGGCCGGATCGGTAAGAGTATATTACCTGTCACGCCCCCCACCTATAATGGAGCCTGAGATCAGCCCAGGGTTGTCAGTTGTGAACTTTACAAAAACTACCAAGCTGGCACTCCATTGATGTCTGCTGTTGGTGAAAACAATGTATATACACAGTGACTCCCCCAGCAGAATAGTGAGTGCAGCTCTGGAGTATAATACAGGATGTAACTCAGGATCAGTACAGGATAAGTAATGTATGTACACAGTGACTGTACCAGCAGAATAGTGAGTGCAGCTCTGGAGTATAATACAGGATGTAACTCAGGATCAGTACAGGATAAGTAATGTATGTACACAGTGACTGCACCAGCAGAATAGTGAGTGCAGCTCTGGAGTATAATACAGGATGTAACTCAGGATCAGTACAGGATAAGTAATGTATGTACACAGTGACTGCACCAGCAGAATAGTGAGTGCAGCTCTGGAGTATAATACAGGATGTAACTCAGGATCAGTACAGGATAAGTAATGTATGTACACAGTGACTGCACCAGCAGAATAGTGAGTGCAGCTCTGGAGTATAATACAGGATGTAACTCAGGATCAGTACAGGATAAATAATGTATGTACACAGTGACTCCACCAGCAGAATAGTGAGGGCAGCTCTGGAGTATAATACAGGATGTAACTCAGGATCAGTACAGAATAAGTAATGTCTGTACACAGTGACTGCACCAGCAGAATAGTGAGTGCAGCTCTGGAGTATAATACAGGATGTAACTCAGGATCAGTACAGAATAAGTAATGTATGTACACAGTGACTGCACCAGCAGAATAGTGAGTGCAGCTCTGGAGTATAATACAGGATATAAAACAGGATCAGTACAGGATAAGTAATGTATGTACACAGTGACTGCACCAGCAGAATAGTGAGTGCAGCTCTGGAGTATAATACAGGATGTAACTCAGAATCAGTACAAGATAAGTAATGTATGTACACAGTGACTGCACCAGCAGAATAGTGAGTGCAGCTCTGGAGTATAATACAGGATGTAACTCAGGATGAGTACAGGATAAGTAATGTATGTACACAGTGACTGCACCAGCAGAATAGTGAGTGCAGCTCTGGAGTATAATACAGGATGTTACTCAGGATCAGTACAGGATAAGTAATGTATGTACACAGTGAGTGCACCAGCAGAATAGTGAGTGCAGCTCTGGAGTATAATACAGGATGTAACTCAGGATCAGTACAGCATAAGTAATGTATGTACACAGTGACTGCACCAGCAGAATAGTGAGTGCAGCTCTGGAGTATAATACAGGATGTAACTCAGAATCAGTACAAGATAAGTAATGTATGTACACAGTGACTGCACCAGCAGAATAGTGAGTGCAGCTCTGGAGTATAATACAGGATGTTACTCAGGATTAGTACAGGATAAGTAATGTATGTACACAGTGACTGCACCAACAGAATAGTGAGTGCAGCTCTGGAGTTTAATACAGTGGCTGAACTCACACCCTTTTGCAGATGAAGTTCAGTGTTTGACATGAAGCTGAATGTGTCCTGTCATTGATGACCACAGGGGCTCAGTTTCTCCATTCTTAGTCACAGTATAATTGTGTAATTTGTGGCATTTGGCAAAAGACGTGACTTTTATTCATCTTCCTTCACACAAAGAATTACCTGCGTCTGACAGACATTGATCCCTGTCCTCGAGGAGATCAATACATGTCTGAGCGTACAATCTTATGAGCATATAATTGTATATCATCTGTTATCACTGAGCAGGGAGAACAAGCGAGGACGTCTCTATCATACGTTGCAGAATAAATAGGAGAAATTCTCCCCTTTAGGCGTCTTCCTAGCTTTTCCTATGTTGACAGTAGAAGGTCTGTTGGGTGGTCGGGAGATGACCCCTCTCGCGGCCATGTCATACGTGGTGGTGGGGTTTCTTAGCTGATGGAAGCCCCTTTCTACCATGCTATATTCCAGAACTAGGTATCAGGGAAACTCTGCCCATCTACACCCATTATTCTGCCTGGTGCTCAGGTCCCTCACTTTGCCAAATAATTTCCCTCGGGTTTAATATTACAAAATCAACATTGTTCAAGTGATTGAAAAGTTGTGTTTTTAGATGAAAATTTGTGAGGTGACATATTGAGCTGACATGAATGGCAACAGAAATTTTAACCTGGATCGGAGGGCATTCTGCAGTTACCATGGTTACATCACTTACTGAAATGAGAAAGGAACATGCATTGTGAAAAACATCCGGGCCTGGGGCAGATACAGGAGGGATTAACTATTCACATCCAATAATATGTACTGCATATCATAGCAAAGAACATGGACAACTCTGTGCACATCATACATCAATTATGTACCGTACCATAGTCCAATAATATGGATACAAGAGTTTACTGTAATAATTACATCAATAATGGACCTACCTTACAGAAAAAATACTATAATACTGCCCCCCATCTACAGGAATATAACTACTATAATACTGCCTCCTATGTACAAGAACATAACTACTATAATACTGCCTCCTATGTACAAGAATATAACTACTATAATGCTGCTCCTATGTACAGAAATATAACTACTATAATACTGCTCCTATGTACAAGAATATAACTACTATAATACTGCTCCTATGTACAAGAATATAACTACTATAATACTGCCTCCTATGTACAAGAATATAACTACTATAATACTGCTCTTATGTACAAGAATATAACTACTATAATACTGCTCCCATGTACTAGAATATAACTACTATAATACTGCTCCTATGTACTAGAATATAACTACTATAATACTGCCTCAGAGAACTGGACCCCCAATGATCTGACATTGATTACCTATCCTGAGGATAGGTTATCAATAGTAAAAAGTGGACAACCCCTTTACTTTTCGATGCAACAAAATTTTTACAATCATCTCTTTGTGTAAAAGGAAGGAAAGCTGGACTCCTGGCTGTGAATTTTCTACATCGAGTGGTTTTTATGGTCGGGTATATCTCATTGTGGCGGTATGTTATAAATCCGGCTCCTCTCAGGGAAGGTTATGTTTGTTGACCTTTTCAATATAAAGAAAAGTGAAAAATCCCTTTCAATATCTCCTGATGGTGTACTGAGGCTTACCGCTCATAAAAGATAAGCGGGGCCAGGCAAACAGGCGATGCTATCTCATCAGACCTTGGGAATAAGATTAACTACAAGTTCTATTTATGTTTCACATTTGCAAATCGCACAGGAAGTTGTTCGTTAGGTGCTGATGAAGTTAATTAGTCCTATGACTTAAAGGGCATCTGTCAGCAGTTTTGTCCCTGTGAAACCGGCTGACCTGTTACATGTGCTTTTGGCAGCTGAAGACGTCTGTGTTGGTCCCATGTTCATATGGGCCTGCATTGCTGAGAAAAATGAAGTTTTAATATGCAAATGAGCCTCTAGGAGCAAAGGGGGCGTTACCATTACTCTTAGAGGCTCAGCTCTTTCTGCAACTGCTGCTCCCTCTCCACTTTGACAGGGCCAGGCAGTGTAAAAGTGTTCACATCTGGCCCTGCCAATCAAAGTGCAGAGAGAGCAGAGCCTGTAGGTGTAACAGCAAAACCCCCGTTGCTCCTAGATGCTCATTTGCATATATTAAAACATAGTTTTTCTCAGCAATGCGTGCACATATGAACATGGGACCAACAGAGCTGCCAAGCTAATAATTGGCCAGACAACCCCTTTAATCATCACCATCCTGGTGGTTAGCAGGAGTGAAGAGTTAATACCAATGCTCGCCACTGAAGAAACTGATATCAGTATCACGGGTGGTCTAGGTTAATGAAAGCTTTAATGGTAACATCCCTGGTGATGCAGGATAGTGAGGGGGATTCATTCAAACTTCTGTTAACATCCCTGGTGGTGTGCGTCAGTGAAGGGGTTAATGTAAGTTCACCTCCTCATCTAGAGCAGTGAAGATTTGAATATGATTTCCACAGTAATACTTCATTTCCCCTGTAGAGGCGCTGTTGCCAGGTTCTCCTGCAGATTACTGCAGATCTAAAACTATTTGCCGTCTGTAAGCAGTGCTGATTATGATGTCCACACTGTGAGAATCTCTACAGGCACGTTCTGTTTGGTTGTCATGGCAACTGTAAAATGTGATCCTGCAGCTGTGTTTATATATATATATATATACTGTATATACACATGTGGGCAAAATTGTTGCTACCCTTCAGTTAAAGAAAGAAAATCCTACGGTGGTCACTGAAATAACTCAAAACTGACCAAAGTAAATAATAAATAAAAATTTAGTAAAAATGAGCTAATGGAAATCAGACGTTGCATTTGAATTCTGATTAAACAAAATGATTAAAAAACTAAAACTAATGAAACTGGTCTTGACAAAAATTAAAGGGGTTCTCCGGGAATTAAGAAAATGTAAAATACTTAAATATTATTTTATAATAAATATATTCACAAATACCTTTCATTAGTTATAACGGCTCGTTTTGTCTGAGGAGCAATCATTAGGAGAAATAAAATGGCCGCCGTCCTATTAGTACACACAGAACCTGTCCTAATCACACAGGAGGACAAGTTACTTCACAACACTGAGGTAAAGAGCTGCCTCATCCTCCTCTCTGCTCTGCTTGTTCTTATCCGCTGTATTCAGGATCATAATCCCTGACAAGCATAGAGGAGGATGAGGCAGCTCTTTACCTCAGTGTGAAGTAACGTGTCCCTCTGTGTTATTAGGACAGGTTTTGTGTGAACTAATAGGACGGCGGCCATTTTGTTTCTCCCGATGATTTCTCCTGAGACCAAACGAGCCGTTATAACTAATGCAATGTATTTGAGAATATATTTATTATAAAATAATATTTAAGCATTTTCATTTTCTTAATTCCTGGAGAACCCCTTTAAGGTATCCCTAGAAAAGATTGAACATTATTCCACCAAAGGGACAGGTTAAACTATGGAGTATCCTGTAATCAGCATCCCAGGGGTCTTCAAACTTGTCGGTCTGCCTATTTAGAGGGTGAAAAGTGGTCACTGTGCTGTTTGGTATCATGGTGGGTACCTCACTGAACGTGGACCAAAGAACGCTAAGGAGAGAGTTGTCTGAGGAGATTAGAATGAAAATTGTAGATAAACATGTTAAAGGTAAAGGCTAGAAGATCATCTCCAAACAGCTGGATATTCCTGTACTGTTGCACATATTATTCAAAAGTTTAAGGTCTACTGGACTGCAGCCAACCTCCCTGGACGTGGCTGCAAGAGGAAAATTGATAACAAATAGAAGAGATGGATAATACGAATGGTAATCAAAGATGCTCCTGTTACAACAGTTGCACATATTGTTCAGAAGTTTAAAGGGGTATTCCCATCTCACAAATGTAGTTTGTATAGTTAGATATAGCCATACCAGTATTATTACTAATAGAATGTATTTATATAAAATGTACCGTTTAGAAGATTTGCCTATTTGTATTTCCATTGCCCCACATACATCAGTCAGGCTGTTGCCCCTGGTTACGACCACCGCGACCATGTAGTAGTGGTGGTCAGCTTGCTCTTGTTCAAACCTGCTCTGAGGTAATTGCTGTATTGTGAACGCACATTGCATGAGCATGTGGAGACACATCTTAGGGCACTTTCACGCTACCATTCCAAAATGCACTGGTCAGGATCCGTCCAAAATGCAGACTTTATAAATAGATCCTGCTCCATATAGATGAATTGATCTTGGAACAGGATCCGTTTCTCCGCGTTTTGGAAGTGCAGACAAAAATACTACAACCCTAAGATGTGTCTCCGCATGCTCATGTAATGTGCGTTCACAATACAGCAGTTACCTCAGAGCGGGTTTGAACAAGAGCAAGCCGGTCACCACTACTACATGGCCACGGTGGCCGTAACCAGGGGCAACAGCCTGACTGATGTGTGTGGGACAATGGATATACAAATAGGTAAATCTTCTAAACGGTACATTTTATATAAATACATTCTATTAGTAATAATACTGGTATGGCTATATCTAACTATACAAACTACATTTGTGAGATGGGAATACCCCTTTAAGTTGTACTGGACTGTAGTCAACCTCCCTGGACGTGGCTGCAAGAGGAAAATTGATGAAAAATAGAAGAGACGTATAAAGTGAACAACTTCCAAAGAGATTAGAGGTGAACTCTGAGGTCGACATACATCAGTGTCAGGCTGCTCCATCCGTCACGTTCTTAGCCAAAGTGAAATTCATGAAAGACGACCAAGGAGGAAACCACTGTTTAAAGCTAACAATAAAATTTTACAAAAATGAAGGTACCCTTAACTTAACATTTTGTTGCACAACCTTTTGAGGCAATCAAGCGATTTCTATACTTTTCATGGGACTTCTTCTCCTGTCGTGAGGAGACTGCTCCAGCTTTCTCAGGTGTGAACTGTGCCTTCTCCAGACTGCAGGTTTAAGCTTCTTCTACAGATGTTCAATGGGATATAGATCAGGGCTCGTAGAAGCCACTTCAGAACAGTCCAGTGCTTTTCTCTCAGCCTTTCTTGGATGTTTTTAGCTGTGTGTTTTTGGTCATTATTCTATTGAAGGACCCATGACCTGTGACTGAGGTCAAGCTTTCTGACACTGGGCAGCACATTTCGCTCCAGAATGCCTTGATAGCCTTGAGATTAACCTGCACAGACTCAAGAACTCCCCAAGATACAGGAAGCAACTGCAAAACATACCCGAGTCTTCTCCATGTTTCACAGTAGGTACTATGTTCTTTTCTTTGTATGCTTTATTTTAGCATCTGTGAACATAGAGCTGATGTGACTTGCCGAAAAGCTCCAGTTTTGTCTCATCTGTCCAAAGTACATTCTCCCAGAAGCTTTGGGATTTGTCAATATGCATTTTGGCAATTTCCAGTCTCGCTTTTTTATGATCTGCTTTCAACAGTGGTTTCCTCCTCGCTCGTCTTCCATTAAGTCCACTTTGGTTAAGACAGCGACAATTGGTGTGATCTGACACTGATATATCCTGACCTTGGAGTTCACCTCTAATATCTTTGGAAGTCGTTTTGGGCTCTTTGATTACTATTTGTATTATCCATCTCTTCTATTTGTCATCAATTTTCCTCTTGCAGCCACGTCCAGGGTGGTTAGCTACAGTCCAGTAGACTTTACCTATATAATTATACACAGGAGATACCCAGGTTATACCAGCATGCTCCATATCACTATATACAAGAAGAAGTATAACTAATACCAGCTGTACATATGTAATTATATACAGGAGATACCCAGGTTATACCAGCATGCTCCATATCACTATATACAAGAAGATGTATAACTTATACCAGCTGTACATATGTAATTATATACAGGAGATACCCAGGTTATACCAGCATGCTCCATATCACTATATACAGAAGATGTATAACTTATACCAGCTGTACATATATAATTATATACAGGAGATACCCAGGTTATACCAGCATGCTCCATATCACTATATACAGAAGATGTATAACTTATACCAGCTGTACATATATAATTATATACAGGAGATACCCAGGTTATACCAGCATGCTCCATATCACTGTATACAAGAAGATGTATAACTTATACCAGCTGTACATATATAATTATATACAGGAGATGCCCAGGTTATACCAGCATGGTCCATATCACTATATACAAGAAGATATATAACTTATACCAGCTGTACATATATAATTATATACAGGAGATACCCAGGTTATACCAGCATGCTCCATATCACTATATACAGAAGATGTATAACTTATACCAGCTGTACATATATAATTATATACAGGAGATGCCCAGGTTATACCAGCATGGTCCATATCACTATATACAAGAAGATATATAACTTATACCAGCTGTACATATATAATTATATACAGGAGATACCCAGGTTATACCAGCATGCTCCATATCACTATATACAGAAGATGTATAACTTATACCCGCTGTACATATATAATTATATACAGGAGATACCCAGGTTATACCAGCATGGTCCATATCACTATATACAGAAGATGTATAACTTATACCAGCTGTACATATATAATTATATACAGGAGATACCCAGGTTATACCAGCATGCTCCATATCACTATATACAAGAAGATGTATAACTTATACCAGCTGTACATATATAATTATATACAGGAGATGCCCAGGTTATACCAGCAGGGTCCATATCACTATATACAAGATGATGTATAACTTATACCAGCTGTACATATATAATTATATACAGGAGATACCCAGGTTATACCAGCAGGGTCCATATCACTATATACAAGATGATGTATAACTTATACCAGCTGTACATATATAATTATATACAGGAGATACCCAGGTTATACCAGCATGGTCCATATCACTATATACAGAAGATGTATAACTTATACCAGCTGTACATATATAACTATATACAGGAGATACCCAGGTTATACCAGCATGCTCCATATCACTATATACAAGAAGATGTATAACTTATACCAGCTGTACATATATAATTATATACAGGAGATGCCCAGGTTATACCAGCATGCTCCATATCACTATATACAGAAGATGTATAACTTATACCAGCTGTACATATATAATTATATACAGGAGATACCCAGGTTATACCAGCATGGTCCATATCACTATATACAAGAAGATGTATAACTTATACCAGCTGTACATATATAATTATATACAGGAGATACCCAGGTTATACCAGCATGCTCCATATCACTATATACAAGAAGATGTATAACTTATACCAGCTGTACATATATAATTATATACAGGAGATGCCCAGGTTATACCAGCATGCTCCATATCACTATATACAGAAGATGTATAACTTATACCAGCTGTACATATATAATTATATACAGGAGATACCCAGGTTATACCAGCATGCTCCATATCACTATATACAAGAAGATGTATAACTTATACCAGCTGTACATATATAATTATATACAGGAGATACCCAGGTTATACCAGCATGCTCCATATCACTGTATACAAGAAGATGTATAACTTATACCAGCTGTACATATATAATTATATACAGGAGATGCCCAGGTTATACCAGCATGGTCCAATACCTGGAGAGCTACAGGCCAGTGACCACTGGCTTATTCACACGACCATAGGCTGTTCGTGCCCATATTGTGGACGCAAACACTGACTTGAATGGATCTGCAAGATATGATGCAGTACGAAACAGAGGCACGCATCAGAAGGCCACGGATTCAGTACGAAGTACTTCCGTGGGGTTTCGTGTCCATGCCTGCGCACTGCAAAAGATATGACATGACCTATCTTTTGCCGTATATATTGCTGATCGCAGACCCATTGACTTGCATGGGATTCACCCGGACAGTGTCCATGTGTTATGGAGCGCAATTTGCGGTCCACAGCATGAGCGTGGGGGTTCACACGGTTGTGTGAATGAGCCCTCATGGTTATGATTATAGCGTTATCATAACTGAATAGCGGCCTGTCCCCATAGCATTATCCATAGTGGTTGTCACTTTCCTTCCCCCCCACGTCAGTCCTGCGGTTAAACAGTGATTCTGGCCTCCATTGAAGTCCTCGTAGTAAATTATGTCTTAATTAGGATTATTTAATTGGGGGCCTGGTCTGGCGAATTCCTCTCCATCTGCAGGATCTGTCATGGCAGTGAACTCCATTAAGAAGTAAACCTGGGGGTTAATGAAAGGACATTGTGACCCGCGGACCCTCACCCAATCTATATGCAAATAAGTGATGTCTTATGGCCGTCCTGTACAGTGCCTGCCATGTGTTTCACCAGCCGGTGGGAATAAAAATAGCCGACATTATCTCATATGGCACCTGTAAAGGCCCAGTGCAGACAGAAACCGTGGGGGGGCCAGAGCAGATTAGGCCTCACTACCCTAAAAATAAGGGGGCAAGGAGGAATGGACGCTGCTGTCGGATGCAGGGTTCTCATGGTGACCTAGTGAGGTAATCTCCATCCATATCTACATGCTCCTGTCCTGAATAAAGGCCGTCATGACACTGATGGGGATCTCGAGCCACACATGGTCTCCATGACAACACTATACCTGTAATCACCAGCAGAGTCTCTCAGTAGTGCAGCCTCAGGCTTTGGGCCTGTAACTTCCAATTCCAGTAACAGATTCACAAACGGTTTTCACATTTTTAATGTGTACTAAAGGGACTTTTTGAGAAGCGCTCATTGAAAGAGCATGTGTCAGTAGGATCAACCCAGTTAAACTGTCCGTACTACCCGATAGGGATCATCCTGCTAAATAAAATGGCCCCTGTCTTTTGAAAATCTGAAAAAAGGACTTCTTTATTGCAAATGCATAGTTACCAACTGTCTTGAATTTGCAGAGACTGTCCTGGCAAATTCAGGTTACCCCGGACCAGAAATGGGTGGGGCTAACAATAACTCCACCCATAAATGAGTTTTCTGGGCGGAGTCAGGGTGTTCCCAGAGGTTTTTTGTGCCCCGATTTTACCGATCTAAACGTTGGTACGTATGAGCAAATGAGGGCTTCAGTGCACTGAGGTGCGTGGCGAGCACTAGAAAACTGATGTGCACCAAGGGGCCCCTCAGTGCACTGAAGCCCTCATTTGCATAAAGAATAGAAGTCTTTTTTTCTCAGGAATGCCACAATTGATTTTAACAAGACAGGTATCATTTTACTCAGCAGAATCAACCCTACCAGGCAGTATGTCTGGTTTAAAAGGTTTAATATTTCTGACAGACTAGGGTCTGGACCTGCAGGGACGGACGCACTACTGCACGTTCTTCTCTGAAGGTTTCGGCCTAACTTTGAACTGCCATGCGGGAATGTCGCTATTAGGGGATGAAGGGGTTAAACTGAGATTTTTGCGTCCTCCTCCATCATCAAGTCCCAGTTACATGAACGTGGCTCGTCGCCCCTCCCCCTCCGTAGACGTTTTCCATATCGCCTGAGTGGAGCGGCTGGTAAAAAGTTTTAATAAGAATCTCGTTATCCTCTTAATTTCTCCGTTGCACGGTTTCTTGAGGAGATGATAAGACGCGTCCTGGTGGAGCGCAGCCTGCGGTATATCTGCGGGAGACGTACGGCGGGCTGTCAGCACCGAGGGATCAGACGCACGCAGCCGGTGACTCATCCTGCACCGAGCCGCGTGGAGCGTTCTGCTCGATTAAGTCACAGGATCACACAAGAAAGACACGTCCAGCCGTACATATAGCGGGGCTCTGCCTGGAATAATCTCCCTACATTAGTACTGGGGGGAACCCCGACCTCACAGGTCACTGCCCTGTACAAGATCAGCACACTCCTCCTCTGAAATACTCTGTGCTGCTGTGTGACTATTTCTCATCACACTGTTCAAGAAGATCAGCTTACTCCTCTGCTTAAATACTCTGTGCTGCTACACAACCCTGTTTCTTATTACACTGAAGACTTATGTCCTGAGTAAAGGGTCTGAAGACTTATGTCCTGAGTAAAGGGGCTGAAGACTTATGTCCTGAGTAAAGGGGCTGAAGACTTATGTCCTGAGTAAAGGGGCTGAAGACTTATGTCCTGAGTAAAGGGGCTGAAGACTTATGTCCTGAGTAAAGGGGCTGAAGACTTATGTCCCGAGTAAAGGGGCTGAAGACTTATGTCCCGAGTAAAGGGGCTGAAGACTTATGTCCCGAGTAAAGGGGCTGAAGACTTATGTCCCGAGTAAAGGGGCTGAAGACTTATGTCCTGAGTAAAGGGTCTGAAGACTTATGTCCTGAGTAAAGGGGCTGAAGACTTATGTCCTGAGTAAAGGGGCTGAAGACTTATGCCCTGAGTAAAGGGGCTGAAGACTTATGTCCCGAGTAAAGGGGCCGAAGACTTATGTCCTGAGTAAAGGGGCTGAAGACTTATGTCCTGAGTAAAGGGGCTGAAGACTTATGTCCTGAGTAAAGGGGCTTGAAGACTTATGCCCTGAGTAAAGGGGCTGAAGACTTATGTCCCGAGTAAAGGGGCTGAAGACTTATGTCCTGAGTAAAGGGGCTGAAGACTTATGTCCTGAGTAAAGGGGCCGAAGACTTATGTCCTGAGTAAAGGGGCCGAAGACTTATGTCCTGAGTAAAGGGGCTGAAGACTTATGTCCTGAGTAAAGGGGCTGAAGACTTATGTCCTGGGTAAAGGGACTGAAGACTTATGTCCCGAGTAAAGGGTGTGAAGACTTATGTCCTGAGTAAAGGGGCTGAAGACTTATGTCCTGAGTAAAGGGGCTGAAGACTTATGTCCTGAGTAAAGGGGCTGAAGACTTATGTCCTGAGTAAAGGGGCCGAAGACTTATGTCCTGAGTAAAGGGGCTGAAGACTTATGTCCCGAGTAAAGGGCCGAAAGACTTATGTCCCGAGTAAAAGGGGCTGAAGACTTATGTCCTGAGTAAAGGGGCTGAAGACTTTATGTCCTGAGTAAAGGGGCCTGAAGAATTATGTCCCGAGTAAAGGGGCGAAGACTTATGTCCTGAGTAAAGGGGCTGAAGACTTATGTCCTGAGTAAAGGGGCTGAAGACTTATGTTCCTGAGTAAAGGGGCTGAAGAAGACTTATGTCCTGAGTAAAGGGGCTGAAGACTTATGTCCTGAGTAAAGGGGCTGAAGACTTATGTCCTGAGTAAAGGGGCTGAAGACTTATGTCCTGAGTAAAGTGGCTGAAGACTTATGTCCTGAGTAAAGGGGCTGAAGACTTATGTCCTGAGTAAAGGGGCTGAAGACTTATGTCCTGAGTAAAGGGGCTGAAGACTTATGTCAATGTAAGATTTTCGTTTTTTCTAACATTTTTTTTTATTTTACCACATAAAGAGCAACATAAAATATGAAAAAAGTGAAAGGGTCTGAGGACTTTCAGGATGCGCTGTAGATATATACAGCAGATACTCAATATGGAAGGCTGCCTGCTGACAACACTAATAGACATCTGTCTCCTTAACCCTCGCCTGACTGGATAATATCTGCTGCGTCTCCAGCTAATTACAGACATATCTGGAAGACTTAATGAGGGAGGTGCAGAGACGGCTTAATACGAGGATTGAGGAAAATTGGATTCCATTATCTTACGGGTTCTCACCCCTGGGTCTTTAATCTCTGTGAAAAAATCAGATGCAGAACACAGATTGCAGAGAAGGGTCTGAGCTTAGACAGCCGCGGGAAGGGGGCATTTATACTACGAAATTAGTATATCTTACTAAATAGGTCCTGATTAATCTGATAATATAATACACAGTTCCAAATCCTCTATCTAGACATAGAGTTCAATGATAAAATGTGTTCTACCTGCAGCCGCCACTAGAGGGAGCTCAGAAGTGTACTCAACTGTATTCATCTATATTCAGTGAGCTCCCCCTAGTGGTGGCTGCAGGCAAAAACAATTGGACTATGTAATTGGATGACTGCCTGAAGGGAAGTAGGGGATTCAGAGTTCTGTATCCCTTGGGGTCCCAGCAGTGTTATGTTGGAAAAGACCCCTTTAAGGTACCAAATATAAAATACCTGCAGATGGAGTACCGGTGCCGGTCAAATTAGAGTCATTGTAGATGCACAGACCCACATGGAACCAGTTTTCCAGCTCAGCCATCTTTCTGGAGCCCTATAAAATACAAGTCCACATGTAAGGAAAGGAAAAATTATTTATAGACCCCATCCAGATGCATGATAAGTCCCCCTCCCCTACTTCCTGATCTCCACCCCCTCTAGGTTGGTTTGGGTTTCTGCTAGTTACAATTTTTGAATTTAAAGGGCAAGATCATTATGGTTATCTATTTTGTTTGTGCCATTGGAAATATTTCAGTAGACATTGTGCACATATATGAAGGCATGATGTGGTCTACATTCCTTCCTAGCTTGAGTACGAAAAGCTTATAATTACCATTGTTGGAATTGTCTGTACGTTGAGACTTCTCCACTGTTAAATTGCAGCAGTGCCATCTGCTGGTCAAACAGCAGAACTACACAGTGTGCAACAGATATCATGCACAGGTTTCTAAAAATGTAACAACCACATGGAGCATTATGGAAAAATGGCTGCTTGTGGGTAATAATAGGTTTGTATTACAGTGGGTAGGTCTTACAGAAACACTTACCTGACCTCATAAACCTCATAGTAATTATCTTTACATAGTGCTGACAGACCTATAGGCTGAGCATGCACCTGTGGAGTCTGATTGCCGCCTACACTGGACTTGCAACATACCCTATGATGTACACAGCTGTAGTCATTTATAATAGATCTGCAGAAGGGGTTAACCGATGCACAGAGAACTGCAACATTGTTGCAACTTTGGCTGTGTACTAAATTGTAGCCAATTTAGAAAGGTGGGAGGGGCTCTGACTACCCTACTGAGAGCGCAACTTTCCACAGCATAGAATAGGTTTCATCTTTACTCAGCTTTTCCAATAGAAATGAGCAGAGAATGTCACAGAAACCATTTGCAATGTTTCTGGTCATCGTCTGGATGATGCAATTTCTGCATAAAATTTTGATGTGGACGCGACTTCAAAGAAAGTTTACGTCTTTGAGGCTGTAATACGGCTTCCTCATCCATTATATTTTAGATCTAAGCTGCTGAATATGCATATGACCACCAGCGACCATCAGCTCCAAAGTGTGAAGACCCTGGTAAACAGCTCTCCCATCTTCTAGAGCATGGTATGGCGGAAAGGGGGATTAACAGCCGTCAAACTGCAGTCGACTATAGCAAGTGACATCCAACTAGACCATTATAACCTCGTCTGTTAGACATTGCACTGGAGAACTCACATGCAATGGACCTGGGCTCTGTCTGCATTGTAACTTCTCAGGCTGTATGTAGCAGAGCTGAGTTGATTGGCACAAGCCCTGCTGATACCGGAGAGTAATATAGTCATTTACAGGTTGAAAATGACCATCACAAGTCCTTGGCCTTGCTTAGACCTGGGCTCTTGTACATAGGAGCAGTATTATAGTAGTTATATTCTTGTACATAGGAGCAGTATTATAGTAGTTATATTCTTGTACATAGGAGCAGTATTATAGTAGTTATATTCTTGTACATAGGAGCAGTATTATAGTAGTTATATATTCTTGTACATAGGAGCAGTATTATAGTAGTTATATTCTTGTACATAGGAGGCAGTATTATAGTAGTTATATTCTTGTACATAGGAGCAGTATTATAGTAGTTATATTTCTTGTACATAGGAGCAGTATTATAGTAGTTATATTCTTGTACATAGGAGCAGTATTATAGTAGTTATATTCTTGTACATAGGAGGCAGTATTATAGTAGTTATATTCTTGTACATAGGAGGCAGTATTATAGTAGTTATATTCTTGTACATAGGAGCAGTATTATAGTAGTTATATTCTTGTACATAGGAGCAGTATTATAGTAGTTATATTCTTGTACATAGGAGCAGTATTATAGTAGTTATATTCTTGTACATAGGAGGCAGTATTATAGTAGTTATATTCTTGTACATAGGAGGCAGTATTATAGTAGTTATATTCTTGTACATAGGAGGCAGTATTATAGTAGTTATATTCTTGTACATAGGAGCAGTATTATAGTAGTTATATTTCTTGTACATAGGAGGCAGTATTATAGTAGTTATATTCTTGTACATAGGAGGCAGTATTATAGTAGTTATATTCTTGTACATAGGAGCAGTATTATAGTAGTTATAATTCTTGTACATAGGAGCAGTATTATAGTAGTTATATTCTTGTACATAGGAAGCAGTATTATAGTAGTTATATTCTTGTACATAGGAGCAGTATTATAGTAGTTATATTCTTGTACATAGGAGCAGTATTATAGTAGTTTATATTCTTGTACATAGGAGCAGTATTATAGTAGTTATATTCTTGTACATAGGAGGCAGTATTATAGTAGTTATATTCTTGTACATAGGAGCAGTATTATAGTAGTTATATTCTTGTACATAGGAGCAGTATTATAGTAGTTATATTCTTGTACATAGGAGCAGTATTATAGTAGTTATATTCTTGTACATAGGAGCAGTATTATAGTAGTTATATTCTTGTACATAGGAGCAGTAATTATAGTAGTTATATTCTTGTACATAGGAGCAGTATTATAGTAGTTATATTCTTGTACATAGGAGCAGTATTATAGTAGTTATATTCTTGTACATAGGAAGCAGTATTATAGTAGTTATATTCTTGTACATAGGAGCAGTATTATAGTAGTTATATTCTTGTACATAGGAGGCAGTATTATAGTAGTTATATTCTTGTACATAGGAGGCAGTATTATAGTAGTTATATTCTTGTACATAGGAGCAGTATTATAGTAGTTATATTCTTGTACATAGGAGGCAGTATTATAGTAGTTATATTCTTGTACATAGGAGCAGTATTATAGTAGTTATATTATTTGTTGTTATAGCATTATAGTAGTTATATTTGTACATATAGCAGTTATATTTTGTACATAGGGAGCATATTAGTAGTATTATAGTAGTTATATTCTTGTACATAGGAGCAGTATTATAGTAGTTATATTCTTGTACATAGGAGGCAGTATTATAGTAGTTATATTCTTGTACATAGGAGCAGTATTATATAGTAGTTATATTCTTGTACATAGGAGCAGTATTATAGTAGTTATATTCTTGTACATAGGAGCAGTATTATAGTAGTTATATTCTTGTACATAGGAGGCAGTATTATAGTAGTTATATTCTTGTACATAGGAGCAGTATTATAGTAGTTATATTCTTGTACATAGGAGGCAGTATTATAGTAGTTATATTCTTTGTACATAGGAGCAGTATTATAGTAGTTATATTCTTGTACATAGGAGCAGTATTATAGTAGTTATATTCTTGTACATAGGAGGCAGTATTATAGTAGTTATATTCTTGTACATAGGAGCAGTATTATAGTAGTTATATTCTTGTACACATAGGAGCAGTATTATAGTAGTTATATTCTTGTACATATAGGAGGCAGTATTATAGTAGTTATATTCTTGTACATAGGAGGCAGTATTATAGTAGTTTATATTCTTGTACATAGGAGCAGTATTATAGTAGTTATATTCTTGTACATAGGAGCAGTATTATAGTAGTTATATTCTTGTACATAGGAGCAGTATTATAGTAGTTATATTCTTGTACATAGGAGGCAGTATTATAGTAGTTATATTCTTGTACATAGGAGGCAGTATTATAGTAGTTATATTCTTGTACATAGGAGCAGTATTATAGTAGTTATATTCTTGTACATAGGAGCAGTATTATAGTAGTTATATTCTTGTACATAGGAGCAGTATTATAGTAGTTATATTCTTGTACATAGGAGGCAGTATTATAGTAGTTATATTTCTTGTACATAGGAGCAGTATTATAGTAGTAGTTATATTCTTGTACATAGGAGGCAGTATTATAGTAGTTATATTCTTGTACATAGGAGCAGTATTAGTAGTTTATATTCTTGTACATAGGAGGCAGTATTATAGTAGTTATATTCTTGTACATAGGAGCAGTATTATAGTAGTTATATTCTTGTATACATAGGAGGCAGTATTATAGTAGTTATATTCTTGTACATAGGAGGCAGTATTATAGTAGTTATATTCTTGTACATAGGAGCAGTATTTATAGTAGTTATATTCTTGTACATAGGAGCAGTATTATAGTAGTTATATTCTTGTACATAGGAGCAGTATTATAGTAGTTATATTCTTGTACATAGGAGCAGTATTATAGTAGTTATATTCTTGTATACATAGGAGCAGTATTATAGTAGTTATATTCTTGTACATAGGAGCAGTATTATAGTAGTTATATTCTTGTACATAGGAGGCAGTATTATAGTAGTTATATTCTTGTACATAGGAGGCAGTATTATAGTAGTTATATTCTTGTACATAGGAGAGCAGTATTATAGTAGTTATATTCTTGTACATAGGAGGCAGTATTATAGTAGTTATATTCTTGTACATAGGAGCAGTATTATAGTAGTTATATTCTTGTACATAGGGAGGAGCAGTATTATAGTAGTTATATTCTTGTACATAGGAGCAGTATTAGTTATAGTAGTTATATTCTTGTACATAGGAGCAGTATTATAGTAGTTATATTCTTGTACATAGGAGGCAGTATTATAGTAGTTATATTCTTGTACATAGGAGGCAGTATTATAGTAGTTTATATTCTTGTACATAGGAGCAGTATTATAGTAGTTATATTCTTGTACATAGGAGGCAGTATTATAGTAGTTATATTCTTGTACATAGGAGCAGTATTATAGTAGTTATATTCTTGTACATAGGAGCAGTATTATAGTAGTTTATATTCTTGTACATAGGAGCAGTATTATAGTAGTTATATTCTTGTACATAGGAGGCAGTATTATAGTAGTTATATTCTTGTACATAGGAGGCAGTATTATAGTAGTTATATTCTTGTACATAGGAGCAGTATATTATAGTAGTTATATTCTTGTACATAGGAGCAGTATTATAGTAGTTATATTCTTGTACATAGGAGCAGTATTATAGTAGTTATATTCTTGTACATAGGAGCAGTATTATAGTAGTTATATTCTTGTACATAGGAGGCAGTATTATAGTAGTTATATTCTTGTACATAGGAGCAGTATTATAGTAGTTTATATTCTTGTACATAGGAGCAGTATTATAGTAGTTATATTCTTGTACATAGGAGCAGTATTATAGTAGTTATATTCTTGTACATAGGAGCAGTATTATAGTAGTTATATTCTTGTACATAGGAGCAGTATTATAGTAGTTATATTCTTGTACATAGGAGCAGTATTATAGTAGTTATATTCTTGTACATAGGAGGCAGTATTATAGTAGTTTATATTCTTGTACATAGGAGCAGTATTATAGTAGTTATATTCTTGTACATAGGAGGCAGTATTATAGTAGTTATATTCTTGTACATAGGAGCAGTATTATAGTAGTTATATTCTTGTACATAGGAGCAGTATTATAGTAGTTTATATTCTTGTACATAGGAGCAGTATTATAGTAGTATATATATTCTTGTACATAGGAGCAGTATTATAGTAGTTATATTCTTGTACATAGGAGCAGTATTATAGTAGTTTATATTCTTGTACATAGGAGCAGTATTATAGTAGTTATATTCTTGTACATAGGAGCAGTATTATAGTAGTTATATTCTTGTACATAGGAGCAGTATTATAGTAGTTATATTCTTGTACATAGGAGCAGTATTATAGTAGTTTATATTCTTGTACATAGGAGGCAGTATTATAAGTAGTTATATTCTTGTACATAGGAGCAGTATTATAGTAGTTATATTCTTGTACATAGGAGCAGTATTATAGTAGTTATATTCTTGTACATAGGGAGCAGTATTATAGTAGTTATATTCTTGTACATAGGAGCAGTATTATAGTAGTTTATATATCTTGTACATAGGAGCAGTATTATAGTAGTTTATATTCTTGTACATAGGAGCAGTATTATAGTAGTTATATTCTTGTACATAGGAGCAGTATTATAGTAGTTATATTCTTGTACATAGGAGGCAGTATTATAGTAGTTATATTCTTGTACATAGGAGGCAGTATTATAGTAGTTATATTCTTGTACATAGGAGCAGTATTATAGTAGTTATATTCTTGTACATATAGGAGCAGTATTATAGTAGTTATATTCTTGTACATAGGAGCAGTATTATAGTAGTTATATTCTTGTACATAGGAGCAGTATTATAGTAGTTATATTCTTGTACATAGGAGGCAGTATTATAGTAGTTATATTCTTGTACATAGGAGCAGTATTATAGTAGTTATATTCTTGTACATAGGAGCAGTATTATAGTAGTTATATTCTTGTACATAGGAGCAGTATTATAGTAGTTATATTCTTGTACATAGGAGCAGTATTATAGTAGTTATATTCTTGTACATAGGAGGCAGTATTATAGTAGTTATATTCTTTTGTACATAGGAGGCAGTATTATAGTAGTTATATTCTTGTACATAGGAGCAGTATTATAGTAGTTTATATTCTTGTACATAGGAGCAGTATTATAGTAGTTATATTCTTGTACATAGGAGCAGTATTATAGTAGTTATATTCTTGTACATAGGAGGCAGTATTATAGTAGTTATATTCTTGTACATAGGAGGCAGTATTATAGTAGTTTATATTCTTGTACATAGGAGCAGTATTATAGTAGTTATATTCTTGTACATAGGAGCAGTATTATAGTAGTTATATTCTTGTAACATAGGAGCAGTATTATAGTAGTTATATTCTTGTACATAGGAGCAGTATTATAGTAGTTATATTCTTGTACATAGGAGCAGTATTATAGTAGTTATATTCTTGTACATAGGAGCAGTATTATAGTAGTTATATTCTTGTACATAGGAGGCAGTATTATAGTAGTTATATTCTTGTACATAGGAGCAGTATTATAGTAGTTTATATTCTTGTACATAGGAGGCAGTATTATAGTAGTTATATTCTTGTACATAGGAGCAGTATTATAGTAGTTATATTCTTGTACATAGGAGCAGTATTATAGTAGTTATATTCTTGTACATAGGAGCAGTATTATAGTAGTTATATTCTTGTACATAGGAGCAGTATTATAGTAGTTATATTCTTGTACATATAGGAGCAGTATTATAGTAGTTATATTCTTGTACATAGGAGCAGTATTATAGTAGTTATATTCTTGTACATAGGAGCAGTATTATAGTAGTTTATATTCTTGTACATAGGAGCAGTATTATAGTAGTTATATTCTTGTACATAGGAGCAGTATTATAGTAGTTATATTCTTGTACATAGGAGGCAGTATTATAGTAGTTATATTTCTTGTACATAGGAGCAGTATTATAGTAGTTATATTCTTGTACATAGGAGCAGTATTATAGTAGTTATATTCTTGTACATAGGAGCAGTATTATAGTAGTTATATTCTTTGTACATAGGAGCAGTATTATAGTAGTTATATTCTTGTACATAGGAGGCAGTATTATAGTAGTTATATTCTTGTACATAGGAGGCAGTATTATAGTAGTTATATTCTTGTACATAGGAGCAGTATTATAGTAGTTATATTCTTGTACATAGGAGCAGTATTATAGTAGTTATATTCTTGTACATAGGAGCAGTATTATAGTAGTTATATTCTTGTACATAGGAGCAGTATTATAGTAGTTATATTCTTGTACATAGGAGGCAGTATTATAGTAGTTATATTCTTGTACATAGGAGGCAGTATTATAGTAGTTATATTCTTGTACATAGGAGCAGTATTATAGTAGTTATATTCTTGTACATAGGAGCAGTATTATAGTAGTTATATTCTTGTACATAGGAGCAGTATTATAGTAGTTATATTCTTGTACATAGGAAGCAGTATTATAGTAGTTATATTCTTGTACATAGGAGGCAGTATTATAGTAGTTATATTCTTGTACATAGGAGCAGTATTATAGTAGTTATATTCTTGTACATAGGAGGCAGTATTATAGTAGTTATATTCTTGTACATAGGAGCAGTATTATAGTAGTTATATTTCTTGTACATAGGAGCAGTATTATAGTAGTTATATTCTTGTACATAGGAGGCAGTATTATAGTAGTTATATATTCTTGTACATAGGAGCAGTATATTATAGTAGTTATATTCTTGTACATAGGAGGCAGTATTATAGTAGTTATATTCTTGTACATAGGAGCAGTATTATAGTAGTTTATATTCTTGTACATAGGAGGCAGTATTATAGTAGTTATATTCTTGTACATAGGAGCAGTATTATAGTAGTTATATTCTTGTACATAGGGAGCAGTATTATAGTAGTTATATTCTTGTACATAGGAGCAGTATTATAGTAGTTATATTCTTGTACATAGGAGCAGTATTATAGTAGTTATATTCTTGTACATAGGAGCAGTATTTATAGTAGTTATATTCTTGTACATAGGAGGCAGTATTTATAGTAGTTATATTCTTGTACATAGGAGGCAGTATTATAGTAGTTATATTCTTGTACATAGGAGCAGTATTATAGTAGTTATATTCTTTGTACATAGGAGCAGTATTATAGTAGTTATATTCTTGTACATAGGAGCAGTATTATAGTAGTTATATTCTTGTACATAGGAGCAGTATTATAGTAGTTATATTCTTGTACATAGGAGCAGTATTATAGTAGTTATATTCTTGTACATAGGAGCAGTATTATAGTAGTTATATTCTTGTACATAGGAGCAGTATTATAGTAGTTATATTCTTGTACATAGGAGCAGTATTATAGTAGTTATATTCTTGTACATAGGAGGCAGTATTATAGTAGTTATATTCTTGTACATAGGAGGCAGTATTATAGTAGTTATATTCTTGTACATAGGAGCAGTATTATAGTATTATATTTTTCTACATAGGAGGTTTAAACATTTTTCTTTGGGTTTAACATTGGTAGAAGTTGTAATCAGGGATTGATTTCAAACGTGTTTCCAGATTATGTAAGGAGAAGTTTAGTCTGCTTTTAACTTTTGAAATTTGTGTGAAAAATATAATACTAATTATAAGTAATGATGTAGTGAATCACTTTAACTACATATTTTCCCTTTTCTGCTATTTTATGAGTTACTGTAATTATTAATGTTTTTGCCAATATTCTGTTTTCATTTACGCTAACGGGTGAGGAGAAAGCAAATTATTCCTTGAAATGTCATTTTTCCTGATGACCTTTAAGGCAGACTGTCACCTGCAGATGAAATCTTATTTGAAGCCCTAAATTCATCAGTCACAAGGTGCTGAAGGTCATCTGCACTCACTATATGCAGATCTATAGGAAAGATTGGTGCATTGTAATGTGGTTGTCACACAACTTTCCCAGATTAATTTAAAGGGATATTCCTATCTCATAATGTGATAACATATCGATAGGGTATGACTTCACTTTGTAAATGGTGCGAGGATCTAATCTATGGGATGCACACGGCTTCTATGCTGATTCACAGGCTTCTTCTGCACTGTGACACCCAAGCTATCTGTCAATTAGGGAAACTGCAGCATACTGGTCTGATGATGTCACATTGAAAGGTGTCACTATTCTGGTGATGTCACTGTACTGATGATGTCACCTTAAGAAGTGTCAATATAGTGATGATGTCAGTACACTAATTATGTCACATGATGTTACTACATTGATAAATTCACTGCACTGATGATGTCACATAATGTTGCTATACTGATGATGTCACTGCAGTAATGATGTCACATGATGTTGCTATAATGATGATTTCACTGCACTGATGATGTCACTGCAGTAATAATGTCACATGGTGTTGCTATATTGATGATTTCACTGCACTGATGATGTCACATGATGTTGCTACATTGATAAATTCATTGCACTGATGATGTCACTGCAGTAATGATGTCACATGATGTTGCTATATTGATGATGTCACTGCAGTAATGATGTCACATGATGTTGCTACATTGATAAATTCACTGCACTGATGATGTCACATGATGTTGCTATATTGATGATGTCACTGCAGTAATGATGTCACATGATGTTGCTATATTGATGATTTCACTGCACTGATGATGTCACATGATGTTGCTATATTGATGATGTCACTGCAGTAATGATGTCACATGATGTTGCTACATTGATAAATTCACTGCACTGATGATGTCAGTAATTCTCCCCCTACACTTCAGAATGGCTGACAGCTGTTCCTTCTGACCTCCCCATACACATGCATGTTCAGCTCGGCTATGCGTATTCTTAATGGCGAGAGGTTGGTAAGCCGCTGCCAGACACCCCAGTCTCCGGCAAACACCTCTGACAGGAACTTATCTCCCACGTGTTGAAGAGTGCTGAAATACAACATGCACAATCCTTCATCCCCCCCTTCATCAGGCACTGGGGGGGGGAAGTGTGGTGACCCCTATATACATAGTGGGACGAGTGCAGTATGGCAGCCCCCCTGTGCAGACATGGTTAATCTCAGTTACGCCACATTGTAATAGTCAATGGAAGTGTTTACTGCGCCAGGGTGATGCTATTGAGCGCTCGGTCCTGAGGCATCGCGGAGATATTTTGTATTCTGGAGGATGCCGCAGAGGAAGCAGACGGGATTTTAAGACTGACGTCTGAGGCACGAGAATGACTCACCCCCAGCGTGAAAAATGACTCTCACGTTCTCCTAAATTTATCTAGAAGAAAAGACAAAAAGAAAAAGTAATTGAGCAGCGGGCGCCCCCGTCACCCGGCCACGAAGATCGCCGGATAAACTTCTGCTGCAGTGGACAGTGGGGACGTGCTGCATCTCTCCCCCCAGTGACTGGCGGCACGCGTCATCAGACCGCTGTGCACAACGCAGGGTCATGTAAGAGAATCAGTCCTCGACCATCCCCGACAGCCTCCAGTGCAACTTTCTAATAGACTTTGGGGGTCATTAACTAAGTGTGTTGCACCAGAATTATGGTGTAAAATGCGCCAAAAAGAATGGCGTTTTGAGTTGCATCAAATTCATCAACTGTTTCCTCCAGAATTTTCACCATAAAGAAAGCATCACGCCAGAAATGAGTTATAAATGTCAAAGTGGGCGGGGCTATCAAATTGGCGCCATATTACGCCTCATTTATCATCCTCTTATCAGCATAAGGGTACATTCACGCGTCCGTATTTTTCTTTTCCAGATTTTTGTTCTGTTTTTTGCGGATCCATGTTTCCGCAAAAACCTTCCGTTTTTACCAATTGTACATCCGCATCCGTTCTGCTTTTCCGCAAAAAAACGGAAGGAGGAATATATGTTGGTAGGGTATTTCTTTCTATTTCCAACGAATTGCGGATGACATATTAATGCATTCCACATATCATCCGCGTTTTTTGCGGACCCATTGACTACAACGGGACCACGGACCGCATATTGCGGACAAAAGTAGGACAAGCTCTATCTTATATGTGGATCCGCATAAGGGAATGGAACGGAACAACGGATGCGGACAGCACACTGAGTACTGTCCGCATTTTTTGCGGAGCCATTGAAATGAATGGTTCTGCATTCCGTTCCGCAAATCTGCGGAACGGATGTGGATTAAAACATACGGACGTGAGAATGGACCCTAAATGGCTAAAATTGTTGCGGACAATTAAGGGCTCGTTCACACGACCGTATTTTTCTTTCCGTGTCCGTTCCGTTTTTTTGCAGACCATTCATTTCAATGGGTCCGCAAAAAAAAACGGAAGGTCCTCCGTGTGCATTCCGTTTTCGTATGTCCGTGTAATGAGTCTTGTCCTATTATTGTCCGCATTACAATTTTGTGGACCGCAAAATACATATGGTCGCGTGAATGAGCCCTAAGCCAGCGTATGTGATGGTGTTTTGTGTAAAAAGTCACATTTAGGGCTCCTTCACGCAACCGTATGAAATAACGAATCCGCAAAAACGGATCCACAAAAAATACGGATGATGTCCGTGTGCATTCCGTATTTTGCGGAACGGAACAGCTGGCCCCAAGCAGAACAGTCCTATCCTTGTCCGTAATGCGGACAATAATAGGACATGTTCTATATTTTTGCGGAACAGAAAAACGGACATGCGGAAACGGAATGCAAACGGAGTACCTTCCGGGTTTTTTTTTTTGCGGACCCATTGAAATGAATGGTTCCGCATAAGGTCCGCAAAAAAAATGGAATAGACACGGAAAGAAAATACGTTCGTGTGAATGAGCCCTTAGTGATATATGCGGTGAAACAAATCACCACTTTTGATGTGTAATGTTAGTGTTTTTTTGGCGCAAATTACGCCGTTATTCATAAAGGTCCCCCTTTTTGTTTCAGTTCCTCACCAATTTCAAGATCTCTGCTTGCTGTCAGTAAAGAGGTACAGTTACGGTTTCCATCCGCAGAACCCATTAGCCCTAGCGGACAGGTGATCCTGAACACATCGGCAGCACCTACCTCTCCTTTCCTGATGGTTCGCTACAATGTATCAGGGCAGGTACAATGTATCAGATTGGTTAGCACACAGAAGATTGTCTAGGCCTGGGATCGGCAAACTCCGGCGCTCCAGCTGTTCTGAAACTACAACTCCCAGAATCCTCCTTTCACTTCTATGGGATTTCAAATAACAGCCTAGAAAGTGTGCATGCTGGGAGTTGTAGTTTCACAGCAGCTGGTGTGCCGGAGGTTGCTGATCCCTGGTCTAGACTTAATATAATTGTAGCAAACCCTCAGGTGAAAGTCTGGGACTGTATAGGTTTTTAGTCTGTGGGTGAAAACAAGAACGCTCCCATTCATTGAC
Organism: Rhinella marina; assembly: GCA_900303285.1. Lineage (NCBI taxonomy): Eukaryota > Metazoa > Chordata > Amphibia > Anura > Bufonidae > Rhinella > Rhinella marina. The sequence continues at coordinate 427,358 of ONZH01024471.1, read as the reverse complement.
AGCAAGCAGAGATTTTGAACATGGAGTAAAACTGAAACACAAAATATATTGAAAAGTGGAATATGCTATACAGGGTTTAAATTTCATGTACAGAAAACCCTTACAATGATGTCACACATAATAATACTCTAGTCGCACCCAAAGCTGGCTGCCTCTGGTGAAGTGCATTGTGGGAGGTTAGTGTACAGTATGTGGAGCAAGCACCGGATACCTCATAGCACTCTACAGAGACTGAACAAGCAGGGGAGAGCATAACATGAGAACGAATAACCTAGCAGCAAGCGTGACTGCAGCTCTGGATGTGAATGGAGTATAAAAAATGGTGTAACTGCCTGCAGCACGTCCAATATGGCCGCCGTTACAGCATGCAAAATGCTTTCCCACAAGATATATCGCTCAGATACGGGGATTTAGAGGGGCATGCCCTATAATAACACAAAATAGTATTTTGGGAGCGGGATGAAGGGGGTCTGGGACGCAGCTCTCACCCGGCAGAGGATGCATGTGCCGTGATGAGTCATTATCCTCCGCTCCGTGTGGAATGTGACTCATGCTGCCTCAGATCAAAGCTCTGGGTTTCTCGCTCAGGGAAGGACGGCGATCATGCAAAAATGGATCCTGACTGCAAATTAAAGTGTAGAGCAAACCAAAAATAATTGCCGCTTATCTCCCTGCGTCTATTTATAATGTGGATATCACCGGAATAGCAGAGCTGGGAAATCCTGTATAATATCCAGATGAGTAATAGCAGGACTGAGACGGAGAGAACTGGGGTGACACAGCGAGCCCTCACCCTAAATACATCATCTCACCCGTGACTGCTCCCCCAACACAAGTGTAAGGCAGGGGTGCACCTATCCTTTCTGCTGCCTGAGGCGAAAACTGAAACAGTTTTCAATTTCTTAACCTAACCCCTTCCCTTCAGCCCATGGCTCTTTGGCTGAACCCAAGCGCCCCCCCAACCCTCCAAGCCCTGTCCTTGCCACCTCATCTGGACTCATATTGGTGGTGCACCCCTGGTGTACGGGGGCGTGCAAAAGGTCTGGACTTCTTAGTGTTACACAAACACTGTGGTGCAGAATGTTCTCTATTTAGATGCCCAAACACCCCAGTGTCATGCCCCCCACAACTCCACCCCATTCCCCCCTGGCCCCCAAACATTATGTCACGCCACCCCAGTGTCAGGTGCCCCACAAGTCCGTCCCAGGTCAGCTACCCCCAACCCCAATGTCAGGCCCCCACAAGTCCACCGCAGGTCAGACACCCCCAACCCCAATGTCAGGCCCCCACAACTCCACCGCAGGTCAGACACCCCCCACCCCAATGTCAGATCCCCACAACTCCACCCCAGGTCATCTGCCCCCCACAACTCCACCCCATCCCCCCCGGCCCCCAAACATTATGTCACGCCACCCCCAACCCCAGTGTCAGGTGCCCCACAAGTCCGTCCCAGGTCAGCTACCCCCAACCCCAATGTCATGCCCCTTACAACTCCACGCCTAGGTCATCCAGGCCCCCTACATTCTATCCCAGGTTAGCCACTCCACCCCCCACCCTACCCCAATGTCAGGCCCCCACAACTCCACCGCAGGTCAGACACCCCGCACCCCAATGTCAGACCCCCACAGCTCCACCGCAGGTCAGACACCCCGCACCCCAATGTCAGACCCCCACAGCTCCACCGCAGGTCAGACACCCCCCACCCCAATGTCAGGCCCCCACAACTCCACCGCAGGTCAGACACCCCGCACCCCAATGTCAGACCCCCACAGCTCCACCGCAGGTCAGACACCCCCCACCCCAATGTCAGACCCCCACAACTCCACCCCAGGTCATCTGCCCCCCACCCCAATGTCAGACCCCCCACAACTCCACCGCAGGTCAGACACCCCCCACCCCAATGTCAGACCCCCACAACTCCACCCCAGGTCATCTGCCCCCCACAACTCCACCCCATCCCCCCGGCCCCCAAACATTATGTCACGCCACCCCCAACCCCAGTGTCAGGTGCCCCACAAGTCCGTTCCCAGGTCAGCTACCCCCAACCCCAATGTCATGCCCCTTACAACTCCACGCCTAGGTCATCCAGGCCCCCTACATTCTATCCCAGGTTAGCCACTCCACCCCCCACCCTACCCCAATGTCAGGCCCCCACAACTCCACCGCAGGTCAGACACCCCGCACCCCAATGTCAGACCCCCACAGCTCCACCGCAGGTCAGACACCCCCCACCCCAATGTCAGACCCCACAATTCCACCCCAGGTCATCTGCCCCCCACCCCAATGTCAGACCCCCACAACTCCACCGCAGGTCAGACACCCCCCACCCCAATGTCAGACCCCCACAACTCCACCGCAGGTCAGACACCCCCCACCCCAATGTCAGACCCCCACAACTCCACCCAGCCACTCCACACCATTGTCAGGCGCCTCAAAATTCCACCACATGTTAGACACCTCCACCTCAATGTCAGGCCCCCAACAACTCCACTGCAGGTCAGACACCCCACTCCAATGTCAGACCTCCCCACAACTCCACCCCCCCGGTCGCCCTTTGTCGTCAGACATCCCATTCCCATATGGCTGCCAGGCCTTCGGGTATAACAAGGAATATTAGGACAAATGGCAAAACTTGAAAGGCAACCTTTATAGCTTTTGCTGATGATGGTGGCCTCCCAAAACCTCTCCAGGACTCCCCAAAATTTCTGAACAAAAGAACACAACTTTAGGAAACTTTTTTTTTAAAACATATATTTATTATTACACTAGGGCATGAAAAAGTGCATCAGCAATCTGAACTTACCCTTAAAGAAGAACTCCCGCAAAAAATTTTACTCCACGTCCTGCTAGAAATGTACGTGATGTAATGTGTAGGGAATGTCATTTCTTACCAGTGTCTGTATTTGTGAGTTATATCTCCCTGATGTTTCTCATCTGTGTCATGTGACCAGGAATCAGACTCACCAGATAACACAGCATCTTATGTGTGGACAGGAAGTCTAATTCTCTATGTATTCCTATGGGAGCCTCACTCGGAGTCTCATAGGAATGAATAGAGCAGTGACTGGCTTCCTGTCCTGGGTCAGTTGGAGGTCAGAGAGTTGGTCACATGACCCAGCGACAATAAGAAGAGAGGGGATAACTCATAAATACAGTCTCTGATGAGAAGATTACATTCACTACAGATTATATCATGCAGCTTTCTAACAGGTCAGAGAATAAAAATGTTTGCAGAAGTTCTTCTTTAAAGGAATTTTCCACTTTAAAGATTGGGTCTGGAATGACTGCACATCTTGCTGGCTGAATCTCCGATCATGTGTAGCGCAATCAACAATTTTAGTGATGGGGTGGCCATCTTGCACGCCGCTGAGACATCGGCAATCGTATATTAGGGTCTTGTCTGTGCTACAATTTCCTAATAAACTTCAGAATAAGAAAGGCAGCAGAGAGGGGATTAACTTGGATCAGTCAGCAGAATGCAGACTACTGTTTGCTGCAGGATGTCATAAAACAGTCATGGACTGGCCGGACTGGGGCAGGGGCATGGATACTGGATGCCGAGGAGGTCAGGATACATAGATACAAGGCTAAGGCAGCAAACTCCTTATGAATGTAGTAGACGTCTCGGAGAGGAACAGCAAAGACGTGACGTGACTGGTTCATAGGCTCAAGATTCCAGATCTGTCATCCCCAAGGAAGGCAGAGTGATCGTCACCAGCAGCCGCAGCATCTTCTTATTGATGGGGCTCATGGTTGACCTTTCAGTGATGACTGCGCCATTAGAGCCCGAAGAGGAATAGCTCCTCAGTGAAGACCCCTCCTGCTCCTATCATCATTGACCCAGATGACCATCCATTTAAAGGGGTCACTGTGACTTATGAGCCGCCTTACGTGCCTTCAAGCAGTTTGGACGATTGCTCCTTCCTGTTTTTAGGTAATCGTATGAGCAGAAGATGCTGGAGCGGCGGGAGCTTCCATACTTCATTGTCCCCACCCCTGCTGAAACTGGAAGGTCAAAAGAGTAGGAGGAGGGTGGAGAAATGACTTCCACTTTTCTCCAGGGCAGGTTCTTCCTGGAGTGATGTGTGTTCTAACCAATCAGAAGTCCTCTCCAGCCTCACATTTAGAAATTTTGCAGCCGCATCTTCCTCCTCTACCCCATTACAGCATGAGCCACACTGAGATACTGCAGCCACATCTCCGTCCTCACCCCTCTCACAGCATGAACCACACTGAGAGATACTGCAGCTGCATCTTCCTCCTCTCCCCTCTCACAGCATGAACCACACTGATAGATATCACAGCTGCATCTCCCTCATCTCCCCTCTCACAGCATGAGGCACACTGTGAGATACTGCAGCTGCATTTGCCTCCTCTCCCCTCTCACAACATTAGCAACATTGAGATACTGCAGCCACATCTCCCTTCTCTCTTCCCTCACAGCATGAGCCACTCTGAGATACTGCAGTCACATCTCCCTCCTCTACCTTCTCACAGCATGAGCCACACTGAGATACTGCAGCCACATCTGCCTCCTTTCTTCTCTCACAGCATGAGCCACACTAAGATACTACAGTCGCACCCCCCTCCTTTCACAGCATGAGTCACACTGTGAGATACTGCAGCCGCATACTTCTCCTCTCCCCTCTCACAGCATGAGCCACACTGAGATACTGCAGCCACATCTGCCTCCTTTCTCCTCTCACAACATGAGCCACACTAATATACTACAGTTGCACCCCCCTCCTTTCACAGCATGAGGCACACTGTGAGATACTGCAGCCACATTACCCTCCTCTCCCCTCTAAAAGCATGAGCCACACCAAGATACTGCACCCGCTACTCCCTCCTCTCTCACAGCATGAGCCACACCGAGATACTGCAGCCACATCTCCCCCTCTCTTCCCTCACAGCATGAGCCACTATGAGATACTGCAGTCACATCTCCCTCCTCTCCCTTCTCACAGCATGATCCACACTGAGAGATACTGCAGCTGCATCTTCCTCCTCTCCCCTCTAAAAGCATGAGCCACACTAAGATACTGCAGCCGCCACTTCCTCCTCTCTCACAGCATGAGCCACACCAAGATATTGCACCCGCCACTCCCTCCTCTCTCACAGCATGAGCCACACTGAGAGATGCTGCAGCTGCATCTCCCTCCTCTCCCCTCTCACAGCATGAGCGACACTGAGATACTGCAGCCACATCTACCTCCTTTCTTTTCTCACAGCATGAGCCACACTAAGATACTACAGCCGCATCCCCCTTCTCTCACAGCATGAGGCACACTACAGCCACATTACCCTCCTCTCCCCTCTAAAAGCATGAGCCACACTAAGATACTGCAGCCCCATCTCTCTCCACTCCCCTCTCACAGCATGAGCCACACTGAGATACTGCAGCCGCATTTTCCTCCTCTCCCCTCTCACAGCATGAGGCACACTGTGAGACACAGCAGACGCATCTCCCTCCTCTCCCCTCTCACAGCATGAGGCACACTGTTAGATACTCCAGCGCATCTCCCTCCTCTCCAACCTCACAGCATGAGCCACACTGGGATACTGCAGCCACATCTCCCTCCTCCCCTCCTCCTTCATCTATTTACTACATTACTCTTGACAGATCTTTTTCATGGACTAAGGAGGATTCTCAACGTTTTTGGAGAGGCTGCAGGCAGAGGAACTACAGGCTGCTGGAACATGTAATGCTTTCCCAGTTCTGATGGTTGATATTGGAAACAGTCAGCAAGTATATGTAAGATCCCATCATGACAGCAGTGAAGAGGTTACATACATGCCGTGATTTACGATACTTAACTTTATCTGGTGGTTTCGGTATATCCTGTTCACTGCCAGTCACTCCCATTATGAGGATCAGTGTGAGTCCCAACCATCAACAAACACAGATCTAGTCTCCAGAATCGATGCCAGTGTGCCCCTAGAAAGGTCTCAGCAAGTCAGTACCCCCATAATCAGTGCCAGAACAGCCCCAAAAAGCTCCAGAAGGTGAGTGCCTCTGTAATCTGTGCCACTGTGTGCCCACAAAGAGTGCACACAAGTCAGTGTCTGTGCCATTATTGCGCTTTTACCCCTCTCTATACATTTCTCAGTTAACCCCTCCCCTGCCCCATACGCTGGGCTGTTTTATAGCAGTTTTGCTCTGCATGTCTCCGCAGTAGCCTCAGGTACTTACCTCTGAAGATCCATCACGCTGCAGTACGTGCCTGGAAATCTTCACGTCAGGTCGGTGATTGGTGCCGCACATGACTGATGCCTGCAGAGTCCGCTGAGGTTATTTTTTTGCTGCAGATGTGACAGCGGGCGGTATCACTGTACAACCAGGCGGATCTATCTGTCAGGAGCCCTGAAATACTTCAGATTCAGCTGCCATTACACAAAGCGTATCACCCAACTGTTCTAGATAGGCAGTGATGCTGAATATAGTGGATGCACTATATGTGTGGGGTATGTGGCAGCACTATATGTGTGGGGTATGTGGCTGCACTATATGTATGGGGTATGTGGCTGTACTATATGTGTGGGGTATGTGGCAGCACTACAATTTGTGGGGTATGTGGCTGCACTATATGTGTGGGGTATGTGGCTGCACTATATGTGTGGGGTATGTGGCTGCACTATATGTGTGGGGTATGTGGCTGCACTATATGAATGAGGTATGTGGCTGCACTATATGTGTGAGGTATATGACTGCACTATATGTGTGGGGTATGTGGCTGCACTATATGAATGAGGTATGTGGCTGCACTATATGTGTGAGGTATGTGACTGCACTATATGTGTGGGGTATGTGACTGCACTATATGTGTGGGGTATGTGGCAGCACTATATGTGTGGGGTATGTGGCTGCACTATATGTGTGGGGTATGTGACTGCACTATATGTGTGGGGTATGTGGCAGCACTATATGTGTGGGGTATATGACTGCACTATATGTGTGGGGTATGTGGCTGCACTATATGTGTGGGGTATGTGGCTGCACTATATGTGTGGGGTATGTGGCTGCACTATATGTGTGGGGTATGTGGCTGCACTATATGTGTGGGGTATGTGGCTGCACTATATGTGTGGGGTATGTGACTGCACTATATGTGTGGGGTATGTGGCAGCACTATATGTGTGGGGTATGTGGCAGCACTATATGTGTGGGGTATGTGGCAGCACTATATGTGTGGGGTATGTGGCAGCACTATATGTGTGGGGTATGTGGCAGCACTATATGAATGGAGTATGTGGCTGCACTATATGTGTGGGGTATGTGGCTGCACTATATGTGTGGGGTATGTGGCTGCACTATATGTGTGGGTATGTGGCAGCACTATATGTGTGGGGTATGTGGCTGCACTATATGTGTGGGGTATGTGGCTGCACTATATGAATGAGGTATGTGGCTGCACTATATGTGTGGGGTATGTGGCTGCACTATATGTGTGGGGTATGTGGCTGCACTATATGAATGAGGTATGTGGCTGCACTATATGTGTGAGGTATATGACTGCACTATATGTGTGGGGTATGTGGCAGCACTATATGTGTGGGGTATGTGGCAGCACTATATGTGTGGGGTATGTGGCTGCACTATATGTGTGGGGTATGTGGCTGCACTATATGTGTGAGGTATGTGGCTGTATATGTGTGAGGTATGTGGCTGCACTATATGTGTGAGGTATGTGGCTGTATATGTGTGAGGTATGTGGCTGCACTATATGTGTGAGGTATGTGGCTGTATATGTGTGAGGTATGTGGCTGCACTATATGTGTGGGGTATGTGGCAGCACTATATGTGTGGGGTATGTGGCTGCACTATATGTGTGGGGTATGTGGCTGTATATGTGTGAGGTATGTGGCTGCACTATATGTGTGAGGTATGTGGCTGTATATGTGTGAGGTATGTGGCTGCACTATATGTGTGAGGTATATGACTGCACTATATGTGTGGGGTATGTGGCAGCACTATATGTGTGGGGTATGTGGCAGCACTATATGTGTGGGGTATGTGGCTGCACTATATGTGTGGTGTATGTGGCTGCACTATATGTGTGAGGTATGTGGCTGTATATGTGTGAGGTATGTGGCTGCACTATATGTGTGAGGTATGTGGCTGTATATGTGTGAGGTATGTGGCTGCACTATATGTGTGGGGTATGTGGCAGCACTATATGTGTGGGGTATGTGGCTGCACTATATGTGTGGGGTATGTGGCTGTATATGTGTGAGGTATGTGGCTGCACTATATGTGTGAGGTATGTGGCTGTATATGTGTGAGGTATGTGGCTGCACTATATGTGTGGGGTATGTGGCAGCACTATATGTGTGGGGTATGTGGCTGCACTATATGTGTGGGGTATGTGGCAGCACTATATGTGTGGGGTATGTGGCAGCACTATATGTGTGGGGTATGTGGCTGCACTATATGTGTGGGGTATATGGATGTACTATATGTGTGGGGTATGTGGCTGCACTATATGAATGGAGTATGTGGCTGCACTATATGTGTGGGGTATGTGGCTGCACTATATGTGTGGGGTATATGGATGTACTATATGTGTGGGGTATGTGGCTGCACTATATGAATGAAGTATGTGGCTGCACTATATGTGTGGGGTATGTGGCAGCACTATATGTGTGGGGTATGTGGATGCACAATATGTGTGGGGTATGTGGCAGCACTATATGTGTGGGGTATGTGGCAGCACTTTATGAATAGAGTATGTGGCTGCATTCTATACATAGAGCATAGGCCTTCTGTATGAGAAGTACATGGCGGCACTCATGGGGTAATGTGGCGGTACTCTATATGGTGGGGATACTGATTCATCATCACAGCTTTAACCGTTATATGAATCGCCATCTGCCCAGCAATCGCTGTATCTGCCGCTCCTGTGTGCGCTCAGCAGCGCCATCATTAGGTTAAACAAATCAGCATGTTGAGAACAGTAAATTATAAATTATATACCAACTAACGATGTCTTATCTGACGCTGCACGTCTTGGACCGCTTCTAATTGTCTTAATGCCAGGAAATAATTCGGACAGTCTAGCTTCATTTCCCTGCTGTGTTAAGAGTAGTGGCCGCCGTCTGCATCACACACGCTGGGAGCGTACGCGGCATAGTCATATTTTTATCTTACTTTATTGTTCGCACCGCGGGAGGCGCCACTTATTTCATAAACACTGAATAGATTACGAATTTAAAGGGATTACTCATATAAATCCATACGTGACAAAAACACAGAATTCCCATTACTTCATCGCCATCTGGTGGAACTTTTGTGAACTTCAGAATGAATTACATACTGCACTATGTAGTGGAGTGTTCATCGTTTCAGGTCGAATTCAGTGCCGAAAACGTGGCCAAATCTGTGCTGAAACCGCCTTCCATTGTTTTCAATGTCCATTCTTGACACAGATTCTGCATCCGGAATTCCTATTTAAAATGGGCAGGAATGAAAATCCTCGCCAAAACCACACCAACATTTTTATTTAAAAAAACACGTTTTTTTTTCTGCATGAAAAACTCCATGTGAACCTAAGGCCCAGAGGCCAAGTGGCCGTAATTCTCATAGACATTGTCAGGTTATGGCAGTGCTTACTGGCTTTGTGTATTTTATATCCACAGGCTCCGCCTCTTATTGAGGTCCCTCCCCCTAATTACCTGATAATGTTTTTTAACTTTTCTTGCGGTAATTTAGTTGATTGCAGTTTATAATTAGTCTGTCCTTCCTGTAATACAGATCTGCACTCCAATACTGCTGAGGTGATGCTTATGCACAGGAGCAGATCTGAACAAGCAGAGCTGCAGTGTAAAGTATTGGGAATAAAAGGAGCAGTTACCTAATATTCCTTAGAAATAGGACCGAAAGGGTATTTATGACTCCGCTAGACCACACTAAGCATTGCAGCTGGACTGGAGTCATCGATGTTTGAACTGTTCTTATGAAGCAGGGCTGAGGACAAAAAAAACAAGTATTTTGGGGCTATAGCTGCATTTTTTCCAGATTAATGAGTCCTGGAAGCTGAGATATCTGCTGCTGTTTGATGGGGCACCACAAGGTAAAAACTATTTATACGGGCACTGTGACACTATTTAGGCTCTGTATGGCACTACTTGGGCACCGTGTGACATTATGTAGGCACTATGTGGCACTATCTGAGCACTGTGTGACACTATCTGAGTGTTATATGGCATTGTAAAGGCCATTTATATGGGTGCTGTATGGGCACTGTGGAACATTATCTGAACACTATGTGACACTATTTAGGCACTATTTGGGCACTGTATGGCACTATTTGGGCACTGTGTGACACTATATGGGCACTGTATGGCACTATTTGGGTACTGTGTGACACTATATGGGCACTGTATGGCACTATTTGGGCACTGTATGGCACTATTTGGGTACTGTGTGACACTATATGGGCACTGTATGGCACTATTTGGGTACTGTGTGACACTATATGGGCACTGTGTGACACTATATGGGCACTGTATGGCACTATTTGGGTACTGTGTGACACTATATGGGCACTGTGTGACACTATTTGGGCACTGTGTGACACTATTTGGGCACTGTATGGCACTATTTGGGCACTGTGTGACACTATTTGGGCACTGTATGGCACTATTTGGGCAATGTATGGCACTATTTGGGTACTGTGTGACACTATTTGGGTACTGTATGGCACTATTTGGGCACTGTATGGCACTATTTGGGCACTGTGTGACACTATTTGGGTACTGTATTGCACTATTTGGGCACTGTATGACACTATTTGGGTACTGTATGGCACTATTTGGGCACTGTATGGCACTATTTGGGCACTGTGTGGCACTATTTGGGCACTGTGTGACACTATTTGGGTACTGTATGGCACTATTTGGGCACTGTATGGCACTATTTGGGCACTGTGTGACACTATTTGGGTACTGTATGGCACTATTTGGGCACTGTATGGCACTATTTGGGCACTGTGTGGCACTATTTGGGCACTGTGTGACACTATTTGGGTACTGTATGGCACTATTTGGGCACTGTATGGCACTGATTGGGCACTGTATGGCACTATTTGGGTACTGTGTGACACTATTTGGGCACTGTATGGCACTATTTGGGCACTGTGTGACACTATTTGGGCACTGTATGGCACTAATTGGGCACTGTGTGACACTATTTGGGCACTGTATGGCACTATTTGGGCACTGTGTGACACTATTTGGGTACTGTATGGCACTATTTGGGCACTGTGTGGCACTATTTGGGCACTGTATGGCACTATTTGGGCACTGTATGGCACTATTTGGGCACTGTATGGCACTATTTGGGCACTGTGTGGCACTATTTGGGCACTGTGTGGCACTATATGGTACTATCTGGGCACTGTGATAGTTGCCTTTTAATGGCAGGTCTAATCCACATCAAAAATATATAAAATACACAAGGAAGCGGTTTATTATTTTTAAAAATCTGATGCTCCTGTGGCAAAATTTCCGTTATTTTAAACTCCGCAGAGCATACATGTGTGCGTGTGTGGTTACCGTGTAGGACAGGCGGGGCTCTGGGGAGAAGTAATGTAGAACACGCCATAGCTTTATGATCATAGGGGATATGGGACTATGATAAGTTACATAGTCTCACCACTAGGTGGCGCTCAACACTTATTTTTCTCGGTTTAGTCTCTACTAAACAAAAAAATGGAAATCTGCTGTTTACGGTTTTTCCTTTGTATGCCGGTACGGTAACGGTGCTGCCACCTGCTCAACCAGTACCTGTATATCTACACACACCGCTCCTGTACGGCACCAAAGAGGTATAATACAGTGTGGGCTCGGCATGCATGTGGAACCTGCATCCCCTGAACATAATGAAGGCCAGTGCAGCACCAGAGGAGGTGGTAATCAGTGAAGGTTTTTGTCCTAAAGAGCTCGCCTTGTCATTGGCGGACGGGCACAAATAATTTTGGCACTATTATGTAGGCACTATATGGCACCATTATGTAGGCACTATATGGAACCGTTATGTAGGCACTATATGGCACTATTATGTAGGCACTATATGGCACTATTATGTAGGCACTATATGGCACTATTATATAGGCACTATATGGCACCGTTATGTAGGCACTATATGGCACTATTATGTAGGCACTATATGGCACTATTATGTAGGCACTATATGGCACTATTATGTAGGCACTATATGGCACTATTATGTAGGCACTATATGGCACTATTATGCAGGCACTATATGGCACTATCATGTAGGCACTATATGGCACTATTATGTAGGCACTATATGGCACTATTATGTAGGCACTATATGGCACTATTATGTAGGCACTATATGGAACCGTTATGTAGGCACTATATGGCACTATTATGTAGGCACTATATGGCACTATTATGTAGGCACTATATGGCACTATTATGTAGGCACTATATGGCACTATTATGCAGGCACTATATGGCACTATCATGTAGGCACTATATGGCACTATTATGTAGGCACTATATGGCACTATTATGTAGGCACTATACAGCACTATTATGCAGGCACTATATGGCACTATCATGTAGGCACTATATGGCACTATTATGTAGGCACTATATGGCACTATTATGTAGGCACTATATGGGACCATTATGTAGGCACTATTATGTAGGCACTACATTGCACCGTTATGTAGGCACTATATGGCACCGTTATGTAGGCACTATATGGGACCATTATGTAGGCACTATATGGCACTATTATGTAGGCACTATATGGGACCATTATGTAGGCACTATATGGCACTATTATGTAGGCACTATTTGGCACTATTATGTAGGCACTATATGGCACCGTTATGTAGGCACTATATGGGACCATTATGTAGGCACTATATGGCACTATTATGTAGGCACTATTTGGCACTATTATGTAGGCACTATATGGGGACCATTATGTAGGCCACTATTATGTAGGCACTACATGGCACCGTTATGTAGGCACTATATGGCACCGTTATGTAGGCACTATATGGGACCATTATGTAGGCACTATATGGCACTATTATGTAGGCACTATTTGGCACTATTATGTAGGCACTACATGGCACCATTATGTAGGCACTATATGGCACCGTTATGTAGGCACTATATGGGACCATTATGTAGGCACTATATGGCACTATTATGTAGGCACTATATGGCACCATTATGTAGGCACTATATGGCACCGTTATGTAGGCACTATATGGCACCGTTATGTAGGCACTATATGGGACCATTATGTAGACACTATATGGCACTATTATGTAGGCACTACATGGCACTATTATGTAGGCACTATATGGCACTATTATGTAGGCACTATATGGCACTATTATGTAGGCACTATACAGCACTATTATGTAGGCACTATATCGCACTATTATGTAGGCACTATATGGCACCGTTATGTAGGCACTATATGGCACTATTATGTAGGCACTATATGGGACCATTATGTAGACACTATATGGCACTATTATGTAGGCACTATATGGCACCGTTATGTAGGCACTATACAGCACTATTATGTAGGCACTATATCGCACTATTATGTAGGCACTATATGGCACCGTTATGTAGACACTATATGGCACTATTATGTAGGCACTATATGGGACCATTATGTAGACACTATATGGCACTATTATGTAGGCACTATATGGCACCGTTATGTAGGCACTATATGGCACTATTATGTAGGCACTATATGGGACCATTATGTAGGCACAATATGGCACTATTATGTAGGCACTATATGGCACCGTTATGTAGGCACTATATGGCACTATTATGTAGGCGCTATATAGCACCATTATGTAGGCACTATAATGTAGGCACTATATGGCACTATAATGTAGGCACTATATGGCACTATAATGTAGGCACTATATGGCACTATAATGTAGGCACTATATGGCACTATAATGTAGGCACTATATGGAATCAATCATTATGTGTGCACTGTAGTGCGGTATTATGTGCTCACTGTATTACACTATTATGTGAGCACTCTATGGCGATATTTTGCACTTTACAGTATGTTGCAGGTGTAGACATTATTACCGGGGCTCTTCTGCAGGACAGGTGGAGAATTCTAGCGTTTACGGAGACATCCTGGTAATATTATCCGGAACCTTTCACAATTTAAGGATAAGCGGTGGCGGCGTCACTGCAGATCTCACAGCTTTTACAGGAATCATTTGAGGTAATTGTGGAGAATTACATCCGACCGCTCCCTCAGGCAGGACGCCAATAGCTGTCAATTACCCTGCATGATTCTTAATTGCTGCGGCTAGACAATTAATCAATAGACCCCTGCTAATGACACAGCGTCGGGTAATGGCAGGCGCAGGAAAGTGGCCGCGCTGATCCCTCGCTGCAGGAGGGAAGGTCTGAGGCTCATTAAAAATATGTAAGTATATTGGGGGTCATTTACTATAGGTTTTATGCCAAATTTTGGCTGAAGACCCCCTCTTCGACTTTTTAAATGTCCGTGGGTATGTATTGTACACCATTCTCGCCACTTCAGAGTGGTGGGGCCCAGGACTTCGGCTCCGGCAAGTTTACTATCATTTACGCCCGTAAAAAGGCATAAAAGAGGATTAAATCATCATAAATTAGGCAGGGGGGGAACAAAGACCATTGTAAAAAGCCACCTTTGTCAATGATCCCTGTTGACCTCAGTATATTTGTTTAGAGAGGCAGTTCTGTTTGAGTTGGCTAGCCCTTTAAGAAGAGATATGGTCGCTGGCCCTTTAAGAAGAGATATGGCAGCTATCCCTTTAAGAAGAGATAAGTGGCTAACCCTTTAAGAAGAGATATGGTGGCTAGCCTTTTAAGAAGATATATGGTGAGGAACCCTTTAAGAAGAGATATGGTGAGGAACCCTTTAAGAAGAGATATGGTGGATAGCCCTATAAAAAGAGATATGGTGAGGAACCCTTTAAGAAGAGATATGGTGGATAGCCCTTTAAGAAGAGATATGGTGGATAGCCCTATAAAAAGAGATATGGTGAGGAACCCTTTAAGAAGAGATATGGTGGATAGCCCTTTAAGAAGAGATATGGTGGCTAGCCTTTTAAGAAGAGATATGGTGAGGAACCCTTTAAGAAGAGATATGGTGGATAGCCCTTTAAGAAGAGATATGGCAGCTATCCCTTTAAGAAGAGATAAGTGGCTAACCCTTTAAGAAGAGATATGGTGGCTAGCCTTTTAAGAAGAGATATGGTGAGGAACCCTTTAAGAAGAGATATGGTGAGGAACCCTTTAAGAAGAGATATGGTGGATAGCCCTATAAAAAGAGATATGGTGAGGAACCCTTTAAGAAGAGATATGGTGGATAGCCCTTTAAGAAGAGATATGGTGGATAGCCCTTTAAGAAGAGATATGGTGGATAGCCCTTTAAGAAGAGATATGGTGGATAGCCCTATAAAAAGAGATATGGTGAGGAACCCTTTAAGAAGAGATATGGTGGATAGCCCTTTAAGAAGAGATATGGTGGCTAGCCATTTAAGAAGAGATATGGTGAGGAACCCTTTAAGAAGAGATATGGTGGATAGCCCTTTAAGAACTAGGCGGGTGCCTATAATGAAGGCGCTCTCCCCAGCCTCAAATCTCAGATAACAAGGAACAATAGATTCCATTAGACTGCACAGCAAATGGTGCAATTCCCCTGTGCACATGTATGCTCAGCTTGGCCAAGCATGCATGTGTCCTAAAACAAAAACGATCGAGCACTTGAACGCCATCTGCCCCGGGAGGCCCCAGTACACATTAGATGTTTTCAGCCAATATCTGCATAAAATGTTGAGGAAATTTGCTTTCTTATTACATGTAGTTCTCTTCCGTCCCATCCAGAGCTGCATTCAAAATTCTGCTCCAGCCCTGACCTAAACTGTCATCTCAGCTCCCACAATGCACCGCTCTCTGGTCGCAGGGAATCAGCAGAATTCTGGACTGAGCTTTAGACCTGAACGGAGAAGAAAATGGGCTATAACTCAGCTCTATAACTTACTATGGTCCTCAACATTTTATGTAATATAGAAAGAGAAATTCCTTTAAAGAAGAACTCCCGCAAAAAAATGCTATTCTCTGACCTTTTAGAAAGGTTCATGATATAATCTGTAGTGAATGTCATTTTCTTATCAGAGGCTGAAATTGAGAGTTTCCACTCTCTTCTTATTGTAGCTGGGTCATGTGACCAACTCCCTGACCTCCAACTGACCCAGGACAGGAAGCCAGTCACTTCTCTATTCATTCCTATGAGACTGAAAGTGAGGCTCCCATAGGAATGCATAGAGAAATAGACTTCCTGTCCACACATAAGGTGCTGTGTGAGTTGGTGAGTCTGATTCCTAGTCACATGACACAGATAAGAAACTTCAGGATGATATAACTCAAAAATTCGGCTACTGGTAAGAAAATGACATTCACTACACATTACATCGTGTACATTTCTAGCAGGACATGGAATAAAAATTTTTGCAGGAGTTCTTCTTTAATCCGGCACACACTAGTCTGGAAATCCCACTAGTCCGTCCTGCAAGTAGCCCTATGCTGGATCAGTGGGACATATTCACACCTTCACCTCCGGAGTCCTTTACATGTGCGTAGTCCATGGCGCCAGTATATGGAAATGGGGCGAGGTCACTTTAAGGAACATGGCCAGTTTATATATGGAATCTTCCAATAGTCCAGATTCTAATATATATATAATATACATAGATGTAGCAGGGCTGATTTTGTCATTTACCATGAATCCTGACATCAACCTAGCCTAGCCTTAGGTTATCAATGTTGGGGTCCAACTCCTATCACCCGCCCAATCAGCTGTTGGAAGGTTACCATGGCGCCATGGACTCTTTCTTGGTCTGTGATATCATGTCCATTGGTCACATGACCTACATGCAACTCAATCCCATTCACGTGAGCTGCAATACCAAGCACAGCCACTGTACAATGGATGGCGCTGTTCTTCAAACAGCTTATATGGCGGGAGGGGGAGGGGATAGGTGTGCCAGGAGTCAGACTCCCACCAAAGTGATATTGATGACTTAAACCCCTTTAACCCTCCGAGTTATTAAAGAAGCAAATGATGCACTCGGCTCTGCTACATCTGTATATAAATGTGTGTAGATCTGCAGTGTCCGTGTGCAAACGGCAAAAAGACAAGACTCAGATCCCAGGGAGGTCATCGGTGTTCTCTCGGACAGGATTACAACTCTCATTCGGCTGCTGCAGGGTCCATGATAGGTGCAGTCATGTTCGGCTTTTGCGTCAGCGTTCACAGAAAAGTCTCGGAGTCCTTCTTGTCGTAAAAATAGGACTTTAAGTGAAGGGGTAAATACAAAAG
The DNA here is from genome assembly GCA_900303285.1 of Rhinella marina. Taxonomy (NCBI): domain Eukaryota; kingdom Metazoa; phylum Chordata; class Amphibia; order Anura; family Bufonidae; genus Rhinella; species Rhinella marina. The sequence continues at coordinate 409,957 of ONZH01024471.1, read as the reverse complement.
AAAAAATAACTTAGACGTAGCAGAGCCGACCGGTACACAGAACACGTGACAATGTCTCCGCCATTACCTGCTTCACAATGCAACACCCCAACCCCCTTCCCCGGCTTCACAGAGCGCCGCGACGGCCATGGTTTTCTTTTTTAACCAAAAATGAGACTGAATATAAAATAAATTAAAAATCTGTCTTTTAGATTAAAAAAAAGAAAGTTGCGCAAATCGCGCTGTGTGAAGCCGGCGTTAAAAAAATACAATGTGACAGTCATTAAAATTTCCGGCATCCAGTTATATAAATTCATTGTCTCAATGGCGATAATACGGATGCGATTGCGGTAGATGTCGGTCATACAAGCATTATCCTGCAGGGGGCGCCTGGAATGGCCTGCAGAGGCCAAAAATCATGGCGGTTTTACTGCAAATTGACGCAGTTTACAGAATATGAAAATCACAGCATATGCGGTAAAACAGCATGGCGGTGAAATGCTCCGTGCAGCCTTACTCTACAATTGCCTATGTTGCCTTTACTGCTGCGATTTTCTCTAAATCACGGTAAAACGCCATGGATTTCCGCAATTTCATTAAATTTGCGGCAATAATCGGGATACGGGAATATTCCGTATTTACATGAGGAGGTTTTGTGGCATTTTTTGGTCACGATGACATAAAATTGTGATTAAAAAAACACCACAAAACTTTGTGTATAACCAGCATCGCTCGTTCCTCCACCGCCGTCACATGATCTGATTTTTATTTATATTTTTAATTAAAGGGGTGTCCCTCTAAATGTTTGCCCCCGTTTTCTTGGATTTATAGAGCGTCCCCACCCTCACAAAAAAGTATCCATCCTTGAGTCGTCCATATCTGTCAGATTATGAACCATTTGTCTCTGGGAAAGCTGTGTGACAAACAATATGGCTGCCATGGTTGTCTCCAGGCCGAGGAAGCAGCCATATTGGGTTTTTTTTTACTAAGGTTTTCCTAGACCCTTTAAAAACCAAGAAAGCTGTTGAGGAGGCCAAATTGGTTATCACCAGATATAGCTAAGGAACGGGGCGGCACGGCAATTAATGGTGATTTTTTTTTTTGTAAAAACACTCTAATATGAATTAAAAATATGGACATTTCTAGCTAATGATGACATAGGTAACATTGTACAGATCAATGGGGGGCCATTTATGAAGACTAGGGCAAAGAAATGAAGTACTCACCCACAGGAACCAATTAGATTCCAGCTTTCATTTTTTAGAAGTCTGTTGGAGAATAAAAGCTGCAATCTGATTGGTTGTTATAGGCGACTGCTCTTCTTCTCCCTAGCACCAATATAGTCTGTCAGGAGCAGGGGTGCAGTTTAATTTGATGGCGGGAGTCACTAACAGTCAGAAAACATGGCCGCTTTCTACAAAAAACAAAAACACCTCACTCGTTCACAGTGTTTATGTGGTAGTACAGCTCAGCCTCATTCACTTCAATAGGCTGTAATACCAGACACAACCCAGGAACAGGTGGGGCGCTGTATCTTACTAATGCACTCAGGTGAAGTTAAAGTCACAAGCTTCTCTGCCAATGCCCCCATGACAACACTTCCCGCACCTTCAATATATCATCCAAGGAACACGGGGCTCACAGCAACCAATATAAACCTAGTTTTATATGAAAGATAAAGTACAGGCCTGACTGGATGTCATGATGCCTAATGTTCCTGGTCTGCCAGAGCACTGGGACAGGAAGTGTTGTCGTAGGGACACGAGTGGAGAAACCCTTTTTATATAGGCCTCATTTATCAGGACAGCAAATCTGCTCTTGTTGCCCATAGCAACCAATCAGAACTCAGCTTTCATTTTTCCAGAGCTGTTTAAGAAATGAAAGCTGAGCTCTGATTGGTTGACATGGACAACATGGACGTTCTTAGTGTTAGGTTGTTTAGTGAGCGAGGCCTACAACGGAATAGGGAGGAGAGGAGGCTTCGGATGTCATAGGGGCGCTGCAGGCTGCCAACCAACCCGCCACTATTTTATGTGACCGCACAGCTGCCTGGTTGCTATGGCCAACACCGCCATTTTATCTTTTCATAGTAAATGTCAGACATAAGCCCCTGCTGTGAGGTCCCTGGACGGACCAGTGCACCAATCAGTAGGGACTGAGGGTTAAAGTGGCAAAGGGTTATTAGTCTAAAGGTGGCCATTTTGTCAGATGAGGAAACGGTGAGGAATGCAGCCAATCACAATGGCGCAGCTATCATGGAGTCAGCAGAGTTTGGGTTTAGAATGGCACCCGGTCCCATTGAAAATATATACCTCAGCGCCCACCTATGGGTGCGTCTGTCACCATTACCTACCCCCAAGAGTTTCGCTGCACCTCAATTATTATAGGCTGCACTGACATTTTCTATAAATAAAGCATAATCACGTTCTCAGCCTTTTCAGGATCTCTGCTTGCTGTCACTGAACGGACACACGATTGCGTACGTCTAGGTGCTGAAAACCCACATAGCAGAGGCTTTGCATTCAGTCATTCAGTATTCTCGTTGACAGCAAGCAGAGATCTTGAAAAATTGATAGGTAATTTTAACATAAAACATATTAGAAAGTTGCTGAACTTTTTGTTGTAGGTTGATTAAGCTTCATTTACATAATTTTCTTCCAAGATGGCGGCCGGAACTACTCCGTATAAGTCAAGCTTTTATCAGAAACCTCCATTACAGGACATCTGGGTGACGTCCCCACCATGTCATAGGCACTCAATGCTGGTCAGGGCGGTTTTACTTTACTCGGTCCGAACCAGTGTCTCCTTAAAGGAACAAATTTTACAAATCCGTATTTTTTTTGTCTCCTTCCCAGTGTGAGCGACGGAGCCTCGGTGGAAAAAAAAAGACAACCACGATCCACGTGACAAACGACAGACAGGAAGCCGAGGTCCAGCTTTGGTGTCCATGTTGGATCGGATGTGATAGAACGCTTTGCCCCTCGGGCCCACATCACCCCCACCCCACCGCAGGACGGAACCGCCAGACATTACCCTAGGGGCCGGAAGAAGACGACGACGGTTTAGCGGTTTAGTGTTTTACCGTACACGATGGCCAATATCCTGCGGCCTTCATAGCAAGAAAGGATTGGTGGCGTTCATGGCTTGGGCTGTGGAGGGTGGGATGGCCGAGCTGTGGTGGGGCAAGGTGGCTGCCATGTTCATGTTAATCCCAAGTCCCGTTGGTGGTATGGCGGGTAACGTGGACATCCCCAGTAATGGCGGCGGTACGGAGACATCTGGAGCCATGGCTGGCACTGAGTTAAAGGACGGGCTGACTCCCATCATTGGGCTGGAACGCAGCTGGTTGAGGGTGAGAGCTTGCGGCTGGTTGACCTGGAAAGGGTTGACGACCGGAGTAGATCCCTGCGTAGAGGTTCCTGAAAGAACCAAAAAGAATACGTTCATGGGCCTGACCATCAAATGTCCCACACATAAAAATGTCCCCCCCGGTCAATCACATAGGGCTGATTCTTTGTTATGTGATTGGCTGAGCAGTGACACATGACCAGTAGTCAGACTCCTTCAACCGTCATAGTGATATACAAATCGTATTCTACATTTTACAAACCAGCCCCTGGATCTGAATATTTTTGTAATTACATGTAATTTAAAATTTAGCATAGCCACTGAGCTATTCAGCAAAATGTATCTGTATAGCGCCACCTGCTGTTTGTTATTTTTTCTTATTTTTGTGTCCATCTCACTGAGCTGGTCGAGCGCGCTCAGTTTAAATCTTCACCTGCCGCCAGCTGCAAGTTCTGTTAGAAGCTGTGGCAGTTGCAGGGAGAGAACTGCAGCAGAAAGTACACGCCCCCTGAGCTGTCAGACTGATAGCAATTGGAGTAATAAATGTGGAGGTCTCTGGATCCATGTGAGGTACAGGGCTGGTTCTAGCTTTGTTAGGAAGGTATTATGATGTAGAATATAATGATTTTCATTTTTTACATCATTCATGGCATAACCCCTTTAAGGTAGATATTCCCATAGCCATAGAGTGAAAAATGGTGACCCCCCCCCCCTGCTATTATTTAAAGGGACACTGCATCTGTAAAGGTCCCCTTTAAATTTATGTCCACATCCACATGTATTCTGTATATAGTATACATACACCCAGGGGTGAGCTTTCTATTTCCAGTGCAAAACGTATTAAATTGCCCCTGTCTGCTTGGTGCCTGGTACCCAGGAGGGGCTCGGGTGTAAGTGCTACCTCTGCACCCCCTATGGGTGTCCTTACAGGGACGGGATGAGTGGGCCCCATGTATCTGCGGAATCAGAACGACACTTGAAACTATTACCTTTGTTCTAAAAATGAGAAAAAGATGCGGGGTCACCCCCTCGGGAGTTCCTGTGGGTCCGAGGAGAGACTGCCCTGGATTTGTGAGAGGCCTCTTTATGCTGCTCTGGCTGGAGGGAGCGTGGGCGGCTTACGAGGTATTTCAGGAATCCCTAATGTAAACAGGTCATTTCCGATTTCCAGGCAGACAGGAAAAACACAGGAAAGAAACTTTCTCCTGTATTAAGAGCCCCTGGCCGGGTGCCAGGGCCAATTATAATGTCCCAGTGAGACTGGGGGAGCCTTCTCCAAGGCCAATGGGCGTTCCTGGGGGGGCGGGGGGCTGATTACAGGACACTCAGGGAAATAATGAACTGACTTGCTATGGGGACACTACAAACGAAGGGCTTTGTTAGTCCCAGGGTCAAATCTCCCTTCTGTTCTCCATGACCAGCCCAGTACCAGTCTATACCCACACTTGTTTTAAAGTGCACCTTCTGTACTCTTTGTTTTTTCTTTCTAGAGGCCGCAGCTTCTATTTGTCTGATACGGTGCTCCAAATCCCCTGCATAGCCATATTAGTCTGTGATAAAATTGTGCAACCTGAAGTCACCACTAGAGGGAGTTTAATGAAGACATATTTCATCAATCTCAGCAAGAAATCAAGCTCCCCCTAGTGGTGGCAGCAAGATTTTTATTTTTTTTAAAGGGCATCTGTCAGCAGATTTGTACCTATGACACTGGCTGACCTGTTACATGTGCGCTTGGCAGCTGAAGACATCTGTGTTGGTCCCATGTTCATATGTGCTCGAATTACTGAGAAAACTGATGTTTTAATATATGCAAATGAGCCTCTAGGAGCAACGGGGGAGTTACCATTACACCTAGAGGCTCTGCTCTCTCTGCAACTGCCGAGTCAATTGCAATTGCAGAGAGAGCAGAGCCTCTGGGTGTAATGGTAACGCCCCCGTTGCTCCTAGGGGCTCATTTGCATATATTAAAACTTCATTTTTCTCATCAATGCAGGCACATATGAACATGAGACCAACACAGATGTCTTCAGCTGCCAGGCGCACATGTAACAGGTCAGCCAGTGTCATAGGGACAAAACTGCTGACAGATGCCCTTTAATACTTTGGTTATGTTAAGGAAAGAAGGGGATTCAGAAACCCCTTTAACCCTATCACTGCTATGGGCATATGCAATACATCAAGGCTTTAAAGGTCTGCAGCAAACAGAACTAAAAAGGCGTCCCGTTAAAGGCCAGGATCATAGCATGAAGGTAACATCGCCAAGTGAGCCCTCCCTAATGTGAGACATTCGGCTCTGCTACACCTGACGGGCGCTACGTAAAGTCAGAATACCAATTTGCTCCTACCTGATGCCAAGAATGGGTTAAATGTAGGGGCAGGCTGAGCAGGCATGGTGACCAGCGTGTCCAGGTTCACTAAGGCAGCGTTGGGTCCCAGGAAAGACTCTGGGGTTTTCCGAGCTATGGTCTGTTTGCCGGTGCTGGTGGTAATGGCGGTCTGCGATTCGAAGAGATCAGGACTGGTGGTCCCGCTGCGCAAGGATGGTAAAGTCGATATGGAGTCGGCTGGAAGAGATAGCGTAAAAACTGTAAGGAGGGTCACCGTGACAACCCTGCATCGGGCAGAAATTGTCAGAATGTCTCAGTAGTGCAGCCTCAGGGCTTGGGCCTGAAAGTGCTCATATCTCAGCAGAGAAGTGACATATTAAGAAATGGTTTTCACATTATTAAAGTATGCTAAGGGCCCTCTTCTTCCGGCAGTTGTAGTACCACAACCACCCCCTCAATCTATATAAAGAAGCAGGTTCCCAGCTGCAGCGCATTACATAACAAATGTTCTGTCTTCAGATACCGGGCCTCTTCCTTTCCTTTCTGCTTGTCCCAAAACTACACAGCACATGTGTGACCCCTGACCCCGGGCTCCATCCAGCGCTGCCGTACATTTAAAGCCAGATGTTCGGATCTCCAGGCACCTGGGATGCATCATATTTCACCATGCACTTTCCAGGAAGAGGATTCCTGCACAGTCTCAGTGGCCAGAGGAATGTTCTGGATGCAAATCAAGTTTGTAAGAAGGACGCACTTTCTGAATCCATCGGTTCTTGCAGCTGCTGGCGATGCATGGCACCAGAGTATGATGGGAGATTAAGGTGTACGAGAACGCAGGGCAATGCATGGGAGGACTGACTGCAGAGTTATTCACAGGAATAGTGACCATAGGCCTAACCACAAGAGGACTGACTGGAGGCCTGTGCGCAGGAGGACTGACCGTAGTGATGTACACAGGAATGACTGGAGGCCTGTGCGCAGGAGGACTGACCGTAGTGATGTACACAGGACTGACTGTAGTGATCTACACAGGACTGACCGTAGTGATGTACACAGGACTGACTGTAGTGATCTACACAGGACTGACCGTAGTGATGGAAACAGGACTGACTGTAGTGATCTACACAGGACTGACCGTAGTGATCTACACAGGACTGACTGTAGTGATGTACACAGGACTGACCGTAGTGATGTACACAGGACTGACCGTAGTGATGTACACAGGACTGACCGTAGTGATCTACACAGGACTGACCGTAGTGATGTACACAGGACTGACTGGAGGCCTGTGCGCAGGAGGACTGACCGTAGTGATGTACACAGGACTGACTGGAGGCCTGTACACAGGAGGACTGACCGTAGTGATGTACACAGGACTGACTGGAGGCCTGTACACAGGAGGACTGACCGTAGTGATGTACACAGGACTGACTGGAGGCCCGTGCATGGGATGACTGACCATAGCACTAATCACAGGAATGACTGCAGGGTTGTGCACAGGAGGATTGGCCATAGTACTGTACACAGGAGGACTAATAAAGGACTATTCACAGGGCTGACTGTAGGGCTATGCACAGGTAAACTAGACTGATGATAAAACTATTCACAGGACTATCTTTAGGGCTGTGCACAGGAGGATTGACAAAGGACTATTCACAGGACTGACTGTAGAACTATGGATAGGGACTGATAAAGGAGTTTGTAAAGGACTGACTGCAGTGCTTCACACAGGAGGCCCGGCAATAATACTATGTACAGTATGTACGTGCTATGCTGCTGTACACAGGAGAGCTGACAATGGACTATTCACAGGACTGACCATAGTGCTAGACTGAATCACTACTGAAAACCACTGCCGAAAGCTCAGATGCTGAGCGGGATTTACCTGAGACTTTGGAGGAGGATCGCAGGCTGTCAAACTCTGAGAAATCATCTTTTGCCGTCCCATTTAAATTGCTGAAGGGGTCAAAAGAAGAACCTCCTGTTGGAAAAAACAATGGTGATTATTGGTGAGAAATTATTGACATTTTTCAACATCACTGCTTGCTGTCAGTGGAATAAAACATTACAGTAAAAGGGGTTATCCAAGACCAAACAGTGGCTGGACCTGTGGTGGAGTTCATACTTAATAGGTCCCCACCGCTGGATTCGCTCCACTGCTGCCTCCGCAGGTGTCTCTGGGAATCAATATCCTGTTAACAGGTGTCAACCGAATTACTGGGTGCAGAGCTGACTTGTCACCCCCGTGGCACATGACCCAGTGACATACCACATGGGTGACAGTTCACCGCTACGGTCACTTGACACCTGATGATCATTCCCAGAGACCCGGTCCTGAGGAGGTGGCCGGGGGGCAATGCAGCTGGAATCCAGCGGTGAGGAACCCCACTGTGGATCCAGCCACTCTGAAGGTCTGTCAAACGGCTTATCCAAGACTAAACTTTTGTTTTTAACTCTTCAAACACTGGGAGAGAATGTGAGCTATTTTTTTTAATCTTTATACCATATTTTTCGGATTATAAGAGGCGCTTTTTTCCCCTAAAAGCGAGGAAAAAGCGTCAGTAAGTCTTATAGCCCAAATGCTAATGACCTCTCCCATTATGGAAACGGTCACCAGTATACGGGAGGTGTGAGGAGCAGTGAGGGAAGCGCTGTCCTGGTCACCCTGCCTGGTCTTCTTCTGGGCACTGCACTGCACGTGTCCTGACTGTGTATAGCACCAGGATGTAGTGCAAGTAGGCGTGTACTAAGATCTGATCTGAGGCTAATGGGGGTCTGATCTGAGGCTGATGGGGGTCTGATCTGAGGCTGATGGGGTGTGATCTGAGGCTGATGGGGGTCTGATCTGAGGCTGATGGGGGTCTGATCTGAGGCTGATGGGGGTCTGATCTGAGGCTGATGGGGGTCTGATCTGAGGCTGACGGGGGTGTGATCTGAGGCTGACGGGGGTGTGATCTGAGGCTGACGGGGGTGTGATCTGAGGCTGATGGGGGTCTGATCTGAGGCTGATGGGGGTCTGATCTGAGGCTGATGGGGGTCTGATCTGAGGCTGATGGGGGTCTGATCTGAGGCTGATGGGGTCTGATCTGAGGCTGATGGGGGTCTAATCTGAGGCTGATGGGGGTCTGATCTGAGGCTGATGGGGGTCTGATCTGAGGCTGATGGGGGTCTGATCTGAGGCTGATGGGGGTCTGATCTGAGGCTGATGGAGGTTGAGGGGTCTGATCTGAGGAAAAGGGAGCTTGGGGGGTCTAATCGTCTGATCTTAGGTCTGATGAAAATTGGGGGGTCTGATCAAAAGTTTGATGAAAAATATTTTATTCCTTATTTTCATACTCCAAATTCTAATGGGGCTGTATAGTCCAAAATATATAGTGTATTAATCTGGGTTTTCAAAGGGGTTCATAATCATTACCCTGCTCTACCAGAGTTCCTACCTGTGCTTGTACTTGTTTTAACTCCTGGAGCAGGTCCCCAGGGGTCTGCTGTGGAATTAGCCGTGCCCGCCCCCGGTGGAGGTGCCCAGGGATCCTGTTTTTTCGGAAGAGGCTGAGTTGCAGAAGCCGAACTTGATCCCCAGGGATCACTGTTGATGGAGGGTTTTGTACCTGCTACAGAAAAAGGTGGTGGTCATACATTTACCAGGACATTATCAAAACACCCACCCCCAAAAAAATAAATAAATCCGCCAAAAAATGTAAAAAAACAATAACGTTATATGTAATATAAGTAATATCCAATATTATATGAGTCATCCCGCCAGCGTCCTGTGCTGTCCGGTTACAGGAATTTTCTCCACCATACAATGTGGCTTCTTTTAGGCGGCTCTGAGTGAGTCGTGTGTTCAGACACTAGTGTTCCGGACTGAGGCCTCCTTCACATTCCAGCAAGATATGTTCCTTCTGCAACACTGTGACCTTACAGGGAGGAATGTGTCAGGATGGCCAAGAAACTTTCCCAATGAGTGATGTCATCTCAGGCCGACTCCAACACACTGAACTCCTGTGTATCTGCCGAGGGGGCAGGTGGACGAACCGCAGCATAGTCAGCTACAAGAACAATAAGCAAACTTGTCCCATTACACTGCAACGGCCGAGTCCATCCCCTGGGGATTCTGGAAACTCTGCAGATGGTAAATATAATACTAGAAGATCCAGTAGAGGGCGCTGTCTATAAATCCTCATCAGATTACTGACAACAATTCCAAATAACCGCAACATCATTCACTTTTATACATCCATATTCTATTACATAGGAGCAGTATTATAGTAGTAATATTCTTGTACATAGGAGCAGTGTTATAGTAGTTATATTCTTGTACATAGGAGCAGTATTATAGTAGTAATATTCTTGTACATAGGAGCAGTATTATAGTAGTTATATTCTTGTACATAGGAGCAGTATTATAGTAGTTATATTCTTGTACATAGGAGCAGTATTATAGTAGTTATATTCTTGTACATAGGAGCAGTATTATAGTAGTTATATTCTTGTACATAGGAGCAGTATTATAGTAGTAATATTCTTGTACATAGGAGCAGTGTTATAGTAGTTATATTCTTGTACATAGGAGCAGTATTATAGTAGTTATATTCTTGTACATAGGAGCAGTATTATAGTAGTTATATTCTTGTACATAGGAGCAGTATTATAGTAGTTATATTCTTGTACATAGGAGCAGTATTATAGTAGTTATATTCTTGTACATAGGAGCAGTGTTATAGTAGTTATATTCTTGTACATAGGAGCAGTATTATAGTAGTTATGTTCTTATACATAGGAGCAGTATTATAGTAGTTATGTTCTTATACATAGGAGCAGTATTATAGTAGTTATATTCCTGTACATAGGAGCTGTATTATAGTAGTTATATTCTTGTACATAGGAGCAGTATTATAGTAGTTATATTCTTGTACATAGGAGCAGTATTATAGTAGTTATATTCTTGTACATAGGAGCAGTATTATAGTAGTTATATTCTTGTACATAGGAGCAGTATTATAGTAGTTATATTCTTGTACATAGGAGCAGTATTATAGTAGTTATATTCTTGTACATAGGAGCAGTATAATAGTAGTTATATTCTTGTACATAGGAGCAGTATTATAGTAATTATATTCTTGTACATAGGAGCAGTGTTATAGTAGTTATATTCTTGTACATAGGAGGCAGTATTATAATAGTTATATTCTTGTACATAGGAGCAGTATTATAGTAGTTATATTCTTGTACATAGGAGGCAGTATTATAGTAGCTATATTCTTGTACATAGGAGGCAGTATTATAGTAGTTATAGTCTTGTACATAGGAGCAGTATTATAGTAGTTATATTCTTGTACATAGGAGGCAGTATTATAGTAGTTATATTCTTGTACATAGGAGCAGTATTATAGTAGTTATATTCTTGTACATAGGAGCAGTATTATAGTAGTTATATTCTTGTACATAGGAGCAGTATTATAGTAGTTATATTCTTGTACATAGGAGCAGTATTATAGTAGTTAGATTCTTGTACATAGGAGGCAGTATTATAGTAGTTATATTCTTGTACATAGGAGCAGTATTATAGTAGTTATATTCTTGTACATAGGAGGCAGTATTATAGTAGTTATATTCTTGTACATAGGAGGCAGTATGATAGTAGTTATATTCTTGTACATAGGAGCAGTATTATAGTAGTTATATTCTTGTACATAGGAGGCAGTATTACAGTAGTTATATTCCTGTACATAGGAGCAGTATTATAGTAGTTATATTCTTGTACATAGGAGCAGTATTATAGTAGTTATATTCTTGTACAGAGGAGCAGTATTATAGTAGTTATATTTTTGTACATAGGAGCAGTATTATAGTAGTTATATTTTTGTACATAGGAGCAGTATTATAGTAGTTATATTCTTGTACATAGGAGCAGTATTATAGTAGTTATATTCCTGTACATAGGAGCAGTATTATAGTAGTTATATTCCTGTACATAGGAGCAGTATTGTAGTACTTTCATTCTTCTACATAAGAGCAGTATTATAGTAGGTATAGTCTTGCCCAGTGTACTGTAGACCTGTCATAGGACTCTGCTTACACAAGTAGCAGAAAACCAGATCATATAGACACGAAAGAAGAAAGAATTGTGGAGGACGTACCAAAAGACTGCCAGGGATCTATGCCAGTGGAGGGGGCGGCTGATCCTCCCCAGGGGTCTTTCTGGTTACTTGATGCTGTTGCTGACGCTGCCGCCCAAGGTTCTGACTTCTGAGGTGCTGGGGCCCCTGAAGGCAAAGCATCCATGAGGTCCAACAATGAAGTCTGTGGTTGCTGTCGATATAAATATGAGTTAAAAACAAAAAGCATTTTCCGTAGATTTTTTATAAACTTCATCAAAGCCACTCACTACAGTGCGGGCGAAGAGACGTGACTAGATTGTGCCGTATGATGTTTGGAAAAATTAAAATCAGATTATACTTTATACTGTATAACAATACTTTAAGGACCTGATATATCGCTGAATGTTCTTTGAAGGTTTTACGCCGACCACCGACCACTGAACAAATCCATATTGTGGGTTTTGAGTGGTCGGCAAATGAGCAGAAAAAGGCATGAGCCGCTGCTGTTGGCAGTCTTACCTGTTTCTTTTTCGGGCCTTTGATAGTGTCTTTCCTGCTTTCCTCTAACGCCATCTGAAGTCGTAAGTCGTCTCCTCGCCGGATTCGCTCCTCCTGCGTACATATACAGTGCACAGATCTCTCCTGGTTCACTGCACTCCACCAGACCCTTCTCACCCCGTCATTTAGAGGCAAGCACGGGGTGACTACATGGGACTATCCCACCCCAAAATTCCTCCTTGTTAATATTGAGGGAGGCTATGGAAGTGTGGGACATTGGGGTCAGCCCCCCTCTCTTAGGGCGCCAGGGGCCGTCTCTCTGATCCCACAGTTCTAGTTTCAGCTGAGAAAGGCATGCTGGGACATGTAGTGCTAGGTGCAGGCTCACCTGTTCTGCCACCTCTCTGCTCATGGCGAGCGCCAGCTGTAACTGGAGTTCCTCCTCTCCGCTCGTCTGGGGTCGAGCCTGTTCCAGCTCTGAAGAGACTCGGGGGGAGGTAGCTGAGGAAGAAAAAAAACACCACAATGGGACCAAATCACGTATTTGTCGACGATTAAGACATAAGAAATAACAGAAGGGGAATGAGTAAGAATTTAGGCCTGTTACCCCTTTAATTTTCCAATAAATCCTTTGCTTTGCATATTTTGTACCCACTCCTGAGTTCTATGAGTTTTTCTTCTCCGTTCACATCCAAAGATACATTCAGAATTCAGCTGGTTTTCTGGTGCCAGTGATCAGTGCATTGTGGGAGCTCAGGGGAGTTATACTGCTAGGTCACATGTCTGACAGGGGGTGGAGCTAAACTGTTAACTGTTTCCAAGGGCAACCAAAAGAATTTTGAATGTGACTATGTTTAGAAATGGAGAAAACAGCACGAAAGAACTTCAAAATCTGTACGAGATCAGTAACTGGAAGGATTCACAGAGTAAGTGCTCATGTACATGGCCGTAGATGTTCCCCGCCATTTATGCCTCCGGTTATTTTTGAACTTTTTGTAGATAAGTCATATCCTTGTCCACAAAACGGACAAGAATGGGACATGTTCTATTATATTGCGGGGCCGCGAAACTAATATGTGGATGTGGACAGCAAACGGTGTGCTGTTCGCATCTTTTTCGGCCCCATTGAGGTGAATGGGTCCACATCCGATCCGTAAAAAATGTGGGTTAGATGTGGACCAAAACTGCGGACGTGTGCAAGAGCCCTTACTCAATTTTTTGGTTGGTTCTGCCCTATTTTTTTTACTCAGTGTCCCCATGACACTGCTGAACTACAATGGAAGAAGTAAGTGTTGTCATAGGGACACTGTCTCAGAAGTTATGTCCGCACGGAAATGCACAGAAGTCCAAGCGGAAATTTCTGCGGAATTTCTGTCGCCCATATGCAGGTGGCCCTAGGTGCTTCTTGTACACGGGTGCAGGCTGTCTTGCAGAAACTCCGCATAAACTTCTGTAAGGATTTCTGTGCATTTCCGCGCCAAATCCGCACCAAAACACACACACAAACAATTCACATGCTGCAGATTTCAGATTTGATGCGCATGAAGAAAACGCATCAAAATCTGTGTGGGAAAATCCACCCTGTGCACATGGCCTAAGATGGAAAGGAGCAGCAGGATTAGGAATGTACCCCTCCCCCTCCCGTCGCCATCACTGTGCTTATGCTATCATGAAACCGTGGGAAGTTTAGGTCATGACACACGGACACGCAGTACAGACTGCCGCAGGCGGACACACAGCTGTCTGGCCTGGCATCATAATGTGCCAACCATGACTCAGATGGCACGAACATGAGGAACCACGGATTATACGGCATGTATACCCCTGAACGGTACTGCTTAGATCTCCCTAAAATACCGCAGAGCTCCACAGGCAGGAAGCGAGGGCAGGGTTATGGGATGCACAGGGTCACAGGGCCTCATTCCCGGAATTCCTGTGACAAGGACATACAGAGCTGATCGTACAGAAAGAGAGCAGCCTGGGCGAGAGAGTACGGACTGTGCCCCCCTCGCATTTCACAACGATCAGCACCAAATCCCATCTGAGGTAGACGATGGGACCAAAAGCAGGGTGGCAGCTATAACAGTGGCCATACTGGTTGTCACCCAGCAGATATAACCAATTTTGGTGCAGAGGATGTGATATAACCATGAAGTCTCAAGGCATCCATTAGCCCATTCCAGCCCCCTCTGCATCTGTGGGGGTCATTCTGCGTCTTTCCAGCGCAAATAATCACAGGTCCGTAAAATCCACCTGTAACAGGCCATTCCTGTATCTGGGATTCCCCCGCCCCCCAATGATGGACACCACAGGCCGGTTTTCTCCGCTCGTCGCCAGCGCATGAGAAATTACTTCCAAATTCTGCTAATCACTAAAGCAGGATTCCCAAAGCGCCATCTGTTTATTCTCCGTGCCAGAGCCGCCACCGGCCCAGCAGGAAGATGGCATATGTGGGCACCTGTCAGACAGTCAGTTCTGCTCAAATCCTAAGAGGTCAGGGTTGTATTTAGGATTATTCCACATATGTACCGCCATATGAGTCTAGCTGCACGGATTTATCCTTGGTACGGTGACCGTGTCTGCTCTTAAAGGGGAAGTCCATGTGAAAGCATCTCCTGACAGGTCACATAGACAAAAGGTGACCACTTTTATTGGGTGGGGGGTCCAAAATCGAGGACCCTAAGAAGTAACATCACCAAATAATGCAGTATTTTATCCCATGTAGATGTGAATCCTGTGCTGTGACATCTATAGGACGTATCCAATGTTCACCCCGTCATCTTCTTCCCCCCTGTGCCCAGATGTGGCAGTAATAATGTAAAAGCCCTTTAAGAACTGATGGAACAGATTACACACAGATTGTTCCCGTGAACATCCCTGTGGAACCACAAGTCCCAGAAAGTCCAGGCCAAATGGCTTTCAGGGTGGTTTCATACTTCTCTGTAGGGGAAAAAAAAGATGAGTGACAAAAAAAAACTTTTTCATAAAGTGTCTAAAAGAGAAACAGTCTTTGCTGGCCACAGCAAGCAATCAGAATGCAGCTTTCATTTCACGTGCTGCTCTTCAGAAATGAAAGCTGCGCTGTGGTTGGTTGCTATGGGCAACCAAAGTTTTCCTTTTAGAAGGAAAACTGGCTTACTTGTCCATAGCAACCAATCAGATTCCACCTTTCATTTCCCAAAGGAGCTCAGAAAAATGAAAGGTGGAATCTGATTGGTTGCTAGGGGCAACTAAGCCAGTACTACTTTACACCTTGATAAATCTCCCCATTCTGTGTGAATGGATGATGGTGTCCTCCTTCACCCTCCGCACGTAAAATGGGGCGCCGTTCCGTTCTACCACTGAAAGACTTGCCAATGTCCTATGGGGCACCACTTGACACTAAATCAGTGGTCGACAAGCTCTGCGGTTGTGAAACTACAACTCCCACCATGCTCCATTCACCTTGTGTGGGAATTCCGAGAACAGCCCTGCAAGGGTACAAGCTGGGAGTTGTAGTTTCACAACATATTCATTGCTATCAAATGAAAACTAAAAAAATATAAATAAAAAAAAAAATAATTCAATATTGTAAAAAAATATTAAAAACCAAGGGGTCACTACAGGTATAGTGCCACGTCATGCCATGCAAAGCTCTGGGCTTCAAATCCTTCAACCAGCCATACCGGTAGCCCTTAAGGTGCCATAACCTGGCTGTAAGGGTCAATACTATTCCTTTTATCCGCCATCCGCCCAACAGGTGCCAAATGCCCCGGGGTAGGGCCTAGAGCAGGCATCAGCAACCTCCGGCACTGCAGATGCTGTGATACTACAACTCCCAGCATGCACACTTAGGGATCATGCACATCTCCTGCCCTCTATAAAACGGACAAGAATAGGACATGTTCTATTATTTTGCGGGGCCGCGGAATGGACACGATGTGCTGAAGTGAATGCGGTTCGGATGCGGACCCAAAAATACCTTTATGTGCATGAGCTGTTTTTGTAAGTCCCACAGAAGTGAAAGGAGGATTCTGGGAGTAGTAGTTTCACAACAGCTGGAGCGCCGGAGCGCCGGTTGCTGATCTCTGGCCTAAAGGTTTCTATAATATAAACTTCCTTTAGTCCAGCATGATCTGAACCTGACCATTTCTGGATTATCAGGCAGATGGCATACTCCATCTCTACCCTTCATATCGGAATTTCTGGACCATCAGATGTTAGAATTTTCCAACGCAGACCCCTGAAAGATCATGGCGTATGTCATATTTTAAAAAAAGGTATACGGCAGTATACGTTCCGCACAAGTGCCATCTTATCAGGATTGCCGGATTAAAGGAATTTTCCATTTTTTTTTATTTTTTTGAGTCTTGGGAAGGCGGTATAGACAGGGAAGTCACGCGGCGGCCACAATAAGAGCCAGCTCAGCCAGGCCTGGTACAATCAGCTGTCTATGCGAGCTGGCATGAAGAGCGGGTCTGTTTATTGTGGGGGGAGGGGAGGTACCATGCAACTCTGCCGCAGCGGCGCCCCCCCCCTGGCCTGATTCAGGCAAGCATGCACACTCACCTGATAGGACGTCACACATGACTGGACAGTGGTGGGCGAGATAACAACAAACACAATGAATGAATGAGGTGCACAAAGATCATTATATGCTTATAAAAGGTGAGCGGTGATGTCATCACACCATGGCGCACGTGTCACATGACCTCATTGCTGACAGCAGTGTTTCTGTAAACCCAGAGAGCCACACGGTGGGACTCTTCATACAGGATGACAATTCTTTAGAATGTTCTGACCGCCTCGGGCTGTCAGGGCATGCTGGGAGTTGTAGTTTAGCAACAGACGCCAATAATCTATGAAGTCAGACACCCATAGAGGCACTGTATAGAGGTCCCGAGCCTTTGCAGAACTTATCAGGGACTTCTGAGGCCGCGATAACTGCGTGGAGAGTTATAGTCCTTAAATATCGCCATTCAGGACTACGGGAAAGCTGGGTGAAATCACCACTGTGAGCTGTATCGGCAGCCATATTGAATGACACCCAACATTTATAATAATAGTATCTATAGCAGCAAATGTCTCCGCTCTGAGGTCGGAAAAAAAAAGGGAAATGCTATTAGTGTTCCTTGAAGGATAATTAATTTGGACTTTGAAAGTCGTCTGGCAGAATGCCATTCTCCATTTCAAAAGACGGCTAAATTGGATTAACTGGGGGTGATAATGGGGAAGGGCGGGGCGGGGGGTTTGTGTATTTTGACACCATATGTACAGATACGGCACATTACACGTACAAACAGGATTCTACATCCACTGTTGTATCAAAGGACCCCTCAGTAACGTTTTCTTCTCCGTTCACCTCTAAAGCGACGCTCTGTATTCTGCTGATTTACTGTTACCAGAGAGCAGTGCATCGTGCGAAATCAGAAGACTGCCGCACAGCGTTAAGATCTCAGGTGACGTGACCGCCTGCGCTGAAGGCCACCAGCAGAATTTTTGAAAGCAGCTTTGGACGCGAATGGAGAAAATGACGTAAAAGTACTCAAAAACAGTAAAGCGAAGGATTGCGGCTCCAGTTGTTAGGTAGGAATGAGAAATATTGCTAGAAGTGAAATGTTTTGACTCGGTCGCTACCTCCATCTTTACCGCACGTACGCATTCATTAGTGACGCATTCACCTTCGAGCTCAAATTCCCCAGCATTTCCTGCTGGTTCACATTCTGTGCGGGGCTATGGTGATTTGCATTCTGGGAAGTATGGTGTTTACATTAGTAAAAAAAAAAAAAAAAAAAGACTCCCCCAGAATGCAATGCAGCATAGAACCGTGTTTTTGGGGTACAGCCTATCACCAAGTGGTCACTGATGTAGGTTAATGAAGGCATAGGGGGCGATAACTGAAGACTTAAAGGGGTTGTTCACCTCCGGGGACCTTTTTCTGCAGACCCCTCAGCATGGCTAGACCTGCAGTTGGAATCATACTTACCTGATCCCTACCGCTGGGTTGCAGGCTCCATTGCTCCCCTGTTGACTCTGCAGGTCCTGGGTATCATGGGTCACGGGGGCTACTGAAGCCAATGACTGGCTGCAGCAGTTGTGTCATGTCACTGGGTGACACGATGCGTGGGTGACCCACGTCAAACCAGATGCTGACGTGGGAAGACCCCGAACCTGCAGAGCCGGCGGGGGAGCAATGGAGCCTGAACACAGTGGTTGGAGTCAGGTAAGTATGATTGACTGGGGGGGTCCATGCTGGGGGGGGGGTCTTCAGAAAAGGTGCCCAGGGTTAAACAACCCCTTTAAACGAGTTGACCCATCTGGATATTTATGGTATATGGATAGGATGTGCCATAAATGTCCGATCAGTGCGAGTCCCACCTCTGGGACTCGTTCCTGTCCCAAGAACGAGGCTGTGCATGCGCAGCTTTCTCCATTCACTGCTATAGGACTCTGGAGAGGACACTGCGCAAGCGGATGTTTCATCATTGATGTTTTATGCGTTAATTGTGAATCATCCCATAAAAATAGACCCTAGCGGCAAGAGACTGGCTCCAAAGTCAGCTCCTAATGGAGTTGTTTTCTGCTGGACCTTTGGGGACCTTCATAATGTAAGAGCGTGGACCCACCAGAAGATCATCTAGTACTGTAATGGGCTAGGGTGACCCTAACCTTAGCATTAAAAAGTGTTTTTTTCGACTCAGTGATACTCACATCCATGGTAAGATGCCGGAGAACCACCAGATTTCCCGTAGTCTTGTTCAGAGTAGCTGGTGGACAGGTTGGGTTGGCTAGAACCGCGGCCAAAACTGATCTGGTTGTTGCTCCCGACTCCTGTGGCCACCTGAGCCATTCGCTCTTTGGTCTTAAGTGCCTGCGCCCTTTCGCCCTTCAACCTCTCGTCGTCCTTCAAGAGGCTCACCAACTGTTTGGACTTTTCCCTGACGTTAATCCCTTGGTCTTTCCCGTCCCGGTCGATGTACTGGAAGTCTTTGAGCGTCTGTATGGCAAATATGTTTTCTTTGCACTGGTGGGACACTCTCTCCGAGCCAGTCTTGATGAGATAGTCCAGCAGGGTCAAGGCCTTGTAAACGTGTCTCCAGTTCTTGCCGTGGTCGTTCAGCCTCTTCCAGATCATGCTCATGATTTCCGAAAAAGCCACCACGTTATAGGTCAAGTCGGCGATCTCCGTCATGAGGGAGCTGGAGGGGCCCCAAGGATCGTTGGAGGTGGCTTCTCTAACTTTAATCTCCGCCTCTGAATAGTTATTTACAATGTTCTTCATCTGTCTCCTTATGGACGAGGTCGTCATTTTTGTAATTGATTAAAAAAAAAAAAAAAAAAAAAAAAACACCTCAAAAAGAAATCAAAAAATGTCTGAGATGCCCCGGCTCCTCACGTTGA
This sequence comes from Rhinella marina, assembly GCA_900303285.1. Lineage (NCBI taxonomy): Eukaryota > Metazoa > Chordata > Amphibia > Anura > Bufonidae > Rhinella > Rhinella marina. The sequence continues at coordinate 390,324 of ONZH01024471.1, read as the reverse complement.
AGGCCAAGAAAGGAAATCCTCCGAAGGAGAAGTCACTGGGTGTTTCCACGCATGACAAGAAATGTGGTCTAATTTTGGTTAAAAGCATCTCCTCAGCCAATATACATCATGGGATCCCAGAACCTAAAAAGGAACAGAGACAGTTGTCATGTCTGCACAGGAAATCTATTAAAAAGCTAAATTCACACGTGGCCTTTTCTGCTGTTTTTCTCCTTTTAATTTTTTTATTTTACATGCTGCAGCCAGAGGCTAGCTGTAAGTCAATAGCTAAATATAAAAATATAGAAAAAACAGCATGTAAAAATGTGTGAAAATACACCAAAATAAGAGTAAAAAAACAAAAAAACCTCAGTTAAAAAAACAAAAAACCTCAGTTAAAAAAACAAAAACTATGGGGGTCATTTACTAAATGTGTGAGCCAGTTTTCTGGCATTTGGAAGAACTTTTTGAGTCACACAGTGGGTGGGGCTTAATGGAAGAGGTGGGGCCACACCTTAAAGGGGTTTTCCCAGATTCATATATGACGACCTCTCCTCATCAATATTTGATTGGTGGTAGTCCGACTCCCAGCACCCCCACCGATCAGCTGTTTGAAGAGTTTGCGGCACACCGGTGAGCCCTGCTGCATCTTCCCAAGCCAGTGATGTCATGTTCATTGGTCACATGGTCTATGTGCAGCTCAGGCCCCATTCAAGTGAATAGTTACGGGCAGCAGTACCAAGCACAGCCACTATACAATGTACGGCGCTGTGAGTGGTTGGCCGTAAGGAGCTCCGCACTCTGCAGCCTCTTGAAACAGCTAATTGGCGAGGGCGAAGGGTTTCTAACCCTGACTGATCAAAAAACTCCTGACCGATCCTGGGGATAGGTCATCACTATAGGGGTCCAGGAAAATCCTATAGGGGAACAACGGCTTATTATAATTTATAACTAAAATCTATGCCAGTTTCTGCACATGGACATCATAGTGAAGTATTTTGCGCCTCTTAATATATTTGTCGCATCTTATGCCATCAGGCTTGTGAAGCATCAGTTTTTAGTGAATGACACCACCTACGTGTGAAGGAAGACTAATGAAAAGCTGCTCACAGAGCATCCTGCTGCTGGATCACCTGTTATGTGCGATAGCAAGTTGTCAATTTCCCTCCAGCGCCCCCACAGGAAAAATGAGGTATTGAGCCGGCCATAAACCTCTGGCCAAATGCTCATTTGGCCAATACCTGTTCCTACTGAGCCCCGTACACATATATGTTCAGTCTGGCCAAGCATGCATGTGTTTTCAAAGATGAGCCGTTGCCAGACACCTCTGATGGACGGATATCCCTCTTACTATCAAAGGGTCAGATGTGTTAAAATTCGACACAATGGAAATGCGCACTGGACCACCTGTGGGTCATTACTTCCCACTGTTTGGCACATGGCTACTATCTCATTTTATATGTAAAATACCTCGTCAAACAACTGCTTGCATAACAATTACCTAATCACATTTACATAACTCTATTAACAAAACTGTTCCCCCTGGCGGCAGGAGTGATCCAGGCCAAATTCCCTGCAGTCTGTCGGAACATCACACAGTTGTCGTCTAGGTCCAGTTCAGGGATTGATGTTTTCTCTCTGAGTTACCTATGTAACTGTTGCCTGCACTCCCATAATGCACCGTTCTGTGGTGGTAGAATTTAGCTTAGGATGTGAACAGAGAAGAACACCATGTTGTAGAAATCTGTGAAGTGAAGCTGTAGCTGAACCTTCATTCCTGTGGGCTTCAGATAAGATCTTGTGACGTGTCTCAATGATTTCCTAGCAGACGTGTAAAGGAGCATGTCCCTCCAGAGAACAACATACTGGCTGCTCCTTATGTAGTACTCCATTGCAAATGTGTTTTTATATGTTATATGTGCATTTTCTGTATGTAACCTGTAAAAGCAGTAACTAGGCCTTAGATACCGTCACTAGATGGGCGGTCCCCACAGGAAATGGTTAGACTATAGGGGGTAGTGTCCAGACAGTGATGTGGAGAAAGGGAACTGAGAACAGCCCTGGACTACAGAACCAAACAGATTGAGATTTAAAAAAACAGCTTCTGAGAAAGTAAAAAATATACATTTGAGGAGCATGCCAGTGTCAAGAGGAGATGTGTGCAGAAGCTCTGTGGAGATAACTGTCTAAAAATAGGCTTAGGCCTCATTCACATGAATGTGAAAAATGTCAGTGTGACAGCTTTATTTTTATGGACTGTCACACAGCAATTTTTAGAACCACTGCAGTCTATTGGGCTACTTATGTTGCCATTTTTTTTTAAACAGCCAGTGAATCGCAGCCTTCAAAAAATGGGATGTGTCCTATTTTTGACAGTTTTCATGGCCAGACGGACACCATTGAACTCAGTGAAATCAATGCACCCGTGTCCTTTAGACAGGAGTTAACGCCCATTAAAAAACGGGTACACTAGGGCCTTCTAAGGGTTAAAAAATACTCACCTCATCCACTTGCACATGAGCTGACACTTGATTCACACTGGAGGCAGTACGGGGGGGAGGTCAATATATATACTGGGGGCACAATGGGGAGCAAATATAAATACTGGGGAGCACTAAAGGGGGCATTATTTTGTACTGGGGGGGCATTAGTAATACTGGAGAGGAGCAGTACGAGGAAAACTGCTTCTGAGAAAGACCCAGGCCCATTACCTATGTCTGCATCATCTTTGTCTGCACCGACCCACTGCACCGACACGATCAGCATCCATCTGCTTCCAGGTACCCTCCCTTCACCTCACAACTCATCACTATCAAGTGCACCCTGATCCACCATCAGATAGGGGAAACCCCAGAACCAGGGTGTGCCCCCAAGAGAAGAAAGGGGCGTCCTCCTTATCCCTGCAAGACCCACTGGAGCGTCAGCGTGAGTGACAACTACAAGCATCAGTCTTGCTACTGTCACTCCTCTCCTCTCCCCACTCCTGGGTGCGCTGCACTTACAACGGCGTCTATTCTGTCGTTCCTACATAATGCCACACAAATGGGGAAAAGCCAAGCAAGGCGCAGGCGATAAAGCTGTTTTTGTTGAAGCGCAAACAGGAGGCAATCAGTGGCCCCAGTTCTTTGCACACAGCAGAGAAGTGCAAATAATGAGACCAAACAGTGACTAATTAACAATCCCCCCCCCCCCCGTGTGATATTCGCTCTGTGGTCGCGTTTGCACTTCTCACTTCCTGAACCCCTTGACATGATCCCAAAGCAACCAGCAGGTTGATACCAATTCCTTCTTTAAAGGGACACTCTGGATACACTGTGTTATCCTTAACACAACATGTGAGAGGGTGGAGCATGATAAAGAAATTATTTGCAGATCCTGAGGGGGCGGAGCATGACAGGGATTCTGTGCAGGGGATGAAGGGGCGGAGCATGACAGGAATTCTATGCAGGGCCTGAGGGGGCGGAGCATGACAGGGATTCTGTGCAGGGCCTGAGGGGGCGGAGCATGACAGGGATTCTGTGCAGGGCCTGAGGGGGCGGAGCATGACAGGGATTCTGTGCAGGGCCTGAGGGGGCAGAGCATGACAGGAATTCTATGCAGGGCCTGAGGGGGCAGAGCATGACAGGGATTCTGTGCAGGGCCTGAGGGGGCGGAGCATGACAGGGATTCTGTGCAGGGCCTGAGGGGGCGGAGCAAGACATATGGATTCTCTGCAGGGCCTGAGGGGCAGAGCATGATACAGGCATTCTCTGCAGGGCCTGAGGGGGCAGAGCATGACAGGGATTCTGTGCAGGGCCTGAGGGGGAGGAGCATGACACAGGATTTTATGCAGAGCCTGAGGGGGTGGAGATTCTCCTGCTTTGTTCATAAAGTGATGGAGTATCCTAACAACATGTCATCACTTTATGAGACTGGAGCATCCCTTTAACAGAAAAATTATGGTAAAACTATGCCATTCCCACTTATGACCCCTGCGTTCTCTTGTCTGCCGCCGTGACGTACCACCGGTGTGTTTATATCCACGGTCATTGTTCAGAGTGACAGGAAACCACAGAACTGCTATTGCCTCTTTTAAAGGCACAGGATCTTCCATGGGGTTCAGAGACAATGCACAGGAAATAGCTTTGCACTAGAGAAAATAGATAAACGGGTAACTCCTGGAAGATGTGGAGAATTCTTCTTTCAGAGTCCTTGCCCCCAAAGTTTCACTTACAAGCACCCCATTGTTGTAGAGATGCCTGACAGGTTCTTCTAAGTCACAACAGTGACAATCTGTGCTGGCAATGACACCTGCTGAGCAGTGCTGCCAAGAACAACCTGGGAACCCCAGCCCGCTGTGCCCTAGAAGACAACGTCGGGGCACCATTTAAAGGGATTCTCTACTGTGAACAATCCCTACTTGTAATAAAGGTCCATTGAGAGTAAGCAGATCCTGTGATCAACTGTGATCTATGGCAATCTACCTGCCAGTAAGAGTTCAGTTTCCCTGCAGCGCCACCACAGGGGAGATAAGGTATTACACTGTTCCCATTGAAATCAATGGGTTGTCTTTGAGTAATGCAGGACAGAACAGGTCCTCCAGAGTGAGAGACACTCTTTAAGCAGCTCTATATGGTTTTTCTAAACTGGACAAACCCTTTAAAAAGTTGTTTCTGGAAAAGTTTGTCAGAAACCAATATGGCTGCCTTTACAGCTCCCGTAGAGGTTATCATAAAGCTATGATACAAGAGCACCAGATTACCATACACAGATTTGCACAGATTGGTGACAACCCTATTGGACTGGCGGCCATGTTGGTTGTCACTAATCTCGTACACTGAGGGTTAGGACCCTGAATACAGCCCAACCGGTTGTCCCTTGAACATTGAGTTCTTCTGTTAACCTACTACAACTCTCAACATGCACCAAGAGCCGCTGGGATGTGCGGTATAACAGGTGCCTGCCTACACGTGTCCGGCCTAAATCTGCGGTATTGTTTATTCTGTTAGGTTCTCATGTAATCCAGACAGGAAGGGAGACAAGCGGCCATTGTAAAGTATTGAGGACATGGTGAATACAACCTCCACTGTTTCATCGTGGAGACAGAGAGCGCTTCATGTGGCTGTGTAAATGGAGACATTCATGGACTACTCTGGACCAAAGAAACGGCCCTGCTTGTGTGTGAAGGCGAAGAAGACTTCCGACTCCGCGAGATTGTGTCCAGATTTCTGCTTGGAAAAGGGCAAAGAAAGAAGATCGGAGAGCGAAACGCGTGACAAAATGGCGATGGGCGTTCCAAACCGTTCAAGTCATGCAAACAGATATAAAGCAGGGACACTAGAAAGGGGCCCAAATAATAAAACTCTGACCCTTCCTAATTTTGAATGACCCATGGACAGGAGGAGCTGATGCACATACATATATATAAGGCCATATAGTGCACAGTATATGTGAATAGTGCACCTAAACCACATCCAATGTAATTATATAATACACACATAACAACTTCAGTCGTCTAGGACACTCTGGATACACTGTGTTATCCTTAACACAAGATGTGAGAGGGTGGAGCATGACAAATAAATTCTTAGCAGATCCTGAGGGGCGGAGCATGACAGGAATTTTATGCAGGACCTGATGGGGCGGAGCATGAAAGGAGTTCTCTGCAGAGCCTGAGGGGGCGGAGCATGACACAAGGATTCTGTGCAGATCCTGAGGGGGCGGAGCATGACACAGGAATTCTCTACAGAGCCTGATGGGGTGGAGCAAGACAGGGATTCTCTGCAGAACCTGAGGGGGAGGAGCATGACACAGAGATTGTCTGCAGAGACTGAGGGGGAGGAGCATGACACAAGGATTCTCTGCAGAGCCTGAGGGGGTGGAGCATGACACAGGGATTCTCTGCATAGCCTGAGGGGGAGGAGCATGACACAGGGATTCTCTGCAGAGCCTGAGGGGAAGGAGCATGACACAAAGATTCTCTGCAGAGCCTGAGGGGGAGGAGCATGACACAAAGATTCTCTGCAGAGCCTGAGGGGGAGGAGCATGACACAGATTCTCTGCATAGCCTGAGGGGGAGGAGCATGACACAAGGATTCTCTGCATAGCCTGAGGGGGAGGAGCATGACACAGGGATTCTCTGCAGAGCCTGATGGGGGAGGAGCATGACACAAAGATTCTCTGCATAGCCTGAGGGGGAGGAGCATGACACAAAGATTTTCTGCAGAGCCTGAGGGGAAGGAGCATGACACAAAGATTCTCTGCAGAGCCTGAGGGGGAGGAGCATGACACAAGGATTCTCTGCATAGCCTGAGGGGGAGGAGCATGACACAGGGATTCTCTGCAGAGCCTGATGGGGGAGGAGCATGACACAAAGATTCTCTGCATAGCCTGCCTACTTGGCGACTTTACATCCCATCATGCATCGGAACGTCAACTATAGGCTATAATGTAACTTGATCATCTACATTCAGGTACTGGAATCTAGTTGTGACCCTACACGCTATACTGTCGTATGGCCGCACTGTTACGAGTCTGCCTTTATTTTTGTCCAGCTGTATTAAAGAGGAACGCACATTTCCCCCATGACTATACCGCGGTCTGAAGGTGGGGTACGGTATGAAGAAGCCAATGGTATACAGTAGTGGTGGTAGAGTTCTCCTTTAATACCATAAATGTAAGTTATATTAACAAAGGGGCGGGGCTGTGACAACATTTTCATTGATTGGCATCAGAATTTCAAAATGTAATTTGTATTTCTAGGGGGATGATGCCATTTTTGACCAAATTAGTTGCTTACTGACGGCTAGTGATGCACAGTCATTTTGTAGTTTGTTTACTTGGATTTTCAAAAAAAAAAAAAACACTGCAAAAAATGCTAAGGGCTCATGCACACGACCGTATGTATTTTGTGGTCCGCAAAACACGGATCTGCAAAAGATACAGATGATGTGCATTCCGTATTTTGCGGAACTGAACAGCCGGCCCCCAATAGAACAGTCCTATCCTTGTCCGTAATGTGGACAATAATAGGATATGTTCTATTCTTTTGCGGAACGGACATACGGAAACGGAATACACACAGCATAAGGCCTCATGCACACGACCGTATGTATTTTGCGGTCCTTAACTAAAACGGATCCGCAAAAAATACGAATGACGTCCATGTGCATTCCGTATTTTGCGGAACGGAACAGCTGGCCCCTAATAGAACAGTACTATCCTTGTCCGTAATGCGAATAATAATAGGACATGTTCTGTTTTTTTGCGGAACAAAAATACGGACATACGCAAACCGAATGCACATGGAGTACCCTCCATTTTTGGTTTTTTTTGAGGACCCATTGAAATGAATGGTTCCGCATACGGGAGGGACACGAAAAGAAAATACATTAGTGTGAATGAGCCCTAACTTCCGTTTTTTTTTACGGACCCGTTGAAATTAATGGTTCCACATATGATCGGCCAAAAAACAGAACAGACACGGAACGAACATACGTTTGTGTGCATGATCCCTAAAAAAAAATAAACGATAGTGTTTTTTTATGTGTTAGGTAAATAATTATTTAATAATAAAAAGTTTTGCAACTTTCTAATACAGTTTATATGTCAAATCTTTGCCGTCTTTCTTGCTGTCAGTGAATGGAAGCAGTATTATTTCCATCCAGAGACTAAAATCCTGTCCTGATCCTGTGCAACTCCAAGACAGGTGCAGTCCTGACACACTGTAACAAACCCTGTATCTGTAGGATCTGAACAGGAAGGATGTCAGCCTCTGATTACAAACAAAAACGTTCCAGTTCACTGACAGCAACCGAATGGTGAGAAACTGAAACACAAATGTAACAATTTACACAGCGCAGGAAATCCACCTTAATCATAATTCACATCTATTAATGTCACCGAGCACCAATCCTCATCCCGTTATTTAAGGGCCATTTCCCTGTGCGGGCGACCATGGCGGAGTCTTTATAAGGACATATCTTTTGAATTCTACTTCCTGTTGGAGAATGAAGCAAGTCATAGCAGGTTCCAGAGCCTCGCTTGTCAGCAGAGCGCACTTTCTTGGAACGCTTCCAAACACATGGAATTTATTGTGACGTAGGGATAATGTCTACAGCAGATTGGCAGCAAACGCAGGATGTTACAGATTTAGTAGAACCAGGAGAAGACACCAAATACAATCTCCTCCACAGCGGCCCTCCAAGCTACTGCCTGGTGAAACCCGAAAGGGATTGTCTACTTTAGATTGCAGAATGCTGAGTTAATAATGAGGGAAGGACAAGAACCTGCATTACAATCCAGAGCTGCATTCACATAAAAAAACTGTGTAACAGAAGCTAAACTAATGTTATATAATAAAATGCCTAACATGTCCAAGTATATAACGACTATAATACTACCTGCTATGTACAAGAATATATCTACTATAATACTGCTCCTATGTACAAGAATATAACTACTATAATACTGCTCCTATGTACAAGAATATAACTACTATAATACTGCTCCTATGTACAAGAATATAACTACTATAATACTGCTCATATGTACAAGAATATAACTTCTATAATACTGCTCCTATGTACAAGAATATAACTACTATAATACTGCCCCTATGTACAAGAATATAACTACTATAATACTGCTCCTATGTACAAGGATATAACTACTATAATACTGCTCCTATGTACAAGAATATAACTACTATAATACTGCTCCTATGTACAAGAATATAACTACTATAATACTGCTCCTATGTACAAGAATATAACTACTATAATACTGCCTCCTATGTACAAGAATATAACTACTATAATACTGCTCCTATGTACAAGAATATAACTACAATAATACTGCTCCTATGTATAAGAATATAACTACTATAATACTGCTCCTATGTACAAGAATATATCTACTATAATACTGCTCCTATGTACAGGAATATAACTACTATAATACTGCTCTATGTACAAGAATATAACTACAATAATACTGCTCCTATGTACAAGAATATAACTACTATAATACTGCTCCTATGTACAAGAATATAACTACTATATAATACTGCTCCTATGTACAAGAAATATAACTACTATAATACTGCCTCCTATGTACAAGAATATAACTACTATAATACTGCTCCTATGTACAAGAATATAACTACTATAATACTGCTCCTATGTACAAGAATATAACTACTATAATACTGCTCCTATGTACAAGAATATAACTACTATAATACTGCTCCTATGTACAAGAATATAACTACTATAATACTGCCTCCTATGTACTAGAATATAACTACTATAATACTGCTCCTATGTACAAGAATATAACTACTATAATACTACCTCCTATGTACAAGAATATAACTACTATAATACTACTGCTCCTATGTACAAGAATATAACTACTATAATACTGCTCCTATGTACAAGAATATAACTACTATAATACTGCCTCCTATGTACAAGAATATAACTACTATAATACTGGCCTCCTATGTACTAGAATATAACTACTATAATACTGCTCCTATGTACAAGAATATAACTACTATAATACTGCTCCTATGTACAAGAAACTACTATAATACTACTCCTATTACAGATATAACTACTAATACCCTCCTATGTACAAGAATATAACTACTATAATACTGCTCCTATGTACAAGAATATAACTACTATAATACTGCCTCCTATGTACTAGGAATATACTACTATAATACTGCCTCCTATGTACAAGAATATAACTACTATAATACTGCTCCTATGTACAAGAATATAACTACTATAATACTGGCTCCTATGTACAAGAATATAACTACTATAATACTGGCTCCTATGTACAAGAATATAACTACTATAATACTGGCTCCTATGTACAGAATATAACTACTATAATACTGCCTCCTATGTACAAGAATATAAACTACTATAATACTGCTCCTATGTACAAAATATAACTACTATAATACTGCTCTATGTACAAGAATATAACTACTATAATACTGCTCCTATGTACAAGAATATAACTACTATAATACTGCCTCCTATGTACAAGAATATAACTACTATAATACTGCCTCCTATGTACAAGAATATAACTACTATAATACTGCTCCTATGTACAAGAATATAACTACTATAATACTGCTCCTATGTACAAGAATATAACTACTATAATACTGCTCCTATGTACAAGAATATAACTACTATAATACTGCCTCCTATGTACAAGAATATAACTACTATAATACTGCTCCTATGTACAAGAATATAACTACTATAATACTGCCTCCTATGTACAAGAATATAACTACTATAATACTGCTCCTATGTACAAGAATATAACTACTATAATACTGCTCCTATGTACAAGAATATAACTACTATAATACTGCTCCTATGTACAAGAATATAACTACTATAATACTGCTCCCTATGTACAAGAATATAACTACTATAATACTGCTCCTATGTACAAGAATATAACTACTATAATACTGCCTCCTATGTACAAGAATATAACTACTATAATACTGCTCCTATGTACAAGAATATAACTACTATAATACTGCTCCTATGTACAAGAATATAACTACTATAATACTGCTCCTATGTACAAGAATATAACTACTATAATACTGCCTCCTATGTACAAGAATATAACTACTATAATACTGCTCCTATGTACAAGAATATAACTACTATAATACTGCCTCCTATGTACAAGAATATAACTACTATAATACTGCTCCTATGTACAAGAATATAAACTACTATAAATACTGCTCCTATGTACAAGAAGAATATAACTACTATAATACTGCCTCCTATGTACAAGAATATAACTACTATAATACTGCTCCTATGTACAAGAATATAACTACTATAATACTGCTCCTATGTACAAGAATATAACTACTATTAATACTGCCTCCTATGTACAAGAATATAACTACTATAATACTGCTCCTATGTACAAGAATATAACTACTATAATACTACCTCCTATGTACAAGAATATAACTACTATAATACTGCTCCTATGTACAAGAATATAACTACTATAATACTGCCTCCTATGTACAAGAATATAACTACTATAATACTGCCTCCTATGTACAAGAATATAACTACTATAATACTGCTCCTATGTACAAGAATATAAACTACTATAATACTGCTCCTATGTACAAGAAATATAACTACTATAATACTGCTCCTCCTATGTACAAGAATATAACTACTATAATACTGCCTCCTATGTACAAGAATATAAACTACTATAATACTGCTCCTATGTACAAGAATATAACTACTATAATACTGCTCCTATGTACAAGAATATAAACTACTATAATACTGCCTCCTATGTACAAGAATATAAACTACTATAATACTGCTCCTATGTACAAGAATATAACTACTATAATACTGCTCCTATGTACAAGAATATAACTACTATAATACTGCTCCTATGTACAAGAATATAACTACTATAATACTGCTCCTATGTACAAGAAATATAAACTACTATAATACTGCTCCTATGTACAAGAATATAACTACTATAATACTGCTCCTATGTTACAAGAATATAACTACTATAATACTGCTCCTATGTACAAGAATATAACTACTATAATACTGCTCCTATGTACAAGAATATAACTACTATAATACTGCTCCTATGTACAAGAATATAACTACTATAATACTGCTCCTATGTACAAGAATATAACTACTATAATACTGCCTCCTATGTACAAGAATATAACTACTATAATACTGCTCCTATGTACAAGAATATAACTACTATAATACTGCTCCTATGTACAAGAATATAACTACTATAATACTGCCTCCTATGTACAAGAATATAACTACTATAATACAGTATACTACACAATACAATACTATAGATAGTAGTAACAATGGCGCATGTGGTAACAGATTACCAGTGTAGATAACAATGTGTCTTGGACCAGAAAACCTGAATTCCACCTTCCCCTCAGACGCTTCTTATTTTCATTACTTGACGGCACGGTAAGACAAATATTTAATCTGGGATTGTGCGACGAGTTGAGGATTTTGGGTCGTGTTATTCTTAGTTCATAGTAATATTGGAAATGTCACTTTAAAACAATGAAGCTGTTGTAGCACAAATAAATAAACCCGCCTGAGGTGACATATGACTGTGTATAACAGACTCTGCTGTGTGTACCTTTACCAGTCAGACTGTGTAATGTTTTCCACGTATTTTTATTAATGAACATGATGAGTATGTCTGCACGCTGCCATGATTACTTTCCGTGACGTCTGACAGGTTGCTGGGCAACGCATCATCAGCGCCTCCTTAAATCTAGGCCCCTGTTATATCTGCTCTTGCAGACTCAGAACTAAACTTAAAGGGGTTTTCCAGGACTTTTATTGCTGATACTGATAATACTGATGACCTTTATGTAAGTAGAGGAGCGGCCCTGACAACCCAAAGGAATATCAAAACCCATTATTACTACCAAGCAACAGAATAACAATAAAGTTTCTGTAAACCAAGATATGTTCACTTTACAAATCTACAGTACTGTTTAGAGTACATACATTACTGATCCAGAGTTACATCCTGTATTATACTCCAGAGCTGCACTCACTATTCTGCTGGTGCAGTCACTGTGTACATACATTACTTATCCTGTACTGATCCTGAGTTACATCCTGTATTATACCCCAGAGCTGTACTCACTATTCTGCTGGTGGAGTCACTGTGTACATACATTACATTACTGATCCTGAGTTACATCTTGTATTATACTCCAGAGCTGCACTCACTATTCTGCTGGTGCAGTCACTGTGTACATACATTACTTATCCTGTACTGATCTTGAGTTACATCCTGTATTATACTCCAGAGCTGCACTCACTATTCTGCTGGTGCAGTCACTGTGTCCATACATTACTTATCCTGTACTGATCCTGAGTTACATCCTGTATTATACTCCAGAGCTGTACTCACTATTCTGCTGGTGCAGTCACTGTGTACATACATTACTTATCCTGTACTGATCCTGAGTTACATCCTGTATTATACTCCAGAGCTGCACTCACTATTCTGCTGGTGCAGTCACTGTGTACACACATTACATTACCTATCTTGTACTGGATAATACAGGATGTAACTCAGGATCAGTACAGGATAAGTAATGTAATGTATGGACACAGTGACTGCACCAGCAGAATAGTGAGTGCAGCTCTGGTTAATTTAATTCTATGTATAAACTACAAAAAATAACCCTTCATATACCAGCAGATTTGCCTTTCAGGGACCTGGGAAGACTGAGTGACAACCCTATGGGAACTTTAATGGTGTTAAGTATCTTTTGTTGTCACCCAGCTTTCTCAGAAGAAGCATGGAGCTGAAAATATTAAATACAAGAAGACTGATCACTAATATCCTGCTACGAGCGATCCTCCTGGGCTTCCATCTCCTTGGTGCTCTACTGACACAAGGAACGCAAACATTGAATCTTGGCTGCTTATAAAGCCATTAAGGACGTCTTACTGGTGCTCCGTACATGTCAGACTAACCAGCAAGAACCTGCCTCTAATCCGGTCAGATATCCAGCATCTGGTCAAGGGGAATAAGTGGAAAGATATATAAGTTCATGTTCCTCTTGTAATTCAAGAATGCCACGATGTTACCACGTCTGGCGGCCCACCAAACCTTCCCTTCTAGCATTGTGGTCCTGAAGCCAAATCTGACCTGGGACAACATCTGCGTGGAGTTCATATGTTTTATTTGAGCTATACTTAGTTTCAATGGCGGACATGCTGATGGTCACCAAGCTTTCCCAGAAACAGATAGAATTGATTTTTTTAGTTTCGGGACAACGCGTTTTAAGCCCCCCCTTTTCTAACCCTGCCCTTCCCTGCGTGCGCCCAATGTTTACAAGCCTAACCCAACATGTGTTCCTGGCAAATCCCGATCCCGAGGCGAGGCGTAGTTTAAAGTTACGACAAGAAAAACAAAAAAGATTTTTTCCCTTACACGGACGTCATCAGATTAAAAGTGTGCGAAAGACTGAAAAAGTTAAAAAAGGAAACCATCAAAACACGCGCCACCACCCAAACAAAGAATGAAGATAAAAATGCCACAACATATTTCGCTCATATACAGCAGGTTTTTCCAGATTTTAAGACCTGGCGGCAGGTCCGGGACGTCGGCGTGGAAGTGGTTAATGAGGTCCATTGTATAGAATTGGGGGGGGGGGAGTAAGAAGAAGGTGAAGTCAATGTAAAAGACCCTGTTAACAAAACAGTGACTACAATGCAAATGATAGCAGGGAATAAGTATTGCCACAACCTAAACTTCCTGCACACAACCTCCCCCACCCCAGGCACGGAGACACCCCCCCCCCCAGGGAACAACAAAAGGTTACAGAGCAACATGGATCCTGCAATCTCATCCCAGGACTCCCTAGAATTTGTATTATGGTACCCATGGTGGGCACTGGTGCCATGCTCTTGGCATAGGGTGGGGTAAGTTCTATGGCATGATATAAGGAGTTGCGGAGGTAGCAGCACAAATAGTTCCCTGTGCCAGGAGGTATTTTAGGGAGGGAAGGATATTTTAACAAGCTTGGAGCTACATGCCAACATACTCTGCCCACTGGAATTCTTGAGATGGAAAGGCATGGTACAGGGAGGGAAGGCCTCCCATACAAGTTAATGGGGAAGGAGGGGGGGTTAATACATATATATATATATATATATACAGATACAATGTATCAGTAATGAAATACTAATAAATAAACCAGGAGGGAGAGGCCTCTTCTTCCACACATCTCATGCAACAGGCCCCTGGGCATCTGCATGGTGGCAGAGTAGGTGAGGGTACCCCCCCTTATCTGCAGATGTGCATGTAAACATCCACCCCCAACCCACACACCCTAAAAAGGCAAAAGCCACCCACACTCACCCCCACTGGACTCTCTCTCTCCTTCTTGCAGGGGTCTTCTCTGTGCCAAGCAGGGTCTCCTGTGACTGTGTGCAGAGGGGGCAGGGAGGGTGCTCCTCTCCCCCCACCACCCCTCCCAGCTCAGGGTGAGACCTCAGAGGGCCACTGGTGAGAAGGGATCGGGTGACTATTGAGCCCCAGACAGGGCGGCAGGGAGATGTGAGGCAGCCAAGGGAAGGATGAGGGGAGGAGAGAAAGGGAGGAGGGGAGGGAGAAACAAGAGCCTGCAAGGAAGGGAGGGGGAGAGCAGGGAGGAGAAAGGGAGAGCCAGGGCTGGGGGTGGTGGTGGTGGTGGTGGGGTCCTGATTCCATACACCCCCCCTGGGGTGCCAGCCACACTGTACTGTTACTATGTATCAGATCCCAGGGCTACACTAGAGATAAGCTGATACATTGTATATAGTGAGGGATTAGAGGGCAGCGGAGCAATGTACACAGCATTATACTGTCACAGAAGAGGATTATAGGGGGGGGGGCACTTTGCATAAGGAGATATTATGTCAATACAGTATTACACTGAGCGAGGTTTGTATGCATGCCAGCTGTGGTGGAACTACAAGTCTCAGCATTACCAGGGCTAGAGCAGCCGATGTGCAGAGAGAATTGATCATTGTTGCATTGTGTCCATTATCAGAATGTGCTATGATAATAATAATAAATAATAAATAATAATATTAGTATTATTATATAATCATATGGAATATTGGTCGCTCTGTGTATCGCTGTAAAATGGCGCAAGTGACATCAGAACGACTAGCGAGGACAATTATCAGTGCACCTATGCAGAGGTAAGGACTCCCAGGGCAGTGCGTGTGCCCCAGTGCTGGGTGCCAGGGGTTGCCAACATCTCCCTCAGCCTTGCCCAGAGGATTTAGATGCAGGTCTATGGCAGAAAACGGAATCTTCGGCCCAGGTGACGGAAAGCCAGACCCTCCCCGCCGAGATTAATGTCCCTTTAAATTGGAAAGAGCTCCAGTTGGTGCTCGCGCTCTGGCAGGGCGGCCGGCAGCATTAATCCCCATCTGCTGTCCGATCGCTCACCAAGGTTACTCTGCCTTATCCAAACACGTTTTATAGGCCAATACCTTTACTTTTTGTAATTACTATTGAAACGACAAACACAATAAAACGTCTGGCGGGATGCAGACCATACGCCATTTTCATCGTGGCTTTGCTCATGCTGTATTTTCACTGAATAGGGGATTTAAGAACACCAGTTTACATTATGTGTCGCAGCAATTTGCACAAAATCTTTGAAAACCCTCCGATAAACCCCCACACTGTGTGAACTGGGCTCAAACGGGTTTACCCACGCCAGAAGGGGACCTACGACTGCCTACCAGGTGCATAAGTACGCGACGCCCCTAAGATTAATGTCTGCATCCCCTAGGGGGCATAGCTAGAGTGGTGCAGAGGTAGCAGCCTGGGTGCTTGAAGGGATCCAAATCCCTCTCTTCCATGTATTATAAATGGTATATGGTGGGGGGGCCCTGTTACCGATTTTGCTTTTGGGCCCAGATGCTACAAGCAACACCCACAAATATGTAGAATTGAATTAAACTTATAATTTCTTGCAATTTATGCCATACCAAGAACATATCCAGTCACTAAGCCTCGTAGACGAAATCTCAGCCTGTTGCCCCTAGCAACCAATCAGAGTGCAGGTTTCATTTTCTAAACTGCATTGGACAAATGTAAGCTGCTCTATGATTGGTTGCCATGGGTGACAAGGCCTCTTCTCATCTGAGGCCCACAAATATGTAGAATATAATTTCTTGCGGTTTTAGCCATAACAAGAAAATATGCAGTCACTAGAAGAACATCTCTAGACCTCAAGGACTAAATCCCAGCCTGTTGCCCCTAGAAACCAATCAGAGAGCAGCTCTCATGTTCTAAACTGCAGTGGAAAAATGTAAGCTGAACTCTGATTGGTTGCCATGGGTAACAAGGCCTCTTCTCCTCCAAGGCCCTGTGTCTGTGGCCAGCAATGGTTTCTCAACCTGGCTGCAGACATTAAGAAAAGTGAAAAATCTGCAACTTGATTTTAAAACAACAACTCCTCTGCCAACTTTTTTTTTGTTGGCTCTTGGTTCTATCTGTTTCCAGAAAAGCTGTGTCACAAACAATATGGCAGCCATTACAGGTTCCTCTCACCTGCATGGCATACCTGGTTATGTACCAGTATGGGGGTGTGGAGTGTATGGCTGCATGACTTGACAGATTCTGGGAAAGCTGGGTGACAACGCTTCTGCAGCAAAGATTGGCGACCATACTGGTTGTCAGACATAACGACTTTCTGAAACCCTCAGATCTATTCACATGAAGCACATGTATGGCACTGTGCTCATGTAAACAAAAGCCATGCGGCTCTCTCATCAGCTAACTGGTATGGATGACAGTAGATGTACTCCACCGATCAGGTATTATTGGGGTACCCTAAGCATAAGCCATCAATATTACCCGCTTTAGTATCTCTGCAAGAAAACAGTCATCTCATTATCTAATTTCTCCATTCATGCACAAAGCTGCCTTCAAAATTCCGCTGGTTGGAAACTAACAGCGGTTTAGCTCCACCCTCTGTCAGACATGTGACCTAACAGCTGAGCTCCCACAATCCACTGCTGTCTGATAACAGTAATCTAAAAACATTATTCATTTAGCTTTGAATGTGAATGGAGAAGAAATAATCATAATTCAAAATCAAAATTTTACACAGATTTTTACTGTAAATTTTCATTCCAAGGTGAATGTTCCCTTAAATTATCATCACTTTCCTATAAATGACAAGCAATTGACTCCCCGGAACCGAAAATGTGTATAATTCAAGTTATAATGGCATGAGGGTGAGTGGGTGGTCTCTCGGGAGCCCCCAGACCATCATTAGCCTCTTTTTATTTCCTCACTTCCCAGACAATGGAGAATGACAGTGGGAAGACGTCGCCAGCAGTCTGAACTAATGGAAATATAATAAAATCAGACAGCGGAGGCCGGGGAGATGCTGGAGCTGCCGCGCCGACCTCCTGGTCACTCTGCGAATGGGAGCTCGAGAGAATTTGATAAAAGGTTTGTGGTTATAAAGTGATCCGGTTAGGGGGCACTTAGGGGCCAGAAGATTCGCTATCAAACAGCTGCGCCCCTCAAGGGTTTAATGACAGACATGATGGAGGGCCAACAGCATGGCCCAGTCTGTTATTGGTGTGTCAGACACATGGCCTGTGCTGTATGCTAAAACCCACGACCACAGGAATGTGTCCGAAATTATTTACTTAATTATCACTTTAACTCTTGCATTGCAATTCGCTTTGTTCACTGTGTGGCACTATTAAGTTTTATGTATTCACTGTGTGGCATTATTATATGGTGGCACTATTACGTGTTGACTGTATCCATTATTATATGGTGGCACTATTATGTATTCACCGTGTGGCACTATTATGTTTTCACTGTGTTGCATTATTATATAGTGGCACCATTATGTGTTCACTGTATGGCACTATGATATGATGGCACTATTTTGTATTTTCTATGTGGTACTATTATATGGTGGCGGTGTTAAAGGTTCACTGTGTGGCACTGTTATATGGTGGCACTATTTACTGTTCACTGTGTGGTATTATATGGTGGCACTATTTACTGTTTACTGTGTGGTATTATATGGTGGCACTATTTACTGCTCACTGTGTGGTATTATATGGTGGCACTATTATCTGTTCACTGTGTGGCACTATTTTGTGTTTTCTCTATGGTACTATTATATGGTGGCAGTGTTATAGGTTCACTGTGTGGCACTGTTATATGGTGGCACTATTATGTTTTCACTGTGTGACACTATTATGTGTTCACTGTGTGGCACTGTTATATGGTGGCACTATTATGTGTTCACTGTGTAACACTATTATGTGTTCACTGTGTGGCACTGTTATATGGAGGCACTATTATGTTTTCACTGTGTGGCACTGTTATATGGTGGCAATATTATGTGTTTACTGTGTGGCACTATTATGTTTTCACTGTGTAACACTATTATGTGTTCACTGTGTGGCACTGTTATATGGTGGCACTATTATGTGTTTACTGTGTGACACTATTATGTGTTCACTGTGTGGCACTGTTATATGGTGGCACTATTATGTGTTCACTGTGTGGCACTGTTATATGGTGGCACTATTATGTGTTCACTGTGTGGCACTGTTATATGGTGGCACTATTATGTGTTCACTGTGTGGCACTGTTATATGGTGGCACTATTATGTGTTCACTGTGTGGTACTTTCATTCATTCGCTATATGGCACTATGGTGATTCCAGAGGTGCAGCCCAGGGTAAAGTCATTGTGTAGCGCTGTGTCCCCGGGAACTGCACACATGTTATCCAATCAGATGCAGGCTTTACCACCCAAATGCTTGGGGCCACAGAGATCAGGGGCCCCACTAGTGGCAACAAGCAGGTAGCTGAAAAAATAGCTAAACCAGTGTTGGACATACCGCCTCCGCAGTCCTGCATCTATCTGAGGATCTGCAGAATCGGGGGTGAGTGGATATGGACATCTCAGGTCAGCTACAAGGGGCACATCCTCAGCATCACTCCTCTGACCACAGCCCCCCCTGTACCGGGCATCTCAGGGACATGTCAGGTACATAGCACATGCCAGGTCACCTTTTAGGGCCCGTCTGTGTTTATAGAGAAGCTTCTATTACCTCTTTCCACATTATGGGATTTAGGATAACGTAATCCCCAGCGAGAGAAAAACCAGGCCGGGTCCAGGCTGTAAACACCGCTAGAAGATGGGCTTAGCGGATCTAACCCGAGCCACAATGTATGGAATAGTTTCCAGGGTTTACTTTGGCGAATCTAACCTCTGTCCTGTGCAATACTCACATTAGCTTGGGAAGCTGAGATATGGGGAGCTGTTCGCTGGGGTTTTCAGATGACTAGCACCTTGTCCATGTGACACCCCTAAAGCTGGCCGTACACATTAAAAGGGCATCTGTCAGCAGTTTTGTCCCTATGACACTGCCTGACCTGTTACATGTGCACTTGGCAGCTGAAGGCATCTGTGTTGTTCCCATGTTCATATGTGCCCGCATTACTGAGAAATATGATGTTTAAATATATGCAAATGAGCCTCTAGGTGCAATGAGTGTCTTACGAAATCTCCAACACCACAGTTATGTATAAGGGGTGCTCAGATGGGGTGCACCGAGGGAAAGCGTCGGACGGCTGACCATTGCTGGTGCAAGCAGCAATGCTGCTTCTGGGCGATAATCTTAATCTCTGTCCTTGCTCCCCCCTCCACAGATAAAGCGAGCAGTAACGTCATCACATTCCTTTAATCTGGACAAGGTTGCCACCACCATACATTGCATATCTGCGCACAATCAGCTCCCTGGCCCAGGAACCAACTGATATATCTGCGCACACTCAGCTTCCCGTCCTAGGAATTCACAGATATATCTGCGCACACTCATCTCCCCAGCCCAAGAACCTACAGATATATCTGCGCACACTCAGCTTCCCGTCCTAGGAATTCACAGATATATCTGCGCACACTCATTTCCCCAGGAACCCATAGATATATCTGCGCACACTCAGCTCCCCAGGAATCCATAGATATATCTGTGCACACTCAGCTCCTTGGTCCAGAAACCCACAGATATATCTGTGCACACTCAGCTCCCTGGCCCAGGAACCCACAGAGATATCTGCGCACACTCAGCTCCCTGGCCTAGGAACCCACAGATATATGTGCGCACACTCAGCTTCCCAGCACAGGAACTCATAGATATATCTGCGCACACTCAGCTCCCCAGGAACCCATAGATATATGTGCGCACACTCAGCTTCCCAGCACAGGAACTCATAGATATATCTGCGCACACTCAGCGCCCCGGCCCAGAAACCCACAGATATATCTGCGCACACTCAGCTCCCCAGGAACCCATAGATATATGTGTGCACACTCAGCTCCCCGGTCCAGAAACCCACAGATATATCTGTGCACACTCAGCTCCCCGGCCCAGGAACCCACAGATATATCTGTGCTCACTCAGCTCCCTGGCCCAGGAACCCACAGATATATCTGTGCTCACTCAGCTCCCTGGCCCAGGAACTCACAGATATATCTGCGCACACTCAGCTCCCTGGCCCAGGAACCCACAGATACATCTGTGCACACTCACCTTCCCCGGCCCAGGAACCCACAGATATATCTGTGCACACTCAGCTCCCCGGCCCAGGAACTCACAGATATATCTGCGCACACTCAGCTCCCTGGCCCAGGAACCCACAGAGATATCTGCGCACACTCAGCTCCCCGGCCTAGGAACTCACAGATATATCTGCGCACACTCAGCTCCCCAGCCCAGGAACCCACAGATATATCTGCGCACACTCAGCTCCCCAGCCCAGGAACCCACAGATATATCTGCGCACACTCAGCTCCCCGGCCCAGGAAGCCAAAAATAAAAGGCTTCTCACACAATGAGACAGAAATAATCGAGATTGCATGGACTGAAGAAAGGCGGTCTATACAATCTCTATGGAGCTGGATGTACTGTAACTCATCCCTTGCACTCCTTTGATGTTCTTCTATGTCTACCTGATCCATTCACATCACAGATCCCCCAGGGAGCGACGGCCTGAGGGAGTACACCATGACACAACATCTTATCAGGGCCACTACCACTCCCATCCTCTGCCCCTGCTCCTTAGGGGCTTACTGCAGTTACACCCAGCTTTACCCTTATTTGTAGACTGTTAGCAATGCATTCATAAACTTCCAGTAGGAATAATAGAGGAACGATACAACATAGAGCCATAAGAAAAGATGCTTCAGAATTGTTAATTCATGGGGAATGCAAGTGACTACTAATCCAGACATGTCAGGAGAGGGGAGAGGTCCCCTTTAAGACAAATCTGCACAAATGCTGCTCCAGAGCTGCCCTCCTGATAGGACACTGAAACCATATAGAGCTGAGCCTTCTGGTCACCCGGTCACCGACCAGTGAACACAGACACGTTCCTGCCCTGTCTTCCTGCCTTCTCTGTCTTTTCATCTTAGCTGCAGCGATAAGTGCACAATGGGAAGGGATCTACAGTAGGTTAGAAAAGCCCACCTGACCGTCCACGTCCACCCTGGCAGCTGGCAATGCAAATATCATAGGTGTAACCTATGTTATTTGACACAGCATTGGCTTTTGTCATCAATGCCCTCTGGTGTCAGCCTGCATTCACTTTTTGCTTCACTTGCCCAGTAGTACCAGCCTGTATATTGGGGTTACTGGTAAGTAAGAGGTTAATGCATCCAGAGTACTGGGCATGGGACCTGCGTCTGGGAATGCAGCCTATAGGCGGGTGGGCATTCATGGCCAATACAGGACTGCGTACCATTCATGTGTCTGAGATCCGTGCCACCCACCTGGGTCTCTTCCTCCTTCCCTTCTTTGTCCATTTACAGGGCTGCCCTCGGCTTCTGACAGATTAACCAGATGCCCAATTAGTCTCTGGCGTAACCAGGAATCATGGGCAGTCCTGGCGGCGTGCCCAGTCTCTTGTCCACTGCCAGCTTATCTATAGTGCAGGAAGATGGAAGTCTGGAACCCGACGATGCCTCAGGAAGACCAATTATTTCTCTCTCTTCCTTCCTGACACCCCCTTACAAAAAAAAAAAAAACCTGAGTCACCCCCATCTGCGCTGGCAACTTGTGGAGCCTCTTTCTACAGCTCGGACCATACGGAAGCCTCCAGGAATGACCGGGGAGGGTCCACAATGACCCCTGTGTAGGGCCCGCTTTCACATGATGTCACCTGCTCCCTGAGGCTGCTGTGATGATGGCATCTTATTATTATCTGCCCCCCCCCCAACCACAGTTTCATAGATAATCCTTTATATTCAAGGTCTATAGCTCTGCTCATCCTCCACCAACTGACTCAAGAATAGAATGCTAGAAATACAGTGAAGACCGACACAAGTGGAACAGCAGGAGCAAACAGTTTGGACAAGAGACATTTCAACTCTGACATCTGATCTAACATGGCAAAAGATCTAGTGACGGTCACAAATATAGAACAAGTATATACAGCCCACGGCGTAACACTGCGCACGGCCTTTTATATTTACACATCAGGTACTCACCGTTTTCAAGATCTCTGCTTGCTGGGAACCTGTCCTGATCATTATATAGATTAATATGACAAGAGTCCAGTGATACTGCTTAATGGGACATCATCAGTGCGTTGGCATCAATTCATGTGATAGTATCAATACAGTGACATCATCGAATGTGACATCATCAGACCAGTGACATCACTTCAGGACCTCAACAGTGCATTGTTCTTAAAAGGGCCACATGGCAGTGAGTGATACCAGGTTGTCCACTTTCAGAGGGCCCTTTAGTTTTCACAGGTTTTTTTGCCTTTTTTCATGTTTATTTGCAGATTTTTTAGCATTCTTCATTGAATACTTATAACAGGCATTTTTTTTGCAGCATATTGTGCGGTATATTTAACCTTTTTTTTAACGGTATACTCAGAACAGCCATTTTTCAGCTTCGTTTTTGAACGCTCAGATTCCTATTGAAAACAATGTCTGAAAAAGAAATACCATACCTGCTGCATACTGCCTTTTGACAAAAATGTAAAAAAACTGAAAACAAAGTCATGGGAAAAAAAAAAGAAAACTTTTTTTGTGGTGAATTTCATAATGAACACCTGACCTCATAAAAAAAAAAGAAAACCCTAAAAAACTATGTGAAAAACAACATTAAAAATTGCTACAAAACCCCCCCACTAAAAACGCTGGGGAAAAACACCACTTAAAAAATAATGCTAAAAAAAATGCTGCAAAAAAACATGAGTAAAAAAACACTGTGAAAAACACCATTAAAAATTATGTTAAAAAAACCGACACAAAGAAATGCTGCAAAAAACATCAGAACAATGGGGAAAACACCACAAAAAACGCTGTGAAAAAGACCACTAAAAATGGTGCTAAAAAAATAACTAAAAATGCAGTAAAAACATCAGTAATAGAACAGTGTGAAAAACAGCAGTAAAAAACACTGTGGAAAAACAGCAGTAAAAAAAACTGTTAAAAGCACCACTAAAAAAACAACGCTAATAAAAAACACAAAAAAAATGCTACAAAAAACAACAGTAAATAAGCAATGTGAAAGACACCACTAAAAAACGCTGAGAAAAACACCACAAAAAATGCTGCAAAATACACCACAAAAAAAAACTGTGAAAAGTACCAATAAAAAAAAAACTATGAAAAAAAATATAATAATATAATAAGTCGGACCAGCCTCACTGGGTTTCTTGGCATTACAATGCTGACGGCCTCTTATTACACTGACACACTGTATACATGTCGTATTGAATATAATCAGGACAGATTTTGAACTGTTGCAAATGACTGTTCCATTCACTGACAGGATAGCAGAGATCTTGATAACAGTGAGGAATGGCAACGTATCTTAGAAAGTTGCAGAAGTTTTCAATGGTTAAGCTTTATTGAGTCGTGAATGGGAAACTTACCAATGATCTGTCCATAAAAAGTTTAGTCTGTCAATGATCGAAAACTGAGGTTGGTGCGGCTGCGGAAGATCAGCGAGAAGAATAATGGCGACACTCACCGTCCTCAGCGTCCAGCACATGCCTCGTGAAGTGCCTGTCTATACTTAGCTCAGTACCTTGTATCCTCAGAGGTGACAGCTGCCTTCGACTTGTCAGGCCATGTCGTGTGACCCGGCAGCCAGGGACGTGCGCAGGCCACCACTGTCCCTACCTGGGAAAAGCCTGACAAAAAAAAAGCAAAAAATAACTGCAGCAAAACATCAAGCTGAAGAACTATCACTCACCATGTCAACCCAGAGCAACCACAGGAAGCAATGTGGCTACATCTGTCAGCGGTCGCAGGGGCGCGCCCCCTCAAAGCCTACAATTTGTGTCTCCACTCACACGTCAGTTGTCACTCTTTCAGACAGGGCCTGTGACCTATAAACATAAGCAAATTATTTTGCAAATTCATGTATGAGATCTTCTGCTTCCGTCAACATGTACAAGAGCGACTCCCTATGAAATCCAAACATTTTCCCTCATGGAATATGAACTTTTATGGTTATCCTACATTACATACAATATAGAACATACTGCCTTTAATACTGCCTCCTATGTACAAGAATATAACTACTAAAATACTGCTCCTATGTACAAGAATATAACTACTATAATACTGCTCCTATGTACAAGAATATAACTACTATAATACTGCTCCTATGTACAAGAATATAACTACTATAATACTACTCCTATGTACAAGAATATAACTACTATAATACTACTCTTATATACAAGAATATAACTACTATAATACTGCTCCTATGTACAAGAATATAACTACTATAATACTGCTCCTATGTACAAGAATATAACTACTATAATACTGCTCCTATGTACAAGAATATAACTACTATAATACTACCTCCTATGTACAAGAATATAACTACTATAATACTGCTCCTATGTACAAGAATATAACTACTATAATACTGCTCCTATGTACAAGAATATAACTACTATAATACTGCTCCTATGTACAAGAATATAACTACTATAATACTGCTTCCTATGTACAAGAATATAACTACTATAATACTGCTCCTATGTACAAGAATATAACTACTATAATACTGCTCCTATGTACAAGAATATAACTACTATAATACTACCTCCTATGTACAAGAATATAACTACTATAATACTGCTCCTATGTACAAGAATATAACTACTATAATACTGCTCCTATGTACAAGAATATAACTACTATAATACTGCTCCTATGTACTAAGAATTATAACTACTATAATACTGCTCCTATGTACAAGAATATAACTACTATAATACTGCCTCCTATGTACAAGAATATAACTACTATAATACTGCTCCTATGTACAAAAAATATAACTACTATAATACTGCCTCCTATGTACAAGAATATAACTACTATAATACTGCTCCTATGTACAAGAAATATAACTACTATAATACTGCTCCTATGTACAAGAATATAACTACTATAATACTGCTCCTATGTACAAGAATATAACTACTACTATAATACTGCTCCTATGTACAAGAATATAACTACTATAATACTGCTCCTATGTACAAGAATATAACTACTATAATACTGCTCCTATGTACAAGAATATACTACTATAATACTGCTCCTATGTACATATAACTACTATAATACTGCTCCTATGTACAAGAATATAACTACTATAATACTGCTCCTATGTACAAGAATATAACTACTATAATACTGCTCCTATGTACAAGAATATAACTACTATAATACTGCTCCTATGTACAAGAATATAACTACTACTAATACTGCTCCTATGTACAAGAATATAAACTACTATAATACTGCTGCTATGTACAAGAATATAACTACTATAATACTACCTCCTATGTACAAGAATATAACTACTATAATACTGCTCCTATGTACAACAATATAACTACTATAATACTGCCTCCTATGTACAAGAATATAACTACTATAATACTGCTCCTATGTACAAGAATATAACTACTATAATACTGCTTCCTATGTACTAAAATATAACTACTATAATACTGCTCCTATGTACAAGAATATAACTACTATAATACTGCTCCTATGTACAAGAATATAACTACTATAATACTGCTCCTATGTACAAAAATATAACTACTATAATACTGCTCCTATGTACAAGAATATAACTACTATAATTACTGCTTCTATGTACAAGAATATAACTACTATAATACTGCTCCTATGTACAAGAATATAACTACTATAATACTGCCTCCTATGTACAAGAATATAACTACTATAATACTGCTCCTATGTACAAGAATATAACTACTATAATACTGCTGCTATGTACAAGAATATAACTACTATAATACTGCCTCCTATGTACAAGAATATAACTACTATAATACTGCTCCTATGTACTAGAATATAACTACTATAATACTCCATCCTATGTACAAGAATATAAACTTACTATAATACTGCTCCTATGTACAAGAATATAACTACTATTAATACTGCCTCCTATGTACAAGAATATAACTTACTATAATACTGCCTCTATGTACAAGAATATAACTACTATAATACTGCTCCTATGTACAAGAATATAACTACTATAATTACTGCTGCTATGGTACAAGAATATAACTACTATAATACTGCCTCCTATGTACAAGAATATAACTACTATAATACTGCTCCTATGTACTAGAATATAACTACTATAATACTCCATCCTATGTACAAGAATATAACTACTATAATACTGCTCCTATGTACAAGAATATAACTACTATAATACTGCTCCTATGTACAGAATATAACTACTATAATACTGCCTCCTATGTACAAGAATATAACTACTATAATACTGCTCCTATGTACAAGAATATAACTACTATAATACTGCCTCCTATGTACAAGAATATAACTACTATAATACTGCTCCTATGTACAAGAATATAACTACTATAATACTGCTCCTATGTACAAGAATATAACTACTATAATACTGCCTCCTATGTACAAGAATATAACTACTATAATACTGCTCCTATGTACAAGAATATAACTACTATAATACTGCCTCCTATGTACAAGAATATAACTACTATAATACTGCTCCTATGTACAAGAATATAACTACTATAATACTGCTCCTATGTACAAGAATATAACTACTATAATACTGTCCTATGTACAAGAATATAACTACTATAATACTGCTCCTATGTACAAGAATATAACTACTATAATACTGCCTCCTATGTACAAGAATATAACTACTATAATACTGCTCCTATGTACAAGAATATAACTACTATAATACTGCTTCCTATGTACAAGAATATAACTACTATAATACTGCTCCTATGTACAAGAATATAACTACTATAATACTGCTCCTATGTACAAGAATATAACTACTATAATACTGCTCCTATGTACAAGAATATAACTACTATAATACTGCCTCCTATGTACAAGAATATAACTACTATAAATACTGCTCCTATGTACAAGAATATAACTACTATAATACTGCCTCCTATGTACAAGAATATAACTACTATAATACTGCTCCTATGTACAAGAATATAACTACTATAATACTGCTCCTATGTACAAAGAATATAACTACTATAATACTGCTCCTATGTACAAGAATATAACTACTATAATACTGCTCCTATATGTACAAGAATATAACTACTATAATACTGCCTCCTATGTACAAGAATATAACTACTATAATACTGCTCCTATTACAAGAATATAACTACTATAATACTGCCTCCTATGTACAAGAATATAACTACTATAATACTGCTCCTATGTACAAGAATATAACTACTATAATACTGCTCCTATGTACAAGAATATAACTACTATAATACTGCTCCTATGTACAAGAATATAACTACTATAATACTGCTCCTATGTACAAGATTATAACTACCTATAATACTGCCTCCTATGTACAAGAATATAACTACTATAATACTGCCTCCTATGTACAAGAATATAACTACTATAATACTGCTCCTATGTACAAGAATATAACTACTATAATACTGCTCCTATGTACAAGAATATAACTACTATAATACTGCCTCCTATGTACAAGAATATAACTACTATAATACTGCCTCCTATGTACAAGAATTATAACTACTATAATACTGCTCCTATGTACAAGAATATAACTACTATAATACTGCCTCCTATGTACAAGAATATAACTACTATAATACTGCTCCTATGTACAAGAATATAACTACTATAATACTGCCTCCTATGTACAAGATATAACTACTATAATACTGCTCCTATGTACAAGAATATAACTACTATAATACTGCTTCCTATGTACAAGAATATAACTACTATAATACTGCCTCCTATGTACAAGAATATAACTACTATAATACTGCTCCTATGTACAAGAATATAACTACTATAATACTGCCTCCTATGTACAAGAATATAACTACTATAATACTGCTCCTATGTACAAGAATATAACTACTATAATACTCCCTCCTATGTACAAGAATATAACTACTATAATACTGCTCCTATGTACAAGAATATAACTACTATAATACTCCTCCTATGTACAAGAATAAAACTACTATAATACTGCTCCTATGTACAAGAATATAACTACTATAATACTGCTCCTATGTACAAGAATATAACTACTATAATACTGCCTCCTATGTACAAGAATATAACTACTATAATACTGCTCCTATGTACAAGAATATAACTACTATAATACTGCCTCCTATGTACAAGAATATAACTACTATAATACTGCCTCCTATGTACAAGAATATAACTACATAATACTGCTCCTATGTACAAGAATATAACTACTATAATACTGCCTCCTATGTACAAGAATATAACTACTATAATACTCCCTCCTATGTGCAAGAATATAACTACTATAATACTGCTCCTATGTACAAGAATATAACTACTATAATACTGCCTCCTATGTACAAGAATATAACTACTATAATACTCCCTCCTATGTACAAGAATATAACTACTATAATACTGCCTCCTATATACAAGAATATAACTACTATAATACTGCTCCTATGTACAAGAATATAACTACTATAATACTGCTCCTATGTACAAGAATATAACTACTATAATACTGCTCCTATGTACAAGAATATAACTGCTATAATACTGCCTCCTATATACAAGAATATAACTACTATAATACTGCTCCTATGTACAAGAATATAACTACTATAATACTGTTCCTATGTACAAGAATATAACTACTATAATACTGCTCCTATGTACAAGAATATAACTACTATAGTACTGCTCCTATGTACAAGAATATAACTACAATGGTTTATGGGATAGAAATGATGAAATATTATATTTTATGACTGTGAATAAAGGAATTATTTCCATTAAAAATCTTTCCCTCTGGACACGTTTTATTCTGTCCCCACATCCTGTGTATGCAGATGTAGTAAGTACACCAGGAGTCCCAACTATGAAGCGCTAGAGGACAAACGAAGACATTTAGTTGTGCCAGGACTTGTCCTCCACCTACGTGCACTGAACAGACCGTTTCCCATTCTCTGCCAACTTTTATTTCTACTGGAAGAGTGGTTACTACATTGTGATGTCATCTAGGACCACAGGGAGCATCTGTTTATGAGTCAACATTAGATTCTTGGCAACATCAGTTCTCAAAAAGCCACTGATAACCCTGAGATGTTAAGTACCTCCTATACCAAAAAGTGGTGGTAGGGTTGTCAAGAGAGTCAAGAGCTTTCTAGGTCAAAGTTGGGTTGACCCCCATATGGAATCGTACATGATTAGATTATGTGTGAAGTGATCATGGTAAGTCATGATAAATTCATTTAATCTGGATCCCTACTGTGCTTGTGTCACTGTCTTCTATCTACCTTATATCCATCCAAGAAAGTCGTGCTGGAAGATCAAGAGATTGGAGAGGTCTTGTTGGAAAAAGTGGAAGAGGTCATATTACAATATCAGGAAGCGAAAGAGGTTGGAAGATAAAAAACTGTTGGAAATCACACTGGAAGATTGATGAGTTAAGGAGGTCATGTTGGAAGATTGAGAACTGGAAAATGTCATGATGGAAAATAGAGAGGTGGAAGAATTCAGTTTGGAAGAAAAGGAAGTGAAAGAGGTCATATTGGAAGATTGAGAACTGGAAGAGTTCATGTTGGAAGTTAGAGAGCTGAAAGAAGTCATTTTGTAAGATCGACAGGTTAAAGGAGTCATGTTGAAAGACAGAGAGATGGTCAGTGTCATGTTGGAAGATTGAGACCAGGACAAGGTGATGTTGAAAAACTGAGAGCTGCACAATGTCATGTTGGAAGATTGAGACCAGGACAAGGTCATGTTGAAAAACTGAGAGCAGCACAATGTCATGTTGGAAGATTGAGAGCAGGAAGAGGTTATGTTGAAAGACTGGGAGGTGGAAGATGTACTCTTGGATGATCGAGAGATTTGCGAGGAGTCATGTTGGAAGATTGAGAGATAGAAGAGGTTGTGTTAAAATTTAGGGCTGGAAGAAGTCATGTTAGAAGATTAGGAGGTGGGAGTGGTCATGTTGGAAAATAGAGAGCTGGGAGAAGTAATTCAGGAAGATTGGGAGATGGAAGAGATCATGGAAGATCTTGAGGTGGAAGAAGTAATTTGTTGGAAGATTCTGAGGTGCAGAGGTCTTTCCAGAGAACCTGTGTGTTATCATTTTGAGAGGTCTTTTTGGTTAATGCTTTAGTGGCTGTAGGCAAAATTAGGTCATTTTAAAGAACTCATAGAGATGGGAGAAATTAGTAGGTCCCCAAGGAACAGGGTCATGTTCGAGGGTTTTCAAAGGTCTCAAAGTTGAAAGACAATATGATAATGCTTCTGTAAGTAGAACAGACAATGATGAGAAGGTCTTTATGTTTTTGGGTCTTCATACTTGAGGATTTATAGGTAGAACTGATGTCAGACTCTTCTAAACCACATCTGTTCCCATATGACAGTGTGTGTAGACAGCGTCTATCCCCTGTTGTACGTTTCCCCCCCGTTGTGCTCTCAGCAAGTTCCTGCAATCAAGTCCTAACAATGGCTGCTTTCAGATGACTGCACTTGGTGAATTACAAATGAGTGTGACAATGGATGCCAGTGTGATTACACCTCCCCCCGGGCATATACTCACTCTGGGTGTGTCACTCAGGAGACACTCTCAATCCTCCGTGGGCCGCACTGCTCCATCACAACAATAGAGGGAGCAGGTGTGCCGCATTCCTGGGTGCTTCAAGGTAAACAGATTACCTGGAGAAGAGTCCACGTAACTTAACCCTTTCAGGGCCAGCGCTACAATCACTTATATAACTTACCTGATTTCAATAAACAAATTAAAGGGGAATTCATAGAGATAGGTCACAAATTAGCTAGGGCAACAAAGTCATATGAAGGGTGTCTCTAGAGAACCCAGTACCATGTCTACCATGCTCAAGGCTGCCATCTTCTGGTCACCACAGCCAGCCATGGTAACCCCTTCTCCACGTCCCTTCTGGTCTCTAGCCCTTCTTCAGTTGCGCTCTCCTTAGCAGGAGATGTATATGCTTCTAGGGCTACTGTGCCATCTCAGTAGCATACATTCAGGAGGTTATCTATGCCTCTTCTTATGCACTTACTAATCGTCGATCACCTGCTGCAGCCGTGGCTGCAGCATGCCTTTATTCGGTGCTCACCCCCAGCAGAGAGCTCATGCCACTCCTGACCACTTTCCACTGCTGCCGCCATATCCTCCCAGAGAAGAGAATGGCAAAGCTGCCCAGCTTTTCCTCAAAACGATCACTCTTCATAAGGTGGCTTTGGGCCCCTGCCTTCCAAACAGACCCCAACCGTTCAAATGAACCAAACCTAGATCACTATAGGGTACTACTATGGTGTCCAGTTCTATAGAACCACCCAGGTCCGGGTGTTGCAGATTAGAATGTGGCCATATTATGGAAAGGTTTAGTTACAACCCTTACTGGATCATATTGGTTGTCAGTTGTCACCCAGCTTTTTTCTAGATCTAAGAAATGGCTGAATCGGAGGTTAAAGAACTTGAGGATGGTTCTGAGATTTAAATTTACTGTGAATTTTTGGATCTCCATGATGGAGATCTTCTGGATCCAGAGATGTGACATCCTGTACTATCCAGCTCTCCAGGCCCCTAGTTTAGATCACATTAGGTGACACATAAGTCGCACATTGATGGCGCACATCACTTAGCACCGCCGTAGGTCACCGGGCCTCAGCTGGTTGCACCCTCCAGGGATCTGTACACATCTGATCTCCTGCATTATTCAAACACATCATTAGCTGCTAAGATCATTCACTTACTGTCAGGATAAGCCCAAAGGACCCTGAGGCCAACACATGACATCATGTTTTTAGCAGCGCTCAGATCATTCATTATTATTAGATTATTTATCGGTTGAGAAAATGGAAAAAAAATTAACGTTGCAATCAGTGTCCTCTCTGGAGATGATGGTGGAGGTGACGCGACATCATATTACTGCCGTCCATCATTGATGCCATCGGAAGTATGGGTCTGGTTTCCATAAATGTTGTAAGAAGATACTTTTTCTTAATATGCAAATTAGACCTTTGGTGCAAAGAGGGCGTCACCGTTGCTCTTGTTGCACCCAAGCTCCACTCTTTTATGTGGCCAGCCCCTCCATGGTTGCTTTGTTTGATGGAGTCAGACAGTGGTAAAGCAGCGAGGGAGGGTCTGGCCACAGAAAGTAGTGGAGCTTGGGTGCAACAAAAGCAATGGTGACTCCCTCAGTGCACCAAAGGCACCTAATTTGCATATTAGGAAAAAGTATCAACTCGAGAATGGAGCCTCGGATCTACAAAACAAAAACAGCGTTTTAGTCATGAGAACCACAGCCATGTCTCTATGCAGCCGGATAGGGAGGTCACTGGTGACAGATCGTGTTATTATTTGGGCACTTGTGCGGTGGCGGTTTGTTATTATTATGTATACTTTGCACAGATGTGGGTGCAATATGGCAGTATTATACAGGTGCTATATTGTATTATTAAGTGGGCACAGTGTTTCAGAATTATTCCCAGTACTATGTAATCATTGTTTTGCATTATTATGAGAGTACTATATTGTGGTATTATGTGGACACTGTATTGCAGTATTATGTAGAGTTACAAGTTAGTATTATATGGACACTGTATTGCAGTATTATGTAGAGTTACAAATTAGTATCATGTGGGCACAGTATTGCAGTATTATGGAGAGATTCAAGTTAGTATCATGTGGGCACAGTATTGCAGTATTATGGAGAGATTCAAGTTAGTATCATGTGGGCACAGTATTGCAGTATTATGGAGAGTTGAAGTTAGTATTATGTGGGCACAGTATTGTGGAACTATTTCCTGTACTATGTAGTCACTGTCTTGCATATATGAACACTGTATTATGTGGACACTGTATTGAAGTATTATGTAGAAATGTAAGTATTATGTGGGCGCTGTATTGTAGTATTATGTACCGTAGGCATTGCATTACAGAACCGCATAGGTAATGTACTGCAGCAATATGAAGTTGCCGCATTACAGTATTATTTGAACCATGTATTGCAGTATTTTATAGACATTGAAGTACAGTACGATTTAGGAATTAAATTGAGTATTATGTTGGCATTTTATTACAGTACTATGTACAGCCTGTATTACAATGCTATGTGGACACTGTATTGCGGTTTTATGTGAACACCTTAATGCAGTATAGACAGAATCCATATTGTCCAGGGGAGAACTATTTCTCCTTGTGGAAAGTGCCTAGTAGGCGTAAGGAGGCTTATAGGTCATGCAGAGCTCCAGCTGCAGGACAGGAGCATGTTTCCAATTTATTATGAATCATATCCATAAAAAATAGATATTCATAGAGTCTGGAAGGGATGAGTGCAGATCCCTGAATTCACATGACAGCACATGGCTATAATACCATGGAAAATAACTGGGCGAAAGGCTGGTAAGTCGCTGGCAAAAATGCCAAGATCTCTGGGAGCAGCAGCTTGAGGTTTGCCATAGGTAAAGATTGAAGAATGGATCAGACAGCTCACTCTAGTGGCCAGACCTAGCAACTGCATGTGTTTTATATATCTCTTATCTTATCTCTCATCTCTTATACATATAAAAATGAATTTCTGTCTGTCTGTTCTTTATGCACAGCCAAATGACTGCACCGATCTACACCAAATTTGGCACATATGTACATCAGGTGTCAAGGGTCTCCGCTCTCTAGGCCGCACTGTTCCTGAGATAATCCCAAAAATGTATAAGCCAGTTTCACTCACATTTTAACTGACTCTTATTATCCGATAGAAGCTCCCAGGTCCTCCAGACTTGACATACACAGTTATACCAGGTTTCTTCACTGTTAGAGCTCACTGTTAAGGGGGCGTAGTGCAGTGGAGGTCATTGTTAAGGGGCGAGGAGCTATGGATGTCACTTTTTAAGGGGTCAGGGTGCTGTGAAAGTGTTATATTAAGGAGACAGGGTGCAGTGGAGGTCTTATATTAAGGAGGCGTGGTACAGTGGGGGGTCACTCTTAAAGGGGAGGTGCCCTGTGTAGGTTAATGTTAAGGGGGTGGGCCACTGTGCAGGGCACTCCGGAGTCACAGTTAAGGGTGCGAGCCACTGTGAAGGTCACTGTTAATGGGGCAGTTTGCTGTGGAGGTCACTGTTACAAGGGTGAGCCGCTGTAGGGGTCACTGCTAAGAGGGCGGTCTGCTGTGGAGGTCAATGTTAAGGGGTAGGTCATTGTGGAGAGTCACTGTAAAAGGTGCAGGTCACTGTTAAAGGGGTTCTGCAGTTCTTTAAAATTGATGATCTATCCTCTGGATAGATCATCAGCGTCTGATCAGCCGATCCAGTCGATCAGCTGTTTGAGAAGGCAGGGGCGCTGCAGGAGCGCTGCGGCCTTCTTTGTGTTTTCCTCAGGCCCAGTGACGTCACGACTAGTATCACTGGCCTGGGCGGAGCTAAGCTCTGTTCACTTGATCAGATGGTGATGATCTATCCAGAGGATAGATCATCAGTTTTAAAGAACTACAGAACCCCTTTAAGGGAATGCGCACTGTGGAGGTCACAGTTAAGGTGGCGGGGTACTGTGAATGTCAATGTTAAGAGGTTGATGTGCTGTAGAGGTCACTGTTAAGGGGGTGGGCGCAGTGAAGGTTATTGTTAAGGGGATGGGACACTGTGTAGGTCAATGTTAAGTGGGCAGGGCTGTAGAGGTTACTTTTAAGGAAGCTGCCCACTGCGGAGGTCACTTTTAAGGGGCGGGCAACTGTGTAGGTCACTGCAAAGGGAGCAGGACAATATGGAGGTCACACTTAAAGGGATTAGGCTCTGTGGAGGTCACTGTTAAAGGGGCAGCATACATTGGACTTAACCGTTAAGGGGGAGCGGTGCTGTGGAGGGTCAGTGTTAAGGGGATGGGCCGCTGTGGAGATCACTGTTATGGGGTAGGGGGCTGTGAAGATCACAGTTAACGGTGTGGGGCACTGTCGAGGTCACTGTTAAAGGGGTGGGCTGCTGTGAAGGTCAAAGTTAAGGGGGTGGGGTTCTGTAGAGGGCCTTGTTATGGGGAACACTATGGACATCTTTTAACCTTACACACAAACATTAAATAAAATAGTCAAAATATACCTGTGCAAAGCCCGTCATCCTGCTAGTTTCTTATATATATAAAACTGAATTTGTCTGTTTTTTATGCAAATCCAAATGACTGGACCGATCTACACCAAATTTGGCATAGGTATATCAGGTTTTTGTAAAGGTCTTAGCTCTTTAGGACATATCGTACGCAGCTTCACTCATGAAGTCACATGACCCATATTAGCTATTAGAAGCTAGTAGGTCCTTCATTCTTGATTTACACAAGAGGTAGAGGCCATAGTTAGGGGATGCTGTGGAGGTCATTGTTAAGGGGGCAAGCCGTTCTAGAGGTCAATGATAAAGGTCCAGGGTGCTGTGTAGGTCACTGTTAAGGGAGTGGGGTGCTGTGGAGGTCATTGTTAAGGGGGTGGGCCACTGTGGAGGTCACTGTTCGGGGACAGACCATTGAGGAGGTCACTGCGAAGGGGGTAGGGAGCTGTGGAAGTCACTGATAAGGGGTGGCGCACTGTGGAAGTCAATGTTAAGAGGGCAGGCCGCTGTGAAGGTCACTGTTAAGGTGGCAGGGTACTGTGGAGGTCACTGTTAAGGGGGCAGGGCACTGTGAGGGTCACTGTTAAGGGGGAAGGGGTGCTGTGGAGCTCAATGTCAAGGGGTTGGGGCACTGTGGGGGTCACTGTTGAGGGGCAGAGGTGCTGTGGAGGTCACTGCATAGGGGGTGGGGTGCTGTGGGGGATCACTTTTATGGGGGCACTGTGGATGTCACTGTTATGGGGGCACCGTGGACGTCACTGTTATGGGGGCGCTGTGGATGTCACTGTTATGGAGGCACTGTGGAGGTCACTGTTATGGGGAGACTGTGGATGTCACTTTTATGGGGGTACTGTGAATGCCACTGTTATGGGGGCACTGTATATGTCACTGTTATGAGGGCACTGTGGATGTCACTATTATGGGGGCACTGTGGATGTCACTGTTATGGAGGCACTGTGGATGTCACTATTATGGGGGCACTGTGGAGGTCACTTTTATGGCAGCACTGTAGATGTCACTTTTATGGGGGCACTGTGGATGTCACTGTTAAGGGGGCACTGTGGATGTCACTATTATAGGGGCACTGTGGAGGTCACTTTTATGGCAGCACTGTAGATGTCATTTTATGGGGGCACCGTGGATGTCACTGTTATGGGGGCACTGTGGAGGTCACTGTTATGGGGGAGCTGTTGATGTCACTGTTATGGGGGCACTGTGGATGTCACATTTATGGGGGCACTGTGGATGTCACTGTTATGGGGGCGTTGTTGATGTCACTGTTATGGGGGCACTGTGGAGGTCACTGTTAATGGGGGCACTGTGGATGTCACTGTTATGGGGGCACTGTGGAGGTCACTGTTATGGGGGCGCTGTTGATGTCACTGTTATGGGGGCACTGTGGATGTCGCTGTTATGGGGGCACTGTGGATGTCACTGTTATGGAGGCACTGCGGATGTCACTGTTATGGGGGCACTGTGGATGTCACTGTTATGGGGGCACTGTGGAGGTCACTGTTATGGGGGCACTGTGGATGTCACTGTTATGGGGGCACTGCGGATATCTTTTAACCACACACCGTGCATTGCGGGGTAATTCTTTTTACATTGACATTTTGAGATGATGACACTTTGTGCAGGGTTGTTGTTACCGCCACATAAATGTAAATGACAATAACACTATCTTGACACTAGCGCTAGGAATCCGGCAGATCTCCACCAGTCCCCATTATAGTAAATGGAACCGGACATAGACGCTCAAGTTTCCAGCAATGGCGGAATGCAGAGAGATGTTCCCAGATCCCTAGCACTAGGGTGAAGTTAGCCTACATGGGAAACTTCTTCATCTACAAATGTGCTCTCTGCATTACATCACTGGGTCCTAAATTCCAATGTCAACAGGGAAAAACCTGCCTGGACTTTGTGAATGACTATTTTTGCATAGATTAGATTAATTATTTTCTTCTGCATTTATTCTATGCGAGGGATTAGATTGTAAACCCCACAGAATATAGATAGTGACTAATGTGAATTTAGCTGTCGGGTAAAGCATGCTGAGGGTTTTAGTTTCCCGACAGCTAGAGAACAGAGGTCACCAATTCTTGCTCCAAGAATGGGTGAGATAATGACGTTTATTGTAGTACCCAGAAATTGTCACTAGGGGGAGCCAAGAGAACAGGTTTTCTCTTGTTAACTGTAATATGTGATCTCAGAGCAAGAGTTGTGGTATCAGTTACATACAGGATATAACAAACCTAGCAAATCACTTCATATATAACTTAATAGTGCACACTGTTGCTATGGCATTGACATTGTGTAACTGGTTCATAAAAAGCACCTGAGGTCCATTAATCTCAATGTATGGCATCTCATGCAAAGTGCATCACCTGTCGGTGTGTGTGTACACTAACAGATAATACACTTTACATGAGATGCCAAACAGTGAGCATAATGGACAAGAATTTACCTACTGCTATAATACTGCTCCTATGTATAAGAATATAACTACTATAATACTGCATCCTATGTACAAGAATATAACTACTATAATACTGCTCCTATGTACAAGAATATAACTACTATAATACTGCTCCTATGTACAAGAATATAACTACTGTAATACTGCTCCTATGTACAAGAATATAACTACTATAATACTGCCTCCTATGTACAAGAATATAACTACTATAATACTGCTCCTATGTACAAGAATATAACTACTATAATACTGCTCCTATGTACAAGAATATAACTACTATAATACTGCTCCTATGTACAAGAATATAACTACTATAATACTGCTCATATGTACAAGAATATAACTACTATAATACTGCTCCTATGTACAAGAATATAACTACTATAATACTGCCTCCTATGTACAAGAATATACTACTATAATACTGGCTCCTATGTACAAGAATATAACCTACTGTAATACTGCTCCTATGTACAAGAATATAACTACTATAATACTGCTCCTATGTACAAGAATATAACTACTATAATACTGCTTCCTATGTACAAGAATATAACTACTATAATACTGCTCCTATGTACAAGAATATAACTACTATAATACTGCTCCTATGTACAAGAATATAACTACTTATAATACTGCTCCTATGTACAAGAATATAACTTTATAATACTGCTCCTATGTACAAGAATATAACTACTATAATACTGTCCCTATGTACAAGAATATAACTACTATAATACTGTCCCCTATGTACAAGAATATAACTACTATAATACTGCCCTCTATGTACAAGAATATAACTACTATAATACTGTCTTCCTATATACAAGAATATAACTACTATAATACTGTCTCCTATGTAAAAGAATATAACTGCTATAATACTGCTCCTGTGTACAAGAATATAACTAATACTGCTCCATATGTACAAGAATATAACTACTATAATACTGCCTCCTATGTACAAGAATATAACTACTATAATACTGCTCCTATGTACAAGAATATAACTACTATAATACTGCTCCTATGTACAAGAATATAACTACTATAATACTGCTCCTATGTACAAGAATATAACTACTATAATACTGCCTCCTATGTACAAGAATATACCTACTATAAATACTGGCTCCTATGTACAAGAATATAACTACTGTAATACTGCTCCTATGTACAAGAATATAACTACTATAATACTGCCTCCTATGTACAAGAATATACCTACTATAATACTGGCTCCTATGTACAAGAATATAACTACTGTAATACTGCTCCTATGTACAAGAATATAACTACTATAATACTGCTCCTATGTACAAGAATATAACTACTATAATACTGCCTCCTATGTACAAGAATATAACTACTATAATACTGCTCCTATGTACAAGAATATAACTACTATAATACTGCTCCTATGTACAAGAATATAACTTTTATAATACTGCTCCTATGTACAAGAATATAACTACTATAATACTGCTCCTATGTACAAGAATATAACTACTATAATACTGTCCCCTATGTACAAGAATATAACTACTATAATACTGCCCCTATGTACAAGAATATAACTACTATAATACTGTCTTCTATATACAAGAATATAACTACTATAATACTGTCTCCTATGTAAAAGAATATAACTGCTATAATACTGCTCCTGTGTACAAGAATATAACTAATACTGCTCCTATGTACAAGAATATAACTACTATAATACTGCCT
Source organism: Rhinella marina (assembly GCA_900303285.1). Lineage (NCBI taxonomy): Eukaryota > Metazoa > Chordata > Amphibia > Anura > Bufonidae > Rhinella > Rhinella marina. The sequence goes on along the minus strand of ONZH01024471.1, from coordinate 349,808 downwards.
CATATGTTGAAGAATATAACTACTATAATACTGCTCCTATGTACAAGAATATAACTACTATAATACTGCCTCCTATGTACAAGAATATAACTACTATAATACTGCTCCTATGTACAAGAATATAACTACTATAATACTGCTCCTATGTACAAGAATATAACTACTATAATACTGCTTCCTATGTACAAGAATATAACTACTATAATACTGCTCCTATGTACAAGAATATAACTACTATAATACTGCCTCCTATGTACAAGAATATACCTACTATAATACTGGCTCCTATGTACAAGAATATAACTACTGTAATACTGCTCCTATGTACAAGAATATAACTACTATAATACTGCTCCTATGTACAAGAATATAACTACTATAATACTGCCTCCTATGTACAAGAATATAACTACTATAATACTGCTCCTATGTACAAGAATATAACTACTATAATACTGCTCCTATGTACAAGAATATAACTTTTATAATACTGCTCCTATGTACAAGAATATAACTACTATAATACTGCTCCTATGTACAAGAATATAACTAATACTGCTCCTATGTACAAGAATATAACTACTATAATACTGCCTCATATGTTGAAGAATATAACTACTATAATACTGCTCCTATGTACAAGAATATAACTACTATAATACTGCTCCTATGTACAAGAATATAACTACTATAATACTGCTCCTATGTACAAGAATATAACTACTATAATACTGCTTCCTATGTACAAGAATATAACTACTATAATACTGCTCCTATGTACAAGAATATAACTACTATAGTACTGCCTCCTATGTACAAGAATATAACTACTATAATACCTATAAACTACTATACTGCTCCTATGTACAAGAATATAACTACTATAATACTGCTCCTATGTACTAGAATATAACTACTATAATACTGCCTCCTATGTACAAGAATATAACTACTATAATACTGCCTCCTATGTACAAGAATATAACTACTATAATACTGCTCCTATGTAAAAGAATATAACTACTATAATACCGCCTCTTATGTACAAGAATATAACTACTATAATATTGCCTCTATGTACAAGAATAGAACTACTATAATACTGCTCCTATGTACAAGAATATAACTACTATAATACTGCCTCCTATGTACAAGAATATAACTACTATAATACTGCCTCATATGTACAAGAATATAACTACTATAATACTGCTCCTATGTACAAGAATATAACTACTATAATACTGTCTCCTATGTACAAGAATATAACTACTATAATACTGCCTCCTATGTACAAGAATATAACTACTATAATACTGCTCCTATGTACAAGAATATAACTACTATAATACTGCTTCTATGTACATAGATATAACCGCTATACTACCCTATATAATTGATAATCATTGTGCTATTGCAGTCTCTGTTCTCTCTGTATTAGATAAAGCACGGAGCCGGTTCCTCAGTGACCCCTATATGACTGGGCTCATATTGTGGACCTTCCGTGGACCGTCATGCGGCCTTGTGTTTTGGCAGGGGGTTTTGCAGTAACATCCTGTTTGTCTTTATCTGAAAAAAAAAAGGCTTAAGACTTTGTGTGAGAGAAAAGTCTCTTCCTTTGCAGACTCAGCAGAGCGGAGATAAAACTGCAGCTACAGCTTGAGATTTCGCATTCTCGTCAGCAGGGGCCTGAGAGTGGCGTTGAGGTAAGTCGTCCCGTGTTGGGGGAGGGGGTTGTCTAGTGAATATGTATATATCTGTGACAGGTGCAAACTTGGGCACATGCGGCCAAGGATTGCAATATCGCAACACTATGCTGCAACATAATGAAGGTGAATATAACCGCTACATGCGTGTCTCATGTATTAAAGGGACAGGTCACCTTTTCTCCCTGCTATAGGTGCTGACAACCATCACTACAGACAAGCTGTCTATATACACTCAGTGGTGTCAGGAAAGCAGCTGCAGGGAGTGTGATGTCCTTCCCCCTGCCCTCAATGACTGAGAGTGATTTAAGTAATAGGTATTGCAAGACTACAACTCTCAGCATGCTCTGAGAGCAGGGCGCGGCTTATATTTGGGAATTGCTTCTTAAGCAGTTGTCATATATTAATATGGTCATAGGCGCTACATAGCAATAGAGGGAGCGGTGAATACATCACTACATGTAATATTTTGCACTTTCTTCTTGTGTTCTAGGCGCAGGCTGGCGACTTCATCTCCGGACCTGGCACTGAATTTAGGTAGTACCCCAACCCCCCCGACTCTGAATTTCCCCGGCCCGGCCTCCAATCTTAGACATGCATGACTTGGTTTCCACTACCAAGAGCTCTGTGCGCTTCTTGAACACTTGAGAGCCCAAGGGAGGCTGTCACCCACCCACAGATTTTCCACCACTGCCTGTCATCTGCTGCTAGTGGTCATTTAACCCGCTGAGTGTCAGAGGTTCTCCGACCAGACGACATGGAGGCTGTGGCCATATACAACTTTAAGACCACCGAAAGGGACGAGCTGCCATTCAGCAAGGGAGACACATTGAAGGTAAGATGTGATGATCATATGGACGACTTTTCTATAGGTCTAATGTTAAAGGGGCACTCCACGTAAATAAAAGATACGTACCTGTAGGGTTCCCTAGATGTACATTAGATGATTAGATCAATTTTATCCAAGCTCTGACTCTCTGTCTGTTGTGAAACTACAACTCCCAGCATGCCCTGAGAGCCGACATACTGGGAGTTGTAGTTTTTGTAGTTTCATGCTGGGGAATGACAGGTAGTGATGACTGAATTAGATGGCTGATAATTTAAAGGGATACACACAAGCGGGAAGATCTTGGAAAACCCTGTTAATGGGGCTCTAAGTAGGTGTCACTTTATGGTCCCGACTTCTGAATCCCAGATATATCCCAATATTCCATTACAATGTAATCCCTGTAATACATCATTATATTATATAAGTGGATATAACTGTCACCGTCCTTAAAGGACCACCACCCTGTGCTTATAATGCTGGAGTGGCTGATATCGGTCAGTGTCTCAGCAGATTCTCAGCACTGGAGATATGTGATACAGGGTAGTGATCATGAGGAGCAAGGAGTAGTGATCATGGAGAGCCGAGAGTAGTGATCATGGGGGGCAGGGAGTAGTGATCATGGGGGGCAGGGAGTAGTGATCATGGGGGCAGGGAGTAGTGATCATGGGGGGCAGGGAGTAGTGATCATGGGGGGCAGGGAGTAGTGATCATGAGGAGCAAGGAGTAGTGATCATGGAGAGCCGAGAGTAGTGAACATGGGGGCACAGAGTGGTGATTATAGGAAGTAGTGATCATGGGGAGCAGCAAGTAGTGATCATGAGGACAAAGAGTAATGATCATGGGGAATAGTGATCATGTGGGCAGTGAGTAATGATCATGGGGAGCAGACAATAGTGATCATTGGCGGCAGGGAGTAGTGATCATGGGGTACAGGGAGCAGTGATCATGGGGGGCAGGGAGTAGTGATCATAGGGGAGAGAGTAGTGATTATTGGAAGTAGTGATCATGGGGAGCAGCAAGTAGTAATGATGAGGACAGAGAGTAGTGATCATGGGGGGCAGATAATAGTGATCATTGGGGACGGGGAGTAGTGATCATGGAGGGCAGACAATAGTGCTCATGAGGACATAGAGTAATGATCATGGGGAATAGTGATCATGTGGGCAGTGAGTAGTGACCATGGGGAGCAGACAATAGTGATCATTGGCGGCAGGGAGTAGTGATCATAGGGGGAGAGAGTAGTGATTATTGGAAGTAGTGATCATGGGGAGCAGCAAGTAGTAATGATGAGGACAGAGAGTAGTGATCATGGGGGGCAGACAATAGTGATCATTGGGGACGGGGAGTAGGGATCTGGGGGTCATTTTCCTAATGACAATGGATTATAATTTACCAATGACACAGTGCCAGAAAAGTTGCTGCCTCGGTGGGCCCTATGAATAAAATTTGAGGATATCAGTGAAGACGGGGGTACCATCAGTCGGTCATGGATCTTCTGATCTGTCATCAGATTTACTGTACATGAGGCTTGTGATTCTAATAAAAGGAAGTAAAAGACATTTTATTTCAAATTGTAAAAATCCCCCCGAATCTGATCAAAACCAGAAGTGAAACTCAGAGAGTCAAGTCCTTCTGCCCTCATGTGGCGCTGCCCCGACCGGTGCTGGCGGAGGGTGCGGCGGGCAGGATCTACAAACAACATAACATCTATGGCGTCCCTCAAATTCGGGGTCCGCTGATCAGCCCCCCGACGCGGGAGCACACACTGCAAGTTCCATCCAAGACATTGTAGATTTGCCAAAAACGGTTTCTTGGTGGCTGTGAAGATTTGGCTTTTAAAGGGTTAATTACGAGGAGGAATCCGCTTCATTCTTTCTACAAGTCATCGGCCAAAAATACAAAATATCCGCACAAACAGGATGTTTCTTTTCCCTTCTGATTCCGTACACAGCCGCACATTGTGTTTACCTGCCTTGTTTAGTCTGGGTGATCAGACCTGAAATGTCATGTATTGTGTCCATCTATCCACCGAGCAACACAGCGACAGCACAGAGGACACGCCCGGACAATGCTGAAAACATGCCAGCTGTGAGATAGATAGATAGATAGATAGATAGATAGATAGATAGATAATATAACACAAATCTCCACTTTTTTGATTTATTTATTCCCTCTCCACTTTCAGATTCTTAATATGGAGGATGACCAGAATTGGTACAAGGCAGAACTTTATGGCATGGAAGGTTATGTTCCAAAAAATTACATCAAGGTGAAACCTCACCCGTAAGTAGTTTTATCACATCATCTGGTAGAGAAGCCGAGCACCTGTCTACAGCCAAACCACCGCCTCCCCTGCTGGTCTAAGTCTCCTCAGCTGGTACATTCTGAAAAACTTTCAAATTTAGATTTCCCTGATACCCAGGTATATCACAGCATGTATATAATATAGATAACTTATACCAGCTATACAGCCATATAATTATATACAGGAGATACCCAGGTTATACCAGCATGCTCCATATCACTATATACAGAAGATGTATAACTTATACCAGCTGTACATATATAATTATATACAGGAGATACCCAGGTTATACCAGCATGCTCCATATCACTATATACAAGAATGTATAACTATACCAGCTGTACATATATAATTATATACAGGAGACCCAGGTTATATACCAGCATGCTCCATATCACTATATACAAGAAGATGTATAACTTATACCAGCTGTACATATATAATATTATATACAGGAGATACCCAGGTTATACCAGCATGCTCCATATCACTATATACAGAAGATGTATAACTTATACCAGCTGTACATATATAATATATACAGGAGATACCCAGGTATATACCAGCATGCTCCATATCACTATATACAAGAAGATGTATAACTTATACCAGCTGTACATATATAATTATATACAGGAGATACCCAGGTATATACCAGCATGCTCCATATCACTATAACAGAAGATGTATAACTTATACCAGCTGTACATATATAATTATATACAGGAGATACCCAGGTTATACCAGCATGCTCCATATCACTATATACAAGAAGATATATAACTTATACCAGCTGTACATATATAATTATATACAGGAGATACCCAGTTATACCAGCATGCTCCATATCACTATATACAGAAGATGTATAACTTATACCAGCTGTACATATATAATTATATACAGGAGATACCCAGGTTATACCAGCATGCTCCATATCACTAATATACAGAAGATATATAACTCTATACCAGCTGTACATATATAATTATATACAGGAGATACCCAGGTTATACCAGCATGCTCCATATTCACTATATACAAGAAGATGTATAACTTATACCAGCTGTACATATATAATTATAACAGGAGATACCCAGGTTATACCAGCATGCTCCATATCACTATATACAGAAGATGTATAACTTATACCAGCTGTACATATATAATTATATACAGGAGATACCCAGGTTATACCAGCATGCTCCATCACTATATACAAGAAGATATATACTATACAGAAGATGTATAACTTATACCAGCTGTACATATATAATTATATACAGGAGATACCCAGGTTATACCAGCATGCTCCATATCACTATATACAAGAAGATGTATAACTTATACCAGCTGTACATATATAATTATATACAGGAGATACCCAGGTTATACCAGCATGCTCCATATCACTATATACAGAAGATGTATAACTTATACCAGCTGTACATATATAATTATATACAGGAGATACCCAGTTATACCAGCATGCTCCATATCACTATATATACAAGAAGATGTATTACTGCTTATACCATATATAATTATATACAGGAGATACCCAGGTTATACCAGCATGCATCCATATCACTATATACAAGAAGATGTATAACTTATACAGCTGTACATATATATTATATACAGAGATACAGATGTATACCTTATATACATTATATACTGTAACATATATAATTATACAGGAGATACCCAGGTTATACCAGCATGCTCCATATCACTATATACAGATAATTCCTTCTTCGTACAGGTGGTATGGCGGTCGGATCTCCCGTCAAGTTGCTGAAGAAATCCTCTTGAATCGCAGGTTTACAGGAGCTTTCTTGATCCGAGACAGTGAGAGTTCCCCGGGTGAATTTTCAATCTCCGTCAAGTAAGTCAAACTTCATTTGTGGTGAGAAAATATTTTTGGTTTTGTGGCCGTATTAGACTTTGCTCTTTGCCCCCTTCTTGTCTTTTGTGCCTTTTTTGGATAATTTTTTTTTATGAAGGATCCCCCTGAAGATAATCTGATCGCAGGGAGTCCCACTAATCAGCGCACACGAGTATTCAATGTCCCTGCAGCACCCCCGCAGGAGAGATGAAGTAGTACAGTTTTCTAAGCTGCACAGTCCTCCAGAGGAAGAGAAGCTCTTTGGTTGGTAGATGAGGGTCCTGAATGCCCCCTCTCTATTACAATCAGATGGTTCGGGCAGAACGAGACTGCAGCAGGTGATCAAGTCTGTAAGTTCAGATCCTGCCATTAGAGGGCAGCACAGGAGCATGGACGGAGGACAGACCTGAGTCTGAGAAGATATAGAAGATGCTCACCATGCTTATATATAGACTGTGGTCCGATAAGATGGCCGGAACCAGCAGCTTGGTTATAGAATTACATGGTTACAGTCTGGTCTTAAAGGGCCAGCACCCTGTATACATGTATTGGGGGGGGACGGTCACTTTAAGCCGGCAGAATACAAGTTCTTATCTGCACACATGTTGGGTTTGGCACCAAGAACTCGTCACCGCTGTAACACTGACAAAACAGGTCCACAGCCTCAAAAATTCCCATATTAGGAGAATTCTAGCCCTGGGAATACCCAGTGGTGCCCCCTTCTGCCCATGCGATGTTCCCGCTCTTCCAGCAGGGGTCGCTAGCGCCTGAGGTCGTGGGTTGGCATGAGCGTGTAATATAATGATGATTTACCCACCAGCGCCAGTCATGTGCCTTTCTCTACAGCTAATGAGCCCGGAATGCCACGCCATGCCAGCTGTGCCACCCTCATTCCGCTAGTATAATCATTAACTCTTCATCTGCTGTCAATCATGCCTCTGTCTGCTCCGCCATCTGATTCAATCTAATAAGGATTATTATGCACCCGTTTTCAGTGAGTCAGCGTCTGGATAGGCAGCTCATTAATCTGCCGTGTGGCGGGCGGCACAGGTCACCGCGGTGGCCGGGTAATCGGGTGTTAATTACAGGCTGTAAGTCGTTATGACAGCCATATAGCCCCTGTAGCAATGTCACAGTGCCCCATAACAGTGCCAGAGAGAACCCCCCCCCCCCCCATGGCAATGTCACAGTGCCCAATACTGGTGTCAGCCAGAGTGATCTCTTAACAGTGCCAATGTGGGCCCGTATGAAGGAAAGCCAGAATGTACCATAAGACGGGCACAGTGAACACATAACAGTGCCAGTCAGAACACGTCCATAACAATGCCACAGTACCTTATAGTAGTGCCAGTCATAATGCCCCCATAACAGTGTCAAAGTACCAATCAGAATGCTCCATAACACTGACACAGTGCCCCATAACAGTGCCAGTTAGAATATACCCATAATAGTGCCAAAGTATCCCATAACTGGCCAGTTGTAACATCCCCTAAACAGTTACACAGTACTTTACCACAACGCTGCTCAAAATACCCCCAGAACAATGCCACAGTACCCGATAACAGTGCCAGACAGAATACCCCCCATGACAATGTCACAGCACCCAATAACAGCGCCAATCAGAATGCCCCGTAACAGTGTCACGGTGCTCTGTAACAGTGCCAGCCAGAATATCCTATAACAATGCTAGTCAGAATACCCTCATAACAATGGCACAGTTCCCCATAACAGTGCCAGTCATAACATCCCCATAACAGTGTCACAGTACTTTACAATAATGCCACTCAGAATACCCTTCTAATAATGCCATAGTATCCAATAACAGTGTCAGACAGAATATCCCTATAGCAGTGCCACAGTACCCCATAGCAGTGCCAGTCATAATCCTCCCTATGTCACATCACTGTATAACAATACCAGTCAGAATACTCTGTAGCAGTGTCACAGTGCCTCCCTAACTGTGCGTTCAAAGTGCTCAACAGTGCCAATATGGCTCCGTAACTGTGGCTGTCAGGCTAGCCAGAATGTCCCTAATGTCACAGTGCCCCCCTATCAGTGCCATTGAGGGCCCCTAACAGTGCCTCCATAAATAATGCAGATCAGTGCCTGGAAACATGACCCCCAATATCAGTGCCACATTACAGTGCCAGCCACAGTGCCCACTCCAATGGATGTCTCACTGAATATGAGCAATCCAAAAAAAATCAAGGAAAAACTCCCTCTAATACTGGGGGGTACCCAGCTTTCCCAAAAACTGATATATTCAAGAAAACTGAATGCAGTTTTATCATCTTGGGTGGAAATTCTACTTGTTTCAGAGAAGCTCGGAGGAAACAGGAATCCTGTTATACATGGAACCCAATGATAGCACAGTGTGCAGAGAGCTCCCCCTAGTGGTGACCGCAGGCAGCAGCGTTCTATCTTTTCTGTCTATGCAGGAGATTTGGAGCTCTGTGTGAGTAAAAACAAAGCCTTCCCCCTCTGTAGAACCTCACGATGGGGCATTGTCTGACGTCTGAACGTTTCCTCAGTGATTTTGGGATGATGGAAGCCAGAAGTGAACGTCTTTCCCTGTGCGCCTGTCCTGTCCCATCATGCTCCATTATCCTGGGTCTAGTCTTAACAGGAACCCAAGATCTGAGTCACTGGTCCCAGGGCGGGAAGCCGGTATTACCAAACCCCCTATAAATACACCATCCCATCATGGCCTCCTCCACCCCCCGGGGCCCAGGAGTCGGGTGAAGGCGATAATGGCACCTGCAGATGGGGTGGAGCGTGCGTCTGTCAGGAGATACATCCGCATGACTTCTCTTCCGCAGGAGATCGTCCTTATCATGTAAATCTCACCTGAGATATTCATTAGGAGATGATAGAAATGCTAAGAATAGAGAAAGTGCCCGGACGCGCTTTACATGCCGATCCCAAAGCAATTCCTAGTTGAGCTGTCGAAAGCATTGCCCTTAAAGGGACTGTTCACTTAAAGGGGAGTTCTAGTTTTGAGAATATGACATGACATAGGAGCGGACGGCCAGGACTTGTCCGAAAAAGTACCAGAAGCAACTGGTTGATGCTAATTAACATAAATCCCAGTCCTTTTTTTAATGCCGAGGACAGTCCCAAAAAAATAAGTGCCAGATCTGTGGGGGTCTGACCTCTGCAATTCCCCCTCTGATCATGAGCAAGTTACATGACCATCTGAGCTGAATGAATGCTATATGAGTGTCAAAATCTTGCATAGATCTGTCATCAGCTGAGAGATGGCTGATGGGGTGGAGCTTCAGTAAGGGGGCGGGGCCTGCTTTGGCAGACAGAACAGTGGGGGAGAGCTCCTGCTGCAGCCAGTTGCCTTACAGACAGACAGAGGTAATTCTGATCAGAGTTTTTCTTGCTTTGCTATCTTGTGTCTATGGCACCATAGGCGTGGGCGAGACACGGGCACGGCTATGACAACGCTCCACGCTATAACCACTCAGAAGCCTCAGTCATTATCTGCCTGTCGTGTTGCTTCACGTTCCCAGTATTTGGATAAGCAGCCGTTGTGGTCACCCGCACTCTGTCTGTAGTAAGCATAGAGTTTATTTAAGGTAGCGAGACCTGGAGGTGAGGTGGAGTGACGTACAGCATGATCTTCCCAAAAACATTCTGATCAATACACAATGATCCTCCCCGCAGGGACGTCAGCCCTGATACCACCGGCTAATTGCCGGGTGATACTAATCAATCGCTATGTTCCCGCCGCTGTTAGGAAGCTTCACTTACTAATGAAATTCTGATTTATGGCGCTCCACCTCCTGTCACCTGCCAAAGCACTGCCCTCGCATCCCCGTACGGCGGAGGTAATTAGCTCACCGGCAATTTTCATATAAGGTAAACAGACGAAGTGTTGTTCTAATGGAGTCAAACCACATAGTGTTAAGTCATCTCCGTGCAGTCATCTAAGGATACGTTGTGGTCCCTGGCTTGATGACAAAGGATCCAAGAAAGTCAAACCAGGTTACGTTGGAGTCATAGAGAGGATCGAGGGCCACTGACATGGGGCCACGGGGTCTGCTCTTCGCTGAAGACCATCATCATGGACTATGTTCCTGTAGGCTTTGTAAACCTAATGGAAGCCACCGGTGTAGACATCACATAGCCCTAAGGATGATACATGGCCCATAGAAATGTAAGACTCCACCTAGAGTCGACCACACTCCTTCACTCTCCGAAACAAGGGAGGAGCAGTGGGCCTGAAGGTAACACCACTCTTCTCTCTAGGGGTCCAGGGACTTGAGCCATAGGGCCTATTTTTGACTTTACTGAGTTGGTGGCTTCGACTTTTGGCAGCCATATGAACAATGTTCCTACAGAAGGTCCTGTCCACTGTTTGGGTCTTAAAGCTTCTCAATGAAACCTTCATGACTTTTGCAGTTGACTCCATCAGTCTTTGTCCTCTTCACCCGTTCCATGCAACTCTCCTGAGTATAATAGTCTTTTCCAAGGACTCCTCATAATCCAGGACATGAAGCTTCGGCCGGGCCATCGGTGCTTCTAGTGGAAGAATAGTCTTGGCGTAGCCTAGTGCTGTCTTTAGAGAGGGACGATTGCCATCATAAAGGTTCTCCAAAGTACCTGATGATCCACCATTGTGTCTAGGCTCTGACACCATAGTCATCTCCAGTAGAAGACAACCCCATTTGGAGGTGCCCTTGAAGCCCATTGCTTGCCACTAAGGCCTTCTGCTCTTGGGATGATTTTCGAATCATCTTATTGATGATATGGTCTTACGCATGTCCTGTAGAGATGGTGGGTGGCCCACGTGAACCTTCTCTGGTGGGCCCAAGCTTGGCAAGTATAATTACATTCTAGGTGGCATTGCCCTTTACAGCCTCCTCTGTACAGTCTATAGATATCTGCCCTTAGATGTGACACGGCGGTACTCCCTCCGTGGCTTTGATCCGCCATGTCCAGGATTAACCACATCAATGCCAACACTAAGCTCTTGTGTTTTTACATCCCATAAAACATTTATGACGGCTGTCATGTAGCAGTGAGCTCATTGTTTAGACGTGACAGTACGGTAGGTGCCCCAGTCTACTTTCCCTACACCCTCCTCTCCTCGATTTAGGGCGCATTCACATGACCGTATGTACTTTGCGGACCACAAAACGCGGATGAGCAAAAAATGCGGACCACAAATACGGTCATGTAGAATAAACAGCCATGGAACCCCCTTGGTGGATCCATGAGACCCATGAGACTCATCATCATCATCATCCAACCCTATCCCCTCATTGTTTGCTTGAGGCTCTCCCGGGGCAGGTCCCCATAGTTGTCAGTCCCCTCCAGTCCAGATTTATTGCTACCAAATTGTAGTCAAGAACCTGAAACCCGAGTAATACGATATCTTATTGTTCAGAAAGTAGATCTGTGAAGGATCCTCTGAGAGCCGAGCAGGCCAGCAAGACCAGTCTCTCTCCTGCCCCTGGCTACAATGTATCAGCACAGTTGAAATGTATCAGTCTGGTATGGACGGGAAACAATTGTAACAAATCCTGAACTGTGAGAAATGATACTTCTGTACAGGTTCCCGTTCACTGACGGCAAGCAGAGGTTTTGAACATGACAAGGATTTGAGCAAGATTAAACATGAAAATGGAAATCCTTGGGGTCAATCTCATCCTTGAAGGAGCGGCTGTCGTCCTACGGCGGGTTCCTTCTTCCCACTAGACTCAGCAATCCGTAGAAGGCGCGCCGCCATGTTTACCCCAGATCTGTCAATGAGCAATAAGACGCGTGCAATTATACAAATCACGCACAAGGAAATTAAAGAAAATTCCCCAGTCGGGAGCAGGTCTAGACAGACGAGAGCTGCGGATTAGTCAGCGAGAAGTGTCTGCCCTGGGCTGGCTGCATACTCCTCACAGCTCCGCGACAGGACAGCGCACACAGCTCTGCGCAGGGCAGACGGCGGTGCAAGAGTCAAAACGTAACCTTTCATTGTAGGGCCCCATTCACACATCCGTGTCCGTGATGACATCAGTGGTTCATCTGTAAAGGATCCGTGTTTGTTTCGTGTGTCCATTTTTTTTGCTCTCAGACACTGCTAGGCTGAAAGGTCATCTCCTAGCAATGATCCATGAAACATGGTTGACATCCGTGTTGTGTCCCTGGTTTTTCTCAGATCAGTAGACTATGATGGGCGCAATAGGCTGTGAAGTAACCATGTATCCACGGACTGTGGAAATTCACGGAACGCATGAAAACACACATTAAAATCAATGGGTACGTGCACCGCCTGTGAGTCACTGACGTCTGAATATGGCCTCATACATTTCTGCGGTATTCTTCTCTGGTACCGCCTGGGTGTGAATCTGCTCCAGGGATACCAGTGACACCAGTACAGCTCCAAAATGGTCCGTAACTCCAGTTAATTAGAGTCCTGAATTCTAATTCTGCCTAATTGCATCACGATGAGTAAATCCGGGAGATTACAGGACTGCCTTTAGATTTTTACCGCCATTGAGTGGTTTTCCTCATGTGGATAAACCTCCTTGATTCACTGTGGTTCACCTGTGAAAACATACACAGTGCCCCCCTGGGACACCAGGGACCATATCCTGCACTATGGTGGTCTGTGAGCAGCAAAGGTTGGGGTTCACCCCTGTTTTATCCACCATACAGGGATGTGGCGGGTTTATGGTGATGGGGAGGACGCCCCCACAAAGCAGTGACCCCAGGGTCTTCTATAGACCTTAATCCTCCTTGATTCCCCGCAAAGACCATTTGCCTTTCACCTCCTAGAAGTTCTGAGAAACGTCCTCCAAACCGGGAAGTAAAGAGGAGACGGCGCTGTTCAGATAATCCGTCCTGTCAGCTGAGCGTCGTCTCTGCCGCCATTATGTCACAGTTATGTCATGTCTATGTCAGATTAATTTCCATGGTTCCCCTGTTTATGTATCATCGGGAATATTGAGGGGGGGGGATGTGGAACATATCATTACAGATGTAGCAGAGCTGAATTTGTCACAGCTCATATCATAATGGAGCTTTTACATAGGACTGCAGGTAAACCTGCTGCAACTGAGCTTTATCATGATGACAGATTCAGCTCTGCTACATCTGCATGCAGTATGGTATTCTCTTCTGGTCTCTTCTGGTGAGGTAATTAGTCAAGTCCTCAGAATGACTACTCTATGGCTTCTAATGGGGGTTTTGGGGGTCATTTATCAAACTGATATAAAGTAGAACTGGCTTAGTTGCCCATAGCAACCAATCAGACTGTTGTTTTGTGTCATAGACTGTCGTTTTGTGTTGTAGACTGTTGTTGACTGTTGTTTTCAGTTATAGACTGTTGTTTTGTATTATAGATTGTTGTCGTTTTGTGTTGTAGACTGTTCTTTTGTATTATAGACTGTTGTTTTGTGTTATAGACTGTTTTTTGTGTGTTGTAGACTGTTATTTTGTATTATAGACTGTTGTCTTGTGTTGTAGACTGTTGTTTTGTGTTATAGACTGTTGTTTTTTGTGTGTTGTGGACTGTCGTTTTGAGTTGTAGACTGTTGTTTTGAGTTGTAGACTGTTGTTTTGAGTTGTAGACTGTTGTCTTGTGTTGTAGACTGTTGTCTTGTGTTGTAGACTGTTGTAGACTGTTGTTTTTTGTGTGTTGTGGACTGTCGTTTTGAGTTGTAGACTGTTGTTTTGAGTTGTAGACTGTTGTTTTGAGTTGTAGACTGTTGTCTTGTGTTGTAGACTGTTGTAGACTGTTGTTTTGTGTTATAGACTGTTGTTTTTTGTGTGTTGTGGACTGTCGTTTTGAGTTGTAGACTGTTGTTTTGAGTTGTAGACTGTTGTTTTGAGTTGTAGACTGTTGTTTTGAGTTGTAGACTGTTGTTTTGAGTTGTAGACTGTTGTAGACTGTTGTTTTGAGTTGTAGACTGTTGTTTTTTGTGTGTTGTGGACTGTCGTTTTGAGTTGTAGACTGTTGTTTTGAGTTGTAGACTGTTGTAGACTGTTGTTTTGAGTTGTAGACTGTTGTTTTGAGTTGTAGACTGTTGTGGACTGTCGTTTTGAGTTGTAGACTGTTGTTTTGAGTTGTAGACTGTTGCTTTGTGTTACCCATGGGCATCGGCCCACCAGGAAATTCTTATGCCCTGTAAAATGGTATTTAGAGGCACAGTAAAGTACGTGGTTGCAAATAAAATCTAATTTTTGTAATTTTTTGAATATTTAGTAGAATGTGTATAATTCACATCATGACATCCTGCAAATGTGTGGAAAGGAAATATCGTCGAAAAGATCAGGAAACAGAAATGATGACAAGAGCAGAAAGTACTGAACTCATCATAACATACAGATTGTGGAGATGAACAAAACCTGTCCCGACCTGTGATTTCAGTAGGACTGGCGGGGGCCCCTAGACTCTCAGGGGCAGATGAAGACTGGGCTGCAGCATTTACCTCTATGTGTTTTACGGTACATGCATGCTTGGCATATTAGATGGTAGCCCCAGTGCAAAACCCACGTACCATGTGTCATCTATAATACTGGCATCTGCGTGGGTCTCTACAATCCCTGGGTGTGACCCTATATATATTTACAGCTGTAGTCTCCAGCTATTGAACAGCTATATCCCCCAGCGTGCCTGCCCATACACCTACACAGGTGCATCCATTTGGGAGCTGTAATCCAAGGTCATGGTCATTTCTACTACATTGATTGCACCTCATAATAGCAGCATGTTTGCTACTTGTTTTCCGGGCTATAAGAAGCTCCGACTGATCACACGTTTCATCATTACCAGTAGGCCATATTATTTGTGTTCCAGTATAACTGGTTTCCATGATCATTAGAGGGAAGCTCTTTTTACGACGCTTGGATTTTGTTGTTGTTTTTGTATGTTGTGCCAAGTTGCCACTTTTTCCCAATTTCCTGAATAATTTGTGGGATCACAAAAAGTGGAAAAAGCCACCCTTTCCTTAATTTTTCTCAAAAACTGGAGTATGAGACGTAACATGCTTTAGCGTTTTCCAAAAATATATTTTGTAATAACAAAATCCACCCAAAAAATTCAAAAATTCTTGTCTGAAATAAACTGTCTTTCATGTTTATTCTGCATTGTCTCTCCAGCTATGGCCACCACGTCCAGCACTTCAAAGTACTGAGAGAGCGAGATGGAACATACTACCTGTGGGAGACGAAGTTCACCTCCCTGAACGAACTGGTGGACTATTACAAATCCAACTCCATCGCCAAAACCCATCGTGTGCTCCTACAAGATGAGGAGGAGAAGGTAACGACACTGGGGGGAGGCTACGGTGATGAGCGGTGATGTAATGTTGTCTAGAGATAAAGGGATGAAGTGAAATAGGACACGGAATATACTCCAGTGGAACTAGCAGTCAGGAGTCAGTGCCATGCGGCAGAGGCTATTGTAATGCCTGGTGGAAGATGCTGAGGACAACCTGTGTCCCATTGGATTTCACATAGACATCCACTTCACCAGTTAAGCATTAGGCTTCAGTGTCATTGTCCCTGTGCTCTGATAAGGAACAGTATCAGGATTCACCTGTTTTCCGACCAAATAGGAGATCTTTAGATTGTACTTGACATCTGTTAAGCAGGACACTTACGAGGCATATATGAAGACCCCATTGCGGTTCCATTTTTAAGCCCTCTATAACATTACTATGAGAGAAGTCATCTGATATTAACCTTCTAGGGCTTTGGGTATTTATATTCACCACTACTGGTGATGTCTTATGGTAACCTGTATTGTGGCAGAAGCAACTGTAATGCTTGGAGTAGGAGAGGCTGAAGAGTACCTGTGTCACATTGGATTTCACATATAAATCCAGTTGTGCATCAAAATGTTAAGGCTTGTTTCATGCTGAAGAGCGGCTGGACAAATACCGCTTATATTACACCGGCAGATAATCTTGCAGATTATCTCTCTAGCATATATGAATGCTTGTTAGTGATGATCTGGCAGTGTAATACTGCCACCGATCACCCGATGAACGAGCAAACACTTGTTCGTTGGGTAATTGGAATCTTTCAATAGTTTAAAAAAATCATTCCAGCAGATTGTGGTGTCTAATCATGATTTGCTGCCAGCCAATAATGATTCAATACTGGGAAGAGCCATAGCATTAGCGATCGTTTGTCCATGTAGCATGTAATAGCAGAGGTCTCCTCCATTGACAAGCAGGCACTTCCCTCCCGACAATCACCTGTGTGATCTGCTAGTGTAATATAAGCTTTATGAGGCATATTTGAAGACCACATTGCGGTTCCATTTTTCTGGTTAGTAATCAGTTCCCTGATATAAAGTTAATATCAGAAAGTAATTCCCAGCAAATCTGATATTAACATTTTAGGGCCTTGGGGTACTTAAAGGGAACCTGTCATCTCCAAAACACCCCCTGACCTAGAGTAAGTGTTGTATAGTGTAAGTGATGCTGAATCCGAACATGTAATTTTTATCTTCGTACTCACTTGCATTCTGACGCTGTGCTCCCACAAACCTGCAGTAAAATGCACTCACTGGACTCCGGTGCTCACTCACATAATGGAGAGGACTCAAAGAAGAGTCCAGTGAGTGCATTTTACTGCAAGTTTGTGGGAGCACAGCGTCAGAATGGAAGCGAGTATGAAGATAAAACTTACATATTCGGATTCAGCATCAGTTACACTATACAACACTTACTCTAGTTCAGGGGGTGTTTCGGTGATGACAGGTTCCCTTTAAATTCCCCACTACTGGCAATGTGTATGGTGGCCTGTATTAGGTTGGTACAATACTGGCAGAGGCTACTGTAATGCCTGAAGTAGGAGTGGCTGATGAGAACTGTGCCCTATTTGATTTTGCACGCACTTTGAATGCCGTGTTAAAACGGCAACAAAACATTTACGCAGTCAAGAAACGTCAGACTTTTAGAACTAGTGGGATCTGATCCAGGCTGCCTGATAGCAGTGGTAACCTCAAAAGTCTGCCTTTATGGCATACATGTTACTATTCCTCAGAAGTCCCAGTATGTTTCAGATCAAAAGAATGCATATAGCTTGTGCTACACATCTTATATCCAGGAGACATATGAGGCCTATTTGCAGACCTCATTGCGGTTCCATTTTATTTTTGATTTAGAATCAGAAAGAATAAGGGACACCGAGAATATTAGTTGACATTTTCTTTTTCATATACCTAACATACCACAGAACTTTTTCAGAAAGGCTCCAGGGCTCCTGTGTTAACTGCACATATTTTACTTGTCTAAAAATATATTTTCTCCGAGATGCGTATTAAGTATTACATGTTACTCCTGAGAAGTCCAGTATCAGGAATCAATTGTTTCAGATCAAAATGAATGCATATAGTTTGTGCTACACATCTAATAACCAGGAGACTTACTAGGCCTATTTGCAGACCCCATTGCGGTTCCATTTTTTCTGGCTTAGAATCAGAAAAATAAGGGACAACGAGAATATTAGTTGTCATTTTCTTTTCCATATACCTAACATACCACAGAACTTTTTCAGAAAGGCTCCAGGGCTCCTGTGTTAACTGCATATATTTTACTTGTCTAAAAACATGTTTTCTCCTATGTGTGCACCGAGTGTTACATGTTACTATTCCTGAGAAGTCCCAGTATCAGGAATCAATTGTTTCAGATACAAAATGCATATTGCTTGTGCTACACATCTAATAACCAGGAGGCCTATTTGCAGACCCCATTGCGGTTCCATTTTTTCTGGTTTAGAATCAGAACGAATAAGGGACACTGAGAATATCAGTTGACATTTTCTTTTTCATATACCTAACATACCACAGAACTTTTTCAGAAAGGCTCCGGGGCTCCTGTGTTAACTGCACATGTTTTAGTTTTCTAAAAACATGTTTTTTCCTAAGTGTGAATTGAGTGCACTGCCGTGTGTATAATATGGGCAGGTCACAATGCCTAAAGCATGTAAAGAAGCTTTATGATTACACTGCGATTTTTGTGGTTGAATACCTCCCTGCATTATATGGCTAGGGATGGTCACTTATAAAAAATAACGCTGGCCTCTGATTGGCTGAGAACTTATAGCACAATAATGACAATTATATTCATCTAGGGCTTTTATTACACCCTGGAATGTGCTTGTAAACAGCAGCAAAGCACAAAGGATCAGAGATGAAAACTTTCAACTCCTAGTACTATATATAGGGACCATTATATTGGCTTGTAATCGAGCTTCAGGCTTGCATCATGTTATGGTCCAGTAGGATTGGTTCTTTTGTCTTGTTTGTATACGGTTATTGTTTGGTGTTGGTTATGAGATGTTACTCCCCTTGTGAAAAAAAAAAAGCTTGTCATTTTGTGTCCCCATAACAACCCTTCCAGGTCAGTACTCATAGTGACCAATAAGACCTTATGTTTTCATTTTCTTACCAGTCCTATAAAAATGAAAGCTGCCTTATGATTGGTTGGCTTGAGGCCCAATGTCCCCATCATAACACTGAACTGTCAGAGAGCAGAGCGCAAAGGAAAAGAAAGCCAGCGACTTCAACCCCTAAGAACGTAACTCGGTAAAGAAAACTACAGCAAAGAGCATTAAAAAAACCACTTATACTTATTCCTGGTGCAGGGCCTGAGGGGGCGGAGTATTACACAGGCTCCACCCCCTGGTGTTTGGACTAGGCAGAACATAGTGCTTCAGTTTTACCTGGAGTGTTGTATTTAGCAATGTTTTTCAACCACAGCTTTTTTTCATCAGCATCCATGGTACAGTCCAGTATGGGTAAAGTGACAACCCGTATGCATGTAAATGATGACTCTAAGGGTTGTCAGCCGTTAACCCCAGGACTTGCTGTAGGTCACACTGGTAAATTCTATGAGCTTGACCTACCACCCTCATTTCTTTACAGCAGTGATCTCCAACCACAGGCCATCAGGGCACACTGGGAGTTGTAGTTCACAACATGCAGCCACAGGTTGGGGAAATAATATGGGTCGTGGAGAATAGTCCAGAGGAGGAGGAGGGGTTATATTTTCCCCCATAATCAACTTTTGGCTGGCATTTATCAACCGATTACGAGGCATGTATTCACTGTATACCGTATATGTTACTTTGGAGGCCCCCTTCTCCTCACCCCTGATTTTCTAGTATTCGGCTCGATATACTCAGAACTTAGCAGGAACCCTTTAAACACAGTTTTAGACATTGATATATAAAAATGAGAGCATGGAAATATATGTGAAGTTTCACTTCTTGTATCGTACAGCCGCCGCCTACCGCCAGATGTGATCATAGGAACTTAGGGGTTGAGCCTACAGGTGGGGGCATTCGGGCATGATATGTTAACTCTTATTTCATCACCATCATGTTAGTACATCAGTATAGGGATTATATTTAGGCTGGCGTTAGAGACCGGATAGATGCCAGATTATCAAATGTTCTGGATTATCCAATGGGCAGTATATAAAACAGCTCAGAGAATGGACCTATTTACAGTAAATGGCACAGTATGCTGGCGCTGTTTGAGTGTAGCATTCTGCTGCCACTGGGTACCCTGTTGTTTATGGCAACTAATATGGTGTACTGGCCCTTTAAATTACCAGACTCTGGGTCTTTCTCATAAGAACATAGTGAAATACACAAAACAAGTGTATTCAGATTCCACTTTGCTTTCACACGTGACTAGAACATTATCATCTTGGATACAAGGGTTTTCATCAGCTCCTGCCCTGTGATTAGCGTCTCGTGTCGCCCCCAGGCCCCTGTGTTATTTCATATATACTGTGTAATAAAAGTGCAGGATAACGAACAGCAGGCGTGTTCATTATAACTGGCATCCTCCAGGATCTCTTCATACTTGGCAGGACGTCAAATCTTTACTTCACAAATAATTAAATCACAATAATGTAGAAAAATGAAGCTCCCTCCCAGGCCGCGGGGCTGCAGTATACAGAAGAATTATGAAAGTTAAGAGCCGAGATTGACGTTGTCAAGAGTCAGTGACACAAGAGCTTGTGTAATGAGGACCAGAGACATACTATATCTATGATCATGTCCCCATTACATTTAAAAAATTAATTTAGGATTTTCTTCCAGAAGGTTCTCTTATATCAGTATGTCTATCTCAATGTGTGGGGTGATAATTGTGCCCATTATGGTACCCTATTTAGTAGATTTAGCTTTAAGCTGGACCTAGGCAGATAGGTACCCTAATATTACTACAATAGACCATCACTCCTTAGAATATCAGCCTGTAAAGAACAAATGCTAAAACGTAATACCAATGTCTCCCAGTGTGTGGGGTGATATCAGTGCCCAGTGAGGTACCCTATTTAGTAGATTTAGCTTTAAGCTGGGTATAGACACAGATAGGTACCCTAATATTACTACAACAGACCATTACTCCATAGAATATCAGTCTGTACTGAACAAATGCTAAGACTTAATACCAATGTCTCCCAGTGTGTGGGGTGATATCAGTGCCCAGTGAGGTACCCTATTTAGTAGATATAGCTTTAAGCTGGGTATAGACACAGATTGGTACCCTAATATTACTACAACAGACCATCACTCCTTAGAATATCAGTCTGTACTGAACAAATGCTAAAACGTAATACCAATCTCTCCCAGTGTGTGGGGTGATATTGGTACCCATTGTGGTACCCTATTTAGTAGATTTAGCTTTAAGCTGGGCATAGATCATTACTCCTTAGAATATCAGTCTGTACTGAACAAATGCTAAGACTTAATACCAATGTCTCCCAGTGTGTGGGGTGATATCTGTACCCTATTTAGTAGATTTAGCTTTAAGCTGGGCATAGACACAGATAGGTACCCTAATATTACTACAATAGACCATCGCTCCATAGAATATCAGTCTGTACTGAACAAATGCTAAGACTTTATACCAATGTCTCCCAGTGTGTGGGGTGATATCAGTGCCCATTGAGGTACCCTATTTAGTAGATATAGCTTTAAGCTGGGTATAGACACAGATTGGTACCCTAATATTACTACAACAGACCATCACTCCTTAGAATACCAGCCTGTACTGAAAAAATGCTAAGACTTAATACTAATGCCTCCCAGTGTGTGAGGTGATATTGGCGCCCATTATGGTACCCTATTTAGTGGATTTAGCTTTAAACTGGGCCTAGACAGATAGGTACCCTAATATTACTACAACAGACCATCACTCCATAGAATATCAGTCTGTAGTGAACAAATGCTAAGACTTAATACCATTGTCACGTAGCATGTGGGGTTATATTTATGCCCATTACAGTACCCTATTTTCTGAACTCAGCTTTAAGCTGGGCCTAGACACGGACATGTATCCCAATATTCTTATATCGAAACATCACTCCTCAGAATATTAGCCTGTACCAAACAAGCATTAACTGCTTCTGTTATCAGTAAAGAGAGGCGCAGATGGGGTTGTGCATAGGATGGCTGTCCATTAAAGTAAATCCCTGGATCCATTTGAAGGGAACCCTCTACTAATAGGTATTTTAG
Source organism: Rhinella marina (assembly GCA_900303285.1). Classification (NCBI taxonomy): domain Eukaryota; kingdom Metazoa; phylum Chordata; class Amphibia; order Anura; family Bufonidae; genus Rhinella; species Rhinella marina. The sequence continues at coordinate 327,588 of ONZH01024471.1, read as the reverse complement.
GGTGTTTTCTTTTCTTCGCCCATGTAAGAATCTTTTGATAAGGTTTTGGGTTTTGTTTTGTCTTTCTTTTTTCGTACTATCCTCCACACGGAGTAAGGCTATGTAGCTCTGCAAGAATTAGGCTGATGCAGTCTTTTGCTGATTCTGCTTAATGTATAGGGAGTGGCGGTGATCACGTGTTTGGGGAAGATGAAACGTCTGGGAGCAGCCATAGCCTTAAGCTCCCCGAGATTTTTTTTTTCTGTGCTGTCTTGAGTCACGTGTCTTTCACAAGAGCTTACAAAACATATAAACAGAAATCTATACTTAAGACTATACAGCTTGGACCAAATATCACACCCATGGCCGTCCCTATTTTCCCCCTTAATCTGTCACATGAGGACCTCACTAGTAATGTTCTGTTTTCTTTCCCAGCAGAAAAAGAAGCAGTTTGTCCAGGCTCAGTACAACTTCTTCTCAGAGAAAGCTTCAGAACTGTCATTTCAACGAGGGGACATCATCGAAGTCATGGACAACTCTGATCCCAACTGGTGGAGAGGAAGGATTTCCGGAAGGATTGGCCTTTTTCCACGGAACTATGTCAACCAGATCCACCAGTGATCTCCATTGTCAGGATCATACTTCGGAAATTTAAACGTACTTTGATAAGAGGTGGTCAAGGGTGATGAACTCTACTCAACTAGGTGGAGAACATTACGTATAGACTCAGTCTAACTTCTCTTCATTCTGGCAAGAGACTTTAATAAAAAAAGGGGTATTTTACCATTTTGGGGGGCAAGAAATTCTGCTCTAAAAGCTTCTAAGGGTATTCTCAGGTAATTGGTTTGGCCTTCTACACATGGTCTCCTACTCATACTCATAGAAGACTATCCCCGCTAGTTCGAAGCTTATTTCAAGGAGCAACCTTGTAGTTGAGCTTTAACTAATTGCTTCTACAGAAGAACTAACCATAGTGGAATAAAGCTGAGCCTTCGTGTCCTCGTGGATATCAGCGGAAGCAGGAAATATCCAATTTTTCAAAAAATATCCTGCCTATTTTTGAGAAAAAAAGAAGGTCAATGCTCAGTACTGAGGTAAAAGAACGGGCAGATCTTGCCAATTGGTGACGGGATCTGACACGGACGCTTTACAACCTACTACCATTGGTGGAAGTGTATAAGTACCCCATCCACCCCTAGTTTTAGTAGGCCGTATGGTCCTTGTATATAGGTTATCGTTCCTTTTGCTACCCATGATGACCTAGTGGGATCAATCAGAAATGAGGCATGTGACGCATATGGGGAAGGGATATTGGGTGGTGAAAGCGCAAACTAAAGTACCTGGTTTTAGGCGGTATACCAGGCGTCCATGATGCTTACGACGGGCGTGACCACGAGTTCCCGTGATCCTGTGGCAGACACTGGCCTCACAAGTATCCTTGACCTAAAGAGATTGTTGGCCCCCGACACAGAAGCATAATATGGAACCCACCAGAAGCAACCCCCAAGCTCAAGAAATTTAAGATTTCAATACATAAAAATCAAGGTGGTCCTGGGTGTCTTCATGAAAAGCCTGAGCTGCCTGACAGCGCAGTAAGGGAAAGAACGCAGCTCCAGGAATGTAATATCTTATCGGAGCTAGCGTGGGTGTCTGCAGCTGTGCTGGCGAAGCACGGGGCGACGACGGCTTCTGGGATCCCGGTGGACTTCCTTTTTCAGCGTCTTCTTTCTTTATGCAAAGCAGCCTTGACATTAACTGCTAAAATTAGATTGTAAGCACAGATGCCGACTGGAAAAATATGAAATCATGTGATTGACGACGTGACGGGTCTCACGGTTGACTTCACCCCATGAGGTCAATAAATGATCCATTCATTCATTAAAAGGGGATGTCCAGGATTAGAAAAACGGTGCGCCTTTTTTTTTTTTTTTTTCAGAAACAGCGCCACACCTATCCACAGGTTATATCTGGTATTGCAGCTCAGACGTATCCAAGGGAATACAAGCTGCAATACCAGACATGGTCAAGGGTCAAGTGTGGCACTGTTTCTGGGAAAACAAAAAATACCAATTTTTTCCTAATCCTGGACATGCTTACCTGCTGTCTGTCGGGTTCAGGGCAGTACAGGCCGGCATAGCACACCGCTATAAATGAAGTAAACTCTGGTTTATTGGATTTTCCTTTTATTAAATTTATTAGATCCACGGGGGAAATAAAGGTTATATTGTTATATAATGGACATCTATACAATTTTCCTATATGCTGTCATTTCTCTGTTAATTCCTCATGTTTTTCAAGATCTCTGCTTGCTGCCATTCAATATGACCCTTTATAGTCATGTGATGGACACACAGGTGCGTGGCAGAGACGCTCAGCAAATTCCTTGCATCAATTTAGTAGGAAATGCAGAAATCCACGTGATTGCCACCAAATCAACCCCATTCAGATCTGATTTTTAGTGGCAGAACTTTTTGCAACAAAAATCAGCTGCGTCTGAATCTACCCTTAGGGGATGTTCACACTGGGTTTTACAAGGACAGCCACGCTGAAATTATAATGAAAACCTGCCCACAGCCGCGTCCTTTCTGCCTCCCATACTGTGGGGCAGTACTAAGGATCGCGGAACAGCGGCTTATACCTGCGGCTGCACCGAGAAGCGGCATGTCCGGTTTTGGCACAGCTGTGGCTTTAGGCAGCTGCTCCGCGATCATTGAAAAGAATAGAAGGCAGAAAGGACAGGGCCACTGGTGGGTTTTCGGCAAAACGTGGTTGTCCACACCAAAATTCCACTGTGAAATCGATAGTGTGAACTGACCCTTAGGGCCCATTCACACGACCGTGGAGCATGGTCCGGGGCGGTCCATGAAAACTTGGACCATGCTCCTTCTGAGGGCAGGGGCGCATGGCGTCATTGTTGCTATGACGCTGTGCACTTCCTGAGGCCGCCGCTGTACAGTGATACTCTGTACACGCTCGTATAGAGTGTATCACTGTACAGCGGCGGCCTCAGGAAGGGCCTCCTGCCCTCAGAAGGAGTACGGTCCGGGTTTTCACGGACCATCCCAGACCGTGCTCCACGGTCGTGTGAATGAGCCCTTACAGTGAGCTATGAGAGCTGTGTCTTAGGGCTCATGCACACGACCTTATGTATTTTGCACTCCGCAAAAAAACGGATCTGAAAAAAATACAGATGACGTCTGTGTGCATTCGTTATATGGCAGAACCTCTGGTCCCCAATAGAACAGTTGTGTCCATGTCCGTAATGCGGACAATAATAGGACACGTTCTATTTTTTTGCAAAGCAGAAGTACGGACATACGGAAACGGAATGCACATGGAGTACTTTGGTTTTTTTTTGCGGACCCATTGAAATGAATGGTTCCGAATATGGTCCGCAAAAAAAAAATGGAACGGACACAGAAAGAAAATACGTTCGTGTGCATCGGGCCTAAGTCAGGATGGATTTTTGTCCCCTGGATGTAAGCAATGAGGATTACTAATGAATGACAGCAAGCAGAGATCTTGAAGACCATGAGGATTTGATGCAGAAAGTGTACTGGAAATGTTTCCCCGTACAATGAACACCGCCATACGACACATAGGTCAGAAAGCATGATGCGGCCAGACGATCACACTGACATAATAGGGATCGTTGGGATCGGTCGTGGTGTCCGTTATGATGTGACGAATAGCGCTGCATGTGGTTCTATTCTTCCCATCGACTATGAAGGAAACTGCGTCAGATGCCCCGACACCAGTGTGAACAGAGCCTAACCTATTCCTAGACCAGGCACAAGTTTTCTAATTTAGTGCAAATTAATTCAAAATGGTGCACGCTTCATTCGGAGTCACTCTGGTGATTTTACTAGAACATGAATATTCGGATGCAATGAATTTCGGCCACCCTTATGCCTGGAGAAAGTGAACAGCCGTCACTGATGGATAAGGTGGGCGGGCGTGACACTGTGGCGGTCACCCTGCAGCGCAGCATATCCCCCGTCATATGATGCTACCTCTCCACGACATGCAGACAATGCTCAGCTCATCGTTACAAAGCCTATAATTGCCGGGAGGTATTTGCATAGTTAGCGAAGGCTCGGAGTCTATAATTGCTGTGATGCGGATTACACACGGCTCAGACATTTACTGCCTCCGTGAACTGAATTCCATGATTTTCCCTGTAGATCCAGCTTCTTCTATATGGCTCTGCACGGCTGGACAGTATAGACCCATGCATTTCTATTACACATCATATGGTCCGGCTGACTATTTACCCATCCCAATGTAGTATACCTAGTCATGGGGGCACTGTGGATGTCACTGTCATGGAGGCACTGTGGATGTCACTGTTATGTGGATGTCACTGTTATGGGGGCACTGTGGAAGCCAATGTTATGGGGGCACTGTGGAGGCCAATGTTATGGGGCACTGTGGAGGTCACTGTTATGGGGGCACTGTGGATGTCACTGTTATGGGGGCACTGTGGATGTCACTGTTATGGGGGCACTGTGGAGGTCACTGTTATGGGGACACTGTGGATGTCACTGTTATGGGGGCACTGTGGATGTCACTGTTATGGGGGGCACTGTGGAGGTCACTGTTATGGGGCACTGTGGAGGTCACTGTTATGGGGGCACTGTGGATGTCACTGTCATGGGGCACTGTGGAAGCCAATGTTATGGGGCACTGTGGAGGCCAATGTTATGGGGCACTGTGGAGGGCACTGTTATGGAGGCACTGTGGAGGTCACTGTTATGGGAGCACTGTGGAGGTCACTATTATGGAGGGCACTGTGGAGGCCAATTTTATGGGGCACTGTGGAGGGCACTGTTATAGGGGCACTGTGGGATGTCACTGTTATGGGGGCACTGTGGAGGTCACTGTTATGGGGGCACTGTGGATGTCACTATTATGGAGGCACTGTGGAGGCAATGTTATGGGGCACTGTGGAGGGCACTGTTATAGGGGCACTGTGGATGTCACTGTTATAGGGGCACTGTGGATGTCACTGTTATGGGGGCACTGTGTCACTGATATGGGGGCACTGTGGATGTCACTGTTATAGGAGCACTGTGGAGGTCACTGTTATGGGAGCACTGTGGAGGCCAATGTTATGGAGGCACTGTGGAAGTCACTGTTATGGGGGCACTGTGGATGTCACTGTTATGGGGACGCCGTGGCTGTCACTGTTATGGGGGTGCTGTGCATGTCACTGTTATGGGGGTGCTGTGCATGTCACTGTTATGGGGGCACAGTGGATGTCACTATTATGGAGGGCACTGTGGAGGTCACTGTTATGGGGGCACTGTGGAGGTCACTGTTATGGGGGCACTGTGGATGTCACTGTTATGGAACACTGTGGAGGTCACTGTTATGGGGGCACTGTGGAGGTCACTGTTATGGGAGCACTGTGGAGATAACTGTTATGGGGGCACTGTGGATGTCACTGTTATGGGAGCACTGTGGAGGTCACTGTTATGGGGGCACTGTGGAGGTCACTGTTATGGGGGCACTGTGGATGTCACTGTTATGGGGACACTGTGGATGTCACTGTTATGTGGGCACTGTGGATATCACTGTTATGGAGACACTGTGGATGTCACTGTTATGGAGGCACTGTGGATGTCACTGTTATGGAGGCACTGTGGATGTCACTGTTATAGGGACACTGTGGATGTCACTCTTATGGAGGCACTGGGGATGTCACTGATATGGGGGCACTGTGGAGGTCACTGTTATGGGGCACTGTGGATGTCACTGTTATGGAGGCACTGTGGATGTCACTGATATGGGGGCACTGTGGAGGTCACTGTTATGGGGGCACTGTGGATGTCACTGATATGGGGGCACTGTGGATGTCACTGTTATGGAGGCACTGTGGATGTCACTGTTATGGAGGCACTGGGGATGTCACTGTTATGGAGGCACTGTGGAGGTCACTATTATGGGGGCACTGTGGAGGTCACTGTTATGGGGGCACTGTGGATGTCACTGTTATGGGGGCACTGTGGAGGTCACTGTTATGGGGACACTGTATATGTCACTGTTATGGGGCACTGTACATGTCACTGTTATGGGGGCACTGTGGATGTCACTGTTATGGGGACACTGTGGATGTCACTGTTATGGGGACACTGTGGATGTCACTGTTATGGGGGCACTGTATATGTCACTGTTATGGGGGCACAGTGGATGTCACTGTTATGGGGACACTGTATATGTCACTGTTATGGGGCACTGTATATGTCACTGTTATGGGGACACTGTGGAGGTCACTGTTTTATGGGGCACTGTGGATGTCACTGTTATGGGGACACTGTATATGTCACTGTTATGGGGCACTGTATATGTCACTGTTATGGGGGCACAGTGGATGTCACTGTTATGGGGACACTGTGGATGTCACTCTTATGGAGGCACTGGGGATGTCACTGATATGGGGGCACTGTGGAGGTCACTGTTATGGGGGCACTGTGGATGTCACTGTTATGGAGGCACTGTGGATGTCACTGATATGGGGGCACTGTGGAGGTCACTGTTATGGGGGCACTGTGGATGTCACTGATATGGGGGCACTGTGGATGTCACTGTTATGGAGGCACTGTGGATGTCACTGTTATGGAGGCACTGTGGAGGTCACTGTTATGGGGGCACTGTGGATGTCACTGTTATGGGGGCACTGTGGATGTCACTGTTATGGGGGCACTGTGGAGGTCACTGTTATGGGGACACTGTATATGTCACTGTTATGGGGCACTGTACATGTCACTGTTATGGGGGCACTGTGGATGTCACTGTTATGGGGCACTGTGGAGGTCACTGTTATGGGGACACTGTATATGTCACTGTTATGGGGCACTGTACATGTCACTGTTATGGGGGCACTGTGGATGTCACTGTTATGGGGACACTGTGGATGTCACTGTTATGGGGACACTGTGGATGTCACTGTTATGGGGACACTGTGGATGTCACTGTTATGGGGGCACTGTATATGTCACTGTTATGGGGCACAGTGGATGTCACTGTTATGGGGACACTGTATATGTCACTGTTATGGGGCACTGTATATGTCACTGTTATGGGGACACTGTGGAGGTCACTGTTATGGGGCACTGTGGATGTCACTGTTATGGGGACACTGTATATGTCACTGTTATGGGGCACTGTATATGTCACTGTTATGGGGGCACAGTGGATGTCACTGTTATGGGGACACTGGGGATGTCACTATTATGGGGGCACTGTGGAGGTCGCTCTTATGGGGGCACTGTGGATGTCACTGTTATGGGGACACTGTGGTTGTCACTGTTATGGGGGCACTGTGGATGTCACTGTTATGGGGACACTGTGGTTGTCACTGTTATGGGGGCACTGTGGATGTCACTGTTATGGGAACACTGTGGATGTCACTGTTATGGGGGCACTGTGGATGTCACTGTTATGGAGGCACTGTGGAGGTCGCTGTTATGGGGGCACTGTGGAGGTCACTGTTATGGGGGCACTGTGGAGGTCACTGTTATGGGGGCACTGTGGATGTCACTGTTATGGGGGCACTGTGGATGTCACTGTTATGGGGGCACTGTGGATGTCACTGTTATGGGGGCACTGTGGAGGTCACTGTTATGGGGGCACTGTGGAGGTCACTGTTATGGGGACACTGTGGAGGTCACTGATATGGGGGCACTGTGGAGGTAACTGTTATGGGAGCACTGTGGAGGTCACTGTTATGGGGACACTGTGGAGGTCACTGATATGGGGGCACTGTGGAGGTAACTGTTATGGGAGCACTGTGGAGGTCACTGATATGGGGGCACTGTGGCTGTTACTGTTATGTGGGAACCTTATAAAGTTCTTTGCCATCTCCAGACCCCTATGTGCAGTTCTTATCCTGCAGGCCTGTAGATGACATGTCCCTGCGCCTCTCCAGGACGCGGCTGTCGGGTCAGTGACTCACTGTTCGCTGTGAATTATTTCTGATGCTCTGCGATTTCCGGAGACTCATCCCAATAAAAAGCTACCTGTACGAGCCCCTGATGAGTTACGAGAGGAGGCCGCTCATTAATAACACCTTTTATTCAGTAATCGCACTTTATGACAGCACACAATCTCAGGAATGTCGCCGGGCGGCCTCTTAGGCCTCGGTGGTCCGCCATCTTGGCTTCTATGTAAAAAGCACGGGTCATGTGGAGTGAGGTTACCGGGGCAGGAATCCATATTCTGACATACATACATGTACACGTGTGGAGTCCCTGTATGGCAGTATAAAGCTGAGCCATGGCACAGGCTGGCAGTAAGTGGACCGACATGAACCTTTACCATGTACAGTGAAATAGTTAATTTAAAGGGCACTCGTGTGGGTAATATTTACACAATGTTTCCTGCTCCTCTTGGTCTTCAGGCAAAATACGCATAGAAGAAAATGTTGACGCACATGAGAATGATGGCGTTGATGCAGCACACCCGCGCCCAGAATGGATCCTCCTTGATGCTTCTTTGCTGAAGCTGGGTGGAAGAGTCCACCGGTTCTGTGGGGGGTTTGCACAGCATGCTGCTCCAGGTCCGGCCTCGCGGGGAACAATTGGCTTGGACTGTCCAAAGAAATGACAAAAAACAAAGATTATCAGTATCAAAGGGCATCCAGGAGGCCTGGATCAGGCATCGGCCCACCAGTAGTGATGTGTGCCATGGACTACCATGATACCACCGGTGCCGCTACCTGACACCATAACAGGTCACAATGAGCCCACCTTCATTCTCTCCTGGGGACGAATGGCTTCGGGTGGACACTTTCCTGAATGTGATCTCGGGTGGGCTTCTTCCCCGGGGGATTGTCCACCATGTGAGGTTTTTAACCTGTAGAGGAGAGATCCAGGTCATTACTCTTTCAGTGGTAGGGTGTGTAGACCTGAGATGGTCAGTGGCAGCCATGTTGACCACAAACAGGTGGCCATGGCTGCTCTTCTGGAGCTGAATGGCAGATGGATGATGTTCCTTCACCTTTACTTTGCTTTAAGGACTGAGATGAGAACATCAAAACTAGAAAACTAGCTTCTGATTTAGGCCCCAGGCTTTGGCATTACACATGGCGCTGCTCTGACTGGCACTGCTGGCACTACGGCATCAGATATACAAGATTATGCTGAAGGAAACAAGCACCACCTATGTTAAATTACTGCATTAACCTGGACAGTTTTTTTTTTTTGGGGGGGGGGGGTTGGGTTGGCCAGGCAATTGTTATCAAGATGGCCGCCATTTTGGTCTCTTGGTGTATGATACCATGGATTACACCTACCATAGACTGGAGGGGTGGCTCCGTTAATAGACTTATCCCGACTACTACTCCCACTGTCAATGCACATAAAATGATGGCGAAGTGCAGGTAATGAATGTCCTTCAGAATGGACGGCCGCTCATCATGAACTCCGCAGCGGGGGATGGGATACACAAACTCCATAATCATCCGAGCTAATCCGACCGCCAGGCCGACCATAAGACCCCAGAATGCTCCCTGTGAGGAGAGAAGAGGAGACGTGGGAAGTGCTTTTGAGATTACTTAAGGATTAGTAAGGATTGTCCAATCTGACAACCATATTGGTTTCTAATCCAACTCTTATATAAAGAGAAGTTAGTTACTTCCTCCCTCACTGTTGTCATCATTCAAATACCTTTCCCAGAATTCATTGCGTCTGGTAGGGTTGACCCTGCTGATTAAAATGATACCTGTCTTGTGAAAGTCGGTTGTGGTGTTCCTGAGGAAAAAAAGACTTTTATTCTTTATGCAAGTGAGAGCGTTAGGGCACTGAGGGGCGTGGCCAACACTGGAAAGCTGAGGTGCACTAAGGGACTAGGCCCCACCCCTTGCTGCACTGAAGTCCTCATTTGCATAAAAAATAAAAGTCTTTTTTCTTGGGAACGCCACAACTGATTTTCACAAGAGAGGTATCATTTTAATCAGCACGAGCAACCCTACCAGGCATTATGTCTGGTTAAATAGGGTGGATCCTGTTGACAGGTGCTCTTTATCTGGTATGTAAATGTTTGGCCACTGATTCAATCATGCATGGTGAGGGGAAAGGGAGGGTTCTCCTCAAGTGTTTGAGTGCCAGGAAGAACTAAGAGAAGGTAAGAGAGAAAAGTCTGGTAACACCCACGGTAGATAATATGGCTGACAACAATCTACCGTATGGCTGACAATGGTAGATAATATGGCTGACAACTCTGGGGGCAGAGTAAAAAAAAAAAGATGACTGCAGGATCAGACTACGCAGGGTTTGTTTGTAGTCTGTCTCCATGGAGATACATGGGTCTTCATAGGAGCTGTAGACACAAAACAGTAGTTTTCAGTGGTCTAGTTGCTTTACATTTTATTGACAACAAAAACACCAGTTGCTAAAGTCTACACACCCTGATACTAAAATTGCTTTGGATTTCAGGATATCATGCTATATCAGGAAGTCTGAATCAATGAGGTTTACCAGATACAGGTCCCATCCCCCGCCTCAACGTCTATAAACGTGCAGACCTGATGTAAAACTCCCACTTTTATCAGGGGAGGGGGGATTAATGATGGGATTAGGATTTATTCTGAAGCCAGGAATCTACACACACCTGTTTTCACAATGCAGCAATTATCCCAAATGAAGGTGACGACTCTCGCTCTGCCTTCCTGGAGCCAGCCTGACACCTTCTTCTGCTGGATTATTCAGTCTTGCCTCTGGCCCTCCACACCTGTTAAATGCTGACAACCTGCGGGACGGACACGTCCCAGGATGCGGCACATGGTACGTCGTTCTACGTGAGGCCGGATCGTAGCCCCTAGGGGGTCAGTCGGTCAGAGGACGACATATGGAGCGCTGCTGAGACAAGGTGCACCTACCTCTAGTTAGCAGTGAGGAGGATCCGGGCCTGACCCTGCAATCTGATAGAGTGCTGTCAGAGAGACGCCGGCGCTGTGGACCTGCTCTGGACTGCTGTCACTGACCACCTGAGTGAGCACTCGTCCACGGAGAGGTCACTGTCCTGGATAATTTATGTGGTTTCGGGCCCCTTCTGGGGTAGGCCTGAACCTGATACTCTAGAGCAGGGGTAGGGAACCTCCGGCTCTCCAGCTGTTGTGAAACTACAATTCCCAGCATGCTTCATTCATTTCTATGAGAGTTCTTAGAAGAGCAGAGCGAGTATGCTTGCTGGGAGTTGTAGTTTCACAACAGCTGGAGAGCCGGAGGTTCCCTACCCCTGCTCTAGAGTGAGTGGTTACCAGAGCTATTGACCCTGCAACCCCCCGCTATGAGCGTGTAGAGGACTGTGAAGAGTCGCCCTGTTAATGTGTACCAGGAGCATACTTACCAAAATGACTGGTAAATTTGCATAATTTAAGCCCCACCCCCAGGAGGGCTCTAAACCCGCCAGGAACACCCACTGATAGGTGAGTTTTAAATAAGTTATGAAAAAATTTGGTACATTCCCGGCAAATTCTGAACTCTTAGCAACTATGCATGTGATCCACCCTCGACCGGGGTACCATGTAAAGGTCATAGGCCATGCCCATACGTTTCTGACCCTCTTAAAGGCTTTCTAAACCAGATGGTTTATGAATAACTAGTCCTTATGGCGTCAGGTATGAAAACCAATCCTGAGGAATCCGCCATTTGGTCCAGAGCACCACCAACCCTTCAAGTAAAGGGCTGTGATTTATCGATACTGGTGCAAAGGAAAACAGAAGCAGTTGTCCATATCTCTGACAGACCTGGTGGAGATCTTAAGAGGAGGGGTTGTCCACTCCTCTCTAATCAGTGGTGTCGAGCCATTCTGGAGGCAGCACTAACTAGAGGAGAACCACTGAGCAACATGGCTTTCTTCCAGATTTTTCTTTAAAAGCCCAAGGAGCGTGCTTTATACACCAAGTGCAACAGAATCACACAAAAAAAAAACACACAAAAAAACCTGCACAAGGCTACGGTCCATCGCAGGCTCTCTCCAAAAGGAGAACCTTTCCCAGTCCCTTTGGGCCAGAAGGCACCTGCAAGGGACCGAGACAAAATGGCAACTCCCCACCGAAGCCAGTTGTACACCCATAGGCAACCCTCAGCTGAAACTGAGGGTATGCCCCATCTGTGCTCCGGCTTCTACCCCAGGCAGCAACCCAGGGTGTCGGCACGGAGCTCAACTACTAGGTTGGTCTTTTCCCGCAGGGGGGTGCGGAACCGGGATGGCCACACACACACACATGGATTTCTTCCAGATGTACCACCCACTGTGAGAGCGACTTGCAGCACTGTGAGCTATAGCTAAGGATAGTTTCACACTAGCATTACTACGGATCCGGCGGGTGAAGGGGCCGCCAGATCCGTAGTGATAATCCAACCTTGTGTATCCGTAATGAACGGATCCGGTTGTATTATCTTTAACATCTTTTAAACGGATCCGGAATTAACTCTATTGAAAGTTAATGGAGAACGGATCCATTTACAAATGTGTCCACACCAAACGGATCCGTCCCCATTGACTTGCATTGGGGGTCATTCCGGATCCGTCTTGATGCGGATGTCCATGCTGCGGTTTGCTCTCCGGTCTAAAGACGGAACGGAATGCTTCTAGGAACATTCTGTGCTCTTCAGTTCAGTTTTGTCCCCATTGACAATGAATGGGGACAAAACTGAAGCGTTTTATTCCGATATTGAGCCCCTATGACGGAACTCAATACCGGAATAAAGAAACGCTAGTGTGAAAGTAGCCTTAACCCTGGAGGGCTTCGTATCTAAAGTGTCTTCAAACACCTTCTCCACAGGTGTAAGGTTACACAAAGTTTTCTTCAAGCAAGCGGAGAGAGTCTCACCATGACATCATTGTTTAGAAGCCGCCTGACAGGACGGACTGTACTATTTTGTTAAATCTTTTGTCTTTAGTGCAATTAAGTGTCGGTAATATGGAACAAATGACATCCACTTCTAAAGTAGAGTGAAAACGCGCGGCTAAGAATCAAAGATCAATCCGCTTAATGACACAGCCGTGAACCACTCCCCAATCATCCTCATTTAAGTCATTACTGTGATCATCCTGTCATGACTCTCCATGTTCACATTCATTGACCTTGATCAGAAAGTGATTCTGTGCATTGTGTGCATTAAGACTTACTGTGTTCGTAGGGTGCGCCCTATTGTGATATGTCCATTCTTAAGCACTGTGTACAGGATCGGCACATAAGGGGTTTACCTGCTCGTTGGCTCTCTTCCAAAATATCGCCAAGCCAAACACGGCTGTGACTGGGGGTGCCAAGCAGCTGGTGACAGACTGGATGTATACGTAGAGCTGCCCGCTGTTGGCATTCTGTAGGATAGGAATCCAGACCACGCTGATTATCACAAGGACCACAGTCACTATCCTGCAAATAGTGAAGAAAAACATGGAAAATTGTGACAGAAAATCGGATAAGGTCAATACTAGATCCCTGCCTGAAGAGATACTGTCTTATTTTGACAGATAAATCGAAATGTTGTTTCCCTATAGTCTATCATTGGCTATGTTCAGTCTTTGGTTCTGTTATATCATTGTCTAAGTTTGGTCTTAGGTTCTGTTCTATCATTGTCTAAGTTTGGTCTTAGGTTCTATTTTATCATTGACTATGTTTGGTCTTTGGTTCTGTTCTATCATTGTCTATGTTTGGTCTTTGGTTCTGTTCTATCATTGACTATGTTTGGTCTTAGGTTCTATTTTATCATTGACTATGTTTGGTCTTTGGTTCTGTTCTATCATTGTCTATGTTTGGTCTTTGGTTCTGTTCTATCATTGACTATGTTTGGTCTTTGGTTCAGTTCTATCATTGACTATGTTTGGTCTTAGGTTCTGTTCTATCATTGACTATGTTTGGTCTTTGGTTCTGTTCTATCATTGTCTATGTTTGGTCTTAGGTTCTGTTCTATCATTGTCTAAGTTTGGTCTTAGGTTCTGTTCTATCATTGACTATGTTTGGTCTTAGGTTCTGTTCTATCATTGACTATGTTTGGTCTTAGGTTCTGTTCTATCATTGACTATGTTTGGTCTTAGGTTCTGTTCTATCATTGTCTATGTTTGGTCTTAGGTTCTGTTCTATCATTGACTATGTTTGGTCTTAGGTTCTGTTCTGTCATTGACTATGTTTGGTCTTAGGTTCTGTTCTATCATTGACTATGTTTGGTCTTTGGTTCTGTTCTATCATTGACTATGTTTGGTCTTTGGTTCTGTTCTATCATTGTCTATGTTTGGTCTTAGGTTCTGTTCTATCATTGACTATGTTTGGTCTTAGGTTCTGTTCTATCATTGACTATGTTTTGTCTTTGGCTATGGTCTATCATTAACTATGTTTGGTCTTTGGTTCTGTTCTATCATTGACTATGTTTGGTCTTAGGTTCTGTTCTATCATTGTCTATGTTTGGTCTTAGGTTCTGTTCTATCATTGACTATGTTTGGTCTTAGGTTCTGTTCTATCATTGGCTATGTTCAGTCTTTGGTTCTGTTATATCATTGTCTAAGTTTGGTCTTAGGTTCTGTTCTATCATTGACTATGTTTGGTCTTAGGTTCTATTTTATCATTGACTATGTTTGGTCTTTGGTTCTGTTCTATCATTGTCTATGTTTGGTCTTTGGTTCTGTTCTATCATTGACTATGTTTGGTCTTTGGTTCAGTTCTATCATTGACTATGTTTGGTCTTAGGTTCTGTTCTATCATTGACTATGTTTGGTCTTTGGTTCTGTTCTATCATTGTCTATGTTTGGTCTTAGGTTCTGTTCTATCATTGTCTAAGTTTGGTCTTAGGTTCTGTTCTATCATTGACTATGTTTGGTCTTAGGTTCTGTTCTATCATTGACTATGTTTGGTCTTAGGTTCTGTTCTATCATTGACTATGTTTGGTCTTAGGTTCTGTTCTATCATTGACTATGTTTGGTCTTAGGTTCTGTTCTATCATTGACTATGTTTGGTCTTAGGTTCTGTTCTATCATTGACTATGTTTGGTCTTTGGTTCTGTTCTATCATTGACTATGTTTGGTCTTTGGATCTGTTCTATCATTGTCTATGTTAGGTCTTTGGTTCTGTTCTATCATTGACTATGTTTGGTCTTTGGATCTGTTCTATCATTGTCTATGTTTGGTCTTAGGTTCTGTTCTATCATTGTCTATGTTTGGTCTTAGGTTCTGTTCTATCATTGACTATGTTTTGTCTTTGGCTATGGTCTATCATTAACTATGTTTGGTCTTTGGTTCTGTTCTATCATTGACTATGTTAGGTCTTTGGTTCTGTTCTATCATTGTCTATGTTTGGTCTTAGGTTCTGTTCTATCATTGACTATGTTTGGTCTTAGGTTCTGTTCTATCATTGACTATGTTTGGTCTTAGGTTCTGTTCTATCATTGACTATGTTTGGTCTTTGGTTCTGTTCTATCATTGACTATGTTAGGTCTTTGGTTCTGTTCTATCATTGACTATGTTTGGTCTTTGGATCTGTTCTATCATTGTCTATGTTTGGTCTTAGGTTCTGTTCTATCATTGTCTATGTTTGGTCTTAGGTTCTGTTCTATCATTGACTATGTTTGGTCTTTGGTTCTGTTCTATCATTAACTATGTTTGGTCTTTGGTTCTGTTCTATCATTGACTACGTTAGGTCTTTGGTTCTGTTCTATCATTGTCTATGTTTGGTCTTTGGTTCTGTTCTATCATTGTCTATGTTTGGTCTTAGGTTCTGTTCTATCATTGTCTATGTTTGGTCTTAGGTTCTGTTCTATCATTGACTATGTTTGGTCTTTGGCTATGGTCTATCATTAACTATGTGTGGTCTTTGGTTCTGTTCTATCATTGGCTATGTTTGGTGTTGTGTTCTGTCACTGGCCATGTTTGCTCATTGGTTCTGTTCTATAATTTCCTATGTTTGGTCTTTGGTTCTGTTCTATCATTTCCCATGTTTGGTCTTTGGTTCTATTATATCATTGGCTATGTTCGGCCTTTGGTTCCACTCTATCAATAGCTATGTTTGGTCTTTGGTTCTGTTGTGTTCTGTTACTGGCCATGTTTGGTCTTTGGTTCTGTTATATCATTGGCTATGTTCAGCCTTTGGTTTTGTTCTATAATTGGCTATGTTTGGCCTTCGGTTTTATTTTATCATTGGCTATGTTCAGCCTTAGGTTTTGTTCTACCATTGGCTATGTTTGGTCTTTAGTTCTGTTCTATCATTGGCTATGTTAAGTCTTTAGCTTTGGTCTTTCAATATTGTCTATCATGGACTATGTTCAGTCTTTGGTTCTGTTCTGTCACTGGCTATGTTCAGTCTTTGGTTCTGTTCTGTCACTGGCTATAGTCGGTATTTGTTACTTTTCTATCATTGGTTATGTTTGGTTTTTGGTTCTTTTCTATCATTGGCCATTTTCAGTCTTTGGTTCTGTTCTGTCATTGGCTATGTTTAACCTTTGGTCCTGTTCAGTCTTTGGTTCTGTTCTATCACTGGTGCTATATTTTGTCTTTCTTTTTTCTACCATGGGTTATGTTCAGTATATGGGTATGTGCTGTCTTTGGTTGTGTCATTTCTCTTTGGCGATGTTTGACTGTTGACTCTGCCCTGTCTTCAGTCACTAGGTTCTATCTTCAGGTATTTTCCATTTGTCGGCTATAATTTGGTGATCCCATTCATGGCAGCTGTATGTGACAGATGAGTTTACTCGCTGGTTGTAATCACTGAATGTATTTTTCTGTGCTGCATATTTCAGCAGTGATGTACGTGCGTCACATTCCTTGTGTCGGGTGACTTAATACTGTGTTTATTATTTCTCTCTTATGCAGCACCAACATGCCCTGCATATCCTTCATTCCAGCTATTCCTTATGCTTATGCAATGCTCCAAGAGGAAAACAAGACCGAGCTACCTGTGTGCGTCTTCCAAGCTTTTCATTGGACTTCAACATCTAATGGTTCTTCAGTATTGGAATATTCCCGACCGGTGTCATGATGACTTTGGTCACAAGCCATGAAGGTTGCAATGTCGTATTGTGTCATTACATCTAATGACTGTTAATGTGGTCACATTGTGGTTTATGACCCAACAAGATTCGACTGTTGCCAAATCCAAACTTGCTTGACTTTTGGTCTCAAGCTTCATGTAATTTTGCCTTCATAGACGGAAATAGCACTGATTTTTTTGCCCAGGTGACCACCGTCATCGCAAAGCCCTTGCTTTATGAAATATCAAGGACTACCATGGATATTCCAGCAATAAACATATGGCCGGTGCGGACCGTGTTGAGTACATTCGTCACAGCAGTGACCTGTGCACACGGAGTGATTAACAGAGATTTACCTGTTCCCGGATCAAACAATAGAACATTCACTACAGACTGAACAGGAGGTCCAAGGACTTGGTATGATGTATGATCACACCCAGTCCTCGAGATGATAGCCCTTCACCCAGACAACAGAATTGTTTGAACAAATCATATAATACAATATCAACCCCATATGTCTACCGAAGATACAGGCCTTCACAAATGTATATGCAAGGATTTACCAACCTGGAGAATTTTAGAGAGCTGTAAAAGGGTTCCCATTGACTTCTATGGGGCCCTGCTGTACCTCTGTAAACCCACGATTTTATATAGAGGTATATAGATGATTTTTTTTTCTGTTGGACTACTGCAATGAGCTCTGAATCCCCTGCTTAATGTGAAATGTCCCCACCAGGGGCAGCCTAATAAGTTGAGATTTACCAGGAGCTCTGTTAATCAGTCTGGCCTCAAAAAGTTGCACAAAAAGTTTGCTATTTTTATTTTTTCAATTTTGTCTCTTTCGAAAAAAAAGTAGTCAGGGCCAAAGCAGGAAGGACACATTCATACAGTGATCCCTCAAGATACAATGGCCTCAGGATACAATAGTTTCAACATACAATGGTCTTTTCTGACCCATCGTAAATTGAAACTAGACTCAACATACAATGTCTCAGACTCAGATCCAACCAATCAAGGCCCCTTCTCTGGTAAAATAGTTGTATTAGTTACTAGTTATCAGCTATTCCTGACTGTTATATGTGAGGACTTTTCTTATATATCTTATTTTTCTTAAATCTTCATTTTCTCTTATCTTGGATGACATTTTGGGGCTTTGTAACCAATTACTCAACTTACAATGGTTTCAACATACAGTGATCCTCCTGGAACCAATTAATATTGTATCTTGAGGGACCACTGTACTAGAAACCAGCATGGTGTTAATCTGCGCCATGTCAAACTAAGGCTTCATTCACACGACCGTATGTGTTTTGCGGTCCGCAAATTGCGGATCCGCCCAAAAAAAACGGATGATGTTCCGTATGGCATCCGTGTTTCCGTTTTTTTTGCGGATCCATTGTAACAATGCCTATCCTTGTCAGCAAAACGGACAAGAATAGGACATGTTCTATCTTTTTTGCGGAACGGAAATACGGACATACGGAAATGGAATGCATTCGGAGTACCTTCCGTTTTTTTTTGCGGACCCATTGAAATGAATGGTTCCGCATACGGTCCGCAAAAAAAATGGAACGGACACGGAAACAAAATACGGTCGTGTGAATGAAGCCTAAGAATGGCCTGTCTGGCCTCAGGACTGCCAACAGATGTGCCAACAGAAGTTTATTGAATGGCCTAGCACTTCTTACTGCACATCCAACTGAATATATGAAATGCCAGTCTTAAAGGGGTTTTCTTGGAGTAAGATACTGATGATCTATCCTCAGGATAACTCCTCAATATCAGATCAGCTATTTGAAGAGGTCACAGCACTCTGGTGAGATCTGCAGCCTCCTCGCGGCTCACCAAGCACAGCGCTGTACATGGTATAGTGGCTGTGCTTGGTATTGCAGCCCAAGCCCATTCAAGTGAATGTTCGTAGGTCATGTGCTTGACAAATGTGACATCACCGGTCTAGGAAGAGCACTGTGGCCTGATTGGAGTCAGACACCACCGATCAGATATTGATGACCAATCCCCAGGGCAGGTCATCAAAACTGTACTGAACATCCTTTTAATAAATTCCCCCTATGTCAATGCAGGGGATCTGGAGCTCTGTTTTAGAAAAGAACGGCTCAGACCACTATAGAGATAAGAAATTAACCAGTGCAGAACTGCCCACCCTGGTAAAGGACAGGGCACAACGGAGACGGGCACACATCCAAAATTTGTCAGTCTTCTATGTTCTTTTAACGGCCGACAGATTCTATATGAGGGATGTGGCGTAATTGGTGGCACTTGTGTGACAGGATCTGCTAGTCAGTGCCAGGTTGGAACATGTGTACATTTATCGCTTATCCAGCAGAAACGGTGCCAAAGCTGTCGGCACAGAGCGACTTCAATACATGAAGCAGTTGAATCATTATGGGATACTTGGTTTTTAATTAAATCCGAGCAACGCTTTACGCACCAATCAGAACCACTTTGGCACTGAGGAAGGTATGATAGTCGTAACCCTTTCATACGCTCCCTAAATCCAGTGCAATACGTTCCAATGCACTGCCAAGTCTCCTCCACTTACAGCTGGGTCGTCCTCGATCTGCTCCCTGTCGGAAAAGTGTGAGACAAAAGCTCCGCGTGTGAGACAAAAGCTGAAAACAATTACAGAGGTGTGGCGTCGTGCATTTTAGTGGCTTCCTTCGCCTGGGTGGAATTAAAACACTGCTGAATGTTGGGGTGTGCCCACACTGACGGGGAGTCTGGATGACACGATCACCTGCGGGAGCTCGCCGCCTCTTTCATCATCCGGATCAATTCATCGCAATGGGGAGGAAGTGCACCACAAGTGAAGAGAGCGGCGAGCAGGCTGAGCGCCATGTTTATCAAGCCTCCCCTCCCCCAGGAACATTTTCGGACACACTGGGATGGATGTACATCGTGAAAGGCGCAGGCCTCTTATTGGTGCATTTGCCAGCTCCAGAAATCTACACCTGCTATAAGCCGTGTAGTAGATCTGCCAGGCCGCGGTAGGCCGCGTATCCTCCCGCTAAGCCCCACCCACTTTCTCTCACCGCTTTTGAAAAGTGATAAGAGAAGAATGAAAAAGCTCAAATATGACGTGTGCCATAATCTTCCCCACTCAATTTATTGCAAGTCTCTGGGCAACTTATAGGGTGACTTGTTTAATAAAAATTTCAGTGACTGGCATATCTCAGTAGCCGCGCCAATTTGTGCATCTCATGCCGTGTTCCTTCATACAATAAAATCCTATACTAGCAAACAGCTCGGCAGTACACTGGCATTATTAAATACATCTACTATATAAGTGGATGCAATTATATCTGCCCTTGATACTATCAAAAAGAAAGCACTTCCTGGTTCCTTGGCGTCACATGGTGCATCACATGACCACACCCAGCCAATCAGCAGCTCTGTGTCTCGTCGTTCAAGATCCTTTTTAGAGCTGTTGACTGGCTGAGAGGGATCATATGATGTATCGTGTGATTTCTCAGAAACAGGAAGTACTTTTTTTGCCCCTCCCACTTTTAGGGCTGCTTAGTGGATGCCATTACCCTCATTAGTACTGCCCTCTTTGGGCATCACACTGACAAGCTAATTAAAGGGGCCCTCTGATCTTCATTACTCTTGTTATCGGTCGGTGTTACAATGTGTGATGACAGGAACTTTCCTTAAAACGAATGCTGATTATTATTATAATAATTATTACTGTATTTTGTTACTTCCACTTTAAGATAACATATATCCCTGAGATACAAGTCCCGCCCCCCTTGCCGTGATTCATCGTCTTCCTGGCCCATTAGTCATCGTATTTTTTTCACCAACCTCAAAGACACTCCTTCATTAAATTCAATTAAAGAAGTTATCCAGGTCAGTTGGCACACATGCCGGGCTCCTTCACCCTCATGCGCGAGAAGCGGGCGTCACTGGGCTGTTGCAATACCAACAAGCTATGAATAATGCCAAGAGCTAAGGATTCTGGGAGATAAATAAGTGCATAGTTCCCGCATACGTTACTCACAGTCTACCATTATAACACACTGGAAGAATGTGTAAACATATGGTCCTTACTGTGACAAGACGTGTCCTCACAAATTACAGGCGATGAGGAATGAGGAATATCGGACGAGTCAGGCTCTGTTCACATGATGCTCCACAGACTTACAATGGGGTCCATCAGGTTCTGCCAAGGTGTCCAATGTTCTTTCCATCAAATATGACTTGAACTGTGATGGAGCCTTCAATGCAGATGTGATCAGAACCTAATTTCTTTGAGTCTAAGTAAAAAATGGCCACCAAGATATCACCCAGACCGAGGGTAAACCCTAACGGTGGGGTAAACTGAGCCTAAGGAATTCCCTCATAGTCAATCTTGACCTCCTCACAATGGTTTGGAATACCCACATCATGGTCTTCAAAGTATCTTCTCATTGGTGACTGGACATAGTAGTGGAACCAAGTTTGAACCAGAGGGCAGACAGAGGTGTAGTCGAAGAACAGAGTCATAACTCAAGCCAGAAAAACAAACCAAAGCTACCACCAAAGGACAAGGTAGACCAGGAATCAAGAATGATGCAAGAGGTCAAAGCCAAACATGATGCCAGATATGGTCATGGCACCTAGGGACACAAAGCTGCCCGGCCAGGTGTAAGTAGAGGTTCTGATGACATCATCAGACATGGACAGGATTTCTACCATCCTTAGCAATAGCAGTGGCTCCAAGGTCAATAAACAGAGAGTCGAGGACCCAGCAGTGTCTGTGAGGGTGGCATTGTCAGATGGTACCAAGTTCAATCCAGGGGGCAAACAGAAATGTAGTCGGAGAACCAAGCCATAACTCAAGCCAGGAAAACAAACCAAACCAAGCTACCACCAAAGGAAAATATGGGCCAGGAACCAAAGATGAAGCCAGAGATCCAAGATGAAGCCAAAGATGATGCCAGATACGATCACAGCACCTAGACGCTGACAGCTGCCCGGACAGGTGGAAGTAGAAGTTCTGATGACATCATTAGAGATGTACAGGAGTTACAGCATCCTTAGCAATAGCAGTGGCTCCAAGGTCAATAGACTGGGAGTTGAGGGTTGAGGGCATAGCCAGATGGAATCCAGTTCGAAACAGGGGGCAGACAGAAGCGTAGTCAGAGAACAGAGCCATAAGTCAAGTCAGGAGAACGAACCATAGGACCACCAAAGGTGAAGAGGGGTCAGGAACTAAACATGACGCCAGAGCCAAAGATGGTGCCAGAAATTGTCACGGTATCTAGATTCTGAATGCTGCCCGGCCAGGTGTAAGTAGAATTTCTGATGACATAATTCCCGTTAATTTAGCACTAATGAGATCTCATGGAAGATAAGCGTTGAGATGTAATTGGAGCAATTAATAAGACCCACTGATATCATGTAACACATATGTTAAACATTAATTAATATGGGCTGTCCCAACCTCTAGAATGTAAATTATGTCACATGACAAAACCACTTACAAAGCAGGAAAGGAGTAGAATACGAATTATCTATAGATATTATCTGTGTGTTTAGTGGTGGAAACTTATGCACCATGACGACAAAATGTGTATAAAATCTTAGCTTTGGTAAGGGACATGTCATATAATGAAGTGGTGGAGTGTATGTCACATGATCCTTTTCACAGCTGCTGACTGGCTGAGAGGGGTCATGTGACATATCATGTGACTCAAATGAACCAGGAAGAGCTTTCTTTTCAGTTCTCTTCTCTTAGAAGGGTCCAGCAAAGATAAGATGGTAATAAGGAGTCTCACTGCTAACACTGTCAGCGATCAGCTGTGATCTGTGGAGGAACCTGGCAGCCAGTGTTCAGTTTAGTATTACACAGTGCACACTGGAATATAAGGGCTGTCTGTGAAACGGCATAGGCGTGCCAGGTCCACCAGATCAAGAGTGGCTCATAGATGAAGGTCCTTGATGAAGGTGTCCCCCCTCTATTAACTCAGTATTCCCTAAAATGGAATATATATATATACTATATGGTATAATGTTATGAATCTGTGCTCCACCTTTTGCTTTGAGACTTTTCCTAGTCGGATTTTCAGTAACTTCCAAGCGTATTATAATTACATATAAAACCTCTGGTCATTTTCTACATCACTTCCGCAACCTCCGCAGATCCTGTACCAGACATAACACAAAGTTGTCACCGTCCGGTTATGTGGACTGGTATGGGAGGCCACTGTCTACCATATGTCCATGATTAGTGATGCCTGGATGAAGGACATCTGACTAATGACAGATTGAAGGAAAGGACAAATAATCCAGGTCACATATTCTATTATTGTACATGCAAGAAATCTGGATGAACACTATGGAGATGAGATGTTGACTTACATAACATAGGTGTATTGGGGGCACTATGGACGTCCTTCTAATGTGTGGTTATTACTGGTACGGGTGCACTGTGGCCACATCTCTCCCCTCCATCGCTCAGCTGCTGCCAGGCTCATTAAAAAATAGGATCGGACATGCTGAAATTAAACAGCCCGATCCTTATCTCCCCTGAACTCGGCCCCCCATACATATTATATGATTGGAGGTCCGGCCAACATACCAGTAATGTGTATGACTAACTTTCTACTTGAGGAAAGAACACGTCGGTGGTTTGTCAGACACGGATAATTTATCACGCAGGATGTAATTAGTCTAATTAAAGATCTGTAAATAGATTATATACGAGGAAACCGAACCTCATTCCCAGTCTGACCAAACTGGCCTTGGAATTAGTCAGGTTTCCGCTCCAGAATTCACACTGACAGAGAATGGCAGGGCGCACAGCAAAGCCACAAAAACATAAGACGAGGTAAATAAAAACATCACTCGGACTATGGCCATAGGTCCACACTATGAGTATTTGTTGTATCCAGCTTCCTCTCTAGTGCCCTCCTGGGCAGTACACCACATTTAGGCAGGTATTAGGTCTCTATAGTCCTTGCATGACACGAGACGTAAGGTGTCCTCTCTTTGCTGCAGTAGATGATCCTGTCCATGACCATTATTCAGGGACATGTTGAACACGCAGCTTCAGACCCATTTTCCCGGCATCAGATGTGACCTTCACCTTGATGTATGGGATCTGGGACCAGGACTGACACCCATCTACACCTGATAATAACACAGCGGAGGTGTAATGAAACCATCAGTTATAAATCACTTTCCGTTGAAGGAGGCACCAAAGGCTTCTGCCCCTCACTAGATAATTACTAGATAGAAATCCTCCTTTTATCCTCAGGTAACTCATAAAGTTGAAGGCTGCGGGCGTAAACTGATCTACACCAGTCAGTAAACAGGGAGTGGAGGGGCTCCACCAGATAGAGAGCCATCCACCTAAAACCTGCTCATTCCCAAAGTCCTTGAGACATTCTCTGATGTCACTTCAGTCATATCCATTTGTTGATCGCCTCGCCCAGCTCCAGCCATAAGTCCCCGATACTAGGCAACTGGACACATCCTCTTCTCGTCCTGACATCAGCCATGGTTATGGTGGATGTGGCCACAACATCCATTGTCCACCGATGATGACATCAGGCAGAGACATCCAGCCATGTCTCATCTGCAGTCTCCGGTTGTACCCTTAGCCTTGCTCTCCTGATATCCTCATTTTGACTCCTGGCCCTTATCCTGACCTTGGTCTTGTTCCTGGCCTCACTTCTCCTTTGCCCTTGAGATTGTTCGTCTAGTAGCTGGTTTTCTACTCCTGGCTTTATCCCTTGGCAGTGATCTAGCTATGATTCAATATTCATTTTCGAGGTTCTCTCATCCTAACCACTCTTCTGGAGATGACCCGTGGCTCTATTTCTGACCTTAGTTTTTCTTCATTAGCGCCTACTGCCACCAATCTGTGGCTATACCGGGGATCACAAGCTTGGTTCTGACTAGGATATTCACCACCTCTTTGGGGGGGGGGGTTAAGGGTAAAGAACTTAGAACCTGCACCCTAGTCTTCAAGATTAGCTCCAAACTGATGTTTTGGAAATAGACTTGGTGCAAGGTAGACATTTTCACAATAGGCAACTAAAAATTAACAATTGCGGGCTACCTTCTCATACTACAGATGCCCCCCAACTTAGGTAAGCTGACCATGGTGGACAAACAGTGGTAAGGCCTCTACTTGGAGCCCCCATGTGATGAGCCAATGAATTTCCATTGCATCCTCTGATTTCACTGCCAGTGTCCACCAGACTTGACTTGGATGATCTCTAGACTTTAAAGAAGAACTCCTGCAGATTTTTTTTATTCCATGCCCTGCTAGAAATGTACATGATGTAATCTGTAGTGAATGTCATTTTCTTACCAGTGTCTGTATTTGTGAGTTATATCTCCCTGATGTTTCTCATCTGTGTCATGTGACCAGCAATCAGACTCACCAGATAACACAGCATCTTATGTGTGGACAGGAAGTCTATTTCTCTATGTATTCCTATGGGAGCCTCAGTCTCATAGGAATGAATAGAGCAGTAACTGTTGGAGGTCAGGGAGTTGGTCACATGACTCAGCTACAATTAGAAGAGAGGGGATAACTCAGAAATATAGTCTCTGATGAGAAGATTGCATTTACTACAGATTACATCATGCACCTTTCTAACAGGTCAGAGAATAAAAAATTTTGCAGGAGTTCTTCTTTAACTAATGGAGAAGGTTCCGATACCTCCCAACTTTTTGGACTTTCAAAGAGGGACACTTGGTTAATTGTGTGAAAGATCCATTTTTACCTGAATATTTATACACTTTCAATTGTTTTCTTTTACGAAATGGCACAAAAATTATCTGAAAGTAGAAGTTTCTAAAATTTAAATTGCATCAAATAATGAAATACTATACAAGGAGGGCTCTAATACACACATGGATCAATACTTTCTGAATCAATAAATGTAAATGCGATAATGAAAATCTACACCAATCAGATCAAAAAGAGGGACATTTATGGAGCAAAGAGGGACTTAGGTCAAAAATAGGGACTGTCCCTCCAAATGAGTGACACTTGGGAGGTCTGGGTTCCTAAGCAAAAACAGGAGGTGTTTGGACTGTCCATTAGTGATGGACACAATGAACGCCGCTCGTGGGTTTAGCTAACAGATGAAGTCTTGATCCCAAAAGATCCTACCATGTCTACAGGTTCCAGTACTGACGGTCTATAGAGCCAACTAACCTTCCCACCAGAAGAAGCTCCTTCTCATTGGCGCTCTTCCTGATCTTCCTCCAGATGTCCATCGTGAAGAGAGTGCTGCTGCTGTTGAATATAGAGGTCAAGGAAGACATTAGAGCCGCCATCATGACTGCGATCATCAGACCACGAAGACCTTTCGAGAAGGGGAGAGGGGACAATAGGAAAGGACAAATAAACCTGAGGAGCATGTTATAGCAGATTGAACCAATGTCCTGTCTATCAGGGACTGGAGATGTTCTCTTACCACTGGGCATCAGTTCAATCACCAGCTTTGGGTAGGCAATATTGGAGCAGCCAACTTCAGCTCCACAAACCTTGACACACTCTTCGGGGACAACACACCCAACGGCATCTGTAAGACATAAAGTATCAGATATAAGATGATCACTTGATCCTTGTGTCCTCTTCCAGTTGAAGATTATCATCCACCACTCTGGGCCCAGAAACCAGCAGATGTTTCCTCGACCACTGTTGCCTTTCTACGTTCTACTTAGAGGGACTATAGGGACCGTTTTAATAATCAGAAGGTGTTGAGGTTACTTCTACTCCTCTAGACCTCTCTGTGACACCGACGCTGTTGACTCAGGCAGTCTAAATATTTATCAGGCATCAGAGGATATCAAAAGTGACAATCCCCAGTCCTTGGCCGAGCCGCAAAGCTTCATCCTGGTTTATTACCCGGCTGCACTGCTTTGGCCTTTGTTTCTTTGCTCTGGAAGAAGTCTCCAGAACCGTTCCAGCAGATATATGTTTTGTGGTGATCCGATGGTAGACACGGCGCTGTGCACCGCCGCCAAGTGCGATCCTGCCCATTAATCTCTCTCCGGCTCAGAACCTGAGAAAGAATTTGGGATTTGCAGTCTTTTGGCACCATTCTATGAAATCTTTGTTTCAGATAACAAATCCCAGACTAAAGTCTCAGCACGTTATATTCTCTGGCAGATCAGTGCGTATAGGCTGGGCGGCTGCGGTTAACTCTTAACAAAGACGGTAGAGGGGCCCCTCTGCAAAATTAGAAGGGGGGCCCCTTGCTGTATCAAAAGTGAAGGGCTCATTTTTCTGCTTCTCGTCCTTTACTATTACCCTTACTCTTGTCTAATCCTTCGTCTAATGCAGGGATGCCCAACCTGCGGCCCTCCAGCTGTTGCAAACCTACAACTCCCAGCATGCCCAGAGAGTCTACAGCTATCAGCCTAAAGCAAGGCATGGTGGGAGTTGTAGTTTTACAACAGCTGGAGGTCCACAGGGTGAGCATCCCTGGTCTAATGGATCGGACTCTATCAGTCATTTTCAGCCTATTGGGCCCCTGTGCACCGATGGTAAGTCTACCCCTTAGATAACTATTAAAATATCTAATGGGCCCCAAACCATTGGACATGTGGGGTCAAGGCATCAAGCCAATAGACAACAGAGGCCGGGGCACTAAACCACCGGAGCCCAGACACCGCCAGGCACTTAACCACTGGACACAAACTAAGATGTACAAACCAGTGTCAGACAGCTGCTGCCAAGGCCAATAAGATAATGGGTTGCATCAAAAGGGGCATAGATGGCGGTGATGAGAACATAGTCCTGCCACTTTACACATCACTAGTCAGACCACACATGGAGGACTGTGTACAGTTCTGGGCTCCTGTGAACAAGGCAGACATAGCAGAGCTGGAGAGGGTTCAGAGGAGGGCAACTAAAGTAATAACTGGAATGGGTGGACTACAGGACCCAGAAAGATTATCAAAATTAGGGACGACTGAGGGGAGATGTAATAACTATGTATAAATATATCAGAGGTCAGTACAGAGATCTCTCCCATCATCTATTTATCCCCAGGACTGTGACGAGGGGACATCCTCTGCGTCTGGAGGAAAGAAGGTTTGTACACAAACATAGAAGAGGACTCTTTACGGTAAGAGCAGTGAGACTATGGACTCTTTACGGTAAGAGCAGTGAGACTATGGAACTCTCTCCCTGAGGAGGTGGTGATGGTAAGTTCACTATAAGAGATCAGGAGGGGCCTGGATGTATTTCTGGAGGTAATAATATTACAGGTTATAGTTACTAGAGAGGGGTCGTTGATCCAGGGAGTTATTCTGATTGCCTGATTGGAGTCGGGAAGGAATTTTTTCCCCCTAAAGTGAGGAAAATTGGCTTCTACCTCACAAGGGTTTTTTTTGTCTTCTTCTGGATCAACTTGCAGGATAACAGGAAGAACTGGATGGACTTTTTTCGGCCTTATAAACTATGTTACTATGTTCCACCAGTAACTGAGCCACACAGTACACTACTGCATACCAAGGACTTGGGCAGCAAACACCATTCAGGGGAAAGGGGAACAAAACCTCGAGACAGCATGGACCCTAGGACTATGAGGACTGCCGCTGTTATGGGGACACTGAGGTTGGTTCTATTGCAGGAATATTGTGGCTGGCTTTGTAGGGGGGCACTGAGGCTGGCACGTTTATGGGGGCACAGTGGTCACCCCGCTGGATACTTGTCCCCGTGCACTGTCGCTCAGCTCCTCACACAGGAGAAAAGCTCCGGTAACAGTTATTCCATTGCTGATTTTGAGATTTACTCAGGTGTATAAGTGAGGAGCTGCGGTGTGTGAGGTGAGGGCGAGGTACGAGGTTTGCAGCAGCTTCTTAGTTTAGAAAAAGATTATACACGTGACACAAGAATGCCGTATATACAGCCCAGTACGGGAAGAACCCGGGCAGCATTACCAGTCATACCTGCAAGAGGTGCAGTGAATAAATGCACAGGATTCAGTGCAGTGAGTAAATGCACAGGATTCAGCGCAGTGAGTAAATGCACAGGATTCAGTGTAGTGAGTAAATGCACAGGATTCAGTGTAGTGAGTAAATGCACAGGATTCAGTGCAGTGAGTAAATGCACAGGATTCAGTGTAGTGAGTAAATGCACAGGATTCAGTGTAGTGAGTAAATGCACAGGATTCAGTGAGTAAATGCACAGGATTCAGTGCAGTGAGTAAATGCACAGGATTCAGTGTAGTGAGTAAATGCACAGGATTCAGTGTAGTGAGTAAATGCACAGGATTCAGTGTAGTGAGTAAATGCACAGGATTCAGTATAGTGAGTAAATGCACAGGATTCAGTGTAGTGAGTAAATGCACAGGATTCAGTGTGGTGAGTAAATGCACAGGATTCAATACAGTGAGTAAATGCACAGGATTCAGTGTAGTGAGTAAATGTACAGGATTCAGTGCAGTGAGTAAATGCACAGGATTCAGTGCAGTGAGTAAATGCACAGGATTTAGTGTAGTGAGTAAATGCACAGGATTCAGTGTAGTGAGTAAATGCACAGGATTCAGTGTAGTGAGTAAATGCACAGGATTCAGTGTAGTGAGTAAATGCACAGGATTCAGTGTGGTGAGTAAATGCACAGGATTCAGTGTGGTGAGTAAATGCACAGGATTCAGTGTGGTGAGTAAATGCACAGGATTCAGTGTGGTGAGTAAATGCACAGGATTCAGTACAGTGAGTAAATGCACAGGATTCAGTGTAGTGAGTAAATGTACAGGATTCAGTGCAGTGAGTAAATGCACAGGATTCAGTATAGTGAGTAAATGCACAGGATTCAGTATAGTGAGTAAATGCACAGGATTCAGTATAGTGAGTAAATGCACAGGATTCAGTATAGTGAGTAAATGCACAGGATTCAGTGTAGTGAGTAAATGCACAGGATTCAGTGCAGTGAGTAAGTGCACAGGATTCAGTGTAGTGAGTAAATGCACGGGATTCAGTGTAGTGAGTAAATGCACAGGATTCAGTATAGTGAGTAAATGTACAGGATTCAGTGTAGTGAGTAAATGCACAGGATTCAGTGTAGTGAGTAAATGCACAGGATTCAGTGTGGTGAGTAAATGCACAGGATTCAGTGAGTAAATGCACAGGATTCAGTGCAGTGAGTAAGTGCACAGGATACATTACACCTTATACACACAGCAATAGGAAAGTTGACCTTGTGACAATGACACCTTATTATGCCGCTATCTGGCAGTCGGCCATATTGACGGTCACAGATAAGAGCGGTATTAAGCTGTTATCACCTCGAGTGTCTGTCATGTGCAGGTGATACAGAGCGCGGGGGGAATGTACAGGGTTCAGTATATGGGGCCACTTTAGGGATATCCACCACATACATCTACTGACATATAGGGGCCCCTCAACTGTGTAAAGGGGAGAAGCGGCGGTACTGCTGTGATAACTGCTCGCTCCACCTCAGGTTTACTGTTCCACCTGGATGTTACCTGGCGGGACAGGTTTCACGCTATCAGTGGTCTCATCTGATGATGTCATCGCTGCTTCACACAAAGTAATGAGGCCCCAGGGCATGGAAATCCTCCACCTCCTGTAAGTCTGCAGACAGTGCGCAGTACACAACCAGTGTGTCATCTGTATAGTGCTGAAGGATATTTCCACTACAGATATGGGGGGATGGGGATTGCAAAATAGGGTTTATGTGACATTTTGGGACACCACGCCGATTGCCCGGCCGCCTCTCAAGTCCCCTCTATGGGGCTGCCAGACACAGGTGAACCAGCGCTCAGCTATTTTTGGAACTCCCATAGAAGTGAATGGAGGGAGGCGGAGCTTGTGTGGTGCGCTCTCCTTCACTTTTGGGGGGCCCTGTTCTAGAGATGGGTGCAGGTCTCAGAGGTGGGACCCGCACTTATCTGACATTGGTGGCACATTCTAACAATATGCCACCAATGTCTCCTGAGACAACCTCTTTTAGGCCCCTTTCCCACGACCATATGCCCTCCGAGACACGCGGTCTGTGAGCGGGCCATATGTCCCGGAGCGGCATTGATCGTGCGCACGGGAGCGCACAGCATCAGAGATTACAATGATGCTGTGCACGCCGGGCCGCCCGCGGGACTATTGTCCTGCACTCATAAAATCATATGATCATATGAGGAGCAAATCAAAGCGGAAGAAACGTCAGGAGCAGCGACCAGTCTAAAACCAGCACATTTAATATAATCAACTCACAGGACACGGTACATGTACCAGTGGCCGTATCGCGCTAACACCAGCTTCCTGTGGCCTCCAATCAATCCAACCTTCTGGCGCAGCGCACTTCAGACATGAACCCCCAAAAGTGTCAGGTTTAATTGTATCATGGAGGCACTCTGGCTGATATAATGTTATGGGGCACTGGTTCCATTATGGAGGTACTCTGGCTGATATAATGTTATGGGGCACTGGTTCCATTATGGGGCACTCTGGCTGATATAATGTTATGGGGCACTGGTTCCATTATGGGGCACTCTGGCTGATATACTGTTATGGGGCACTGGTTCCATTATGGGGCACTCTGGCTGATATACTGTTATGGGGCACTGGTTCCATTATGGGGCACTCTGGCTGATATAATGTTATGGGGCACTGGTTCCATTATGGGGCACTCTGGCTGATATAATGTTATGGGGCACTGGTTCCATTATGGGGCACTCTGGCTGATATAATGTTATGGGGCACTGGTTCCATTATGGGGCACTCTGGCTGATATAATGTTACGGGGCACTGGTTCCATTATAGGGCACTCTGGCTGATATAATGTTACGGGGCACTGGTTCCATTATAGGGCACTCTGGCTGATATAATGTTATGGGGCACTGGTTCCATTATGGGGCACTCTGGCTGATATAATGTTACGGGGCACTGGTTCCATTATAGGGCACTCTGGCTGATATAATGTTACGGGGCACTGGTTCCATTATGGGGCACTCTGGCTGATATAATGTTACGGGGCACTGGTTCCATTATAGGGCACTCTGGCTGATATAATGTTACGGGGCACTGGTTCCATTATAGGGCACTCTGGCTGATATAATGTTACGGGGCACTGGTTCCATTATGGGGCACTCTGGCTGATATAATGTTACGGGGCACTGGTTCCATTATGGGGCACTCTGGCTGATATAATGTTACGGGGCACTGGTTCCATTATAGGGCACTCTGGCTGATATAATGTTACGGGGCACTGGTTCCATTATGGGGCACTCTGGCTGATACTGTTACGGGGCACTGGTTCCATTATAGGGCACTCTGGCTGATATTGTTACGGGGCACTCGATCCATTATGGGGCACTCTGGCTGATATAATGTTACGGGGCACTGGTTCCATTATGGGGCACTCTGGCTGATACTGTTACGGGGCACTGGTTCCATTATAGGGCACTCTGGCTGATACTGTTACGGGGCACTCGATCCATTATGGGGCACTCTGGCTGATATAATGTTACGGGGCACTGGTTCCATTATGGGGCACTCTGGCTGATACTGTTACGGGGCACTGGTTCCATTATGGAGGCACTCTGGCTGATATAATGTTACGGGGCACTGGTTCCATTATAGGGCACTCTGGCTGATACTGTTACGGGGCACTGGTTCCATTATGGGGCACTCTGGCTGATAAAATGTTATGGGGCGCTGGTTCCATTATGGGGCACTCTGGCTGATATAATGTTATGGGGCACTGGTTCCATTATGGGGCACTCTGGCTGATATAATGTTACGGGGCACTGGTTCCATTATGGGGCACTCTGGCTGATATAATGTTACGGGGCACTAGATCCATTATGGGGCACTCTGGCTGATATAATGTTACGGGGCACTGGTTCCATTATGGGGCACTCTGGCTGATACTGTTACGGGGCACTGGTTCCATTATAGGGCACTCTGGCTGATACTGTTACGGGGCACTCGATCCATTATGGGGCACTCTGGCTGATACTGTTACGGGGCACTGGTTCCATTATGGGGCACTGGTTCCATTATGGGGCACTCTGGCTGATATACTGTTATGGGGCACTGGTTCCATTATGGGGCACTTTGGCTGATATACTGTTATGGGGCACTGGTTCCATTATGGGGCACTCTGGCTGATAAAATGTTATGGGGCGCTGGTTCCATTATAGGGCACTCTGGCTGATACTGTTATGGGGCACTGGTTTTTATTATGGGTCACTGTGGCTGATATTGTTATGAAGATATTCTGGCTGATATAATGTTATGAAGGTATTCTGGATGATATTATAGGGGGTATGGAACAGTGGTTCTGTTATGGTGGCACTCTGTCTATCTTGGAGGCGTGGTCTGTATTCCTGGGCGTGGCACACGATGTATGATTAGAGGTGTTAGCAGTGTCACTATCCTCCCTGTGTATCAGTAGCCGGGGACGCAGCAGAGTTTAGGAGTCTAGTTCGAGGATAGATCACGTGAGCTTAGAGGCGGGGCCGGGTGACGTATGTGTGGGCGGGGCTGAGCCATGCCGCCGCTGCTCTTACCTGTCCACTAAGGGAGCGGCAGCCCACATAGTACAGAGACCCGGGAGTGAGACCGGCTGCGGGACGGCGGGGAGGACACTGCCGCCACTGACTGCGGGGACCATGGGTGTGTGTGACGGTGAGAGCAGCGGAACTGGGAGCCACTAGATCCAGGATCTCCTCTCTGCACAGGGACTCCCAGAACTTCTATACAAAGCTCCGGGATCTAGTGGATCCCTCACCATGGCTCTCTCCCAGCTCCAGTGCCTGGACAATAACAATGTCAACTGGAGATCCAGCGAGAGCAAGCCCGAGTTCTACTACAGCGAGGAGCAGCGGCTGGCGCTGGAAGCCCTGGTCTCCTCCGGCCAGGACGCCTTCCATGAAGTGGTCAAGAAGGAGAACATCAGGGACTTCCTGTCCGAGCTGGAGCTGGCCAAGATCCCCTCTGGGCTGGAGCCCTTTGACCCTGATACTAGTCACCCCAGAAAAAGTGGGGACAAGTCTGAGCAGGAGGGAGATGGGGACCCCCAAGATGGGGCGCAACATTCCTTGGAATATTGGCCAGATAGGTCGGACTGCTCCATCCCGGAGTTGGATTTGGGGTGGCCGGATGCGATGGCCTACAGAGGAGTGACCCGGGCAACGGTATACATGCAGCCCCCCATCGACGGCCAGCCTCATATCAAAGAGGTGGTCCGAAAGATGATCACACAAGCCCAAAGGGTAAGTGCTCCTCAGACTGCGCCGGGCTTAGTGGTCTCCAGGTAGATCTTCTAGGACATTGGTTTGCCACTGGTTTTACTAAGGGTCTGCAGTCAGGTGAGGGTCCGAGCTGAACTCCAAAAAACAAACCAAAAAAACGAATGATGTCTTAAAACTTTGGAGAAATATTTATATCAAGACTTAAAAACTAGAACTGACTCCATAAGTAAGATGACGGACCCCCTAAACTCATTCAGACCCCAGACCAGACCCCCTAACCTCATTCAGACCCCAGACCAGACCTCTAACCTTCACACCGTAGACTAGACCCCTAAACTCATTCAGACCCCAGACCAGACCCCCTAACCTCATTCAGACCCCAGACCAGACCTCTAACCTACTTCACACTGTAGACTAGACCCCTAAACTCATTCAGACCCCAGACCAGACCCCCTAACCTCATTCAGACCTCAGACCAGACCTCTAACCTCATTCAGACCCTAGACCAGACCTCCAACCTCATTCAGACCCAGACCAGACCTCCAACCTCATTCAGACCCCAGACCAGACCTCCAACCTCATTCAGACCCCAGACCAGACCTCCAACCTCATTCAGACCCCAGACCAGACCTCCAACCTCATTCAGACCCCAGACCAGACCTCCAACCTCATTCAGACCCCAGGACCAGACCTCCAACCTCATTCAGACCCCAGACCAGACCTCCAACCTCATTCAGACCCCAGACCAGACCTCCAACCTCATTCAGACCCAACCAGACCTCCAACCTCATTCAGACCCCAGACCTCAACCTCATTCAGACCCCAGACCAGACCTCCAACCTCATTCAGACCCGACCTCCAACCTCAATTCAGACCCCAGACCAGACCTCCAACCTCATTCAGACCCCAGACCAGACCTCCAACCTCATTCAGACCCCAGACCAGACCTCCAACCTCATTCAGACCCCAGACCAGACCTCCAACCTCATTCCAGACCCCAGACCTCTAACCTCCTTCAGACCACAGACCAGACCTCTAACCTCCTTCAGACCACAGACCAGACCTCTAACCTCCTTCACACCGTAGACTAGACCCCTAAACTCATTCAGACCCCAGACCAGACCTCTAACCTCATTCAGACCCCCTAAACTCATTCAGACCTCAGACCAGACCCTCTAAACTCATTCAGACCCTATCCCCTAAAATGAATTCCAGTCCAGACCCCTGAAATCTATCAGACCCTAGACCTCATTCAGATCCCTAAACGCGGTCATACCCGAGACCCTAAAATGAAGCAGAACCCCAGGCCTGTAACATGAATTTCGACTCCAGACCAGACGCTGAAAATTAATCAGAACTCCAGTCCAGATCCGTAAAATTAATGAGACCTAAGGCTAGACCAAAGTTGTAGAATGACCTAGACTAGACCCCTGAAATGAATTGTCCCTAGACCAGAGCCCTAAAAATAATTAGACCCCAACCCCCTCTACACCTCCTTGTGTCACCACGTGGAATGCTCTAGTTCACATTGGCACCTTTACCATTGGGCACCTGATGCTCTTGGGCCCTTAAACAGTATGAAGCTTGCAATGCCTTCTTCTGGGTGCTGAGCAACATGACGTGGAATCATAATCATATAATGGGGTGACCAGCACCAGAAGGGCGACCCATTTCTCTTTATAGGGTTACCCAACCTCCTGCTGTGGACCTTTCATCATCTACCTCCAGGGAAGTGGCAGAGGCCTCCTGGCACCTTGTGGTTTATATATTCTTAGAGGAGCAGTCTGGTTTACCCCTTCTTATGTTGGGATATCTCTACTTTGGTGGGCACCCATTGATTTCATTGGCTGCCGGACAACTCTTTATTTTGGCATGGTTTCAGGGAGCCCCTACCCTAGTGACCCTATAGGTCCTGTAGAATATTAGTAATGGTTCCCACCCAGATTTGTAGCTCAGGACCCGACTATAGACAGTACCGTGGCACCAGATTGGATCACCGGTGACACCTTTGTCTGGAATGCTGAGCGTCTCCGGAGTATCATTAGATATTGGGAAGAAGCCACATTTCCCGCCCGGTAGGATAATTCCGGTTTCCCATACATAGGTGGAGCCTTGGTGGTTTCTGTTAAGAGCTCGGGCCATAGGTGCCAACCCACGGTAATGGGCATGGGATTAGAGGAAGTGTCGGTCTCTTATGACGAGCAACATTTCGAAATATTCTTGGAAATATTTTTTATTTTTGGGACAAGGGTGTGATCCTCAAAAACATGCGCTCGCAGTATTAAGGGCAGGTCACATCGGGCTCGCCAATATGTATAGTCCAATCCCCCGATACCCTCTCCCCCCCCACCTTCGGGCAGTCACACTTGTAATTACCAGCCCGGTGTTACCGTATAATGTGATAAATGAGCCCAGCATGCTGGATCACGACCAGTGACGTGTCGAGGCTCGGCCCTTGACTTCACGGGATGAATCACTGTGTCCTGTGATCTCAGAGGAAGCATCAACGTGTACGCCGGCAGCCTGGTATTTGTGTAGGTGATGTAAGGGGAGGCGGCACAGGTTGCCTGGTGATGTGACCTTTCCCCGGTTGGCATCAGATGGCAGTTTTTTTGTCTTAGTCATTAGTATGGGATCTATGGCGGCATTGCCCTGGTTTGATGTATTGGGGTGTGATTTGCCCCCATTACGGTACCTAAAAAGTCATATGAGTTCTGTATCGAGATCAGAGAACTTTGTGCGTGTAAATGTACGACTCGCCCAGAACAGCTTGTGGACCCCCCGCCCCGATATGACTGTAGCAGCATTGTGTGTACAGTGACGTGACCCGAACTTTAGTGACATTCCTCCGCTGGGCTGCTCGTGTCCATCCGTCTGTGAAATCAGGAGAAAGGGCTTCCGGCTGGTTTCCAGAAGTAGAGATATGCGGAATACTCTGTTCGCTGGACATTGGCCTGAGGCTACAGGCTGCCATAAAACAGTCCCTGGGAGTAGACCAGGTATCTGCATCCTCTGACAGACCTGCATCCTTGGTCAGAACACTCCTGCGTTTAGGCCGGTTGTGGTAAAAAGTCCCGGACAACCAAATATCGCCGCATGTCGGTCATTCGGGTAATAAAGGTGTATTTACGGAAATGCTATTTAAAGGGATATGCCAAAAATGTCCTGGCCCCGCACCGATCTATAGAACAGTCCCTCCAGGCGGAGAATGAACGGAGTGGGGGCGGACTGCATTCACTGTCCGTTTCTACGGGAGCCACGGAAACAGCCGAGCGTGTGTCCCGTACACATGCCATCAATGTCTACGGTGGGAACACCTCTAAGTGATTTTCTAAAATGCAGGATCAAAGTTGGTCGTCTCCAGCTACAACTCCCAGCAGGCTCCATTGACTTCTATGGGTGTTCTGAGAGCAGCCGAGCAAGCGTGCATGCTGGGGGTTTTAGGTGTTGACAGCTGGATTGCTGGAAGGTCTCATGATTAGAACCTATGGCTGTCACAGAGGAATTTAGAACCCCCCCCCCAGTGGCTGATAACAGGGAACACTAGATTCAGTTGCACATGATATGGAGAGAAGACGCCCCCTCCCCCGAGTTGTTATTGCTACTGCTGCAATTCCCTAATCATCATTGCTGCAAATAAAGTTGAGTTTATGGCTTCTCCATGGATACAGATAATCCGTTCTACAAACATGCGCTCGCTGTAATAAGGGCACGTCACGTCGGGGCCCGGCAGGTGTCACGTCGGGCTCGCCAGGTGTCGCTGAGCTCTCCCTTTATGTACGATGGTTGTCACCCGGTTTCCTGAACCTCTAATCCTCCTAATTCTGCAGCACCTCTCCCCCTCCCCGCTCCTGTACGGCTGCAGAACCCATCAGGTCTGTCAGTTACGCTGGGAAATGGCTTATAATGCAATTCCCTGATATAATCTGTAACCTGGCGCAGCCCCGTGAACTTTCTCCTGACACGCCGGCCGTATCTGTTCCAGGAATTGTATGTGGCAGGAAATCATAGGACGCACACGCCGGTGATTAACCCTCATGAATCACGACACTTCTATAGTCCCGCTCTGTCCTTCGCCCTCCGCTGTGTACCGTCTGTGCGCGGCTGCTATTCCCGGAATGTGGGCTGGAGAGAGATCTTGGAAATGTACTCGGCTGTGTGTCCTGGATCTTCCAGGGATGTTCCGTTTTTATGTCAGTCATAACATGTCCTGCGACTTTCCATTAGACTTTGTTTTAGTTCCTCTCCATTTGTAAGATCTCTGTTTATTGTCAGTGAATGGGGACCTTCTTGTCGACATCCGGAGACTGTACAGACCTAAAACTTCTCACAGCTGAGGCTTTGTTACAGTTGTATCTCATCTCGGCAGGAATCTGCCTGTCCTAATGGCTTGTTACATTGTATCGGCCTGGAGTCCAGACTGAGGATTGTCCACAAACCCTCATATGTGAGAAGTATTAAAGGGCTATTCCAGCCATAGCCGGTGATGGCATGTCTCCACAATATCTGCTGGGGTATGGCCTTTGGGACTGAAACTACGACTCTCAGCATGCTCCATTAATTTCTGCGGAGTCCAGCAGGTGTACATCTTGGGGGTCGTAGTTTTACCACAGCTGGAGTGCCGGAGGTTAGCCATCACAGATCTGGACTATGAATGGAGTGCGGGTTGGACGTGGGGTACGTAGGACGAGGGTCCTCTATTCTGGTGATCGGTGGGGGCCCCCGGTGGTCAGATCCCGACCAATCTAGGTGAGATATGCTTCTGTCTGAAACACCCCTTTAAGCCTGTATATCAGCAGTGCCAGGTTCAGCTGCCCCCATGGTGCCCACTGTCCATCCGGAAGCTCGGCGGTCTTCTCCTGAATTCCTGCCCCCCCGCTCTCTCGGCAGCCATTATATTGTGTGTACAATGGGTGTATTGGTGTGGAATCGTGATCACATGATGCGTTAACCATACAAGTGCTGACCTCACACACACGCGGTTACCGGTTACTAAGTCCAAGCGCTTCCTGGCGGTGACGCCTGCACAGCTATAAAGGAAGCGCTGAGCTGACCCCGGACTCTGACACCCTGTCCTGGAATGTGCCGAGACTGCGGAGGGTTTCAGTAATGGAGGCTCTGTTACACGGCTGCTCCGGCTCAGCGGGTGTTCTGGAGTATCGGGCGGTCAGAGAAAAGGGTCGGCCCAAAATACGTCGTCGAACCCCCCCCCTGAAGTATGGTTACGCGGGGCGAAAATGCTGCGGATCGTCACCCACCTGCAACATATCCGTGGCAAATCTGTGACAGAATTAGGGCTCGTGCACACGACCATATGTGTTACATAAACATGGATCCGCAAAAAAACGGATGAAATCCGTATTTTTTTTTTTTTAATTTGTGGATCCAAAAACGGACAGGAATAGGACATGATCTGTTTATTTTTTGTGGAACGGACATGCGGACACAGAATGCACACGGAGTCATTTCCGTTTTTTATGGACCTGTAAAAAAAAAAAAAACAGAAACGGAAAAAAATACGTTCGCGTACACGAGCCCTTAGCATTAGGAAACATAGGTTTTGCCGTGAATTTAGTTTCTTTTTTTTTGTATTTTATTTTTTTTTTTCAGTTTGGTCCACGTGCACAAATTTCTGCCGTGGATTTTCCTGGTGGTCCGTGGTGAAACTTGCGCATTACACGTGGATTTTGTTGCAGATCGTGCGACCGATTTCCACTTCAAAGGGTGAAAAATCTGCGCCACGCGGCCCGGTTAGGCCCCTTTCACACCTGCGAGTTGTTCACC
Organism: Rhinella marina; assembly: GCA_900303285.1. Classification (NCBI taxonomy): domain Eukaryota; kingdom Metazoa; phylum Chordata; class Amphibia; order Anura; family Bufonidae; genus Rhinella; species Rhinella marina. The sequence continues at coordinate 287,672 of ONZH01024471.1, read as the reverse complement.
TGCCGGATCTGTGCTGCCGCAGGTGCACGTATGGGGCCGAAACTACGCTGTGGCCCCATTCACTGTAATAGGGGCGGACCAGGGATCCAGCCGCAGAACGGCAACCCCTGCCGAGAGGCGGCCAGAACAAAAATACGACATGTGAGAATAGCCTTGCTGATTGTTCTGCACAGGTTGGCATCCCGTGCGGTGCCCTCTCCCCTCGGCGGCTCCGCACCCCCCCCCCCCATGTTGCACCTCTATGCTTTTTGGGCTGGAAATCACACGGCAAAGACTCCGTCCAGAAGCTGAGCTTGGTGGTGCTGTAGGGGTTTCATACGTGGCCGATGACGTGACATTCCACACCTGGCTGCCGGGGCGGAGGAGGGGGGCTCACACCTGGCTGTGCTAACCGCAGTCTCGCCGGTCTGTGTACTGCGGGAGGGGGGGTGCAGGGGTAAATTTTTATATAAAGTTTTTGAGCCTCAGCAAGAATTTTACTCTAGCTGGGGCCGTTCAGGGCTGTGAATGTAATTAATCATCCCTCCTGGTGGAGGCGGAATAAATCCGACAGGACCTGTCGCTACACGCGCCGCCCACGCCGGCCGGGGAGATTCTCACTGATATTAGTAATGTTTGTAGGTTTCAAAATGGCCGTACGGAACGGGGTGTTTCATCGTCTTGTGAGGTCACATCTGACTCCACATCTGTATGGCATCGGGGGCCGACCCCGGCACATGGCAAAATTGGACCCAGGGCGTACTCGCGATCCACGAAGATAAAACGTAGTCTATGAATGCCCTCCGAGGGGTAGGTTACGCTTTCACACTGTGTACCACAGCACAGGATCGGAGCGGGGAGAAGAAAAGGGGGGGCATTCTTAAAGAAGAACTCCCGCAAAAAATTTTATTCTCTGACCTGTTAGAAAGCTGCATGATGTAATCTGTAGTGAATGTCATCTTCTCATCAGAGACTGTATTTGTGAGTTATCCCCTCTCTTCTAATTGTAGCTGGGTCATGTGACCAACTCCCTGACCTCCAACTGATCCAGGACAGGAAGCCAGTCACTTCTCTATTCATTCCTACGAGACTGAAAGTGAGGCTCCCATAGGAATACATAGAGAATTAGACTTCCTGTCCACACATAAGATGCTGTGTTATCTGGTGAGTCTGATTCCTGGTCACATGACACAGATGAGAAACATCAGGGAGATATAACTCACAAATACAGCCACTGGTAAGAAAATGACATTCACTACAGATTACATCATGTACATTTCTAGCAGGACATTGGATAAAAATTTTTTGCGGGAGTTCTTCTTTAAGCAGATGTTTGTATCCTAAGGATCAGGCAGTTGGCTTTCGACATGCCCAGTCCTTTTTTTCCTCGATGATATAAGCCGCTGCCGGAGGTGTCGGGCCGCAGCAAGCTCCCCATTCACGCTAAACTCAATCAACTTTATTTATATTACCGTCACCACTAGTCGGTTACAAATGCTAGCTCACGAATCAGCAGAGGCCACGCCCCTCCCGCTAAGACTGCCCAAGTGCAGAGCGTGGTGCAAAATGGCCAAAAGACGTGACGAAATTCGAGCCATCGCTAGCTTGAAGACCCTGATAAATTCTCCCAATTATATTCTGATTAACAAGCTGACAACCCCTTTACCTCCGAGTAGTTGTCGCCCTCCTTCCACACGTTGGAGCTCCCTGGATTCTGAATTTATTCACCCCCCCCCCCCGCCCCCCAATTGACGTCAGTGCAATGAAGAGTCGACTGGAAACCGGTGAGATCCAAAATCAACAGCGAGGACAACGTGAGCCAAGCGATCTGTTTATGATCAGACGCAGGACATGATAAGAGCTGTGAGGTCAGGACCTCCAGCTGATTACTGGTGAGGTGGAGGCCGGGCCGGTCAGACTGGGAAATACAGGCAGGGTTTTGTTTGTGCACGAGGCCCCGGCCGGGGTAATCCTGCGGTACACACAGATTATATTCCTATGTGTGTAGCAGCAAAGTGTGAATAGTAATCTTCAGGCCCAACAAAGAAACGCAGACCCTGGAGACGCCCAATCTATCATACAGGGTGTCAGACTGTGACAGTTAAAGGGAAGGTCCAACCAAAACTAAATGTATGTTAGAAGTGTATTATTTGTTAGTAAATGTGAATGTAGAGCAGTTGCCAACATTTGGTAATGATATTTGCTTTACTTCCAGAGATATCCGCGTTTTTCTATTGAGTTGCGTCAGCCATTTTAGTAACAGTGCAAACAGGAAGTGCAGCCATATTGGTTCTCTGTTCCAAAGTAGCTGCTCAGAAACTGACAGCGGCTGATCATTTTGTCATCACGTTCTTAGGAGTAACAACTGACAACTTTTGTCAAAAAGCTGCCTCAAAGGTGACAACCATTATGGCTGCACTTCCTGTTTCCACTTTTACTAAAATGGCTGCCGCAGCTGAACAGAGAAAGGGTCATATCTCTGTACGGGAAATAGAAATAGCTGCCAAACTTGGTCTGCTACTTCAGCTTCTGATTTACTGATATATGGGCAATTTTATGTTTTGGGTGAAAATCCCCCTTTAAGATGGGGATTTCTGCTGAAGAGTTCAATGCCAGATAATTTTAGGATAATTTTTGTGCTTCTTGATGAGAAGTACCTGCCATTAATGTATCCAGGGGAGAAGTCCATGTGGAAGGTTGTACTGAAAGTGAATAATCCCTTTAAGGACAATATTGTTGCCTATAGCAACCACTTCTGCCACAGCTTTTCACGGGCAGGTGAAGCTGCGATCTGGCTTTGTGGGCAGTAATATAAGCCGGGCATACCTGGCTTTTATGTGATACGTATGTCTGCAGTATTTAGTGTACCTGCACTGCGGCCAAGTGAAATAGGAAGAAAACTCCCATCATTCTTATCATCCACTCCCTTCAGCCTGATATCAAAGCAAAACTGTATTTACCCGTGATATTGGTAGAACGCCCAGTAGTGTCCACAGCCGGGCATGACAACTGTACAAAGCAGCGCAAACAATGACTGGTTGGCATCTTGGCTGGCATGAGAGCAAGAACCTGTAAATGAATCGACCGCTGGCATCGTGGCTCTGATGAGGGTTGTCCTCATTCTTTACCACGTTCCAGTAGTGATACATCCACCACCCCAGATCTCTGGGAAAGTTGGGCGGCAAGTCCTGTGTGAAGCATCGGCACAGTCCAACGGTCCAGCAAACAGCCCCTCGTATCTCAGCTTCCCCAATGCGATGTGGATATTGGAGAATTGTCACCCCTCCCCCAAAGTGCTCTGGCTACCACCTGTCGAGCGGGTAATTGCAGGGATTACCTTGGTAAATATGACCCTTCGTGTCCTAGAGACTCCCCAGCAGGATGTATCCAAAGTCTAAAACCGCCATACGTATAAGGTAACTGCCAGCTGGGCATGCATGTGTTGTGAATGGGAGGAGCTATCTTTATGAGAAAAACCAACATGCCCGATCCTTCTTACACATTAGATGGTCAGACGGTCCTGGTGGTCCGGTAAACCTAGATCTAGTGTAGTATGGGGGCGAGTGCACTCCAACAATCGTCTACTTGAGTCGAAGGGGGTCGGCCATGTTGAATTCATTCCAGTAGCACCTCTACAGACATAGCTGAGCCCAGTGTGCGTGTTATAGTCCTTCGGTTACAATTAGTTTTTGATGTGCTATCTGCAAACATTTTGTATTTAACTACGTGGCTGAGCTGCAATACCCAACACAGCCAGGGTGGCGCTGTTTCCGGTTCTAGAATATTATTGGATTATGGTAGGATTTTTTATTTTTTTTTATAGGTCCAGTATCTTGGTAGGGGTCCGACTCCCGCTACCCCCACAGATCAGCTGATTGAAGAGGCCGTGGCACCCCACTGATCAGAGATGGCTAACCTGAGGGTAGCCCCCCCCCCCTTAATCGTGGAGGGTCCACTCCTTCACTGAGGGACGCAGGTGCCTTTTGCCACCAGGAGTGACGACGCTGGTCCATTCATTTTGAGGACTGGTGTGGGGGGACCCTCGCCCCCGTTAGGATACGATGACCTATGTATCCTAGCCTATCGCCCCCTGTAATGGCAGCCGTCCTGACCTCTGTGTGTGATGCAGCACAGAGGGGGTTAATGACAGCCCTGTTTGTCGGTGGCGGCGGCTGACATCCCGTCACATAAAATAATTATACGCTGGGCAGGACGGCGCTTCCTGTTCTCACCCCGGTCGAGCGTTAATTACACTTTTCTGGATTGTTTGGCGTTCTGCTTTGGGCGTGAGAGAAAATGACACCGATGAAAGATACGGTGTGAAGTAGAGAAACGTGACACTGCACCGCACAGGAGCCCGAGCGCCGTCGTGCAGCGGAGCCTCCAGTTTCTGCCGCAGTTTGGCTGTTTAGCTCCATTCAGTGGGGTTATGTAACATGCTGACGACGGCAGCGGTTTCCGTGGGCATGCTCAGTGGACACGTTACATATCCTGCAGATCTTGGCGCACAAATTGTATTGAAATCCACACCGTGTGAACATAGCCGTACTCACCTCACCGATCTTTATCATTTTTTGATTCCGTCTTGACAGACAGGAAATACCTGCTCAGCCGGTGATTGGCTAAACGGGCATTTCTTGTTTGCCAAGACGGGACCAGGAAGCGGAGACCAGCGGGGCCCCTGGAAGCATCTGCGGGGGATCTGTGAGGTGAGTAATCCATCTTTAAAGGGCATCTGTCAGCAGTTTTGTCCCTATGACACTGGCTGACCTCTTACATGTGCACTTGGCAACTGAAGGCATCTGTGTTGGTCCCGTGTTCATATGTGTCTGCATTACTGAAAAAAATGATGTTTTAATATATGCAAATGAGCCTCTAGGAGCAACGGGGGCGTTACCATTACACCTAGAGGCTCAGCTGTCTCTGCACTTTCATTGACAGGGCCTAGGTGTAACAGCAACGCCCCCATTGCACCTAGAGGCTCCGCCCTCTCTGCAACAGCTGCGTCCTCTGCACTTTGACAAAACCTGGCAGTGTAAAAGTGATCACACCTGGCCCTGTCAAAGTGCAGAGGGCTGAGCCTCTAGGTGCAATGGGAACGCCCCCGTTGCTCCTAGAGGCTCACTTGCATATATTAAAACATCATTTTTCTCAGTAATGCGGACACATATGAACACGGGACCAACACGGATGTCTTCAGCTGCCAAGTGCACATGTAACAGTTCAGCCGGTGTCATAGGTACAAAACTGCTGACAGATGCCCTTTAGAGATGGATTACTTACCTCAGTGTCATTGGGACAAAACTGCTGACAGATGCCCTTTAGAGATGGATTACTTACCTCAGTGTCATTGGGACAAAACTGCTGACAGATGCCCTTTAGAGATGGATTACTTACCTCAGTGTCATTGGGACAAAACTGCTGACAGATGCCCTTTAGAGATGGATTACTTACCTCAGTGTCATTGGGACAAAACTGCTGACAGATGCCCTTTAGAGATGGATTACTTACCTCAGTGTCATAGGGACAAAACTGCTGACAGATGCTCTTTAACCTTTGCTCTACCTTCCTGATGTTTTCTTCTCTGTTCACTTCTAAAGCTGGATATAGAATTCTGCTGGGTACAGTGCATTGTGGGAGATGCAGTCCCCGGTCACATGTCTGACGGGCGGCAGGGCTAAGACCTGCTGTCAGTCTCCGAGGGCAACCAGCAAAATTCTGATAGCAGCTCTGGATGTGAATGGAGAAAAAAAAACGACAAATAACATAAAATCCAAGCAAAGGTGGTCTCAAGGTTAAAGCGTCTGCGTCCGCGTCTCCTGGTGACCTGACATCTGTGCATTCGAGCAAGGTAGGCGAAGTCATTGTCAAAACGTCCAACTGTGCAAACAACGGCGGCACGCAAGGGCTTCATGTAGTGAAATGACAGCGGCGGTGACATGGTAAACACGAGCGCACATCCAGTCCGGGATTAGAGAAGCGGGTTTGCATTTTATCTGAAAACGGCACCACCCTTGTCCACAGGTTGTCTCTGGTATTGCAGCTAAGCTCCAGACACTTGCATGAGCCGCAGTACCGGACACAATCCATGAACGAGAGTGGCGCTGTTTCTGGAAAGCCAACCCGTTTTTCTTCCTATGGACACCCCCTTTAAGGCAGTATACAGATAGACAGTTTAGTGTCATATATGGAGGTCGTCCTCTTCTGTTAGGATGTTTAAACTTTATGGCTGACAACCAGTATAGCCGACACAACAATCCCACTGTGGTTGTCGACAGGTTTCCAAAAGGATCCAGCCCTAGGGATGTATCGTGGATTTTTCAGCCAGGACTCCTTGATATTGTAATGGTTGTTGCACTTAAAGGGATTGTCCAGGATTAGATGTTGGACTAGTTCTGGGGCCACACCACCTACGAGGGCATGAGCAGTACCTGTAAGGGCCCCTACACCCAGTACGCTGTGACCGTGGATGTTGACTGATCTTGCTGTTATTGGATCCTCTGTGATAAGTCTGATCTAACCCTGTTCTCCCCCCTCCCCCAGGTCATTGGCGTGGTCATGGACCTCTTCACGGACGTGGACATATTTAAGGATCTGTTAGAAGCGGGATTCAAGAGGAAGATCTCGGTGTACGTCATCCTGAGTGAGTCAGACGTGAAGTATTTCCTACAGATGTGTGAGAAGGCCCAGATGCACCGAGGTCACCTCAAGGTGAGTGACATTTCCCGAAGACAAGGATACGGGATTTTGGGATGGTCACGACCCCGCCCCCCCGTGTCTCACTTCTTTCATCTTTTCTGGGGCCCCCTGTACCACACGTCCTGTGACCACCTCGGTGCCAGTAGCTACAAGTATGGACATGGTGGTCACCCAGGAGGTCATGTGACTAGGCTGATACATTGTAACAAACTATCAGGGCGGAGGACAGACTTGTGCTGCTGATGTATTTACTGCACACTGGCTACAAGTGTAACAAACCTTCAGCTGTGAGAAGTATTAGGTTAGGGCACGTTTTTAGGTTCTGGATGTCAACAAGAATGTTCTCATTCGCTGACGGCAAGCAGAGATCTTGAAATTGGTGAGGACAAAGTCTATTAGAAATCTGCAGAAGTTTTTCAATAAGTAGTAAAATCTTAAAGGGGGGCTCAAGAGCAATATGGCTGCCATTTGGGGGGGGGGTGCATGAAAATTGATGGATAAGGTAAGGACCCCCCTTTACTCTACATACCTCCATTGTTGAGGGGCAGGTGTCATACAGTAAGGACATGCAGGGCCCTCCTTTAATGTTGTAGGTCATGTATCATACAGTAAGGACATGCAGGGCCCCCCTTTAATGTTGTAGGTCATGTATCATACAGTAAGGACATGCAGGGCCCTCCTTTAATGTTGTAGGTCATGTATCATACAGTAAGGAAGTGCAGGGCCCCCCTTTAATGTTGTAGGTCATGTATCATACAGTAAGGACATGCAGGGCCCTCCTTTAATGTTGTAGATCATGTATCATACAGTAAGGACGTGCAGGGCCCCCCTTTAATGTTGTAGGTCATGTATCATACAGTAAGGACATGCAGGGCCCCCCTTTAATGTAGTAGGTCATGTATCATACAGTAAGGACATGCAGGGCCCTCCTTTAATGTTGTAGGTCATGTATCATACAGTAAGGACATGCAGGGCCCTCCTTTAATGTTGTAGGTCATGTATCATACAGTAATGACATGCAGGGCCCCCCTTTAATGTTGTAGGTCATGTATCATACAGTAAGGACACGCAGGGCCCCCCTTTAATGTTGTAGGTCATGTATCATACAGTAAGGACATGCAGGGCCCCCCTTAATGTTGTAGGTCATGTATCATACAGTAAGGACACGCAGGGCCCTCCTTTAATGTTGTAGGTCATGTATCATACAGTAAGGATGTGCAGGGCCCCCCTATAATGTTGTAGGTCATGTATCATACAGTAAGGACATGCAGGGCCCCCCTTTAATGTTGTAGGTCATGTATCATACAGTAAGGACATGCAGGACCCCCCTTTAATGTTGTAGGTCATGTATCATACAGTAAGGACAGCAGGACCCCCTATTGGGACAAGGACAGGGCCCCCCTTTAATGTTGTAGGTCATGTATCATACAGTAAGGACATGCAGGGCCCCCCTTAATGTTGTAGGTCATGTATCATACAGTAAGGACATGCAGGGCCCCCCTTAATGTTGTAGGTCATGTATCATACAGTAAGGACACGCAGGGCCCCCTCCTTTAATGTTGTAGGTCATGTATCATACATTACAGTAAGGACATGTGCAGGGCCCCCCTATAATGTTGTAGGTCATGTATCATACAGTAAGGACATGCAGGGCCCCCCTTTAATGTTGTAGGTCATGGTATCATACAGTAAGGACATGCAGGCAGGGCCCCCCTTTTAATGTTGTAGGTCATGTATCATACAGTAAGGACATGCAGGACCCCCCTTTAATGTTGTAGGTCATGTATCATACAGTAAGGACATGCAGGGGCCCCCCTTAATGTTGTAGGTCATGTATCATACAGTAAGGACATGCAGGGCCCCCCTTTAATGTTGTAGGTCATGTATCATACAGTAAGGACATGCAGGGCCCCCCTTAATGTTGTAGGTCATGTATCATACAGTAAGGATGTGCAGGGCCCCCCTTAATGTTGTAGGTCATGTATCATACAGTAAAGGACATGCAGGGCCCCCCTTTAATGTTTTCAGGTCATGTATCATACAGTAAATGACATGCAGGGCCCCCTTTAATGTTGTAGGTCATGTATCATACAGTAAGGACATGCAGGGCCCCCCTTAATGTTGTAGGTCATGTATCATACAGTAAGGACGTGCAGGGCCCCCCTTAATGTTGTAGGTCATGTATCATACAGTAAGGACGTGCAGGGCCCCCCTTAATGTAGTAGGTCATGTATCATACAGTAAGGACATGCAGGGCCCTCCTTTAATGTAGTAGGTCATGTATCATACAGTAAGGACATGCAGGGCCCCCCTTAATGTTGTAGGTCATGTATCATACAGTAAGGACGTGCAGGGCCCCCCTTAATGTAGTAGGTCATGTATCATACAGTAAGGACGTGCAGGGCCCCCCTTAATGTTGTAGGTCATGTATCATACAGTAAGGACGTGCAGGGCCCCCCTTAATGTAGTAGGTCATGTATCATACAGTAAGGACGTGCAGGGCCCCCCTTAATGTTGTAGGTCATGTATCATACAGTAAGGACGTGCAGGGCCCCCCTTAATGTTGTAGGTCATGTATCATACAGTAAGGACGTGCAGGGCCCCCCTTAATGTAGTAGGTCATGTATCATACAGTAAGGACATGCAGGGCCCCCTTTAATGTAGTAGGTCATGTATCATACAGTAAGGACATGCAGGGGCCCTCCTTTAATGTTGTAGGTCATGTATCATACAGTAAGGACGTGCAGGGCCCCCCTTAATGTAGTAGGTCATGTATCATACAGTAAGGACATGCAGGGCCCTCCTTTAATGTAGTAGGTCATGTATCATACAGTAAGGACATGCAGGGCCCTCCTTTAATGTTGTAGGTCATGTATCATACAGTAAGGACGTGCAGGGCCCCCCTTAATGTAGTAGGTCATGTATCATACAGTAAGGACATGCAGGGCCCTCCTTTAATGTAGTAGGTCATGTATCATACAGTAAGGACATGCAGGGCCCTCCTTTAATGTTGTAGGTCATGTATCATACAGTAAGGACGTGCAGGGCCCCCCTTAATGTAGTAGGTCATGTATCATACAGTAAGGACATGCAGGGCCCTCCTTTAATGTAGTAGGTCATGTATCATACAGTAAGGACATTGCAGGGCCCTCCTTTAATGTTGTAGGTCATGTATCATACAGTAAGGACGTGCAGGGCCCTCCTTTAATGTTGTAGGTCATGTATCATACAGTAAGGACATTGCAGGGCCCTCCTTTAATGTTGTAGGTCATGTATCATACAGTAAGGACATGCAGGGCCCTCCTTTAATGTTGTAGGTCATGTATCATACAGAAGGACATGCAGGGCCCCCCTTAATGTTGCGGGGCAGGTGTCCTACTTTAGGGACATGCAGGTCCGGGCGGTTTAATATCGCTCTGCATGCCGGGATTCCTCCATTATATGGGGCCCCCTGCCCTGTGCACAGATTCCTGCTCCTCCTGCGGTGTCTCCTGAGCACCCACGGGTGCCTCCCTGCCTGTAAGCAGTGCTTGTGAGGACACGCTGTCAGCCTGGAGTATAAAGGGGGCCAGGCGTATGGCTGCGGGGGTCACTTCTCTCGGCGCGGCTGGGCATGTTATATAAAGTGTTTGGAGATGAGACGATGAAGTGATTGTCAGTACAATGATGGGGGTGATGGCTGTCATGATGTCAGGCCCTGGACATGGTCGCACATTGATGGCGTACCCTAAGGAAGACCCCTTTAAGATGGGCCGTGATGTCTGAGAGCGATGAATGTTGATGCTGAGGAGATTCGTTTCGGATACGGATTTAGTGCCGCTTATCTCCATGGAGAAATCCAACCTGTTTCCCGGACAGGAGGCCTTGACATCCATGGCAAAAAAATTGCATCTACTGCCTAACTTTTTGGGTGACGCCCCCAGTTAAAGGGGTTGTCTCAAGATATAAACATCCTTATAAGATCAGTGAGGGTCTGACTCCTGGAAAACCTCCACTGATCACGAAAATGGGGGTCCAGCCCTCCCCTATTTCTGACAGTCCCATAGAGAATGAATGGCGTGGCAGGGCAGACGATCGACCGCGGCTCCAATCATTCAGGTAACGCCCATCTCCCTTCCTGTAGGTAAGGGGGTGAGTTTATCTCTTGGCCTATAACGTCATCTTACATATGAGATGGAGCCTAAAAGCGCCATGTGAACGGGCCCCGACCTCTCCGGGATCCCTCCCAGTGCTCACCATTGAGCCGCCATATGGCGGGTGTCTCTTGGAGGTCACCTATAATGCCGCACCCCTCTCTCTATCAGATACATGGGCGATGTCAAAGCAAACAGATGGCAGCTCCACCTTCTTCCGTAGGAAGACGTCACCCCTGTCACCTGTGCGCCCTGCGGCAAGAGCACGAGTTGTATTCACCCCCCAGACAGAGGAGGTGTGAGCCCGCCGGCCCCAGTACGGCTTTCCTACAGTCCTGAATAGAAAATCGTCTCTCTCGCCACATAACCCGGCGCGTTTACCATGCAGGGGTCTGGGAAAGCAGAGTGAGGATCTTTCGTAGAAGCAAAGTTGTCACCCAGCACTTCCAGAACTCGATATGATAAAGATATAGAATTGGTAATAGCTCTCACCCAGCTTTCCTCGGCTCCTGAATGGTATATGGCGGTACATCCCATACTCCAGTATTCGCCCATTTTCCATTCAGGACTCTGGGAAAGCAGAGTGAGGACCTTTCGAAGGAGCAGAGTTGTCCCCCAGTGCTTCCAGAACTAAATATGATGAACAGAATTAGTAATGGCTAGACACCCAGCTTTCCTCGGCCCCCTGAATAGTATATGGCGGTACATATACTCCTGTATGGTCCCGTTTTCCATTCAGGACTCTGGGAAAGCAGGGTGATGACTTGTCATAGGAGCAAAGCTGTCACCCAGCGCTTCCAGACCTGGATACGATGAATAGAATTGGTAATGGCTAGACACCCAGCTTTCCTCAGCTCCTGAATGGTATATGGCGGTACATCCCATATTTCTTCCTGTACTGTCCCATTTTCCATTCAGGAAAGCTGGGTGGTGACCTGTACTGGAGTCGCCAGCTAATAAATGGATGGGGTACAGATTTTGGCTTTGACAGAGGGTTGCCACCCAGCTTTCCTGCAGTCCTGAATGGTAAATGGCTGCACGTTGATTTCTGACCGTTCCTTCCCCGTGATCATAGGGCGTCTCCGGCACAATGTATGTGGAGAAGTTTATGTCCAGGGGGCAGGGTGCGGGCTGTGCAATGTATAGAATGCAGGGCGGGGGAGGGGCACTGCTTGTTCGGGAGGGCGGTATTTCGTCATGGTAGGTGGGGGGGTGAAGTGCGTTCTCACAGACAATGCGGTTTTATTGTCTGACATGTCATGATTCTGCCGTCTGGCTGAGAAGCGATTATCGGGGGTATATGTCAGCGTAGTCTTCGCCTGAGAATCGCTCCCAGTGTAACGGCTGAAACCGCGAGATCCGAGGGGGAAAAAAAAAGAAGAACTTAAAGGGACCGGCCCGTAAAAATGTATCACCTATAGGACGATAAATGTATGATCGCTGGGGGTCCGACCTCTGAACATGAGAGCGTTGATCCACTGAGCCCCCTGTGTGGGGAGTAGCGGGCTTGTGCGTCCACGTACGGCGCTCTGCTGTCTGCGGCCAGTGGTCACACGTGGACTGCTGCTCCATGCACATAGGAGGCTGGGGGACCCCTGTTTCCTAGGAGTCGAACCCCCACTTATCTGGATGTAGTAAATTTCCGTCCTGACTACGCTCACTGCTGCTGCCGATCCTCCACTTAGTGATGTCACGTTCAGTGTTATGTCACATGATTTTGTCAGCCAATCACAGAGCAGCGTTAGGCTGGTCCTTCGACTAGGACTGACACATGGCAGCCGCACGGCTCTGTGATATTGTGCCCGTGTCCTGATTGGTTCTGAAAGTCATGTGACCTTGCATAGGACATGACCCAGAGGAGCGGTGATGCAGCAGGACATGGCGGTGGGTATAATTATTTCCTTTATTCAGCACGTTATGGCGGTTTCCCAGAATTCAGCCGCACTGTGGAAAACCCCCTACGTTTCAGTAAAGGGAAAACACATAAAATTAGAATTCCCCAGAAAACTGAAGGGGACTTTCTGATATTTTCTCAGGTGATACTGTTTTCAAGATCCATGCTTGCTGTCAGTGAATGGAAACCTATGTGTTTAGAGGCAGATAACCCTGTTCAGGTGCCGCTCATACAGCTGAGGGTCTGCTACAGTGGTGCCCAATCTAGATAATGACCCCTGCGGGGGACCTTCCTGTACGTTGTTGCTTATGACCATTTTGTGTGGACTATGACTGTCATGGCTTCCGTTTTTTGGGGAGGATTGGAGGATCGGCTTTACACTATGTATTAGGCCTCATGCACACAACTGTAGTTTTGGTCTGCATCCGATTTATGACAGAGCGGAAAAAAAACCTGGCCGGTATCCATATTTGGCGGAGTGACAAAACCAATACGGTTGTGTGCAGGCGGTCTTGAGGTGGCTATATATTTGAGAGCAAAGTCGGCCATCTTTTTTTGTGTGGGGGTATTCCGAATCTCCCTCAATGTCGGGGGGGAAAGAAGAGTTGGGCACGTTGGAGTTTAATAGGCCCAATCATTTGATCTCAAGGGAGTTCTCCGCCTCCAGAGGTGCTCGGTAGCAGCTTGTTCCACTGTTCCCTTTGAGAACACATGCATGCTTGGCTAAGAGTGCAGTTGGGGGGGGCATTGGGAGGGATAGCTTCTTAGTGTATAGCCGCCTTTAGTGACCTTGGCCGTGTCATTCCACTACTGTAGCGTGTGGGGGAGGGGACCCCACTCAATGGGCTGTATGAGGGCATGTGCACGTGCAGTCAGATGAGGACCGAGCGGCCAGGACAGGTAGCAGATAACAGATGCCTCCCCATCCTGATTCCTGCGTGATTTATGGCCGGTAGAAGTCCACACCTTTGTTTAGACCATTACAAGCCTGGCAACGGTCAGTTATAAATTCCTATTTCTAGATAAGATACCAGTGAAAGTACAGGACACGGCAGCTCGTCATGGTGCACGTGTTGTGTAATCCACATGCCGGTCTTACAGGCCCATGGGAATTATTTCTGATCTAATGGACATTACAATATTTTCCTAGAGATAAATAATAATAATTTTTCTTCCTGCAGCCTCCACTAGGGGGAGCTCACGGCATACCGTGTATGCAGAAAGCTCCTGAGCTCCCTCTAGTGGCAATTAGCTGATTGTCTTTTTCTCCCCGCCCCATGTTTATACACAGCAGCCAATCAGAAGAGATGGAACTGCAAGGGGAGGGACTGATCAGCAGTCTGAACCAATGACGAGGCAGGAGGCGTCTCTCAGACTACTTCAGGCTCCCTGTAGCTAAGCTGTAGTCACACTTTCCAGCTCTCTACGTAGCAGGTTATCCCCCCCTGTAGGTGGTGACTGGTATATCACCCTTGATGTCCTATTGATACCTCGTTATATTTTAGGGTCCTTCAGGTCCTTGTAGTTGTTTCCCTCGAAGGCTAGAGGCTCAAATGTGTCAGATGTGACCTAAAGGACATAGTCTTTCTTTTTTTTTTTTTTAAATAGAGGGAGGAGCTTAATTGGCACATACCTGTGCCCACCCAATAACTTAACAGAATAAAAGGGGGTGGAGCTTGACACGTATCTCCCGCCGTGGGAAAAGCCGCCGCGGTGTAGAAACCATACTGTGACAAGTGAGCACATATCGGTATCCCCTTTGCAGAAATGTCGCACCTCCGTGCTCTGTTTTGGTTTAAGGGCGAGGTGTCCTTGATATATGTACACTCCGTAGCCAGAGGGGACACCCTACCCTATCACGCAGGAACGCTCCGGTTTCAGGTCTGGTTGCATTGTTGTGACGCCATATTTGTACGGGTTAACCCCTCGGTTGCTGTCGGAGGTGTCTATCTGTACATTCACGTGTATCGCATCCTCCCTTGTAAACAGATCCTCCCGTGTCTCGTTACAACACCCGGTGGTATCATGTGTGTTTTCTCAGTGACTCATCACTCCTATCAGGATAGAGATAATAGGCGGAGTGGACGGGAGCGGATGTTCGGGTGTATATTTAGAAGCTTTAATTAAGCATTGCTGCGCCTGACCTCGAGAGGTTCACGGGTAAAGATCTGCAGGGCTGACCCCATTCATTCATCTTTGAGCATCCTGTCCAAAGTTGCCATGTAGCATCAGCCTTAAAGGGGTTGTCCAGGATTTGATATTGATGGTCCATCAGACCTAAGGGGTCTGGGTCATAAGTTACATGCAGTTACTGCATAGCTACCTATAGGTGGCACCAGAGAGCCAGTTTCTTCCTCCTAATTTGCATATTTTTTCCCATGGAGCATTGCCTGTAAGCTGGATCTCCTCAATGAGAATCAGTACCAGGACCAACTATAAGAACATGTCAGATATCTGCTGGTCTTGGGCCGGCTCTTTTTTTCTTCTGTTGTGGACCAGCAGATCTGTGTCCCTCAACTTCTAGCTTTCATAGACACTGTAAATGATTCTCAGTGGGTGGCAGGAGTAATTATTGCCCCACGCACAACTTGGATTCCTGACGCCAAGAAACTGACCGATTCTTCTTTGATTATTTTGCAGAACCTCAGGATCCGTAGCGTCGGGGGATGTGAGTTTTACACCAGATTCTCAACCAGGTTTAAGGGATCTGTAGGACAGAAGTTCATGTTTGTGGATGGAGACAAAGCTATGTGTGGGTCTTACAGGTAAGTGGATACAACTGCTGCTGTGGAAGATGGGGATAGTAGTTAGATATATTAGATTATATCAGTGCAGCTCATGATGGTAAGTAACAGAGACCTATAGAAGTTCCAGCTAATTTATCTCAGAAAGGTGGCAATAGACTCGGTGGGCAATCCAGAAGAGGAAGAGTCATAGAACAGGGGTTTAGTACAGATATACACCCATTAGACTAATAGCCTTAAAGGGGTATTCCGGTAAAGTAACTTAATTTTTGAAAAACTGCATTAAGGCTGCAAGCTGTGAACCAACCAGAACCCATACCTGTACATATAACCAGAACCCATACCTGTACATATAACCAGAACCCATACCTGTACATATAACCAGAACCCATACCTATACATATAACCAGAACCCATACCTGTACATATAACCAGAACCCATACCTATACATATAACCAGAACCCATACCTGTACATATAACCAGAACCCATACCTGTACATATAACCAGAACCCATACCTATACATATAACCAGAACCCATACCTGTACATATAACCAGAACCCATACCT
Organism: Rhinella marina; assembly: GCA_900303285.1. Taxonomy (NCBI): domain Eukaryota; kingdom Metazoa; phylum Chordata; class Amphibia; order Anura; family Bufonidae; genus Rhinella; species Rhinella marina. Next base: position 271,652 of record ONZH01024471.1, on the reverse strand, counting down.
ATACATATAACCATAGCCCATACCTGTACATATAACCAGAACCCATACCTATACATATAACCATAGCCCATACCTATACATATAACCAGAGCCCATACCTGTACATATAACCAGAGCCCATACCTGTACATATAACCAGAGCCCATACCTGTACATATAACCAGAGCCCATACCTGTACATATAACCAGAGCCCATACCTGTACATATAACCAGAACCCATACCTATACATAACCAGAACCCATACCTATACATATAACCAGAACCCATACCTATACATATAACCAGAACCCATACCTATACATATAACCAGAACCCATACCTGTACATATAACCAGAGCCCATACCTGTACATATAACCAGAACCCATACCTGTACATATAACCAGAACCCATACCTGTACATATAACCAGAACCCATACCTATACATATAACCAGAACCCATACCTATACATATAACCAGAACCCATTCCTATACATATAACCAGAACCCATACCTATACATATAACCAGAACCCATACCTATACATATAACCAGGACCCATACCTGTACATATGATCAGAACCCATACCTATACATATAACCAGAGCCCAGACCTGTACATGTAACCAAAACCCAGACCTGTACATGTAACCAGAACCCAGACCTGTACATGTAACCTGAACCCAGACCTGTACATATAACCAGAACCCATACCTGTACATGTAACCTGAACCCAGACCTGTACATGTAACCTGAACCCAGACCTGTACATGTAACCTGAACCCAGACCTGTACATGTAACCTGAACCCAGACCTGTACATGTAACCTGAACCCAGACCTGTACATGTAACCTGAACCCAGACCTGTACATGTAACCTGAACCCAGACCTGTACATGTAACCTGAACCCAGACCTGTACATGTAACCTGAACCCAGACCTGTACATGTAACCTGAACCCAGACCTGTACATATATAACCAGAACCCAGACCTGTACATATATAACCAGAACCCAGACCTGTACATATAACCAGAGCTTCATTTTACCTTGTAATCCATTTGTCTAGCTCCTGTGTGAGCCTGCAGCACAAATAGTATCATGGCTCCTGATCTTCCCTCACAAAACTACAATCCCCACAATCCCTATCATTCCTGCTGTGAGTGTTGATGTTTATTGATTGGTTGCTTGATATTCCGGCCCAGACACGCCCCCTCTACTGACCAATCACCAGCAAACTGATACTCCCTTTGTTTCACAAGACATTTAGCTAGAGAATTGATAGCAACACATTGAGCATGCTCGACCTAACAAAGGCTCAGAGCTACAGGTCGATGCCATGGTAACTTATGAGGAAACACAGTGGGTAGCGGAGGAAGAAAACTTCTTATAACTAGTGAACGGTAAATATGTGAAAATTACATTATATGAGGTAATTATTGATGATGAATTCATCTAAAACATAAGTTATATTTATGGTAACCGGAATACCCCTTTAAGCTGTTGAGGCATGGACTTCACAAGACTCCTGTGGTATCTGACACAAGACGTTGACACTCGGTCCTTTTAAGTCCTGTAAGTTGGTCGGTGCGGCCTCCTTGGATGTTTCTCCAGCACATCCCAGAGATGACGATCGGATTGGGATCTGGGAATGTTTCTCATTCCTGGACAGTTTTTGCAGTGTGGCTGGGACAATATTAGGGGTCACCACCACCATGAAGGGGGTGCTTGTTGACCATATCAATGATAATTACCTTCACCTGTCGGTAAATCTTAGAAACACCAATTTACACGATAAGCCATTGAGAAGAAAAGGACCTGGATGGTCATAAATCAGAGCGGTAGACTAGCTGGCAGTCCTACCACACATAGTAAATAGCTTAGGTAAATGCTTGTCCTGCTTTTATTTAATGGTTTGACTTTGTCCCCATAGCTTCACCTGGTCGGCAGCGAGGATTGACCGAAATCTGATCACAGTGCTTTCTGGCCAAGTCGTGGAGACCTTTGACCGTCAGTTCCAGGAACTTTATCTCCTGTCCAAGGGAGTCAGCCTGAAAAACGTCCCGATGGATAACGAACCAGAACCGGAGCCTATGGTACAACCGGTTTCCCTGCCCACAGGACCCTCGGAATCCATCGCTAAGAAGATGATTAACCCAAAATATGCCCTGGTGAACGTCAAGAGTGCCAGTGAAGCTGGCAAAGATTCCAAGCAAGGACCTGAAATTGTCAAGAAGCTGCCCACCAAACCGCGAGTATCTGCGTTAGACCACCCGACGAACGAGCGCCAGATCCATCCCGCTCTACAAGACATGGAAAGAGCTGATATGTTTGAGTATTTACCCACATGGGTGGAACCGGACCCAGAGCCCGGTAGTGATATCTTAGGGTACATTAATATTATTGACCCCAGCATCAAGAATGCGCAGCCATCTCAGATGAACAGAATCAAGATTTGTGATACGTCTCAAGCGACTGCCGAGTACTTGAAACAGACCCGGGAGAATGAGATGACGAAGCAACAACAACAGGAGAGTTCATCGTCTACAGAGAACGCCTCCGGGCAGCCTGACCACACACCAGAAGGTGGTCAGAACGAGAGCACAACAGCCAAAGGTCAAGTCTCCAGACAGGCTAGCCAAGAGCAGGGATCGAAAGCAAGCTGTACAAAGAGTCGAGTGTCAAGGCAGGAGAGCCAAGATGGATCTCTTCCAAGTAGAGCGCCAACGGAGGAACAGATCAAGCAGCATGACAGTAAAGAATCGGCCACCTTTGAGGTTCAGGAGATGCCTTCACCTCAAAGGTCTCCAGGAGGCATTGCGGCATTAGCTGAAAGTACTCACCTTCTGCCCAAGGGCCCAGGAGCGGCCCCAACAGGTGGCAAGCCTCCTCCGGTGCCAAAGCCTAGAACCGTGCCAGTCACAGACTTCATTAGCATGAAAAACGCATTAAACGCCAAATCTCTCAAAGCCAGCACGTCGGTGGAGGAAAACACCGTGCCCTCCGTCAACGGGACGGATGCCGAAGGAAGAGAACCCGAAGAGATCGACATCCTCATTGAAAACGGACCCAGTGAGGACAACGATCAAGACGAAGACGACGCCGGTATGTTCAGGTCGTGTCCGGGAGAATATTCATCCAGCGGCTCTGGTTCTCTACCTCCATCCAACGCCTCCTCCATGTCGGAGGAATACTACCCATCCGCATCCTTGAACAGGAGGAGTTCCGAACGTATCTCCAACGGAGAGCGGCCTCCACCTCGTAGGAAACTTAGCGATGGCCACATCAGCCGAGGAAGCTTCTTGAGTCCCCTCAGCATCTCTCACACCTTGATGGAAATGGAGCCTTCAGAAAACGGGAAGAGGAGAACCATGCTGGAGGACTATGTTCTGTCCGGTAACCCCTTACAACGGAACGAGCGGATTTATGCTTTGGACCCTTCTCAGGTGTGTATTGAGGTCGACGACGGTGGTCTTCCATTGTCCAGTAGGACGAGCGATTCGTAGAATGTACTTTATTTGATGTTCATGGGTTTGATCATCTGCCCCTTAAATAAAAGCTCTTTGGGTGCTGATACTTCACGATACGATGCACTGACCATCTCCTGGCCCCTTGTATATGGACGGACATGTTGACTGAGCTGCACCGTGCTCGGCGTTACATTGTACCGACGTGTTGTAGGACACTTTTCTTCTGCACTTCTGCATTTTAATAGTTGCTCCGACCTTAGTCCCATGACCTTGAGGTTTTTGAAACTTTTTGAAGTTGCATTATGGTACAGGTGACCGCAGTCGCTGGGAATCCTTCTAAACTTCAGTATTATGTCATAAATAATTCAATGGCGGGGTGCACACCGTTGGACTCTTAGTTGGTGTTGCCCCTGTTGACCAATCAGATTGCTGCATTCATTTCGCAATGGCCGATAGGCCTGGTTTTCTGTGTGCTGCGTTTCTTTACAAAAAAATCCCCTATACGTCTACATCAGAAGTCGAGTCATTTTTTGCAAATACTGTTTTACAGTTTTTGTACCACAATTGGGTCATTTGGTGTCATTTTCTTCATTCTACACATATAGCTGCTTTTAGAATTCTGTTGGTTGCCCTTGGAAACAGACAGCAGTGTAGCCCGCCCTGCTGTCAGACATGACAGTGGGGCGGAGCTAAGGGAATCTGAGATTCCTTCAACCAAAAGATTAGACTCCCATCTGGGGCTCTCAGGGCACGCTGGGAGCTGTAGTTTTGCAACAGCTATGGGACCATAAGGTGGAGACTTATCTTGAGTTGGAGACCAGTAGGATATGTATTAGATACCATACAATGGAGGCCCCGAATGTTATTGTGGGTCACCCCTGATTTATCTCCAATCAGCATGTAATAAATCATCTATCCGGGGGGAGGCGTTTGTGTCATCTCAGCTCCCATCTCAAGATGAGAACAAGAGACCAGTAGAATTTCCGAATGCAGCTTTAGTCCTGAATGGAGTAGAAAGCATCGTGCAGCCCAGAATCAATACACGATCAGTAAGGGTCCATTCAGACCTCCGCAAGTGTTTTGTGGTACGCAAATTGCAGATCCGCAAAACACAGGTATCGGCCGTGTGCGTTCCGCATTTTGCGGACCACCCTCAGCCGGCTCTGTGATAGAAATTCTGATTCTTGTCCGCAATTGCGGAGAACAATAGGACATGCTCTATCTTTTTTCGGGGCCGCGGAAATGGATGGGTCCGCACGATGTGGACCCTGAACTACAGACGTTTGAATGGACCCTAAAGCAAATGATTGACTCGACCTTTTCTGTAGGTCGTTGTAAACTGATGTTCAAAAGTAGAGTTTTTCTGCCAGGTTCAGTCTATGTTTACACAAAACCAATAAAATGGCCGCCCACTGGATGTTTTTGGTGTTTCTGAGCTTTTTTTTTTTTGTTTTTAAACATGCAAAGTCCCTGAACGATGTGTACAGTGATATTTTCCTGACTCCATAACAGCTGCAGGTGAATATCTATAACCAGGAGTCCGGGTCGGCTGCATGAAATGCTTTGGCCGTCAGGCTAGCTTTAAAGGGGTTGTCCCACCTGGGACATTGATGGCATATGGCTCCTATCTTCGAGCGGGCCCCTCGATGTGAAGGAGAGCACCCCACTTGCTCTCCATCCCCTATATGACAGGGATGGCCCTCCAGCTGTTGCAAAACTACAACTCCCAGCATGCCCAGACTACCTTCAGCTATCGGCCTACAGCAGGGCATGGTAGGAGTTGTAGTTTTACAACAGCTGGAGGGCCGCAGGTTGGCCATGCCTGGTATATGACTTCCAAAAATAGCTGAGCCACTATGGCGGGGCCACAGGGTGAAGGGAGGGCACGCCGCAGAAGCTCGGCTACTTCTTCATTCTCCGTTATGAAAGCTCTGGCAATAGCCAAGCCAGCGCCCGGTCATTTTTGGGAATCCCATAGTGGTGAACGAAGAGTGGTCATGCATGTGCAGATACTCTGTCCACTTTGGGGGCCCTGTTCTAGAGATGCAAGCAGGTCCCAGAGGTAGGACGCCATCAATGTCCTAGATGGGCCAAACCCTTTAATTCAGAATGGGCCTCCTGTATGAAGACTAGTGGAGATAGGAAGAGGAGGATCCATAGACTCTGATCACAGATGATTGCTTCCCATGGATGACTGCTTTCCTGAATAAGCCCCGTTGTGACGGTTATGGGTGAGGCTGCTTCTGAGGTTGGCACATGATGCCCGCTGTGAGCTTCACAGCGCGTTCCTCTTTACAGTGGCACATAATGTCTTCTTGTGGAATTCTAGGAGGGCTTGTACACACCCGCTTCGGCACGTTGTGTTGGCAGCGTCACATGCCAGCCTCTGCCATTTTCAGTCAAATGCTTTTCTATTTCTTTAGAATACTGGTGACTTCTTATATAGCAGAGGCCCAGATGTGACTGCCCCCTCTGCACCCCCCGTAGCTATGCCCCTACCCCCAAAAAGAAATCTGTCCTAATACTCCGGTCCTTAACGATTGATGTCTTGTGCTCTCCACTGCTAAATTTTCATGTCTTGCACCTCTGCCGATTATCTTGGGTGAAGGCTGCGACCTCTTCCTCGGCCTCAGACATCACATCCATTGGTCAGATGCCCAAAGTGCTGCTCGCTGCCATACATGTGAATGAGATTAAGCTGCAATACCAAGCACAGCCACTATACAATGTGCGGCGCTGTGCTCAGATCGTAGGGGGTGTGGGAGTCAGACCCCCGTCGTTAACATATTAATGGATAGGCCATTCATTTTAAAACCTGGATAACCCCTGTTAAGTCTGGGATTCCTCACTTCCCTGTCTATAAACCGCCAGACTGTCAGGTAGTTTACTGCTAATCTGGCACCGGGTAACTTTCGCCCACTGGAGTGCAGGACTTTGGCGCTGTTATATTGTGGGTGTGAAGTGATGGTTTCCATAGAAAGGATATATGAAACCTTCTGCTTTATGACTTAGAAAGTGTTTGATGAGGGGCACTTACCTTGTACACACCCTTCCTGGTAACCCTTCCTTACACGTCCCCTCAGCGCACCACGGTCCATGTGACACAGGTGACTGTGACTCTTACATGGGTTTTCCCGATTTATATAAGTAAAGCTTTAAGAAGAACTCCCGCAAAAAATGTTATTCCATGTCCTGCTAGAAATGTACACGATGTAATCTGTAGTGAATGTCATTTTCTTACCAGTGTCTGTATTTTTGACTTGTATCATCCTGAAGTTTCTTATCTGTGTCATGTGACTAGGAATCGGACTCACACAGAGACTTATGTGTGGACAGGAAGTCTAATTCTCTATGTATTCCTATGGGAGCCTCACTCTCAGCCTCATAGGAATGAATAGAGCAGTAACTGGCTTCCTGTCCTGGGTCAGTTGGAGGTCAGAGAGTTGGTCACATGACCCAGCTACAATAAGAAGCGAGGGGATAACTCACAGATACAGTCTCTGATGAGAAGATTACATTCACTATAGATTATATCATGCAGCTTTCTAACAGGTCAGAGAATAAAAATGTTTGCGGGAGTTCTTCTTTAAAGTGGTGCTCCGGTTTGGATAGGGGATAACTATTAGATCGGTGGTGCTCGGCTGACTCCAGAACGCATGCCCGACCGGCCGCTTTGTTCACTTCAGGGGGTGCAGGGTCCCCATTCTCGTGTTTAGTGGGGGTCCCCCCTGTGCATAGGGGATAACATAATATAACTGGTATACCCCTTTAATCCTTGTTCTGCAGCTTTCTAATAGAGCTGGTTTCTCCGTTTCTCACTGTGTTCAAGATCTCTGCTTGCTGTCACTGAGCGGGAACGTTCATGGTTTAGATCTAGAAGCTGAAAACCTTTCCAGACCTAATACTTCTCACAGCTGAGGTTTTGTTACCATTGTATCCAGTCTGGACAATCCCTCGGGATCATATATTATTCCATTCCCTGATACACTGTAACAAACCATTAGGATAGGCTTTGTGCCCTTGATATGTTTTATATCGCAGAGGACTGTAGCGAGATCTTTGCTCTGAGAAGCATTACGTCAACGTGGATTGTCAGCTTTAAAGGGTGTGTTCACCCCCGGGAGCCTTTCGGGCAGATCCCCCTACATCACCAGACGTGTGGATATAAGCATATAAACCTACTTGCCCTGCGTCTCTGGGTTCCAGCTTCTTCATTCCCACCACTCCTGCTGCCTTTGCTCTCCCCCATGTCAATATTTGGTTAGATATGGGACACTTGGCCTCTGCAGCCAATGACTGGCCTCAGCGGTGACGCGTCCCCCCATGCGTGATGTCACTGGGTCACGTGATGTCACTGCTGCAGCCAGTCACAGGGAGCGCGGAGGTGGCGGCAAGGAAGTGAAGGAGTCAGAACCCGACGTGTAGAGCAGGTAAGTCTGCTTCTGTCTGAGGGTCATCGGCCCAAAACGGCTAGGGCAGGAACGATGAACAACCCCTTTAAGGGGGCACATGGCGGAAATACACATTTGGAAAAATCCACAACCCACGGCGCAGAAAGCTCCACGACTGTATCTGTGCGAGCATACCCTAATGCGTACCCTACACTTACAAAATGGCTGCTCAGAGACAACCGGCTGTAAGTGCACCCTATTGCGCATGAGCTACGAAACAAAATGGCGGCCCCGCTGTATTAGGTATGCATTAGATGACCCCATACAATAAACATAAGAGAAAATAAAATAAAAAAATCAGGGATTCCATAGCAAATGCCACAGGCGCCCTTCCTACCTGGGTAAAGAGCCCGGCTGATCATTCCTGGCATGATGATGAAGATCATGGGTAACATTTTCAGATAACTGGCGAGGATAGACCCGGCTTTAGCGTGGCTCAGATTCTTGGCTGAGAGCGACCTCTGTACGATGACCTAATGGGCGAGAAACCAAACTGGTCAGCCATGACGTCATACCACCAAACATGCCATCTTATAATACATGATCCATTGTTCATTGTCCTGTGTGTGTGTGCTGCCCCCTAGTGGCACAATAGGATATAAGCCTCCAAATCACAAGTCCTGATACACTGGCCCACCATGCACCTGCGTCACCTGGACAGTAAAAATTCTCTTCTAGACCCGACTCCTCACGCTCGGCAGGGTATAGCAGAGCCGTGCGCATGCTGCAGTATTATACTTGGGGGGGGGGGGGGTACTAATATACTCTCACACCTATACTAACACCCTATCCTTCTCTTCCTGCTCTTCAAGGGGACGGCACATTTCCATTACAGCACAAACAACCCCTCTGGAGGATTCGACAGGTTCCGCTCCCGCCCTGACACTAGGAGCGTAGGCAAGGGCCGGACCAAGAAGGAGAGTTTCGAAGGTGCCGGAGCGTACCGTCAGATCGGCAGGAAGTCGGACAACCCGGGAGCGAGACCGGGATACTGGAGCGGCAAGGACTACGGAGCCAACTATAACAGCCCCCTTTCCCACAGTCCCATACAATCCGACGCCGTGACCACACCGTTCGGGATACCGTACTCTAAGCTGTCCCAAGCGAAACACCTGAAGAACAAGATAGGAGCGAGCAACCTGGACTCTAGGAGGAGAGGACACGGCCCCCCCGGACACAAGGACCTCTGAGTAAGCTGCTGAGGGGAGTGGCGTCTCTCTACCGTGGTCCTGTGTGGGATACACTGCGGACTGTGCGCGATGCCCGGTGCCGTGGTGTAATACGGTCCCCTACTGCTGGAATAAGCCACCGGTATGCTGCTCGACCTGACCGCCGCGGAGGGGCTTGGTGAGGCTGGCAGGCGTTTATTTTGGGGGGTGTTGAACTGTCTTTAGGATGCCCATTGCTGCTGAGGCTGGAGGGTCTGCGCTCGCTGCACTTGTGCTGTTTACATTCCTATTTCTGGTCTTTTTATTTATTTTTTTATATGGAGGTGCTCTTGAGGTACATGATATTATAGGGTTAACTCTGCCCGCGTGGGTCTAGTCACCCATAGTGGACCAAAACCCGTTGCTACCAGGTAAACGTGCGGCAGCCATTTTGTTTTGTTGACAGAGTTTAATAAGAAAGTGATTTAAAGGCATGTTCTGACCCTTTAAGAGCATAGTGGTTTGAGGTGCAGGTGCAACCAAAGTTGCACAGCTGAAGGCGGCCATATTGGTGGAGGAAACCCCATAGATCTGTGATGACTAACCTCCGCCACTCCAGCTGTGGTAAAACTACAACTCCCAGGATGCACACTTGCGTGGCTGTTCTTAGAACGCCATAGAAATGAATGGAGCATGCTGGGAGTCGTAGTTTCACCACAGCTGGAGTGTCGAAGGTGATGAAGTTAAAGGGGTGGTCTAGTTTATAAGAGCCATAGTCATACACCCTATTAGGGTGTTAATAGAGGAGGGTCCTCTGTGTGTAGAGCGGTTATAAAGAGCACCTCTCTGGAGGACCCGTCCAGACAACTAAGTGATATGAATGGACACTGTGTAATACTTAATTTCTCCTGTGGAGGCGCTGCAGGGAAACTGGACGCTTCCTGCCGGGTTCCCCCCACAGATCATGGCTGATCGCTGGGGGAGGTCCCGGCAAGAAGACTTTGCAATCAGCTTCTTGTCAAGTAGGGATTGTCCGAAGAAGCGGAGAACCCCTTTAAGCCATGTGTTTACATCTCGTTTAGCCTTACTTCTCAATTTTCTTCCCTTAAAGGGGTTGTCTCATCACAGGCAACCCCTTTAATATGTTAGCTGCCAAGACCCACCGGCAAAATTGGCCAGCTGCACGGTTTCCCTACAGCGGCCACTAGTGGTGAATTTTAGTATTACAAATAATACTACTACATGGACGGCCTCGGCCTGTTGGAGTGAGGGCCCCTGCATGTTAGTGGCTCATGTGGGGGTGTCCCTACGGCCATCTTTCTGATGTCTATATGTTTTTATGGGGTATATAGAGGAAAATAGGACTATAAAATCTGCTGCTATCACCATTAGGAGACTCCTGTGGTCCAGCGACAGTCGGTGCCGGTCTACTGGAATTTCTGTTGTGTCTGAGGCTGGATTAGAGGAATTATACTGTATATACATGGGTTTTGGCTCCTTGAAGGGGGCTTATGTTTCTCTCTACTCTGGATGTCATGCTAATGATTCTGGTGACTGGCCGCCTCCGCTGTGTGTAGGTTCACGCTAATCGAGGGTGGTCACTGCGAATGCGTGTATTTTCTGATGGCGGACGGTGGCGGTCATTCCTCCATTTTAGAGATGCGAGTTCTCTGAGAGGGCGCAATGACCGTCTAAAATGGTGACTGGTTGAGGTTTCCTGTTCTCTCCACGGGGTTATTTTCTGGTTTACTTGGCTGTATGTATGTGAATATGTAACTTTATGTATATATGTGTGTATGTATGTATATAGCAGACCGGGGTGTGAGGACAATTGCAATTTACTGGGTACAAAACTCACATGTACCCCCATCAACCACTGTGGTATTTCGCTGTATTGTGCAGCATTTTGTAGCATGGCCTGTCCCTGGAAAAAGCAAGTGAAAACAAAAGTACGGCAAGGGCAGTTTCCCACGGAGAAGTGGTCAGCAACCCCCAGCACCCCACCTATTGTGAAACTACAGTTCCCAACATGCACACTTGCTCAGCTGTTCTCCAAACTCCCACAGAAGTGAATAAAGCATGCTGGGAGTTGTAGTTTAACAGCTGGACTGCTAGAGGTTGCTGACCCCAGCCATAGAGCCAGTACATTTCCTAAAATGGGTTCTTTATGAGAGAAAAATTTACTGCCAATCACAGGGTGGACTAATTGTAGGCTCTCTGACACATACACTTTGCTGGCGGCCATTTTGTTTTTGCCTCCGAGTTTGACGGCTGCCAAGTAGTTGAGCTGTTGCCCATAGCAACCAATCAGAGTCCAGCTTTCATTTCTCCAGTGCAGGTTACACATTAAAAGCCGTGATATGATTGGTTGCTATGGGCAGTTCCTTCTCTGAAGCTACTGGAGGTTTTACCCACAGCCACCAATCAGATCTCTTCTCTCACATTATAACCTGCAACAGATAAAAGCTGCAATCTGATTGGGTGCTATGGGCAACCACTTCTCTCTGTACCTGCAGATAATGGAGGTTTTACCCCCAGCAATCAATCAGATGTTTTATTTCACGTTATAACCTGCACTGGACAAATAAAAGCTGCAATCTGATTGGTTGTGAACCAAATGCCAACTATTTGCTTCACATGAGGGCCTTTGTTGCCAGTTCCTTGTGAACTGATAGATTCCCTCTTTCTTTTGTGAATACAAAATGGCCGCCTCCACTGTATGTGTATAGCTTCTTCATAGTTGGCAACAGTCTCAAATTTGCAGAGAATGTCCCTTATTTTCATTAGAGTGAAACTTTTACTGTGATCAATTGCGCCCCCAGTGTCCAGTAAGAGAATTAAAGGCACTGTCCATAATTTGCAGAGACTGTCTCTAATTTATTGAGACAGTCTTAGCAAATTGGGGGCATTCCCAAATCGGGTCTTAGACGTCCTGAATTTACCAACTGCTCTGTCAATCCCATAGAACAATCGGACATATGGCGCCACAGAGGGAGGGCCCACTTCAGAATACACGGTATACAGGGGCATATTTACCTGATCGGTACACCAGTACCAGGCGGCCAAGATGGTTAACCCAAAGGTCATCCCTGGCCACGGTAGATCGCCACTGATCGGATCACGGAAAAGATGCATGGCGTCGGAGCGCGGGAGGTGGCAGGTGGCATTCGGGACAACCAGGGATGGTATGGCCGCTGCATATGCCTTTTCCAGATTTTGGTAGCCTCCAATTTCATTGAACGCTAGATGAACGCAAGCAAAGAAATTCAAAATCTGATGTAAAAATGTAAAAAGTACACATTTGTACCCAAAAATAGTTGTCACAAAGAAATGGCAGCTGTAGCCATTTTGTAGGCAATGTCTGGGAAAGGGTTGCCCATAGCAACCAATGACAGCACAGCTTTCATTTTTCCAGAGCTGTTTAAGCACTGTAAGCTGAGCTCTGATTGGTTACCCTGGGCAGCCAGGTTTTCTGTCAGTGTTCACAAAATGGTGGTCAGCTGAAAACACTTAAAGCTAATGTTTGCTGCAGGTTTTTTACCGATAAAACATCCCTTGTTGTAACTCGTGACGTCTGTGACTAAACACACAGAGTCCATTATGTTCTGTCTGAGACGATTAAATCCACCTGTGTCAGGTGAGGGCTTGGCGGTCGGCCATGTTCTCTGTAACTTTATCAGACATCCACCATTGTCTGAGGACAAGATGGTAACAAAGCCCCGGAGCTGCAATCTGTGAGAACAAATGGCTCCTAGCATGGAGGCTGAGGATGCCACCAGAGGTTTGTGTGTGTGCGTAGAATAAAATGGCTGCTTGTCCTGCCATTCACGTGTCATAGGTCATGATGGATGGAGACGCAGGACCTCCTTCTTTCTTTTTATTTTATGACTAGTTTTTCCTCAAGCACCACAGATCGGCGGAGAACATGCTCTTGGTTTCTCAGGTTCCAGCTGTGACGATCTGCACAGTCCTGTGACTGTTTTTGTATGTTGTAAAATGGTTTTTAAGCTATTTTAAATATATGCTGTATTTAATGCTGTGTCCTGCGTGGTTTCATTTTATTGTTTGGTTATTGTGCTTGTGTTTAAATAAGGAGGCGTCAAAACAGACCCTAAACACAACACAGTGATGTCACAGTGTGGGAGGAATGCACACAGTGATGTCACAGTACAGGGATAATAAACACAGTGATGTCACAGTACAAGGATAATAAACACAGTGATGTCACAGTACAGGGATAATAAACACAGTGATGTCACAGTACAGGGATAATAAACACAGTGATGTCACAGTACAGGGATAATAAACAAAGTGATGTCACAGTACAGGAAGAATGCAAACAGTGAGGTCACATGACAGGGATAATACACATAGTGAGGTCACAGCACAGGAAGAATGCAAACAGTGAGGTCACAGCACAGGAAGAATGCACACGGTGAGGTCACACCACAGGGAGAATGCACACGGTGAGGTCACACCACAGGGAGAATGCACACGGTGAGGTCACACCACAGGGATAAGTGGAGAGGAACGCTTGGAAGAGCAAGAAAAAAAAGTGTGCCGGACTGGTATTAAAATGTATTAAAAATAAAATAAAAATACTACAATCGGCTACGCGTTTCAGTGGTGGTCTGCCATCTTCATCAGGCTGCTTTATCTAGGTAGGTACAAGATATATATATATACAATGATGACACTGAAGTGAATGGTACATAATTGGTTGTAATATGTAAAACACTGATAAATACAAAATGCATACAACTAATTATGTGCCATTCACTTCTGGGTCATCATTGTGTGTATATATCTTATACCTACCTTAAAGGGTAATTTAAAAAAAAAGGAAAATACTTAAATATTACTTTATTATAAAAATATTCCCAAATACCTTTCATTAATTATAAAGACTTGTTTTGTCTGGAGAGCAATCGTTAGGAGAAACAAAATGGCCGCCCCCCCTGTTATAACACAAACAACCTATCGTAATCACACAGGAGGAAAAGTTACTGCACAACACTGAGGTAAAGAGCTGCCTCATCCTCCTCTCTGCTCTGCTTGTCAGGGATTATGATCCTGAATACAGATGATACAGAGTCCATGAGGAGACATGAAGGACAGAGAGGACGGACAGGACAGACTGTGGTAATGGAGACTGCATACAAGAGCTGCTGCTTATTACCCACATCTACTCATGAACTGCATTCCTACAGAGATTCAGCTGAAGATATTATCTGTATTCAGGATCATAATCCCTGACAAGCAGAGCAGAGATGAGGATGAGGCAGCTCTTTACCTCAGTGATGTGAAGTAACTTGTCCTCCTGTGTGATTAGGACAGGTTTTGTGTGTACTAATAGGACGGCGGCCATTTTATTTCTCCTGATGATAGTACACACAGTATTGTCACAACCAGGAATAAAGCACACCATGATGTCACAGATGAGAGAGAGAATGGATATAGTGATGTCACAGCCCAGAAAGAATGCACATAGTGATGTTACAATCAGGTAATGCAAGCATTGATGTCACAGCACAGCGATAATAGATACACACACCCTTGCCTTCACTTTTAGGGCTCATTAGCATTGTTACAATGGATCCCCAAAAAATCAGATGCAACACGGACGTCACACAGATGTCATCCGTTTTTTTGCGGATCTGTGTTTTGCGGACCGCAAAATACATACGGTCACATGCATGAGCCCTTATATATAGATGAGATATCACCATTTTTAGTAACAGTGGTGACAGAGTACACAGAACGTCTCTGTACCCCTGTAGTAAGGGCTTTGGAGAGAGTCCAACATCCAGATTTCTTGGACCCAAACATAACCGTACAGGAGACCTTGTCTCCACGTGTGCACGCAAACACTGGCCTCACCAAATACACCGGAGGGTCACCATCAGCATGCAGAAAATGGGGCCCATCTCGGATTCCTCCTGCCCCCCTAATCCCAGGGCCTAAAGTGCTAGACCATTGGAGCTTGCCGCCCTATGAATCTCTGACTCCGCCCCACGAGGAGCAGGTTCAGTGTGATCTGAAGCCCTCCAGAGCCCTGCACTCGTTCTGCATTTACCTGTTATAGTCAGGACCACGGCCCCCACAATCATGATCACCGTCTGTAGAGCATCCGTGTAGATGACAGCAGCCAGGCCTCCTGAAAAATAAGAGTGTGGCTCCTTTAAAAATCAGGGCGAGGCTAATACTTAATAAGTTAATGTGCAAGACAGGACTGTGGGTGTTAACCTTATTATCAGACCACCAGAAGACCTGATAATTCACCATGAGACCACACCCCATACTAGAAGCTCCACCCCCTAGGTCTCAAGAAGATTGGATTTGACTGATCCATGTTTGGAGGGCCATCAGTATGAGCGGCAGCGTGGAATGTCTCACCTGCGATGGTGTACATTGCCGTCACCACCAGCATCAGCACCGTGGACAGGTAGAGGTTCCAGCCGAGACACACCTGTACAAAAAGCGCTCCGGAATAGAGGTCCGTCTGCAGGAAAACAAGGACAGAATGGATCCAACACATCACGATTCACAAGCCTCAGTA
Source organism: Rhinella marina (assembly GCA_900303285.1). Lineage (NCBI taxonomy): Eukaryota > Metazoa > Chordata > Amphibia > Anura > Bufonidae > Rhinella > Rhinella marina. The sequence goes on along the minus strand of ONZH01024471.1, from coordinate 256,044 downwards.
TATCCAAAGCTGAAGTCACAGTTCTGTGAGGAAACAGTCAGCAAGGCTGTCCTAAGACATATCCTTAACAGTTTAGCTGTGGAGTATAATACAGGATGTAACTCAGGATCAGTACAGGATAAGTAATGTAATGTATGTACACAATGACTGCACCAGCAGAATAGTGAGTGCAGCTCTGGAGTATAATACAGGATGTAACTCAGGGTAAGTAATGTATGTACACAGTGACTGCACCAGCAGAATAGTGAGTGCAGCTCTGAAGTATAATACAGGATGTAACTCAGGATCACTACAGGATAAGTAATGTATGTACACAGTGACTGCACCAGCAGAATAGTGAGTGCAGCTCTGGAGTATAATACAGGATGTAACTCAGGATCACTGCAGGATAAGTAATATAATGTAAGTACACAGTGACTGCTCCAGCAGAATAGTGAGTGCAGCTCTGGAGTATAATACAGCATGTAACTCAGGATCAGTACAGGATAAGTAATATATGTACACAGTGACTGCACCAGCAGAATAGTAAGTGCAGCTCTGGAGTATAATACAGGATGTAACTCGGGATCAGTACAGGATAAGTAATGTATGTACACAGTGACTGCACCAGCAGAATAGTGAGTGCAGCTCTGGAGTATAATACAGGATGTAACTCAGGATCACTACAGGATAAGTAATATAATGTATGTACACAGTGACTCCACCAGCAGAATAATGAGTGCAGCTCTGGAGTATTTACAAACAGGCTGAACTTTATACGTATATTAATTATGTACATAAACTGTTAAATGTGGTGAAAGGTAAATGGATCCAGTTCTCTATTGTGTCACTGTCATGTTCCACGTTTATCTTCTCTTTATGTCAGTATTAAATCATAGATAATAAATTGTTTGAGCAAAGTCCAAAGTCAGTCGTAGGTAAAAGGTGATTAATGATGACTGATATTTCCACAATGGGAACCTATTAATGTATATATATACACACCTGCAGGCTGCCAAGAACTGATTTTTTACACTGATATAACGTGGATTGCAGTCAGAAGTCACGTAATGTTGCATGCTCTCCAAGTGGCCAGCCTTATCCTGATATGATGCTTGCCCTCATTTTGGTGCAGCTCCCTCTCCCCTCTCATAGCATGCAGATTCACAGAACCACAAAGCAGCTGCAGCAGCCCCCCCCCCCATCCTCCTCCTCCTCGTCTTAATCGATTTTTTTTTCGTGACTGATGAAGTTTCTTTCAGGAAACTAAAGCAGTGAGACTACTGATTGCAGGGAGGTAAGAGGTCATATGTCGGCTGCCCCGTTACTTTTATATTCAGACATGCATGCGACCAAAAACCGCGGATACGCAAAATACAGTTTTTTGTGGGCAAGTATAGGACGTGTTCTATCTTTTGCAGAATGGATACCGATGCAGAAAGCACATGCAAGCCATGCAAACAGCACACTTCCGTATTTTGCTTATCTGCAGTTTGCAGACCGAAAAATGCTGACGGTCGTGTGCATAAGGCCTTAGGGGCACTGGCGTAGCTACAGGAATCGCAGTGTTCACATTTGCGACTAAGCCCTAACCCTTGCCATTGGTTCTGATTGGGGTTCTAAAGGTCTAATGGGGGTCTGATTGGGTTCTGGAGGTCTAATGGGGATCTGATTGGGTTCTGGAGGTCTAATGGGGATCTGATTGGGTTCTGGAGGTCTAATGGGGATCTGATTGGGTTCTGGAGGTCTAATGGGGATCTGATTGGGTTCTGGGAGGTCTAATGGGGATCTGATTGGGGGTCTGGGGGTCTGATTGGGGTTCTAAAAGGTCTAATGGGGGTCTGATTGGGTTCTGGAGGTCTAATGGGGTCTGATGGGTTCTGGAGGTCTAATGGGATCTGATTGGGGGTCTGGGGTCTGATTGGGGTTCTAAAGGTCTAATGGGGTCTGATTGGGTTCTGGAGTCTAATGGGGATCTGATTGGGGGTCTGGGGGTCTGATTGGGGTTCTAAAGGTCTAATGGGGGTCTGATTGGGTTCTGGAGGTCTAATGGGGTCTGATTGGGGTTTCTGGATGCCTGGTCTAAGGTCCAATAGGGGTTTGGAGGTCTGATCTGAGGTCTGATATGGGGGTCTGGTGATCTAATGGGGGTCTGGAGGTCTAAGGGGGGTCTTATCTGAGGTCTGATATTGGGACAGGGTTTGACATGGAGGTCTAATGGGGGCCTGGTCTGAGATGGAGGAGTGTCTCACCTGGGGTTTTATATGGGGGTCTGATCTGTTTTTGTACTGGAGCACTAAGCTGAACTCTTGCACCAGGGCCCATGAGCTTTTAGCTGCGCCTCTGCTTAGGGGGTTCCTATGACAAGTCATGTAACTATATAAAGTCACACACAGGCCATGAATTGTGTCCGCGCTTGTATACAGGACGGCAGTGAACAATGCAGACAATACATCCTGCGCTCATATATATGACGGGTGTGACCAATGCATCCGAAATAAAAGACATCCAAATGTCATAAGAGGGCGTGAGACGGTCGAAGACAACACAACAGGGCAACTGAAAGGAGGAGCTGCACCGTCTGAGGGAGGGCAGGGGGCGAGCAGAGGACACCGGTGTCATCCACAGGTCACGAGTCTACGTAAAAGAGCCATACTAGCGGAAACCTGCAGTCTGCTGGTCTCTGTAATCCGCCATTTCACCGACGACTCTAAGGTCCTTTGGTTACATGTACAGAAAACTGCTCAACTGTTAATTCCTCCACAGAAGTGAATGACAGGATTATCTCCCTTCACCGTCGGCCACATTCTTGTAACGTGGGGATTTCATTCGGTCGTTAGCCTCCATTTAATTTGTGATTTAAAGAAATATCATTAGTATTTGATGAGATTTACAAGAGAGGCCAGATGGCTGCTATCAGAGCCAAGATAAATGACAGATATAAGCCTGCAGCGCCCTCTGGTGGCAGGACACAGTGTTACAGGCTGGTACACTGCAGAGCCAATGGTCATGTCTCTGGACAAAGAATGATTTATGCTTGGTGTTCACCTCGTACTGTGTATCTAAGCTTGATATGGGTGATACAGTAATGAAAGCACCGTGAAGTACTACATTCCCCATCATGTAAAGTTACTGGGTTTTATTAGAAAATAATCTATTTATATCACAAGCCTATTGTGATACTGAGGGGTCTGTCTAACCCTATAATTTGTGGGGATACAGCAGGTACCCATCTAAAACCATCATGTGTGATACTGTCTGCTAAGACTGGTGTATCTAAGCATAACATGTTTGATACTGACGTAAAAACTACTTCACCCCCTGACTGGAGTAGTTTTCAATCCACCTTTACGCCTGGTGTAAATGTTAATATATTAGCTGGGCCCCATCACACCCCCGCCATTCCCAAGTGGTGAGGACGGTGTAAAAACGAGCTTGCTACAAAATGTTTTCATGTTAAAAATTGACGTAGTGCTGTTAGTAAATTACCCAATTAAGTGTGATACTGCTGACTTGGGGTATCTAAGCCAATCATATGTGATACTGTCTGCTGATAAGCTCATGTATCTAAACCTATTGTGTATGATGCAGTACCGCCGGCCTGGTGTATCTAAGTCTGTCAGGTTTGATGCTGTCTGCTGAGCTGATGTATCTAAGTTTATTTTGTGTGACACTTACTGCTGAGCTGATGTATCTAAGCCTATCATGTGTTGAAACTGTCTGCTATGCTGACATATCTAATTCTAAACCTATTATGAGTGATCCTGTCTGCTGAGCTGACGAATCTAAACCCATCATGTGTTATACTGTCTGCTGAGCTTATATATCTAAGCTTTTCATGTGTGATGCTGTATTGCTGAGCTGGTGTATCTAAGCCTATTATGTGTGATATTTACTGGTGAGTTGTATCTAATCCTGTCATGTGTGATACTGTCTGCTGATCTGATGTAGCTAATCCTATCTTGTCTTGTACTGTCTGCTGAGCTGCTGTAGCTAAGCGTATCTTGTGTGATACTGTCTGCTGAGCTGCTGTATCTAATCCCGTCATGTGTGATACTGTCCGCTGAGCTGACGAATCTAATCTTGTCTGTGTGATACTGTCTGCTGATCTGGTGTATCTAAGCCTATCATGTGTGATACTGTCTGCTGATCTGGTGTATCTAAGCCTATCATGTGTGATACTGTCTGCTGATCTGGTGTATCTAAGCCTATCATGTGTGATACTGTCTGCTGATCTGGTGTATCTAATCCTGCCAAGTATGATCCTGTCTGCTTGAGCTGCTGTATCTAAGCCTATCATGTGGGATACTGTCTGCTGAGCGGCTGTATATAATTCTGCTATGTGTGATACTGTCTGCTGATCTGTGTATCTAATCCTGTCATGTATGATACTGTCTGCTGAGCTGCTGTATCTAATCCTGTCCTGTGTGATACTGTCTGCTGAGCGGCTGTATCTAATCCTGCCATGTATGATACTGTCTGCTGATCTGTGTATCTAATCCTGTCATGTATGATACTGTCTGCTGATATGTGTATCTAATCCTGCCATGTATGATACTGTCTGCTGATCTGTGTATCTAATCCTGTCATGTATGATACTGTCTGCTGATATGTGTATCTAATCCTGCCATGTATGATCCTGTCTGCTGAGCTGCTGTATCTAAGCCTATTGTGTGTAATACTGTCTGCTGAGCTGCTGTATCTCAGCCTATCTTGTGTGATACTGTCCGCTGACCTGGTGTATCTAAGCCTATCAGTCTCACCCCATGTATTACATATTACTGGGTGACATTCATTCTCAGAACTTTCCGCCCTGCATTCCCAGACGAAGCACCGAGACAGGACAGTCAGGACCAGAGATGTCTGATCGGCGTCTTCTCCTTATGTAGAGGATTAGTACCGTGACCCATATCTGTATAACTAGGTCATTACCGCTGGTCGGTGCAGCTCTGGATCTAACTAGAGAACAGCTTAATACACCTCCATGTAACATCACACCCCATTGCCATCTACACAAATGATGTTTTCTCATCTGATCCACCTTCTACCCGTTCCCTTCCCTCCGAGCTGTCAAAATACTCTCAGATTTAGTCAAAGGAAACCGAAGGCAGCTTTGGATGCAACTAGAGAACAAAATTGGACAATTTCCCATCATGCAACTCCCATCATACCCCAATAAGTACTCACAGAAATCTTAGTGAAGACAGACAGGAGCAAGGAGAGGGCGGACAGGTACATCTGGATCCTTTCTCCCCCGAATCTTCTCTGCAGGTACTCCGGCATGGTGACAATCTGAAGGAGAAGAGAACATGGTCACTCCTTATAGACGTACATGGTGTAGTTCTGCGTCACAATATTCATGTTCTTTATAATGAAAATGGGCGACAGATTGAATAAAATTTGAATATTTGCAATAACAATTAGATAAAGTTGCTCTAGAATTTACAAATCTGATCTATATCTTGCAGTACCTAAAATCTACCATGAGGTGGCACTGCAGCACCAGGAATATAACACAGCTAAGGCTTTACCTACTGTATTACACAAGGGCAGGCAGATATGTGTGGTGTCTATGTAAGCTGTCAGTGTTGCTAGGTTACAGAGCTACTGAGATGCAGTGGTCCCCAGACGTTGTGAAACTACAACTCCCAGTATGCCTAGACAGCCAAGGGATTTCTGGGCATGCTAGGAGTTGAAGTTCTGCAAAGCCTGGGGAGCCCCAGGTTGGGGACCACTGCTGTAATTAGAGATTGAGGCATCAATTTTTCCAGGGATTGTCCTCACAGTTGCAGGTCAAACTTCCCCTGGTTGATGCAGTCCTAGACATGACCACCAGGGGGCAAAGTAATAACATAGGTACCTATGTAGCCATAACTATGTGAAAGGACGGGGTTAACAGTGAGACACCCCCCCCCCCCAGATTGTAATATCCCTAGCCCCAAACTTAGATGGCTTCAAGAAAACATAACTTAATTAGCGTAAAATCCAAATCTTTGCAGCTTATAGAGCTCTGCTTGCTGTCAGTGAATGGATGTATTCATTATTTATGTTCATAGGCTGAAAACCGGTCCTGATCATTTGTCGTTGGGCGGCGTGTCTGTCAGCAAACAGAGATCTTAAAAGTGGTGACCACGTCTCGTACAAAGTTGCAGACCTTTCATTATCTTTAGTACATAAAGCTTGGAAAATTCCTTCACTGTCTGTTCTCTAGTCTCATACTCCAGTCACATCCAAAGCTGCTGCCAAACTTCTTTTGGTAACAGACTGTGATCTGTGTACAGTTAGATCACACAGCAGAATTCTGCATGCAGCTCTGGAGGTGACTGGAGCGTACTATAGATTGGAAATCAGGACAGGATCAATAAAAGAACAGTTTTGTTCGACACGTGCACTGACCCCCAATGTACGTGCTCAGTACTTACCCCCGAGGAGATGTAAACTGGGACGAAGATCCAAGCCAGGGCCAGTAAAATGTAGGTGGCCTGTAACATAATACATCACCGTTACATACTATAGCACTCTAGAGGCGCGAGGCACCACAACTCTGCAACCTCTGCCGCCTCGGAGCCTATTCTCTCACATTATCTGCTGATTCTGTTCAGTAGCTCGGCAGACTCTTTGCTTTCCAATTTCTTTTACTCCAGTCACATCCGAAGCTGCTGCATGAAGGAGCCTTCCTATCCTTGCACAGTAGATGAGTCTGGTACAGTATTAGCTGTCAGTCACTAGAAGAGCGAAAGGAACTCAGCAGTCTACTGACAGATTCCAAACAGAATTATATGCAGCTTTGGATGTGACTAGAGCATAAGACAATTTAGCTCAAGATTTGTATAATACGATGAATCTGTTTCTGCGGTTTCCTGAGTGAGGCCAGGATCAGACTGTGTGCCCGCCACAAATGGGGGCAACCGACCCACTGCTGGGGCTCAGCGCCAAGTGACAGTGCCCGCGCTTTCCCCCATTTATTCACACAGGACAGCAGAGCTCTGTCTAATCTCTTACATTCCATTCAAATCCAGCCACCGCGATGCCACCTGCCGCCCCAGTGCCCGCCAGCCCGATAAACAGCCCGGAGCCTTCACTGCTGGCAAAGAGAGAGGCGCCAATCTAAACACAAAGAGACAGAGGGAGGGTTATGAACATGAGATGCCCATTGTGCCATGTGGAAAGTCATTAACAGGTTGTCGCCCAGCTTTCCCAGACTCCTGAATGACGAGCGATACGTCCAAGAACCGTTATAGGGAGGCTACGTCTGTAACAGCGACCCCCTGCTGCCAAGTGCCACTTATAATGCTAGTGGCAAAAGGCGTTGTGCAAATCGATTCATCTCATCGAGGTGAGTTCTGGACCTGCGATGGGGCGTCCCCCTGCTGCTGCTTGAGCCATCTCAGCCATTCCCAAAAATTTTGTGCTTGCGCTGCTGCTCTGTTTAGCAGCACAAGCACAGAGGCTCTGCTTTCACTATCCAGGTAGCGGTGCATGAACGGTCGCTGCTCTGGACGCAGAGCCTCTGCTCTTGCACAGCTACTCGAAGCGGCAACGCAAGCGCAAGATCAGATGGCAGGGCGAGCGTCCACAGCCTCAGGGACGCCCCCTCGCAGGTGCTGAACAAATCGATTCGCTCATCTCTAAAAGGGACTCTTGGGTATGACCAGGGGTGCACCTAACCTTTCTGCTGCCTGTGGTGAAAATTGAAACAGCGCCCCCCCAATCCCAGATGCCAAATTCTTAACCCCTTCCCTTCAGCCCATGGCCCTTCTGATGCCCCCCTCTTGCCCCTACCTGGTGCTGCCTGAGGCGATCGCCTCACCTGGCCTTATTGATGGTGCACTCCTGGGTACGACTGTTACCTCTGCAGGTCCGGCGTAGTACTTTAATGTCACCACCAGGGGGAGCAGACTTACACTCTCGGTTATGGTCCACGGTTCTCTGTGCCAAGGAGCCGAATAGGTTCAAAAGGCAAAAAGCTGCGGCTAATCCGTCTTACAAATCCGAGGGAATCTTTACCCGTGTAATTCCAGGACTTGGACGTTAACCCTTTCCCTAACGGTCTTGGTTTACACATTTACTACGGATGTCAGTAATAATAACGCCATATTTGATGTCTTATTAATCAGTAATATCAGCGATCTGTTGATGTGTGCACTTACCGGCCACCAGGCCATGTTCCGTCCTGCGAGGAAATAACCGCTCAGCGTATTCCTGCTGACACGACAGGACGACTGGAAGAGAGAGAAGGCGATGAGGCGATGGAAGGCGACATAGGAGATTCACGCTGTGTCTGTTTCTTATATGATTTTATCACGTTTCCATGTGGCACATGCACACAGCGGTGTACTTTATAAAGATTTTAGTGCAGATTTTGCTGCGGTTTTTGACGCGGATTTGCCCCCGATCTCAGCCTTTGCATTGTGTAGGGTGAAAGCTGCACTGGAAATCCACACAAACAACGGACATGCTGCAGATTTCATAATTCTGACTGCAAGTCAATCTCCGCACAAGAATAAGACGCAGCGAGTACGTGAGATCTGGAAAATCTCATTAACTGTGGTTCTGTATTACACTGCAAATCCACACGGAGAAACTGCACATAATCCACGTCGTGTGCATGTGGGAGTATTATTATACGATACGCCAGGAGGAGAAAAGCAGCTAAATAGACTGAAATACTAAACCACTGGACACCAGGGACTGGAATACTAAACCACTGGACACCAGGGACTGGAATACTAAACCACTGGACACCAGAGACTGGAATACTAAACCACTGGACACCAGGGACTGGAATACTAAACCACTGGACACCAGAGACTGGAATACTAAACCACTGGACACCAGAGACTGGAATACTACACCACTGGACGCCAGGGTCTAGAATACTAAACCACTGGACACCAGAGACTGGAATACTAAACCACTGGACACCAGAGACTGGAATACTAAACCACTGGACACCAGAGACTGGAATACTAAACCACTGGACGCCAGGGTCTAGAATACTAAACCACTGGACGCCAGGGTCTAGAATACTAAACCACTGGACACCAGAGACTGGAATACTAAACCACTGGACACCAGAGACTGGAATACTAAACCACTGGACGCCAGAGACTGGAATACTAAACCACTGGACACCAGAGACTGGAATACTAAACCACTGGACGCCAGAGACTGGAATACTAAACCACTGGACACCAGAGACTAGAATACTAAACCACTGGACGCCAGAGACTGGAATACTAAACCACTGGACGCCAGAGACTAGAATACTAAACCACTGGACGCCAGAGACTGGAATACTAAACCACTGGACGCCAGAGACTGGAATACTAAACCACTGGACGCCAGAGACTAGAATACTAAACCACTGGACGCCAGGGACTAGAATACTAAACCACTAGACACTAGGGACTGGAATACTAAACCACTGGACACCAGGGACTGGAACACTAAACCACTGGACACCAGGGACTGGAATATTAAACCACTGTACACCAGGGACTAAATACTAAGCCACTTATACAGTAAGCTCCTGAGCTCCCCCTAGTGGTGGCTGCAGACAGACTTCTATCATGGAACTCTATGGTTATGTAAAAAACGCTCTGCTCAGTAAATGCCCATCCAAGAGAAGAAAAGCATCAGCTGCTCCTACAGATACCCCCGTCTATACTGATGCCTTATACACAGGGACAATACACACTGTACAAATACACACAACACCTGACAAAGCAGTGACATTTGTTCAGCGCAAATACTGTGTAAACCGTAGCACAGCTCATCATGTGAATGTAGCAGAGCTCACTTTGTCACATGCCTTATGGTGACATCACATAGCTGTGATTTGTCAGAGGACTGCAGAACCCGACTACATTGAATAACTTGCCCATCAGCAGTAATAATAGTATTGCAATACGAGGGTCCTTAAACATGACGGAGAGAAACCAAGATAATAGCAAGTGCCCTATCTGTCCATTGCTGCTGATCTATCTGCCAGTCACAGCTCCATCCGCAGGGCGTTCCCTCCACTTCTTATCACATAAAATGGCAGCAATAGACAGCACGTCACAGTGAGACATTAGGTTTAGTGCCATCGGTCTCTTACCCAGATGCCCACGGCCACGTTGAGCCCAAAATAAGCCACGATCACTATAATGTCGGAGATGTTGAACTGCGCCATGGGGTTTCGGGCGATCGTGGTGTTTCGCTCCATGGCTGGCGTCCGGCTCCTTCCTGGTAGAGAGTGAAGAAAGCAGCAAGGTGTGGAGCGGTCAGAAGTGCTGACTCCGAGGAACTGGTGAGCAGGTCGGGGTAATTGATCATTAATCCAGCTGGACGGACACTGATGTCGGAGGCTTTCAGGCAGATGGAGAGGGACACAAAGTGCAGGTCGCCACTTATAGTCAGAGCCGCATCCCAAACCTCAAGAAACGGCAAATCAGGAGCCCGGGTCGTCCCCCATCCTCCCCCCCGCCGTCCAAATCGGCCTCCAAACTGGTCAACGGGTATAATGGGCCGTCCCGTCCGTCACCAGTAGACCCCAGAGAGTTTCAAACTGGTGCAAATATACACAAAGGTTGATCAGAGAGGGTAAAATGGCACACATACACTGGCAGACTGTGCCCCCCAGCGCCCTTAAAGTGGGTCGAATGATGGACATTCCCTAAAGACTAGACCCCAGCATATAAAATAAAGGGCCGACTGGGTGTCACCTAGCACATACACAAGAGAGGGTTCAGGCTGGCACAGATAGCGGGGACCCTCACGGTGGGGGCGGGCAAGTGGGTTTTGGAGGGTGCACACAGAACGAGGATGGGTGCCTGAGGGTACAAAGTGGCATATAGATTGGCAAACTTGGTCTTAGGTATGTCTCCATGTGGATCTTGGAGCAAATTCTGCGCCGTGAAATCTTCATCGCTGTTCACATCATGCAGATTTCACTTCTGCCTGCCTGAGGTGGATCCCACGTGGAAGAGGTGACGGACGGCCTTACGTGGACTGCAGCTAATCTGCATGTGTGGCCCCCGATCCGCCATCAGTTTACCTTCAATCTCCACAACTATGAGACAGAAGATATGGGCTGCCTGATAATCCTGGAGGCGCCAGCTGCAGCCAGGCATTGGCTTTGATTCATGGGTGGCAGACGAGTGCACTGGACGGGTGCACCAGCAGCTCTGCAGCTCACCACGTCTGGGCAGAACTCCATTTTGACAGGTCTGTGGAGGAATGTGTTACACGGAGGTGATGAAGAGATTAAACAATAACCAGAGCAACTTCTGCTGCAGCGATGGGAAGGAGGAGGAAATCTTTAACAGGTTGTGCTCAGTACAGGATAAGTAATGTATGTACACAGTGACTGCACCAGCAGAATAGTGAGTGCAGCTCTGGAGTATAATACAGGATGTAACTCAGGATCAGTACAGGATAAGTAATGTAAGTACACAGTGACTGCACCAGCAGAATAGTGAGTGCAGCTCTGGAGTATAATACAGGATGTAACTCAGGATCAGTACAGGATAAGTAATGTATGTACACAGTGACTGCACCAGCAGAATAGTGAGTGCAGCTCTGGAGTATAATACAGGATGTAACTCAGGATCAGTACAGGATAAGTAATGTATGTACACAGTGACTGCACCAGCAGAATAGTGGGTGAAGCTCTGGAGTATAATACAGGATGTAACTCAGGATCAGTACAGGATAAGTAATGTAATGTATGTACACAGTGACTGCACCAGCAGAATAGTGAGTGCAGCTCTGGAGTATAATACAGGATGTAACTCAGGATCAGTACAGGATAAGTAATGTATGTACACAGTGACTGCACCAGCAGAATAGTGAGTGCAGCTCTGGAGTATAATACAGGATGTAACTCAGGATCAGTACAGGATAAGTAATGTATGTACACAGTGACTGCACCAGCAGAATAGTGAGTGCAGCTCTGGAGTATAATACAGGATGTAACTCAGGATCAGTACAGGATAAGTAATGTAATGTATGTACACAGGGTCTCCACCAGCAGAATAGTGAGTGCGGCTCTGGAGTATAATACAGGATGTAACTCAGGATCAGTACAGGATAAGTAATGTATGTACACAGTGACTCCACCAGCAGAATAGTGAGTGCAGCTCTGGAGTATAATACAGGATGTAACTCAGGATCAGTACAGGATAAGTAATGTATGTACACAGTGACTGCACCAGCAGAATAGTGAGTGCAGCTCTGGAGTATAATACAGGATGTAACTCAGGATCAGTACAGGATAAATAATGTATGTACACAGTGACTGTACCAGCAGAATAGTGAGTGCAGCTCTGGAGTATAATACAGGATGTAACTCAGGATCAGTACAGGATAAGTAATGTATGTACACAGTGACTGCACCAGCAGAATAGTGAGTGCAGCTCTGGAGTATAATACAGGATGTAACTCAGGATCAGTACAGGATAAGTAATGTATGTACACAGTGACTGCACCAGCAGAATAGTGAGTGCAGCTCTGGAGTATAATACAGGATGTAACTCAGGATCAGTACAGGATAAGTAATGTATGTACACAGTGACTGCACCAGCAGAATAGTGAGTGCAGCTCTGGAGTATAATACAGGATGTAACTCAGGATCAGTACAGGATAAGTAATGTAATGTATGTACACAGGGTCTCCACCAGCAGAATAGTGAGTGCAGCTCTGGAGTATAATACAGGATGTAACTCAGGATCAGTACAGGATAAGTAATGTATGTACACAGTGACTGCACCAGCAGAATAGTGAGTGCAGCTCTGGAGTATAATACAGGATGTAACTCAGGATCAGTACAGGATAAGTAATGTAATGTATGTACACAGTGACTGCACCAGCAGAATAGTGAGTGCAGCTCTGGAGTATAATACAGGATGTAACTCAGGATCAGTACAGGATAAGTAATGTATGTACACAGTGACTGCACCAGCAGAATAGTGAGTGCAGCTCTGGAGTATAATACAGGATGTAATTCAGGATCAGTACAGGATAAATAATGTATGTACACAGTGACTGCACCAGCAGAATAGTGAGTGCAGCTCTGGAGTATAATACAGGATGTAACTCAGGATCAGTACAGGATAAGTAATGTATGTACACAGTGACTGCACCAGCAGAATAGTGGGTGAAGCTCTGGAGTATAATACAGGATGTAACTCAGGATCAGTACAGGATAAGTAATGTAATGTATGTACACAGTGACTGCACCAGCAGAATAGTGAGTGCAGCTCTGGAGTATAATACAGGATGTAACTCAGGATCAGTACAGGATAAGTAATGTATGTACACAGTGACTGCACCAGCAGAATAGTGAGTGCAGCTCTGGAGTATAATACAGGATGTAACTCAGGATCAGTACAGGATAAGTAATGTAATGTATGTACACAGGGTCTCCACCAGCAGAATAGTGAGTGCGGCTCTGGAGTATAATACAGGATGTAACTCAGGATCAGTACAGGATAAGTAATGTATGTACACAGTGACTCCACCAGCAGAATAGTGAGTGCAGCTCTGGAGTATAATACAGGATGTAACTCAGGATCAGTACAGGATAAGTAATGTATGTACACAGTGACTGCACCAGCAGAATAGTGAGTGCAGCTCTGGAGTATAATACAGGATGTAACTCAGGATCAGTACAGGATAAATAATGTATGTACACAGTGACTGTACCAGCAGAATAGTGAGTGCAGCTCTGGAGTATAATACAGGATGTAACTCAGGATCAGTACAGGATAAGTAATGTATGTACACAGTGACTGCACCAGCAGAATAGTGAGTGCAGCTCTGGAGTATAATACAGGATGTAACTCAGGATCAGTACAGGATAAGTAATGTATGTACACAGTGACTGCACCAGCAGAATAGTGAGTGCAGCTCTGGAGTATAATACAGGATGTAACTCAGGATCAGTACAGGATAAGTAATGTAATGTATGTACACAGGGTCTCCACCAGCAGAATAGTGAGTGCAGCTCTGGAGTATAATACAGGATGTAACTCAGGATCAGTACAGGATAAGTAATGTATGTACACAGTGACTGCACCAGCAGAATAGTGAGTGCAGCTCTGGAGTATAATACAGGATGTAACTCAGGATCAGTACAGGATAAGTAATGTATGTACACAGTGACTGCACCAGCAGAATAGTGAGTGCAGCTCTGGAGTATAATACAGGATGTAACTTAGGATCAGTGCAGGATACGTAATGTATGTACACAGTGACTGCACCAGCAGAATAGTGAGTGCAGCTCTGGAGTATAATACAGGATGTAACTCAGGATCAGTACAGGATAAGTAATGTATGTACACAGTGACTCCACCAGCAGAATAGTGAGTGCAGCTCTGGAGTATAATACAGGATGTAACTCAGGATCAGTACAGGATAAGTAATGTATGTACCCAGTGACTGCACCAGCAGAATAGTGAGTGCAGCTCTGGAGTATAATACAGGATGTAACTCGGGATCAGTACAGGATAAGTAATGTATGTACACAGTGACTGTACCAGCAGAATAGTGAGTGCAGCTCTGGAGTATAATACAGGATGTAACTCAGGATCAGTACAGGATAAGTAATGTATGTACACAGTGACTGCACCAGCAGAATAGTGAGTACAGCTCTGGAGGATGTAACTCAGGATCAGTACATCAGTAGTAATATAAAATAATACATGTAACTGATACTATAGAATTATGGGACAACCACTTTCCCGTCATCCCTATGCCGATACAATGCTCCTTTAGACTCCATGCACCATACTGGATAAGGGCCAGTACATATCTGTGTGGGACGTATTGGAGGGAATGGCAGAATCTGCTGACAGCTTCACAAACACAGCGGAGATAAGCCAGCGTCTTGTGTTGTGGAGGTTGTGAATCACTTCTAATGGGGCGCAGTAAAATTAAGGACCAGGAAACATGCAACAGGTGAATGCTGCAAATTGGTGTAATGGAGCAGAGGTCAGGAAAACACACATATTGCTCAGCACCTGTGCACTCAGCACAATGGGGGACATCTGTGCAGCACTGTTATCAGGCTGCTGACGCCTTATCTGAGGGGATCTGCTTTACACATGGTATGACGAGCATGGCCAGACCTGGACATAGTGTGTTGTCAGGACAATGTGTAACTCCACTGACAATCCCATCGTGCCGGCAGTGCAATATTAACAGATAACAGATGGCATCCATGAGTGGTCCGGGAAAAGCTTAAAGGGAATGTCCATCCTCGATAAATGTTTGGTTTGCATCCATAATTCCACGAAGATTAATTTTTTAGGATGGAGTTCAATGACTATAACAAGCTTCCACTAAACAGCCAAGCTCCCCCTAGTGGTGGCTAGAGGCAGCCAAAACTTTACAATTTTAATGGACATCTGACATGGAAAAACATGACTTGTACACATGCTACTGGCCTCCTTAAGTGGCACTAAGTTTCAGTACCCCATATTTAATTTGTAACTTGCTCCTAGTTTCAGATTTGTTTCACATGGATGTATTCCTCCCAGTAATACATGCTGGATCTGTGTGCATAGGATGCTGCTGCCTTCACTAGCTCTCATGTATCAGCAAAACGTAATTCCTGGACTTACTTCACACCTTTTACAGCTCATGAAGGATCTCCTCCTCCTTGTACTGACTCCCAGGGTTTGCCATGATCTCTATCTACACTTGTACACAGCCTGTGTGATTCTTCTAAGGCAAACTGCCTTGTGTATGCTATCCTCCCTAGCTGCTACCCTGCTTGGATGCTTTCCCCATTCTCCAAACTCTGATCTGCCATGAACAACCTGCTCCCCCTCCCTGCTGCTATCTCTAAGTGCTTGTCCACACCTAACATTATCGGTATATTTTTTATCCAGACGGTGTATGAGATTTGTAGAAATCTCATCCACGCATTGTGTAAATTTTCAGTGTGGAAACAAGACACGTGGTGCAGATTTTTAAATCCACAGCTTGTCTATATCCGTCACGGATTCCCTCCACTGACTTCTATCTTTATTTAGCATCACTGAATCCATGGGGGAAAAAAAAAATGCAGCCAAAAAAAAATAAAAATCTGAAAGCAAATCGGCACTATTTGATTTGGCAGAAGGGAGGGGGAGAGCAGAGAGAACAGTCAGGAACAAAGCTTTGCTGGACGTATTGATTCAGCAGTACCAGCAGCTATTTGAAGGACTAAAGGCTGTATTACACAGCCCGATTCTGCAGGCAATTGTCGGGAGGGAAGCACTCCTTCCTGGCAATCGCCTGCTCGCCAGTGGAGGAGAGCGCTGCTATTACATGCAGTGATATCCTCCACAGTATAAGCGATTGTTGTCATCTAGTTATTTGCCGGCAGCAGACAGCATTCTGAAAGATCACGATTGACCAATGAAATAGCATTTGCTCGTTCAGCGGGTAATCGGCGGCAGTATTACACTGCCAGATGATCGCTAACCGGCGTTACTAGGAACGCTCATTAGCGATCATCTGGCAGAATATCTGCCAGTGTAATACAGGCTTTAGGCGAATTGAGTGTAAAACTATTAGTTTCTTTTGTGCAACTGCACTTTTTTTTTTTTTCCCCATGTGCGTAGAGAAAAAGTGAAGAATAACAATTCACACCTCCAGCAACGATCAGTGAAAAACGGATTGCAACTGGACACCTTCCGTTTTTCACGCAAGCCAAATTAACTTCTACGGAGCCAGAGCTGCATGAAGAACGCACAATATAGAACATGCTGCGATTTTTTTCCTGAACACAGAGATGATGCATGAAAAATGAATTGGTCAGGATTCAGTCCGGATGTTGTGTGTTCGCTAAACGCATCGCATCTGGATGGAAAACTCGCTGATGTGAAATTAGCCTTACACACTCTCTGCAGAAGCCACATGGACAGGGGTCTTTGTATCGAGAACTATACAGACAGTTGCTCAGTTTTGAATTTAAAGAAGAACTCCTGCAAAAAAATGTATTCTCTGACCTGTTAGAAACAGTGACTGTTTCTGTGAGTTATCCCCTCTCTTCTTCTTGTAGCTGGGTCATGTGACCAACTACCTGACCTCCAACTGACCCAGGACAGGAAGCCAGTCACTGCTCTATTCATTCCTATGGGAGCCTCACTTTCAGTCTCATAGGAATACATAGAGAATTAGACTTCCTGTCCACACATAAGATGCTGTGTTATCTGGTGAGTCTGATTGCTGGTCACATGACACAGATAAGAAACTTCAGGATGATATAAGTCAAAAATTCAGACACTAGTAAGAAAATGACATTCACTACAGATTACATCATGTACATTTCTAGCAAGAGATGGAATAACATTTTTGTCGGGAGTTCTTCTTTAAGAAGCAAATGAAGAATAAAAAATGAGTGCAAAGGTGTCCACAGCATTTAACTGTATGTCTACGCAGGGGATTTAGGAAAATCCCAATTCTTAATACCCCGCCACAGCAATCAGAAGTTCAGTGGAGACAGTCCCCATCCATCTCTACATTAAAGGGGTATTCCCATCTTAGACAATGGGGACATATCGCTAGGATACGCCCCCATTGTCTATATCGAGAAAGTACCGGGGAGCGCTGTGCCTGGAGGACCGCAGGTTTCCCAGAGTCCGGCCACCACCAGGCGCAGCTCCCCCGCTGCTCCCATAGAACTGAACGGGAGAGCACCCCGCCACTCCCATTCATTTCTACGTAGCCAGCGGCCCCACAGAAATGAATGGAGGGTGGCTGCGCATGCACAGTGCTCCCTCCTTCCCTTTGGGGGCTCCGTTCTGGGACCCGCACCTATAAGACAATGGGGGCATATTCTAGCGATACGCCCCCATTGTCTAAGATGGGAACACCCCTTTAAACACTTCCACAACCCCTCCCTGCTGATCTGAGCGTGAATGATAATCGTTCTTGATTGATCAGCCGTGTAAGGGTGCGACGTATCATCCCATGGATGAGCAAAATTCATACATCGAGTGAAACGTTCTTTGGTGCGGACAGCGCAATCATGGTTTCTGGCCAGCAGATTGTGCTGTGTGAACAGGGATCTACTGCCCAGAAACAATGGATTTGTACGAGGATGAGCAAAAGCAGCAGCCATAGCTGATTCCCATACAGTGGAGGCGATCACTGCTTGTAAATACATCTCCTTCCGATGCACAGGAAATTATCGGGAAGGAACGCTTCCTTCCTGATACTTATCGGCGCAGTGTAAATGTGCCTTAAAGGGCATCTGTCAGCAGTTTTGTACCTATGACACCGGCTGACCTGTTACATGTGCACTTGGCAGCTGAAGACATCTGTGTTGGCCCCATGTTCATATGTGCCCGCATTATTGGGAAAAATGATGTTTTAATATATGCAAATGAGCCTCTAGGAGCAACGGGGGCGTTACCGTTACACCTAGAGGCTCTGCTCTCTCTGCAACTGTCACGCCCTCTGCATTTGACCGGAGCAAGTGTGATCATGTTTGCACTGCCTGGTCCTGTCAACCACAGTGCAGACGGCGTGGCAGTTGCAGAAAGAGGTGTAACGGCAACGCCCCCGTTGCTCCTAGAGGCTCATTTGCATATATTAAGACTTCATGTTTCTCAGCAATGCGGGCACATATGAACAAGGGACCAACACAGATGCTTTCAGTTTCATAGGGACAAAACTGCTGACAGATGCCCTTTAAACCTCAATGCTTGTGCACATACAGAGACATCTTTTGTACACAGCACCTGAAACTTCAGGACTCCATAGACAGTCTCTATCCTGGGCGGCTGCTGGTGTAGGGACTTGTGCACCTGCAACCAAACAGGTATATCTACATAAATTACACATCTATGGTCTGCACTGCACACATACGACTAAAGTATAACATGCACCGGGACGACCCCAGTCCACAGGCCCTACTAGTGCATGACGGGTGGAATGATTTCTTGGCTGTGGCATGAAATCTGAAAAAAAAAAAAAAAAGGAAAGTCACACAATTCACACAAAAATTTTATTACGTTCCCTCTTCTTTTGCAGAAAATAAATTACAAGTGCACATTTTTTGTATGCCTTCCTAAATATATATAAAAAAAAAAAAAAAAAAAAAAAAAGCATCACTACTGAGGCCCCCCTCCCCCTCAACAGGCTCCAATTACACACTGCAGCAGCTCTTCTGATCAGCGCTGGGGGTGGAGACAAATTTGGGACAGGAAGAAACAGCAACGAAAAAAACACAAACAAAAAAAAACAAAAAAACATACGGACATTATATAGATATATAAAAAGTTCTACTCCTGCGTCACGCCCTTGTGCTGCTCAGGGAGCCTGCAGTATATGGATCCACACATACGCCATTGCTCAGCAATGCTTTACAGACCCCCGTCTACGGTCGGGGCGGCCTATTACAACCCTCACTGCCTGCAGCAGAATATTTTAAGGTCAAAAGCAGCAGTACTAGGTGCACAAAACAGAAGAACAATGCGACCATACAGTATACAAAGAAGCTGAACGCGGAGCCGCACGTGCTGCTTGTGACCCTGGCGTCTCCTACCATCGCCCTACACAGCGGAGGCAGCCATAACCCAGGCAGAAGCAGGCGGAGGACATACATAACTGAGCCTGAATTCATAAAACGGATGCATCTCAGCAACGTATATCGCCATATCTGCACCCCCCTCCCCATTAAGACATGTATGCTGTGGGGTCCGCCAGCAAGCGATCTGATGAGGCGGCCACATGTATGAAAATCCTATAGAAACGGACAGTATTTGGACGGAGATGGGGGTAAAGGTGCTATGTATTTAATAATGCCCACTACATCTTGGCGCCATTTTTGAGCTCTGATCATTAGTGGCTTTGCTCCCACGAACCGGGTTTGAGCGTAATCTATCTGTAAGTAAGCACTGGTTGGATTAAACACCTGTTTTGCCCGAGTCCAGCTCGGGCAGTGGGAAAAGTAACTAACTGGAGGGGGGAGGGCTGCTTTAGATGCTGCTATCTCCTGAACGGTAGCAGCTGGAAACATGCAACTGGTCTTGTTTGAAAGCTGGCAGTCCATGCTTTCATACAAGACCAAAGTCCAAGCAACAGAAGAGAAATCAGTGTTAGAAATCGAGTCGGGAATAATTGCTGGTAAAACTTGTTTTTACTTTCACTTTTAGCTGCATTCACAGCATCCCGATTTCTATCATGTACCGAACATGTTGCTGTCATTCTGGTATTGTCTGAAAGCTTGGAATGTCAGCTTTCAGACAATACAAATTTGCTGCATATCTCTAGCTGGTACCAAACCAGAGATATGAGCAGCTAAAGCAGCCCACCTCCCTCCAGTTAACGACATTTCCCACTGCTGGAGCCGTACTGGGGCAAAACAGTTAGGTGGTTAAAGGGGTTGTACCACAACAAATATTCTACATTTTTCAAACCAGCACTTGGGTCTAAACTCTTTTGTAATTGCATCTAATTAAAAATGTTGTATAGCCACTGAGCTACTGAATAAAATGTATCTGTATAGCGCAACCTGCTGTTTGTTCTTTCCTTTATTTCTATGTCCACGTCACTGAGGTGGTCACACATGCTCAGTTTAAAACTTCAACCGTCACCAGCCATATCTTCTCTTAGAAGCTGTGGCAGATACAGGGAAAAAAGCTGCAGCAGAAAGAACACACCCATTGAGCGGCAAGCCTCAAGGAAATCTAGCAGAACAATTGGAGCAATGAATGGGGAGATCTCTGGATCCATGTGAGATGCAGGGCTGGTTCTAGGTTTGTTATATTCTATAAGGTTTTAATGTCTTCCTATCATTCATGGTATAACCCCCTTGAAAAAAAAAAAAAAAAAGCATGTAAATATAAAAGTTTGAGTTATTAAAAGTTCGGTATGTGGGAAAGCTGGGTGACAAGCAAGATGGCCGCTGTTACAGCCTAAGGCATACAGCATACCTCCCCTGCTTCCATATCCATAACAAACTAGGTAGACATTGCCATTCAGGACCCCAGGAAAGTTGGCTGAGTTACAATGGTGACCCTACTGGTCATCACTTTTTGAATCACTGTTTTTAAGTATATTTTAGGGTAAATGCAGATATTCTCTAGTATTGCTGCTTAACAAGACACCCCTATAGTGCATATAACAAAGGCAAGTCGGATTCTGCATCTTTTCTGTGTGAGTTTTGTTCACAAAAAAACTACATTAAAAAACCCTCCCAAAAAAAAAAAAAACCCCAGACGTCATCGATTGGTGAAGCTACAGGTAGACAGCCTGGAAAATAACGGCTTGTGTTGAAATCTTAAGGTAAGCACTTATACGGCACAGAGAGACACTGTACAATTCCAGTTTTGGCCCTTGGTATAATTCCTAAAAAATATATATATATATATTTATATAGACAAAAGCGGCAGAAGATTAATCATCCACGCCTATATTTCTGAACAGGTACGACATGGACTCTCCGTTGTGGATCCGGCGGATGGCCTCGGACAGGATCATGCTGATGTCCACCGTCTTGATTTTGGGGCACTGCAGCTTTTGGATTTCGTGGGGGATGGTGTTCGTGACAACTACCTGGAGGGAGAAAGACATACGCAATGATTTGAGCCTCCAGCGAGTCCCAGGCCCTTGGGGGGGGGGGGGGGGGGGGGGGGGGGGTCTGGGTGTCCCACAAAAAAATAGTCTACAGTTTTCAAACCAGAACCTGGATCCGAATACTTTTGTAATTGCACGTCATTAAAAATTTAGCATAGCCACTGAGTTATTCAATAAAATGTATGTGTGTAGCGCCACCTGCTGTATGCTTTTTTCTAATTCCTCTGTCCACCTCACCGAGATGGAAGCACACGCTCAGTTCCATCCTTCAACTGCCACTAGATGCAGCAGAAAGGACACACCCTCCTGAGCTGCCAGCTTTAAATAAGCAGAACAATTAGAGCAATGAATGGGGAGATCTCTGGATCCATGAGATGTACAGGGCTGGTTCTAGGTTTGTAAGAAAGAGTCTGTGGTGTAACATATGACATTCGATTTTCATTGTTTTGCATTAATCATGGGACAACCCCTTTAACCACCTGACTGTTTTGCCCAAATCCAGCTCTGGCAGTGTGAAAAGTAGCTAGCTGGAGGGGGTAGGGCTGCTTTAGATGCTGCTATCTCCTGAATAGTAGTAGCTACAAACATGCAACTGGTCTTCTTTGAAAGCTGACAGTCCATGCTTTCATACAGGACCAAATGACTAAAGTCCAAGCAACAGGAGAAATCACTGTTAGAAATCAAGTCGGGAATAAATCGCAAGTAAAACCTGTTTTTACTTTCGCTTTCAGCTGCATTCACAGCATCCCGATTTCTATCAGTGATATCTTTCTCTGTCCTGAACATATTGCTGTCATTTTGGTATTGTCTGAAAGCTTGGAATGTCTGCTTTCAAACAAGATTAGTTGCATGTTTCTAGCTGCTACCATTCAGGAGATAGCAGCAGAGATAGCAGCATCTAAACTGCCCTCCCCCCTTCAGGTAGCTACTTTTCCCACTGCTGGGGTATATTGTTAGGACAATAGTGTCCATAGCCTTATAAATATTTTTGTCCTATCCCTAGGATAGGTAATCAGTATTAAATTTTGGGTGATCGACACCCGGCACCTCCACCAATCAGCTGCTAGAACTAGCATGGGGGCAGGAAATTTTCAATGAAGACTTTACTTAATTGTAGCAAAGGAGTGCCCCATCTTTAAAGGGTTTATCTGGAAAAAGATATTGACGCCCCCTTTCCTCCGGATAGGTTGTCAATATCAGATCTGCGGGGTCCAACACCTGAGACCCCCACTGATCAGCTGTGAGAAGAGGCCGGGCGCTCTGTGGGAGCTGCGGCCTCTTCCTAGGCCACGTGACGTCACCATACATTGGTCATGTGGCCTAATTGTATTTAGTGGCACAGCCAATATACAATGTGCTTGGAAAGCTGCTGGAAGCCGCAGAGCTCCACTAAACGCAGCGGCTCCCTGAAACAGCCATTCAGAGGGGCCCTGCTGATGTGATAATGATGACCTACCCTGAAGATAGATCAGCATTATTAATTCCTGGATATCCCCTTTAACCAGTATAAAAGTATGCCCAATCCAACCTATAGTAACGTCCTCTCACCTCGTCAATGGCAGACTCCTCTATTAATCTAGGAGCGTCTGAGGACAGGAGACCATGGGTGGCCATGACAAAGATTTTGTAGGCTCCTCGTTCTTTCAATGTTTCGGCTGCAGCGAGAAAACTGTCTACGTCGTCAATGATGTCGTCCTGTGCAAACGATAAGACCCTGGGCGTCAAACGCTGGTAACCTGAACGTATGGACTACAGACAGATATGAGCCCTAATGCTGGCCCAGATTCTGCATAGGAGAAATCTCACCTGTCGTCAACGCAAATGACAATTGGTAGAGAGGAGTCCACTCCATGCGTCATGTGCAGCCTTTTAGCCAATCAGAGGGTTGGTTATCATGTGGTTGGCCAAAATGCAGCACATAATGTTTAACCACCTAACTGTTTTGCCCAAGTCCAGCTCCGGCAGTGTGAAAAGTAGCTAGCTGGAGGGGGGAGGGCTGCTGTAGATGGTGATATCTCCTCAATGGTAGCAAAAAGAAACATGCAACTGGTCTTGTCTGAAAGCTGACATTCCAGGCTTTCATACAAGACCAAAATAAGCAACAGAGGAGAAATCACTATTAGAAATCCAGTCGGGAATTTTTACTTTCATTTTTAGCTGCATTAACGGCATCCCGATTTCTATCAGTGATATCTTTCTCTGTCCTGAACATATTGCTGTCATTTTTGGTATTGTCTGAAAGCTTGGAATGTCTGCTTTCAAACAAAATCAGTTTCATGTTTCTAGCTGCTACCATTCAAGTAGCAGCATCTAAAGCAGCCCTCCCCCCTCCAGTTGACTACTTTTCCCACTGCTGGAGCTCCACTCTGGGAAAACAGGGAGTTAAAGGGGGTCTCCTCCCCACTTTAAAAGATTAACCTGCATTGACAGGAGGAAAGATTCTGGGTCTCTGATCTCCTATAACGTTCTACCTATATGCTTTGATAAAGGAAAACTCCACCCAAAAGTTCTGCACTTACGACAATGATGGCTATCCTTCCCCCGACATCACCGACCACAGTAATAGGAGGCTTTTCTTTGGGGAACATCACTGCAAAAAAGCACAAAGCAAAATAAAAAAAAAAAAATTAAGAACAACCTGATTTTTGCACTTTTGCTCTCGTGATAACTATTATATATGGCGGACATTAACCACCCTGCAAATATAGTCGCTAGACTCGCTCTTACTAAAGTCAGCCCACTGGACACCATGTCACAAACATAGGACTCAAAGGTCTGTTATGTTTTATTTACCCTCCAGGGGGCGCTGCAGAGATTGGCTGTTGTCACCTGGTGCATGGACTGCTTCTATAGATCAGTGAATGTCTAGCGGATTCAGACACCAAGACTTCAGATAAAGACTGTATTTATGGGTCCGCAAACTGTGGAACGGATGAGCACTCATTCATTTCAATCGGGCCTCAAAAGATGCGGACAGCACACCGTGTCCGCAACCGTGCTTCCGTTCCGCGGCCCCGCAAAAGATATAGAACTCGTCCAATTCTTGTCCGCAATTGTGGACAAGAATAGGCATTTCTATCATAGGCTGACCATGTGCGGAACACAAACGGCTGGGATCCATGTTTCGAGGATCCGCAATTTGTGGACCGCAAAACACATACGGTCGTGTGAATGTAGCCTAATTCACATGAGGAACTGTAAGTTTGCCTTTAAGATCACGCTCCCACCAGTGCTCAGTGATGGCGTGTCACCTCCATTCTAGAGGCCCCTTATTCTGGACTGGCCTGCCTCCAACCTGGAGCTGAGTTTTTAGGTAGTCAGAATCATCACAGATCAGACCACAGCAAGGGTTAAAAAGGGCTGCAATCCAGCTCTACAAAATCTTCTTCCCCCGGACCTCATGTCTCCAATTTTCATACAAGCAGGAGAGGAAGGAACGCCAAGATACGGAGACGTTAATCCTTATCTGGAACCAAATCTTTCCAATCTGTTATGAGGATTACAGTCTAATCCTGCCGCGTCTAGAGGGGAGAACGAGAGGTTTTCTTCTGAGGAGTGCTGCAGCCTAATTCAGACAGTATGGAGGCGTGCTTGAGGGGCACGAGGCGAGCCTCCAGGGTGTGAGCGGCATATAAAGTGCAGATACAAACGCCTCTTTCCTGCCATAAATACACTGCACCGAGTAATCAGCAGCATCAGAATGGTCGGCGACAACGCTGATCACATGGAGTAGGGTGCTCCAGAGTTGTCACCAATGTCCTGTTCCTAGGCAACCAACCAAGCATCAACCATAACTGATCATAATGGCCCTAAAGTAATAAAAATTAAGATAAGGCAGATCCTGAAGGGGTTAAAGGGAACCTGTCATCCACTTTATGTTGCCCTCACTCAGTACTGACAGAAGCACTGATTTCAGCGTTGTGTCACTCATGAGCTAACAGTGTTTGCCAGTCTTTGTCCCTTCTTCCTATATGCCTCCATTTTTGTGAAAAATAAACTTTTAATTTATGCAAATGGGCCTCTAGGAGCAATGGGGGTGTTGTCCTTGCTCCTAGAGGCTCTGCTCTCCCTCCTCTGGCCACGCCCTCGTCATGCAGGATGATGTGAACACTATATCAGTATGATGAGGGCGTGGCCAGAGGAGGGAGAACAGAGCCTCTAGGAGCAAGGGCAACACCCCCATTGCTCCTAGAGGCTCATTTGCATAAAATAAAAGGGACAAAGACTGTTAGCTTCAGATGAGATTGGTACATGTCTAATGCCAGCCAGTTTAATAACCATGCCACCCTTAGGGCTCATGCACACGAACGTATTTTCTTTCCGTGTCTGTTCCGTTTTTGTTTTTTTGCGGACCATATGTGGGTCCGCTAAAAAAAACTGAAGTTATTCTGTGTGCATTCTGTTTCCGTATGTCCGTATTTCTGTTCCACAAAAAAACTGAACGTGTCCTATTACTGTCCGCATTACAGACAAGCATAGTACTGTTCTATCAGGGACCGGCTGTTCCGTTCCACAAAACACGGAACGCACATGGACGTCATCCGTATTTTTGCCGACCGCAAAATACATGCGGTCATGCGCATGAGCCCTTATACTAGATGTGAAAACTGATACTTACAGGGTATCTCTAAGGAGGGGTGAATGGCAGAGATATTCTTGACAGCTGGCGGTGAATGTCTTCCGTCTACCATGTCGGATTCTGCGTCCTGAGCTTCTCCGTGGATAACGGCGATTCCTAGCCGTAGCCGTTCAGCAAAAGATTGAGCTCTGTGGGGAGGATGGAAAAATATTGTAAAACAGACGTCCTCTTAGAGAGGGGCATGCAGGAGTATGAAGCTCATATAGTGAGGCCCTGCTGACCTGCGCCATATTACGTGAATGCTACTGATCTCAGACAACTGACAACAAGCAGAGGTTGCTTAAGACACATAAGAATAGCCAACCCTCTATACAGATAATATCCCAAAAATTGAGGATTCTCTGAACCCCTCATCTTTCCTCTTATTAGTAATACATGGTTTCTATTGTCTGCTCTGTTGCAGTGCCACACAGTGGAAAAACACGGTACTGCACGTGGCTGGGAATTCCATTCATCTGACTTATAAGGCCCACTTCACATATATCAGTAGCGTCCGGCCAGCTGTTTTAGGTCAAATTCCGGACACAACTGATATATGTGCACAGCACATGCACAGATCCGACATCTATCTGTTAATAGCACCGGACAGAAAACGGAGAAGGCAACGTTTTTTCTTTCTATCTGGCGCTATTGGTCATCCAGCATCACAACTAAGGCTACTTTCACACCAGCGTCATGGATCAGCAAAAACGCTTCCGTTCTGGTAACACAACCATCTGCCTCCGTTATGAACGGATCCAGTTGTAATATCTTTAACATAGCCAAGACGGATCCGTCATGAACACCATTGAAATCAATGGAGGACGGATCAGTTTTCTATTGTGTCAGAGAAAACGGATCCGTCCCCATTGACTTATATTGTGAGTCAGGACGGATCCGTCTTGCTCTGCACCACATTACAGACAGAATAACGCTGCTTGCAGCATTATTCTGTCTACGATGGGGGGGGGGGGGAACGGAACAAAATGCAGTTCAGTTCTGTCCCCATTGACAACGAACGGGGAAAAAATGGAAGCGTTTTCTTCCGCTATTGAGATCCTGTAACGGATCTCAATAGTGGAAAGGGATAGCGCAGGTGTGAAAGTAGCCTAACGTGACTGATGTATGTGAACTAGCCCATAGAAAACTATGGAATCCGTTCTGGCTTCAGATCTCCTCTGCGGTTTTCTACTTCACACCAGAGGGGAAAAGAAGAAGAAGAAGATGATGTCCGGACATATGTGAAGGGGCCTAACAGAGGAAAAGGAGAATGTGGTTCGCACCTTTTTGCAGAGGACGGCGATTTGGCTACAATAACTGCATTTCTGTAGTCGGGAATCTGTACAGAAGAAAACAGAAAACATTCTAGACATTCACATAAACATTATCGAAGACGTCATTAACATGTGGAGAGGTTTGTCTACAGGGAGTCAAGAACCAAGACCGGCGAGAGCATATTCTTATAGGAAAACTGAATTTATCTTCGATATATGCTGAGAACCGTGTATCAGAATTATAGTAGAAAGTAAGAACAAGGGTCATCTGTAAGAACTACATTCATGCCTATGTCACCTACTTTTATTTATTCCCTCTTTTATTACTATTTATCTTGTGATTATCTTATTTCAATGGGTCGTCTATCGACAATGATCATGTCATCTGTTCTGTAGCTGAGTCAATGTATCTATATTCAAACATAAGACAACTTTATTGATTGTTAAATTGCTTTTATAAAACAATACAAATAATGTTAAAAAAAGAATTATAGCAGTTATATTCTTGTACATAGGAGGCAGTATTATAGTAGTTATATTCTTGTACATAGGAGCAGTATTATAGTAGTTATATTCTTGTACATAGGAGCAGTATTATAGTAGTTATATTCTTGTACATAGGAGCAGTATTATAGTAGTTATATTCTTGTACACAGGAGGCAGTATTATAGCAGTTATATTCTTGTACATAGGAGGCAGTATTATAGTAGTTATATTCTTGTACATAGGAGCAGTATTATAGTAGTTATATTCTTGTACACAGGAGGCAGTATTATAGTAGTTATATTCTTGTACATAGGAGCAGTATTATAGTAGTTATATTCTTGTACATAGGAGCAGTATTATAGTAGTTATATTCTTGTACATCGGAGCAGTATTATAGTAGTTATATTCTTGTACATAGAGGCAGTATTATAGTAGTTATATTCTTGTACATAGGAGGCAGTATTATAGTAGTTATATTCTTGTACATAGGAGCAGTATTATAGTAGTTATATTCTTGTACATAGGAGCAGTATTATAGTAGTTATATTCCTGTACATAGGAGGCAGTATTATAGTAGTTATATTCTTGTACATAGGAGCAGTATTATAGTAGTTATATTCTTGTACACAGGAGGCAGTATTATAGTAGTTATATTCTTGTACATAGGAGGCAGTATTATAGTAGTTATATTCTTGTACATAGCAGTATTATAGTAGTTATATTCTTGTACATAGGAGCAGTATTATAGTAGTTTATATTCTTGTACATTAGGAGCAGTATTATAGTAGTTATATTCTTGTACAATAGGAGCAGTATTATAGTAGTTATATTCTTGTACATAGGAGCAGTATTATAGTAGTTATATTCTTTACATAGGAGGCAGTATTATAGTAGTTATATTCTTGTACATAGGAGGCAGTATTATAGTAGTTATATTCTTGTACATAGGAGCAGTATTATAGTAGTTATATTCTTGTACATAGGAGCAGTATTATAGTAGTTATATTCTTGTACATAGGAGCAGTATTATAGTAGTTATATTCCTGTACACAGGAGCAGTATTATAGTAGTTATATTCCTGTACACAGGAGCAGTATTATAGTAGTTATATTCTTGTACACAGGAGCAGTATTATAGTAGTTATATTCTTGTATATAGGAGCAGTATTATAGTAGTTATATTCTTGTACATAGGAGCAGTATTATAGTAGTTATATTCTTGTACATAGGAGCAGTTTATAGTAGTTATATTCTGTCAAGAGGCAGTATTATAGTAGTTATATTCTTGTACATAGGAGGCAGTATTATAGTAGTTATATTCTTGTACATAGGAGGCAGTATTATAGTAGTTATATTCTTGTACATAGGAGGCAGTATTATAGTAGTTATATTCTTGTACATAGGAGGCAGTATTATAGTAGTTATATTCTTGTACATAGGAGCAGTATTATAGTAGTTATATTCTTGTACATAGGAGCAGTATTATAGTAGTTATATTCTTGTATATAGGAGCAGTATTATAGTAGTTATTTTCTTGTACATAGGAGCAGTATTATAGTAGTTATATTCTTGTACATAGGAGCAGTATTATAGTAGTTATATTCTGTACATAGGAAGCAGTATTATAGTAGTTATATTCTTGTACATAGGAGCAGTATTATAGTAGTTATATTCTTGTACATAGGAGGCAGTATTATAGTAGTTATATTCTTGTACATAGGAGGCAGTATTATAGTAGTTATTCTTGTACATAGGAGGCAGTATTATAGTAGTTATATTCTTGTACATAGGAGCAGTATTATAGTAGTTATATTCTTGTACATAGGAGCAGTATTATAGTAGTTATATTCTTGTACATAGGAGGCAGTATTATAGTAGTTATATTCTTGTACATAGGAGGCAGTATTATAGTAGTTATATTCTTGTACATAGGAGCAGTATATAGTAGTTATATTCTTGTACATAGGAGCAGTATTATAGTAGTTATATTCTTGTACATAGGAGCAGTATTATAGTAGTTATATTCTTGTACATAGGAGCAGTATTATAGTAGTTATATTCTTGTACATAGGAGCAGTATTATAGTAGTTATATTCCTGTACATAGGAGCAGTATTATAGTAGTTATATTCTTGTACATAGGAGCAGTATTATAGTAGTTATATTCTTGTACATAGGAGCAGTATTATAGTAGTTATATTCTTGTACATAGGAGCAGTATTATAGTAGTTATATTCTTGTACATAGGAGCAGTATTATAGTAGTTATATTCTTGTACATAGGAGCAGTATTATAGTAGTTATATTCTTGTACATAGGAGCAGTATTATAGTAGTTATATTCTTGTACATAGGAGGCAGTATTATAGTAGTTATATTCTTGTACATAGGAGCAGTATTATAGTAGTTATATTCTTGTACATAGGAGGCAGTATTAAAGTAGTTATATTCTTGTACATAGGAGGCAGTATTATAGTAGTTATATTCTTGTACATAGGAGGCAGTATTATAGTAGTTATATTCTTGTACATAGGAGGCAGTATTATAGTAGTTATATTCTTGTACATAGGAGGCAGTATTATAGTAGTTATATTCTTGTACATAGGAGCAGTATTATAGTAGTTATATTCTTGTACATAGGAGCAGTATTATAGTAGTTATATTCTTGTACATAGGAGCAGTATTATAGTAGTTATATTCTTGTACATAGGAGCAGTATTATAGTAGTTATATTCTGTACATAGGAGGCAGTATTATAGTAGTTATATTCTTGTACATAGGAGCAGTATTATAGTAGTTATATTCTTGTACATAGGAGGCAGTATTATAGTAGTTATATTCTTGTACATAGGAGCAGTATTATAGTAGTTATATTCTTGTACATAGGAGCAGTATTATAGTAGTTATATTCTTGTACATAGGAGCAGTATTATAGTAGTTATATTCTTGTACATAGGAGCAGTATTATAGTAGTTATATTCTTGTACATAGGAGCAGTATTATAGTAGTTATATTCTTGTACATAGGAGCAGTATTATAGTAGTTATATTCCTGTACATAGGAGCAGTATTATAGTAGTTATATTCTTGTACATAGGAGCAGTATTATAGTAGTTGTACTCTTGTACATAGGAGCAGTATTATAGTAGTTATATTCCTGTACATAGGAGGCAGTATTATAGTAGTTATATTCTTGTACATAGGAGCAGTATTATAGTAGTTATATTCCTGTACATAGGAGCAGTATTATAGTAGTTATATTCCTGTACATAGGAGCAGTATTATAGTAGTTATATTCTTGTACATAGGAGCAGTATTATAGTAGTTATATTCTTGTACATAGGAGCAGTATTATAGTAGTTATATTCTTGTACATAGGAGCAGTATTATAGTAGTTATATTCTTGTACATAGAGGCAGTATTATAGTAGTTGTATTCTTGTACATAGGAGCAGTATTATAGTAGTTATATTCTTGTACATAGGAGCAGTATTATAGTAGTTATATTCTTGTACACAGGAGCAGTATTATAGTAGTTATATTCTTATACATAGGAGCAGTATTATAGTAGTTATATTCTTGTACATAGGAGGCAGGATTATAGTAGTTATATTCTTGTACATAGAAGCAGTATTATAGTAGTTATATTCTTGTACATAGGAGGCAGTATTATAGTAGTTATATTCTTGTACATAGGAGCAGTATTATAGTAGTTATATTCTTGTACATAGGAGCAGTATTATAGTAGTTATATTCTTGTACATAGGAGGCAGTATTATAGTAGTTATATTCTTGTACATAGGAGGCAGTATTATAGTAGTTATATTCTTGTACATAGGAGGCAGTATTATAGTAGTTATATTCTTGTACATAGGAGCAGTATTATAGTAGTTATATTCTTGTACATAGGAGGCAGTATTATAGTAGTTATATTCTTGTACATAGGAGCAGTATTATAGTAGTTATATTCTTGTACATAGGAGCATTATTATAGTAGTTATATTCTTGTACATAGGAGGCAGTTTTTAGCTCTTGTAAATGTATTCAGCCCCTTTCAGTTTGTTATGTTGCTCCTTATTTAAAAACAAAAATATTAAATAAAAAATCAAGTTTCCCCATCATTCTCCATGCGGTACCCCATAATGAGAAAGATAAAAACAGAATTATAGAAAATCTAGCTACCGGTAATTTATTAAAAATGAAAAACTAAAATTTTACCCGGAACTAAGTATTTAGCCCCTTTGCCCCCTTTCAGAAAGGTAAATGTTACGTCACTACATCTGCAGGTAAACGCTCAGCCAGGTCTCCAGGATGCAGTAAATGAGATTCACGCTCATTGTTCAGCCAGAAACATGATCGCCTCCCGTCGTGCCAGAGGGAACATTTATGATGCACGGCTTCCTATATCTGTGCTGTAATTACGCAGCGGAGAGATCATCTGTCACCTCAGAGACAGTAACCTGTACAACGCGCTCGCAGATCCAGATACGCTGCTATCGTCTCACTGTGGGCAGGTATACAGAGCTGTGGAATAGGACGGGCCGCTCACAAGTGATATTACCATCAAGGTACAGAACGTTCCTCGTGTCTGTCGCCCTGGTGAGACGCGATTTACAGCACTCCCAATAGGTCACCCAGCTTTCCTAGGAACCTGAACAGCATGTCAATCAGCTGTGTTAACGTCATCTATGGGGCCTTCTGGAACAGATCTTTAATTATTAATAGTCCCGTCTGCTGGTGGGCAAGTTTCAATGTGAAAACGAATATTTAGTACTCCTACAAAGATAATATAAAGGTATCTGTCTTCCATAGGCCTGCAGCACATGGTAATACAGGCAGTTGTGTGCTACAATGATTTTTTTTTATGATTTGGAGCTTTTTATTAATATAATAATAGCATTTTATGGATTCTTTGTCCTCCACAAATCTCAGCTGTCTGCTGCCACCACCAGGGGGCAATGTGATCGCCTCCTAGTGGTGAAAACAGGCAGCTTAAGAGGGAACAGGTAAGCATGTCAAGTTAAAAGGGTATTTTGATTATTTAAAGCTGTCCCTTATCCACCGTGTAGGGCATATTTATTAGATCAGTGGGGGTCCTGTCAGTGTGACTCCACCAATAATGAAAACAGGAGCCCCATATCTTGTGGAGCCTCCTGAAAATTAATGGAGTGGATAATCAATAATGCATCCTGCTGCTCCATTCAATTCTATGGGAGTTCTGGAGACGTACAGAGTACAGAGCTTAGCTATCTCAGTCAATCACGACCGTGTGAACGGGTCCGCACCTATTCCGAAAGTTTGCGGAATAGGGGCGGGCCCGTTCACCTCTACGGGCGGAACGCTATCTTGCTGAGCCGCGGCTCAGCAAGAAAAGATAGAACATGTCCTATACTTGTCCGTACGCACGGACAATTATAGGCATCTTCAATTGAGCCGCCCGGCGTGTGTTCCGAGTGCTGCGGAACACACGGCCGTCTGAACGGGGCCTTAAATGGAGTGGCAGCATACGTGCCTGACCATCGCTCTATTCTGTGGGGGTTCCACCAATCAGATACTAATCACCTATAAGTTGTTATTGGTGGGACAACCCCTTTAATAGTAGAAAAGAAAAAAAAAACAAGCCCTTTCTCATACAACTATGTCAATGGGAAAATAAAAAAGTTATGGCTTTTGGAAAGCAGGGATGAAAAAAACTAAGACGTTGCAGCCTAGACTGGCTTGGTCCTTAAAGGGCTTGGCCTGGATTTTGTTACTGCTGGCCTATCATCAGCATGAGCTATCAATATCAGATCTAGGATTGTCACTATGCCAAAATTTTGATTCGATTTCAATACCATAAAAAAGTATTGCGATATTTAATACCATTCGATACCACGCAAAAGGAGATAT
Organism: Rhinella marina; assembly: GCA_900303285.1. Taxonomy (NCBI): domain Eukaryota; kingdom Metazoa; phylum Chordata; class Amphibia; order Anura; family Bufonidae; genus Rhinella; species Rhinella marina. The sequence continues at coordinate 222,246 of ONZH01024471.1, read as the reverse complement.
TTTTTAATAGTTCTGACTTTTTCGGATGCAGCGATACCTAATATGTTTACTTTTTTATTGTTTATATATTTTTATATGTAAAATTAGGAAAGGGGGTGATTTAAACTTTTAATATTTTTATTTTTTAAACTTTTTATTTATTAACTATTAGCCACCTTAGCCGAGGGAGGTACGTCATGATTTCTACAAGATACTAGGCTGCAAATCCCAGTATCGTATTGATCCGAGTGCAAAAGTGTTGATTGGGTATTGAAAGTTCGATACCTGGTGCAACCCTACTCAGATGAGTGGGGGTCTAACACCGCACACCTCCACCAGTCAGCTGTTACCTTGCACTACATTGCTCCGTCCATTGTGTAGTGGCTGAAGCTGGTTACCATTCACGTCAATGGGAAGTGCTGCGGTTACCAGCTGTGTGGGCGGAGACCGTGGGCGGAGCTACAAGATTACAGCTGATCGGCAGGTGGTCAGACCAACAACGTTCTGATACAGCCTGAGGATGGGCCATCAATATGAAAATCCTGGACAACCCTTTAAGGGGTTAATGGTCCAGATGTATGCCAAAAAGAGAATCCTATTGGCATATGTCTGGCCGGTGCAGCGACCTGTGCAGAGGGATCCCAGAAAAGAACAATACACACAGTCTGCATATATTTTTACAATGGGAAATTTAGTGTAGCGTGTCCAGGGCAGGGACTCTCGCCGCGGCCCACGTCTGCGGTTCTGCTCACCTCTTCCTGGATGTACTGTAAGAGGAACGGAGACGCTCGTAGATTGTCCACGGGAATATTGAAGAAGCCCTGAATCTCCTTCTGATGCAGGTCCATGGTAATGAAGTGAGTTAGACCTTTGGGGGAGAATATAAAGTGAGACACCGTGGTATACAGGAATAGTACATCGCCAGAGATCAGAGGCCGTTCCTCCCGAGTTATCAGCAGCAGCTTGGATTACTGCCTGGTGACTGTTTGCTTAATCCAGAGCTTAAATTGCATAAAGGCCGGGGAGCCAAGTTTATACAGCGAATCAGGAGACCAAATAAACAGACGCTAATGGATTTCTCTACAGAGAGCGATGGAAGAATTCCCACAGGCCGAGCTGAAATGCCTCCAGACATGATGCTGGGGTGAGGTGAGCTACACGCATACGAAAGGAGCAAAACCGTGTCAGTCTCCTAGAAAGCAGGAGCGATCCATTAACTATAAATGGATCCAGTAAAACATCCCTGAAGACTACGGAAACCGCAAGATTCAGGCTTTACTTCAATGACCGCCAATGCTGCGCTTCCTTGGTTTTCCAAGATTTTCATATTGACGTCCTGCCCTTAGGATAGGTCATCAATATCAGAATGGTGGTGGTCCGACTTCCGGCACCAAAACCGATCAGTCCACCAGAGCTCCGCAGCCTCTTTTTAGGCCAGTGACGTTGCATTCATTGGCCACATGTTCTATGTGCAGCTCAGTCCCATTTAAAGGGAACCTGTCACCTGAAAAACGCATATAAAACCACCTGCATTACCTCATAGTGGTCCCCAGTCTGTTAATAATCATAGGTTTGATCCTGTAGTCTGATGCTCCAAAGGTTCAAAAAACGATGTTGTAAGCGCCATCAGCGCTATCTTGCTGGTCAGCCTGAAGTCAAGGTAGGCACGCCCCCTAACCGCCCCCTCTTTTGTGAGATTGACAGCCTGCAGTGCGGATTGCCTAGGTCTCGCGCATGCGCGGTGCGCTCCTTGGTATTGCGCAATCCCATCTCCTGCTGCTGTTAGCCGGGCTTCAGCAGCGCACTGTGCATGCGCGAGACTTAGGCGATCCCGGCCACACCGCAGGCTGTCAATCTCACAAAAGAGGGGACGGTTAGGGGGCGTGCCTACCTTGACTTCAGGCTGACCAGCAACATCGTTTTTTGAACCTTTGGAGCATCAGACTACAGGATCAAACCTATGATTATTAACAGACTGGGGACCACTATGAGGTAATGCAGGTGGTTTTATACGCTTTTTTCAGGTGACAGGATCCCTTTAAGTAAATGGGGCTGAGCTGCAATACCAAGCACAGCCACTATCCAATGGACGGCGCTGTGCCTCACCACCGCTCTGGTGAGTTGACAGTCCAGGCTTTAATACAAGACCAAAATGACAGTCCAAGAAACAGAGGAGAAATCACTATTAGAAATCAAGTCGGGAATAATCACGAGTGAAACCTGTTTTTACTTCACAGCATCCTGATTTCTATCAGTGATATCTTTCTCTGTCCTAAACATATTGTCTAAAATCCCGGAATGTCTGCTTTCAAACAAGACCAGTTGCATATTTCTAGCTGCTACCATTCAGGAGGTAGCAACATCTAAAGCTGCCCTCCCCCCTCCAGGTAGCTAGTTTTCCCTCTGGCAAAACAGTTAGGGGGTAAAACGGACAGCAGACTTTAGTCACCAGTTTTTTCTGTCCACGACTAAAAATATTGCTGTTCTGCAAGGTTAGGCTATTTTTACATATGCGATTTCCTTTCCAGTTTTCAGACCTGGCAGAGGATCTCAAAACCGGATGAACACGCTTCAGTTTGATTTATTGCAACCAGCCGAATCCATTCTGCACGATGTTGTATAAAATCGAAAGTCAATATCCGGCACCAACACTACTGTAAGTCAATGGGCGCTGGAAACAATCCTTTTGATGATGGCAATGTTAACACTGCTTTGTAGATCGCCAGGAGGAATAACAGAGGAATGCTTCAGTGCAGAGCCTTTTCATTGGAACCACAACTACTTACTAAAGCAGACTCTTCAAGGCTTCCTTCACAGATAACCTCATGTCCTTTTAGGTTGTTGTTTTTTTTTTTTTTCAAAATTTTTTAAGCTTTTTTGCACCTTTTTATACAGAAAACTTTTCAGCCGTATTTCAATGCCCACAGAGATGCCTAAGATAAAAACGCCCGTAAAAAATGCCACACCAGGACAAATGAAGTCCGGCATCCACAACAGTTGTCTTAGTAAATCTGCCCTTATATGTAATACCAACCTAAAGGCGTTATCTCATGAAGGACAGGGGTACCTGGGTCGGCCATTTTTGTTGCAGACGTCTGCATTTATTCCCTTTTTATGTTTTGTCTCTTACCAGCTTTGCACATCATGGAGGCCAGGAGCTTGGAGACGATGGAGCCTCTCTTCCTCATCTTGCATTGCTTGCTGTACGGGAAGTACGGGATGACGCCGCTGATGGTCTTAGCGCACGAGGTCCGGCATGCGTACACCATGATTAAAAGCTCCATGATTGTCGTGTTCACATCCCTGTAGACATGGCAGAAAGCCAACAATGAATGCCACAGCGGTTACCTAAGACAGCGAGCATTCCTCCCACAGCCGCTATTCAATGTGGAATCTGCTCCGTCACAGCCGGAGAACCACGTGCGGCCCGGTCCTGCGAGAAAACAGCCCTGACACAGACCAGCCATACCATTAAAACCCAACACCGTGTGACTCCCCCTCATGTCACCGCCACGCCCTGACACCTTCTGATCTTCGCCAGCAGTACGTTTTTCAGCAGTCTGCTCTACAGTAGCTGATCTGTGGGATCGGACCAGACGGGCTAACCTTCACACACACACCCCCCCCCACGCATCAATGAGCCTTGTGCACCCATGACCTTGTCGCCAGTTCACAGGTTGTCCTTCCTTGGACCACTTTTGGTAGGTACTAACCATAAAATACTGGGAACACCCCTCAAGACCGTCCGTTTTGGAGCGGGTGGGACCCAGTCATCTACACCAGGGATGCCCAACCTGCGGCCCTCCAGCTCTTGCAAAACTACATCTCCCAGCATCCCTGGACAACCTAAAGACTATTAGGGTATGCTGGGAGTTGTAGTTTTGCAACAGCTTGAGGGCCGCAGGTTGAGCATCCCTGATGTACACAATTCAGCCCTTGTCAGAGTCACTCAGATCCTTACGCTTGCTCATTCTTCCTGCTTCCAACACATCGACTTCAAGAGCCGACTGTTCACTTGCTGCCTATCCCTTCCCCCTTCATCGACAGATGACACTGTCACCAATCACTAGGTACCAATGTCACCAATCTATGTTACTTTCATCAGCAGTTTTAATGTTATGGTGGAAAACCCCTTTAAAGGGGCATTCCCGTCTTAGACAATGGGGGCATATCGCTAGGATATGCCCCCATTGTCTTATAGGTGCGGGTCCCACCGCTGGGACCCGCACCTATATCCAGAACGGAGCGGGGAGTGCTGAGTCTGGAGGACCCCAGGCTTCCGGGGGTCCGGCCACCACCAGGCGCAGCTCCCTGCGCCGCTCATAGAATTGAATGGGAGCCGGGCCGTGCATGCGCGGTGCGCTCCCATTCATTTCTATGGAGCCGACGGAAGTAGTCGAGCCAGCGCTCGGCTATTTTCGGCGGCCCCATAGAAATGAATGGAGGGCGGCTGCGCATGCGCAGTGTGCCCTCGTTCACTTCGGGGGCTCCGTTCTGGAAATAGGTGCGGGTCCCAGCGGTGGGACCCGCACCTATAAGACAATGGGGGCATATCCTAGCGATATGCCCCCATTGTCTAAAATGAGAATAACCCTTTAAAAGTTTGGTCTGCTAGGAGGAACGCTTTTCAATTAAAGAAGAACTTCCGCAAAAATGTTTATTCTCTGACCTGTTAGAAAGGTGCATGTTATAATCTGTAGTGAATGTGATCTTCTTATCAGAGACTGTATCTGTGAGTTATCCCCTCTCTTCTAATTGTAGCTGTGTCATGTGACCAACTCCCTGAACTCCAACTGACCCAGGACAGGAAGCCAGTTACTTCTCTATTCATTCCTATGAGACTGAGAGTGAGGCTCCCATAGGAATACATAGAGAAATAGACTTCCTGTCCACACATAAGATGCTGTGTTATCTGGTGAGTCTGATTGCTGGTCACATGACACAGAAGAGAAGCATCAGGGAGATATAACTCACAAATACAGACACTGGTAAGAGAATGACATTCACTACAGATTACATCATGTACATTTCTAGTAGGACGTAGAATACATTTTTTGGCGGGAGTTCTTCTTTAACCGATTAGCACAAACTAAGACAAAGGGGGAACGGTTGTTCCTGGCATTTTGGCTACACGACAAAGGTCTATGCATGCTGCAGCCATTGCCCCCTCCCCTGTTACATCATGGCCATCTGCTTTGCCCGCTGTCGGCTGATCCCTATATAAGGCTGTATCCATGCAGTAAAGATGAATTATTACACGACGTCTCCATGGCGTGAGCTCATTTCTGATGTTCTTCACAATCCTCTCAGCCAAGTGTCTTGTGAAAACGTTAACTCTTAACGCCCCAGATGAGAATGTGAATGCAGGCGGGATCGTCCCCTTCCAGCGATCACTTACTTGGAAACCGTCTGTATGATAAACACGTCCTTCCCTCGCACCGACTCCTGGATCTGAACGCGGGTCTCTGGAAATAAATATATTACAGATCAGCTCTGAATAATCAACAGACGCCGAGAAGGAAGAATAAGAGTGTCTGTATCTATCTATATCTAGCTGTATCTACCTGATCTCCAGCCATTTCATCTACATGTGCCGCGTGGGGATGGTTGTCAGCTACAACATACAGCAGACATCCTGCTGCAATGGCCGGGATCCAAGACAACTCTGACGCCGGCTGTTTAACCTCCTAGATGCCACGGTCAAGGGATCGCAGCATCTGAAGTCCCTTGATCAGCGCCCACACACAGCAATCTCACAGTGCTGATGTGTTGTCATGGCAGCAAAAGGCCAAACAAAGGACCCCTTATCAGAGGCTAATAGTGTGCCTTTCAGCATCATGATGACAGGCACAATACACTGTAATGCAAAAGTATTGCAGTGTATTATATGGGATTACAAGATCTCATGGTCAAGCCCCCTAGTGGGGCTAACGCAAGTGACAAGTTCTCGAATGGCTACGTTGATGGAAAAATGTTAAGGTTTTTGTAATGTAAAAGCGAAAAAAAAAAAAAAAAAAGCTTCATTAACCCCCCCTATTTTGCCAGAGTCCAGCTCCAGCAGAAGAAGATATCACTGATAGAAATCGAGATGCTGTGAATGAAGCTGAAAATGAAAATAAAAGCAGGTTTTACTCGCGATTATTCCTGACTTGAATGAAAGCCTGGAATGTCTGCTTTCAAACAAGACCAGTTGCATGTTTGTAGCTGTTACCAATCAGGAGATAGCAGCATCTAAAGCTGCCCTCCTCTCTCCAGTTAGCTACTTTTCACAATGCCTGAGCTGGACTCGGGCAAAACAGGTGGTTAAAGGAGTTGTGTCACTTCAGCAAATAGCATTTATTATGTAGAGGCCTAATACAAGGCACTTACTAATGTATTGTGACTGTCCATATTGCTTCCTTTGCTGGCTTGATTCATTTTCCCATCACGTTATAAACTGCTAGTTTCCAGAGGTTACGACCACCCTGTAATCTAGCAGCGGTGGTCGTGCTTGCACACTACAGGAAAAATCACCGCCTATGTGTGCTCCTATGGTCTAGGCCACCAGATTCTGTCTGCCAGCGCCCACCACTAGATGGAGCTCCAGAAGCTTACTGCATACTAGGAACACACAGAACTACGCAATAAACAGCCTCCAGTGAGCTCCCCCTGGTGGTGGCTGCAGGGATCTATCATGTTATATTTTCAGTCTTGAATTGGCTGCAAACAGTTAATCAGAGCAGAACATAAGGCCTAAAAAAAACGACCAGTCACTGCAGGCAAGCGCTTGCAAAATGACAATAAAAAAAAAAATTCCTGAGGACGCAGCAGAGTACGAGCGGAGCCAGAGAGATTAGTGCAGATGTGAGCTATGCAGACACAACATCTCTCGACGCTGGAGGCCGTCATCAAGGACACTAGACGCAGTTCTCCGAGTAAGTATCACAACGTCCTGCAGGAGCGACGAGCTGCAGGAGGAGCGCAGATTAAAGGTTCATTAACTAACGAGGACGGCCACCAGCCTCATTATAGAAATTAAAAATAACCACCCGACAGCTGCTCATCAGGTTACTCCAGGACTCCCGGGAGCTCAGCGCTATCACATATTGATTACTTCCCCATGATGTGCTCATGGATTTCATGTAACTTTCCACACATCTGGACGCCGCATGACTCCATTCTACCGTTCTGTGTACACAGTTCCAAGGCAGAGCTATGCGCCTAGTGATCCTGCACGTGTCGTGTTCCCTTTCTTCAGAACCTGCAGACAGTCGAAGAGAACGCAGATTGAAGACGGAAAAACACGAGACTGCAGGACCAGACTACGCGCTGTAGTCTGTTACCACGGAGACACATGGATCTGCACTGGAGACGTAGACACGAAACAGGAGGATTTTGATAAAACACTGAAAACAGCACCTAGGGGGAAATGTACCGTGACTGGCGTCTGACACAGCAGTCATAATGGCGTAAAACGCGCGTCTTAACCCCCTAACTGTTTTGCCCAAGTCCAGCTCCAGCAGTGGGAAAAGTAGCTAACTGGAGGGGGGAGGGCTGCTTTAGATGCTGCTACCTCCAGAATGGTAGCAGCGAGAAACATGCAATTGGTCTTGTTTGAAAGCAGACATTCCAAGCTTTCAGACAATACCAAAATGACAGCAATATATTCAGGGCAGAGAAAGATATCACTGATAGAAATCGGGATGCTGTGAATGCAGCTGAAAATGAAAGTAAAAACAAGTTTCACTTGTGGTTATTCCCGACTTGATTTCTAACAGTGATTTCTCCTCTGTTTCCTGGATTTTAGCTGTCATTTTGGTCTTGTATTAAGCCTGGACTGTCAGCTTTTAGACAAGACCAGTTGCATGTTTCTAGCTGCTACCATTGAGGAGATATCACCATCTAAAGCAGCCCTCCCCCCTGCAGTTAGTTACTTTTCACACTGCCGGAGCTGGACGCGGGCAGAACAGTCAGGTGGTTAAAGGGGGTTGTCCCATCATAGACAATGGGGGCATATCGCTAGGATATGCCCCCATTGTCTTATAGCTGTGGGTCCCACCTACAATGAGAACGGAGTGAGGAAATGAATAGGGGTTGGGGGTCGCACTGCGCATTTGCATCCGCCCTCCATTCATTTCAATGGGGCCACCGAAAATAGTCGATCGCTGACTTGGCTATTTCCGACTGCCCATAGAATTGAATGGGAGTAGGGGATGCATGTGCGCTCCCATTCAGTTCTATAGGAGCAGCGCTTGGTGGTGGAGGAACCCTGGGAAATCCATGGTCCTCCAGCCACAGCTCTCCCTGCTCCGTTCTCCTTGTAGGTGTCGGTCCCAGAGGTGGGACATGCACCTATCAGACAATGGGGGCATATCCTAGCGATGTGCCCCCATCGTCTGTGATGGGAATACCACTTTAATAAATGTGGCGGAGAGGAGGAGGAAACGGGCAGAGATTAAACCCTTACCTCTGTTTGGTTCCTGGTACACCAGCACTTTTCCCAGCTCAATCCCAAGGCGTCTGTAAAAAGTAAGGAAAAATAGAAAAACCCCGGTAAGCGACTCATGCCCGGCTTTACCACCTGACAACATAAGTGGCGGCATTAACGGAGGGAAATCTCGGCGCCCTGCGGTGTGCCATTAGGAAACGCTCTTATCCCAGGAGATTCAAACCGCCACATAACACTGGGGAACTGCTCACAGTGCAATTCCTAAATACACTGACAGCAACTCGAGGCTTCTGACACGTGTCTCTGCGGAGTGACCGCCCACTCTAGGTACCATGGAGTCATTTTATGTGGGGAGGTGGCAAGTCCTGCTCTATAATTAAATGTTTTCAGTCTCATCAGAAATTATAGAAGGAAGGGGAAAGACAAAACAGCAGCAAAAGGTCATGGAGCTGAAGGTCATAGAGAACGACGGACATCACGTCCCGCTCGCCGCATACATACTCTCCAATCTTCTTGGCCAGCTCGACGCAGGAGGCATTGGAATTGGCAGAAAACAGAACCAGGCCGCCCTTGGTAACGTTCATCTTGGAAGCGCACGGCTGTCACAAGGCAGGACCCACAGCCTCCTACAGGAGAGAACACAAGACAGATATACACAGTGTTACATACCGCAACCTGCTGTACTGTACAGACACACAATGCGGATATAACCAGAGACAAAAGGCGACACAATATAATCAACTAAACAATACACATAGGAGAAGTATTATAGTAGTTATATTCTTGTACATAGGAGCAGTATTATAGCAGTTATATTCTTGTACATAGGAGCAGTATTATAGCAGTTATATTCTTGTACATAGGAGCAGTATTATAGTAGTTATATTCTTGTACATAGGAGCAGTATTATAGTAGTTATATTCTTGTACATAGGAGGCAGTATTATAGTAGTTATATTCTTGTACATAGGAGCAGTATTATAGTAGTTATATTCTTGTACATAGGAGCAGTATTATAGTACTTATATTATTGTACATAGGAGCAGTATTATAGTAGTTATATTATTGTACATAGGAGCAGTATTATAGTAGTTATATTCTTGTACATAGTAGCAGTATTATAGTAGCTATATTCTTGTACATAGGAGCAGTATTATAGTAGTTATATTCTTGTACATAGGAGCAGTATTATAGTAGTTATATTCTTGTACATAGGAGCAGTATTATAGTAGTTATATTCTTGTACATAGGAGCAGTATTATAGTAGTTATATTCTTGTACATAGGAGCAGTATTATAGTAGTTATATTCTTGTACATAGGAGGCAGTATTATAGTAGTTATATTCTTGTACATAGGAGCAGTATTATAGTAGTTATATTCTTGTACATAGGAGCAGTATTATAGTAGTTATATTCTTGTACATAGGAGGCAGTATTATAGTAGTTATATTCTTGTACATAGGAGCAGTATTATAGTAGTTATATTCTTGTACATAGGAGGCAGTATTATAGCAGTTATATTCTTGTACATAGGAGGCAGTATTATAGCAGTTATATTCTTGTACATAGGAGCAGTATTATAGCAGTTATATTCTTGTACATAGGAGCAGTATTATAGCAGTTATATTCTTGTACATAGGAGCAGTATTATAGTAGTTATATTCTTGTACATAGGAGCAGTATTCTAGTAGTTATATTCTTGTACATAGGAGCAGTATTCTAGTAGTTATATTCTTGTACATAGGAGCAGTATTCTAGTAGTTATATTCTTGTACATAGGAGCAGTATTATAGTAGTTATATTCTTGTACATAGGAGACAGTATTATAGTAGTTATATTCTTGTACATAGGAGCAGTATTATAGTAGTTATATTCTTGTACATAGGAGCAGTATTATAGTAGTTATATTCTTGTACATAGGAGCAGTATTATAGTAGTTATATTCTTGTACATAGGAGCAGTATTATAGTAGTTATATTCTTGTACATAGGAGCAGTATTATAGTAGTTATATTCTTGTACATAGGAGCAGTATTATAGTAGTTATATTCTTGTACATAGGAGCAGTATTATAGTAGTTATATTCTTGTACATAGGCAGTATTATAGTAGTTATATTCTTGTACATAGGAGCAGTATTATAGTAGTTATATTCTTGTACATAGGAGCAGTATTATAGTAGTTGTATTCTTGTACATAGGAGGAGTATTATAGCAGTTGTATTCTTGTACATAGGAGGAGTATTATAGCAGTTATATCCTTGTACATAGGAGGGAGTATTATAGTAGTTATATTCCTGTACATAGGAGCAGTATTATAGTAGTTATATTCTTGTACATAGGAGCAGTATTATAGTAGTTATATTCTTGCACATAGGAGCAGTATTATAGTAGTTATATTCTTGCACATAGGAGCAGTATTATAGTAGCTATATTCTTGCACATAGGAGCAGTATTATAGTAGTTATATTCTTGTACATAGGAGCAGTATTATAGTAGTTATATTCTTGTACATAGGAGGCAGTATTATAGTAGTTATATTCTTGTACATAGGAGGCAGTATTATAGTAGTTATATTCTTGTACATAGGAGCAGTATTCTAGTAGTTATATTCTTGTACATAGGAGCAGTATTCTAGTAGTTATATTCTTGTACATAGGAGCAGTATTATAGTAGTTATATTCTTGTACATAGGAGGCAGTATTATAGTAGTTATATTCTTGTACATAGGAGCAGTATTATAGTAGTTATATTCTTGTACATAGGAGCAGTATTATAGTAGTTATATTCTTGTATATAGGGCAGTATTATAAAGTTTTTCCATATTCAAATAAAATCTGCATTAGAGAAGATGAATGTTAGTAATACACTGTGGTCTGTGTCATATAAAGGGTATATATAAAGACTACACCCAGACCCCAGCATCTGTAAACATTATCCTTCAGCTAAACTAAGGATCCAGTATGAAAGATCAGCTGCAGACACTTTCATGTTAATGTCATTTACACCTGGACGTGTACTATGAGATATGTGTAAAGTTCTAGAAAAACTAGGCCAAACTCTCTACAGCTAGAAAAGTGTTGGGGGAACTGGTAAAACGCTGCATAGTAAGCATCCAGTGAATAACAGCTATTAGTAGTTCTAATTTTCACATTTTTAATGTTTAAAGGATCATAATGGCATTAAAAAAAAACACCTCTCCACGGTTCCCGCCATGCCTGTGTTTTTGCTTCAGATCCTGGCCACTTCCAGTGACTGCAGAATCAGGAACTGGCTTAGTACCGCTGCAGCCAATCACGGGTCTAAGTCGTCACATGTGTTTTAATCGCCCGTCAATAGAAGCGACGTACCGCTCAAATAGATGTGACGCGGAGGCCTGCGACTGACTGCTACTGTCAGAGGACCAGGTCACTTCCTGTGGGGATCGGAATTGGCTGGGGAACAGGTCTGCAGCGTGGACTAGGGACACAGACACAAGTTAGGACTACTGGGGTTGTCATTTCCTAAGACAGACAACCGCTTTAAGCAAGCTATATCTAGTCATAACCGTCGCTGACTGCAGAAGCCGGTAAGTTTATAGTAAAACAACTTTCTTGACTGTTTATACAAAACATCACAGATTCAAAAAACTAAATATTATACTCCAGAGCTGCACTCACTATTCTGCTGGTGCAGTCACTGTGTACACTACATACATTACTTATCCTGTACTGATCCTGAGTTATATCCTGTATTATACTCCAGAGCTGCACTCACTATTCTGCTGGTGCAGTCACTATGTACATACATTACTTATCCTGTACTGATCCTGAGTTACATCTTGTATTATACTCCAGAGCTGCAATCACTATTCTGCTGGTGCAGTCACTGTGTACATACATTACTTATCCTGTACTGATCCTGAGTTACATCCTGTATTATACTCCAGAGCTGCACTCACTATTCTGCTGATGCAGTCACTGTGTACATACATTACTTATCCTGTACTGATCCTGAGTTACATCCTGTATTATACTCCAGAGCTGCACTCACTATTCTGCTGGTGCAGTCACTGTGTACATACATTACTTATCCTGTACTGATCCTGAGTTATATCTTGTATTATACTCCAGAGCTGCACTCACTATTCTGCTGGTGCAGTCACTGTGTACATACATTACTTATCCTGTACTGATCCTGAGTTACATCCTGTATTATACTCCAGAGCTGCACTCACTATTCTGCTGGTGCAGTCACTGTGTACATACATTACTTATCCTGTACTGATCCTGAGTTACATCCTGTATTATACTCCAGAGCTGCACTCACTATTCTGCTGGTGCAGTCACTGTGTACATACATTACTTATCCTGTACTGATCCTGAGTTACATCCTGTATTATACTCCAGAGCTGCACTCACTATTCTGCTGGTGCAGTCACTGTGTACATACATTACTTATCCTGTACTGATCCTGAGTTACATCCTGTATTATACTCCAGAGCTGCACTCACTATTCTGCTGGTGCAGTCACTGTGTACATACATTACTTATCCTGTACTGATCCTGAGATACATCCTGTATTATACTCCAGAGCTGCACTCACTATTCTGCTGGTGCAGTCACTGTGTACATACATTACTTATCCTGTACTGATCCTGAGTTACATCCTGTATTATACTCCAGAGCTGCACTCACTATTCTGCTGGTGCAGTCACTGTGTACATACATTACTTATCCTGTACTGATCCTGAGATACATCCTGTATTATACTCCAGAGCTGCACTCACTATTCTGCTGGTGCAGTCACTGTGTACATACATTACTTATCCTGTACTGATCCTGAGTTACATCCTGTATTATACTCCAGAGCTGCACTCACTATTCTGCTGGTGCCAGTAATGTAGTGTAGGTTATTGTAGTGATCAGTAGGACAAGTCTCCTATGATCCCGCTGTCATCAGCCGTCCCTATATATGTGAAATGTGATGGCGCTTCTACTTACAAAGTGTCATACATGTGATACATTGTACCATTGCTGTGATACATTGTAACATTACTGGAGATTATCACCTTGCTTCTCACCCTGAAACACTTGTACAGGAATGATAGTAATGCAATCGTGACTGATGAAGGAAACGTGTGAACATGTGCGCAGTTATAGAAGTAGCGGGCGGTATGTGACGGGGCTGCGGCCGCCAGATTCCCCCCCCCTCCGGCGTCATCTGTTTATAAAAGAGTAAATGTTAGGAATGTGAACCCGTGGAGAGGCAGAGCTCTATTGTGCACCGCTGTCATTTCGGTAGCCTGAGGGCGTGCGGTGACACTGCGCAGACACCCCACACTGTCCCCCCCCCCGCACTCACACGCTCCTTACACCGCGTTACAAGCATGTGACCGATAACCAGAGTCATCCTGCTACTAATAGCATGGAGCAAAGTGTATTCTGCCGCAAGACAGACAGAGCTGAAGTTCATCTCCAGAGCGGAAGTCGCTCGTAGCACCCTTTCCTGTCCTGACCATGACTGTTAAGAGAGTAAGACGCAGCATTACGTACAGAGATCCATCTCATCGCCTTCTCGTCTGCATTTCCGGCAAGTTCACACAATGCATCCGAAATGAAGAACCTGAGCTACAGGAGACCTTAAAGGGGTTTTCCAGGATTTTACTACTGATGACCGATCCTCAGGATAGGTCATCAGTATCTGATCGGTGGGGGATCCCCCGCCAATCAGCTGTTTGAGAAGGTACCGGCGCCCCTGTGGGCACCACTACCTTCTCGCAGCTTAGCAAGCACAGCGCCGTACATTGTATAGTGGCCGTGCTTGGTATTGCGCTCAGTCACATTCACTTGAATGAGGTTGAGCCGCTCCTGGGCCACGTGACCGATGAATGTGACGTCACTGGGCTAGGAAAAGCTGAGAGAAGGCTGCAGCGCTCACAGACGCGCCGTTGCCTTCTCAAACAGCTGATCGACGGGGGTCCCAGGTGTCAGACCCCCCAAAGATCAGATACTAGTGACCAATCCTGAGGATAGATAGTAGTAAAATCCTGGAAAACCCCTTTAAGGAGGTTGTCCGAATAATCTGATCAATACTGCAGACTGACATAAGGGGTGTCGCGGTGTGACTACTGCCAGCTACAATACCCTTCACACCAGAGACAACCCAGTAAATCCTGTCTAACAGCCTCGTTGCCATGGAAACAACTCCCAACAACCACAGTCCTTTAAATGGGGTTGCCAGGCATCAAATCCCTAGCAACCAGTCTGTCTCAGCTTACTGGGTGATCAGCTCAAGGAGAAGCAGAGAAGGGTGAAGAAGGTCGCCGTCTCCATGGTCATTTCGTTTATGGGGGTGTCCCGAATCTTCCCTGACGGCAGATGTCTGGGGGTAGGGGTTCATAGGATTGGGCTGTTGAACTGAAATATCTCCAATCTGATCCTCTGTGTCAGACATGTTTGCCAGCAGCTTATTTTTCTTCCTGTTAAATAGACATGCACACTCGGCCAAACAGAGCATGCAGTTCTATGGGGGAAGAGAACCTGTTCAGCCAATACCTATCTAAGGTATATGACCTGCACTGCCTGATCCTGTCAATCAAAGTGCAGAGGGCACAGCATTTGCAGAGAGAGAGCAGAGCCTCTAGGTGTAATGGTAACGCCCCCGTTGCTCCTAGAGGCTCATTTGCATATATCAAATCATCATTTTGCTCAGCAATGCGGGCACATATGAACACGGGACCAACACAGATGTCTTCAGCTGCCAAGTGCACATGTAACAGGTCAGCCAGTGTCATAGGGACAAAACTGCTGACAGATGCCCTTTAAAAGCAAATGAAAGTGTGTTCAGAGAGGATTCTTACAACTCCAGAGCAGGCAGGAAAGCAAAACGCTGCAAAGAGAGACTCTGCTCACTGCGCGGATCATTATTATTACTATCTGGGGGGTCGAAGTTTCCAAAGTGTCAACTTCAGCAAGGTTTACAGCGCAATTATTTCACAATAAGAGGCGAAGCAAAAAACCAACGGATCGGCACTAATGTGAGTGTGGCGTGTAAACGGCGGGGTCACAGCCGTCCCCGCGCTCCTATTGTACGCCTGACAGTGACGGATACAGAAAGGCAGAAGGTGCAAAGAATATGCATTGTTCTCAGAAGGCTCCTTGTGAGGAGCGAGCCCCTGAGACGATGCAGAAAGCCGCCCTCTACGGAAACGCACGCCATCCGACCGGGCGAGAAACTGCTTAGCGGAGCAGGTAGCAGAATCACACTGATAAGTGCCAGGTTAATGTATGACCGGTCACCTTGGTCCAAGGGCCAGGAATGTACTGGAGACAAGGAGGGGGGGGGATATTTCCATTACATGTCGTTAACGTCCAGAAGCCATAACTAAAGGGGACGGGACAATAATACCTAAAAAATGAGGACAAACGTCTCCCTCTGATGGACCCAGGTCCTGCAGTGAAGTGCCCATTACTTCAGGGGACGTGTCTAGTACTTAAAGGGGTCATCCAATACTATAAAAATGTCCCCCATACGCCAGATGGGGCCTGGTCCCCACACCGCCGCATCTTCCTGTACACGGATGAAAACATCCGATGTCGGGGGGGGGGCAACCAATGGCAGGAGGGGGTGGGGACGAGCCTCTATAGCGTCACCCGCAATGCGAGGGAGGCTCGTCCCCGTCACCGCCTGCCATTGGTTGCTCGTCCCCGTCACCAGACATCTTCATCCGTACATGGACAGAAGCAGCAGCGGCGGTGCAGGCACGAGGAGCGGGGTAAGTATATTCACTGTGAGGGGCCCCGTGTATGGGGGACATTTTTATAGTATTGGATAACATATCCCAGTGAAAGTTTATGAAGAAATATTCTCTGTGCCTAAGGAGCTCAGTTAGGCCCCGCCTCCTCCTTCTCACTGACCTGTGTCTGGCTGTAAGACAAGTGGCTGCAGCAGGAGCCTCCCCCCTCCTGCACAACATGCTGAAGACAGTAGAGACAAGACTAGCTCTTGGTTGGTTTTATCAGCCACTTCTAGATTTTGGGTTTCTTTAAAGGGGTATTCTCATCTTAGACAATGGGGGCATATCGCTAGGATATGTCTGATGGGACCCGCACCTATATCGAGATCGGAGGGGGGAGCGATGCGCCTGGAGGACCCCAGGTTTCCCTGGGTCCGGCCACCACCAGGCGCAGCTCCCATAGAAATGAATGGGAGCGCACCGCGCATACGCAGCCACTGCTCCCATTCATTTCAATGAGGCGACCCAGTGCTTGGCTACTTTCGCCGGCCCCTTGAAATGAATGGAGGGCGGCTGCGCATGCTCCGTTCTCGACATACCTGTGGGTCCACACAGACAATGGGGGCATATCCTAGCAATATACCCCCATTGTCTAAGATGAGAATAACTCTTTAAGAAACTCTCTACTGAAGAATTGAGGACAAGGGAACCAACGTGATCAGCTCATCGTCTGTGGTAAGGAGAAGGTGATGTCCAAAAAGTACTCACCTGTTATTGCAGCTGGTGTCCGGCCTGCGCCTCTAGCTGATGGGTAACGTGTCCGGGTTCTCAGTGTGTACTGTGGGATTATCAAGGACAGAAGGGGGGGGGGAAAAAAAAAAGAGCCGAGGGTTTTCTTTACATCATCGGCCACCTTACTCTGATCATGACTCATTGCAGGAAAAGCCAGGAGAGGAAGGAGGCTCTTCACTGCACATCTCCACCCAGACTATAAAACATACCGTACATGTGCTTATGGAGGTGTCAGCACTTTTGCATTGGGTTAGGAATGTCCTCCTAATAGTCCACATGCACCCAGGGAGTAGGCAACGCAATGTCCTCATTTGGCTCGTCAAACGTACGGAGGGCACGTGGTTCTCATATAGGTTCCTGCCCATCAATGTCTGATCACAAAAATGGTACCCGGTGCCCTGTCCCGATTGCAGCATACCGCTAATCAAGTGAACAAGGCTGCGAATGATGAGATTGGCTTCACCATGGAGATGACCACAGACCAAATACAGCGACTCCAGACCCTTAGTGAATGGAATCTAGTTCGTATATATATGTACACAGTGACTCCACCAGAAGAATAGTGAGTGCAGCTCTGGAGTATAATACAGGATGTAACTCAGGATCAGTACAGGATAAGTAATGTATGTACACAGTGACTGTACCAGCAGAATAGTGAGTGCAGCTCTGGAGTATAACACAGGATGTAACTCAGGATCAGTACAGGATAAGTAATGTATGTACACAGTGACTCCACCAGCAGAATAGTGAGTGCAGCTCTGAAGTATAATACAGGATGTAACTCAGGATCAGTACAGGATAAGTAATGTATGTACACAGTGACTCCACCAGCAGAATAGTGAGTGCAGCTCTGGAGTATAATACAGGATGTAACTCAGGATAAGTAATGTATGTACACAGTGACTGCACCAGCAGAATAGTGAGTGCAGCTCTGAAGTATAATACAGGATGTAACTCAGGATCAGTACAGGATAAGCTCTGGAGATGGCCTGACGCTCCCATCTCAGGACCACCGCCCCATGAGCGGCAGCTTTATGCATAATATTTGTAAAGGCTACTACTGCACATATTACAAGATCTTCCGACATGGAGATTCCCGTAGTAATTATTCATCAGGGAGGCATTGTGTTACCAGGCAGACAGCAGAACGAGTCGGTGACACCGCTGGATCTCCATGCCACTGCCCAGAGAGAAGATGGCCACAAGTCCCCAAAGACGCTGAGCAGATTAACATGTTGAAGGGGTTTTAATTGTAAAACTTCCAGACTGCACGTCTGCTGCTGACCACTGCTGTGTACAGGGAATCTGTCAGCAGTTTTGACTATGCTAGACTGTTGACAGCACTAGTTATGGGCAGGGGAGAGCAGGACAAATGTCTTTTGTGGAGCGATTGCCATTGTCAAGAGTAAGGTGAATATGAAGTTTTATGCTGCCAGGTTCTGCTCCTGGAAGTGCCCAGAAGGGATGAATCTTCACTGTGAAGTTCTCCTTATATCGAGAAGCTTCAAAACCAGCCCACAACGCTCTGAGTGACAGCAGTGGACGTCACAGTGAAGATCCACCTCCTGGGGACTTGCAGGGCAGAATCTTGCAGAATAAAAGTTCATATTCACACTACTCCTGATGATATAACTTTCACAAAAATGTACATTTATCCTGCCCTCCTTTTCCCACAACCTATTGCTGTCATCAGTTTGGCATGGTCAGAACTACTGACAGAATCCCTTTAAAGTTTAGGTCCACCTAGAATACCTATATACAAGGTATATACTATACAAAAAGGTTCTGCTGGTGCAGTCACTGTGTACATACATTACTTATCCTGTACTGATCCTGAGTTACATCCTGTATTATACTCCAGAGCTGCACTCACTATTCTGCTGGTGCAGTCACTGTGTACATACATTACTTATCCTGTACTGATCCTGAGTTACATCCTGTATTATACTCCAGAGCTGCACTCACTATTCTACTGGTGGAGTCACTGTGTACATACATTACTTATCCTGTACTGATCCTGAGTTACATCCTGTATTATACTCCAGAGCTGCACTCACTATTCTGCTGGTGCAGTCACTGTGTACATATATTACTTATCCTGTACTGATCCTGAGTTACATCCTGTATTATACTCCAGAGCTGCACTCACTATTCTGCTGGTGGAGACCCTGTGTACATACATTACTTATCCTGTACTGATCCTGAGTTACATCCTGTATTATACTCCAGAGCTGCACTCACTATTCTACTGGTGGAGTCACTGTGTACATACATTACTTATCCTGTACTGATCCTGAGTTACATCCTGTATTATACTCCAGAGCTGCACTCACTATTCTGCTGGTGCAGTCACTGTGTACATATATTACTTATCCTGTACTGATCCTGAGTTACATCCTGTATTATACTCCAGAGCTGCACTCACTATTCTGCTGGTGGAGACCCTGTGTACATACATTACTTATCCTGTACTGATCCTGAGTTACATCCTGTATTATACTCCAGAGCTGCACTCACTATTCTGCTGGTGCAGTCACTGTGTACATACATTACTTATCCTGTACTGATCCTGAGTTACATCCTGTATTATACTCCAGAGCTGTACTCACTATTCTGCTGGTGCAGTCACTGTGTACATACATTACTTATCCTGTACTGATCCTGAGTTACATCCTGTATTATACTCCAGAGCTGCACTCACTATTCTGCTGGTGCAGTCACTGTGTATATACATTACTTATCCTGTACTGATCCTGAGTTACGTCCTGTATTATACTCCAGAGCTGCACTCACTATTCTGCTGGTGCAGTCACAGACGTTACTTATCCCACAGTTAAGCTCACCTGTTATATATATGGTTTGGTGAGTATGTGGGATGTATTTTCAGCCCCGCTTAGATCGGTTTCTGCACATCAGACACATAACCCTGAATAATACATCCTGATGTCAAAAGCTAAAAAGAAGGATAACAATGTTCAGTGAGAAGCCGATATGGAAATTCTGAAATCACCAGTCTAGGCAAATACATGACTACAGCAAAGCTGATCCTTTACATGACAGGGGCTGAGCTGCATCCTCTGCTGCCTTGTCAGCCCCAGCAAACTGTATAGAACACCAGACTTGTAGTAAAGACTGACACAGTACAAAAGAAAAGGAAAAAGCTACAAAGAAATGTTCTGCTGCAAATCTTGTTGGTTTTGTTCAATGTTAGTATTTTTGTCAAAAAACAGGAACAGATCCCGGCAGAGGGAAGTAGAAATCAACAGCACGGGTTCTCCCCAAGTAGAGGATCAATCAGGAAGGAGGCGAACAGAATCAGTACAGGATAAGTAATGTATGTACATAGTGACTGCACCAGCAGAATAGTGAGTGCAGCTCTGGAGTATAATACAGGATGTAACTCAGGATCAGTACAGGATAAGTAATGTATGTACATAGTGACTGCACCAGCAGAATAGTGAGTGCAGCTCTGGAGTATAATACAGGATGTAACTCAGGATCAGTACAGGATAAGTAATGTATGTACATAGTGACTGCACCAGCAGAATAGTGAGTGCAGCTCTGGAGTATAATACAGGATGTAACTCAGGATCAGTACAGGATAAGTAATGTATGTACACAGTGACTGCACCAGCAGAATAGTGAGTGCAGCTCTGGAGTATAATACAGGATGTAACTGAGGATCAGTACAGGATAAGTAATGTATGTACACAGTGACTCCACCAGCAGAATAGTGAGTGCAGCTCTGGAGTATAATACAGGATGTAACTCAGGATCAGTACAGGATAAGTAATGTATGTACACAGTGACTGCACCAGCAGAATAGTGAGTGCAGCTCTGGAGTATAACACAGGATGTAACTCAGGATCAGTACAGGATAAGTAATGTATGTACACAGTGACTGCACCAGCAGAATAGTGAGTACAGCTCTGGAGTATAATACAGGATGTAACTCAGGATCAGTACAGGATAAGTAATGTATGTACACAGTGACTCCACCAGCAGAATAGTGAGTGCAGCTCTGGAGTATAATACAGGATGTAACTCAGGATCAGTACAGGATAAGTAATGTATGTACATAGTGACTGCACCAGCAGAATAGTGAGTGCAGCTCTGGAGTATAATACAGGATGTAACTCAGGATCAGTACAGGATAAGTAATGTATGTACACAGTGACTGCACCAGCAGAATAGTGAGTGCAGCTCTGGAGTATAATACAGGATGTAACTCAGGATCAGTACAGGATAAGTAATGTATGTACACAGTGACTCCACCAGCAGAATAGTGAGTGCAGCTCTGGAGTATAACACAGGATGTAACTCAGGATCAGTACGGGATAAGTAATGTATGTACACAGTGACTGCACCAGCAGAATAGTGAGTGCAGCTCTGGAGTATAATACAGGTTGTAACTCAGGATCAGTACAGGATAAGTAATGTATGTACACAGTGACTGCACCAGCAGAATAGTGAGTGCAGCTCTGGAGTATAATACAGGATGTCACTCAGGATCAGTACAGGATAAGTAATGTATGTACACAGTGACTGCACCAGCAGAATAGTGAGTGTAGCTCTGGAGTATAATACAGGATGTAAATCAGGATCAGTACAGGATAAGTAATGTATGTACACAGTGACTCCACCAGCAGAATAGTGAGTGCAGCTCTGGAGTATAATACAGGATGTAACTCAGGATCAGTACAGGATACGTAACACTGACTCTATATATCAGCTGTGAATTATTGTCTGTAAATCCTCTGTATAGCTGGAATACTCTTGCTGTCCCCGCACCAGAAAGCTCTGGATCTATACAGCACATTCTAGAAAAATATTAATATCTTGTTTCTTTGCCAAAACCGGAGCAGCAGGTCGTGATTTACAACCACTTCCTTCTAATGCACATTAGATCAGAGCAGAGACGGCAATTGGGTTATTACAGAAATGGAGGGCGCACACACAAAGAGGCGCAGATACAACCCGGGAGCAATCCTATCACTTAAAGGGGAGTTCCAGTTATATTAAAGGGGTCGTCTCACTTCAGTAAGTGGTATTTATCATGTAGAGACAGTTAATACAAGGCACTTCCTAATGTATTGTGATTCTCCATATTGCTTCCTTTGCTGGCCGGATTTATTTTTCCATCCCATTATACACTGCTCGTTTCCATGGTTACAACCATCAACAATGGCCCTGCTTGCATACTATAGGAAAAAATGTCACCTATGTACACACCACCCCATCCCCCGGCCACCAGAGAGGCTGGGACTTTTTCCTATATTGTGCAAGCACGACCACCACTGCTGGATTGCAGGGTGGTCGTAACCAAGGAAATGAGCCGTGTATGATGTGATGGAAAAATGAATCCAGCCAGCAAAGGAAGTAATATGGAGAATGACAATCCATTAGTAAGAGCCTGGTATTAACTTTCTCTACATGATAAATGCCATTGGCTGAAGTGAGACAACCCCTTTAATATAACTACACGGGGTACAGCACCCCCCCTGTCAGGATCGTGGGGTTCCTAGCATTAGGACTCCGGCTGATCTAATAGTTATCCCCTATCCTGTGGGTAGAGTATAACGTAATATAACCAGGATACCCCTTTAACCCTTATACACTATGTATAACCTTCACCAAGGTGAGCAAACATGACGTAAATCAGCCTCATTACCGACCTGTCACTGCAAACAGGGCGACTCGGGGACAGACAGAGGGGTTTATCTGGGTGCACAGGACGGCAGGATCAGACTACACGGGGCTGGTCGTAGTCTGTAACCATAGAGACGCACAGCTCTGCCCTGGAGCTGCGGACACAAACTGGTGTAAAGTAGAACTGGCCTAGTTGCCCCTGGCAACCAATCAGATTCCACCTTTCATTTTTCACAGCTCCTTTGGAAGATGAAAGGTGGAATCTGATTGGTTGCTAGGAGCAACTAAATCAATTTTACTTTACACCAGTTTGATAAATCTCCCCCCAAAGTGTTAACTTTGTAATCAAAACTATTTGTAAAATCGCTTGATTTTTTTTAAAGATTTGGATGCAAAATTACACCCAAACTATATGCCCAACCCCCCCGCCGTAATAATGATTATATATCCTATTATGAAGCTCACGGAAGAACCTTCCAGATAATTATCAGCACCAGTGACACCGGGGGAAGAACATGACACGAAGACACTGGACGATTACCATACAACATGTTACACGTCTGATAGAAAGAGAACACAGGGGCGATATAACAGACAGGAAAAACCTAAGGCAGATGACTGACAGCACGTCTACACATGTACAGTGAAATAACATACGTGTATAACGTGTACAGCACATGACGAATATAAATGTAATAAGTGAGCAGTGACTGATAACAGACATGTAACATAGAAATCACAACCCATATAACACACATGTATCATACAATGCACAACGATTATATATATATATATATATATATATATATATATATATATATATATCACACAACAGACATGTAGTATATATATATCACGACATAACAAGAGTCGTATATATAGATCACATAAGACATGTAATATATATATATATCTCACACGACACAACACGTGTAGTATATATAGATCACATGACACATAAGACATGTAGTATATATAGATCACATGACACAAGACATGTAGTATATATAGATCACATGACACATAAGACATGTAGTATATATAGATCACATAAGACATGTAATACATATCACAACACAACTGACTTGTAGTACATATATAACATGACACATAACAGACGTGTGGTTATATATATATATGACATAACACATTATATATACACACATAAATCTCACATAACAGACGTGCAGTATATAAGACACACAATAACGAGCTGTGACGTACACATCAGGACCGTTAGATCATACATGTAGTATGTGAGGCACCTGAGCTGTCACACAGGGATGTCAGGGCGAGTAACTGACAGGCATGCACAGGACCACACACGTATGGTGAGGACACATGTATCCCAGCACACGCCCCGGACACAGAATGATGTCGGCGCCGTGTGTTTCCAGCAGTTACCTGTCACTCCCGCCCTCCGGTGACCTCAGCGCCGCTGCTCCCGGTCCCCGGTCTCTGCCTCCTCTGCTCTCACTCGCTTTCAGACACTGAAAATGGCGGCGCCGCAGGAGCCTGGGGAGCGCAGATAACATCGATCAGACCATAGACTGTGCCCCCACCTCTCGTCCGCCTAGGGCGTATGACGTCACCCAGCAAAAAAAGAGTGTCAATGAAAGAAAGCTAGGTGTCCAGGAGCACCGAGCGCATCGATCTGTCTGGAGAGCAAGCGGAGTAGTGTGGACAGGAACAAAGAGGACAAAGCGGGAGCAATGTCTACCCCTCACTGTATACAGGGTGTACTGCCCCTCACTGTATACAGGGTGTACTGCC
This sequence comes from Rhinella marina, assembly GCA_900303285.1. Classification (NCBI taxonomy): domain Eukaryota; kingdom Metazoa; phylum Chordata; class Amphibia; order Anura; family Bufonidae; genus Rhinella; species Rhinella marina. The sequence goes on along the minus strand of ONZH01024471.1, from coordinate 197,912 downwards.
CCATGTGTGCTCTGTACTGCCCCTCACTGTATACAGGGTGTACTGTCCCATGTGTGCTCTGTACTGCCCTTCACTGTATACAGGGTGTACTGCCCCTTGGTGTATACAGGGTGTACTGCCCCATGTGTGCTCTGTACTGCATCTCACTGTATACAGACTGTACTTCCCCATGTGTGGTCTGTACTGCCCCTCACTGTATACAGGGTGTACTGTCCAATGTGTGCTCTGTACTGCCCCTCACTGTATACAGGGTGTACTGCCCCATGTGTGCTCTGTACTGTCCCTTGGTGTATACAGGGTGTACTGCCCCATGTGTGCTCTGTACTGCATCTCAATGTATACAGACTGTACTTCCCCATGTGTGCTCTGTACTGCCCCTCACTGTATACAGGGTGTACTGCCCCATGTGTGCTCTGTACTGCCCCTCACTGTATACAGGGTGTACTGCCCCATGTGTGCTCTGTACTGCATCTCACTGTATACAGGGTGTACTGCCCCATGTGTGCTCTGTACTGCCCCTCACTGTATACAGACTGTACTGCCCCATGTGTGCTCTGTACTGTCCCTTGGTGTATACAGGGTGTACTGACTATGTGTGCTCTTGTACACAGTATTATACCAATTGTATTCTTCTACATAGTAGGGCGTATTACAGCATTCATATTTTTGTACATAGGAGCAGTATTATAGTAGTTATATTCTTGTACATAGGAGCAGTATTATAGTAGTTATATTCTTGTACATAGGAGCAGTATTATAGTAGTTATATTCTTGTACATAGGAGCAGTATTATAGTAGTTATATTCTTCTACATAGGAGCAGTATTATAGTAGTTATATTCTTGTACATAGGAGCAGTATTATAGTAGTTATATTCTTCTACATAGGAGCAGTAATTATAGTAGTTATATTCTTGTACATGGAGCAGTATTATAGTAGTTATATTCTTGTACATAGGAGCAGTATTATAGTAGTTATATCTTGTACATAGGAGCAGTATTATAGTAGTTATTCTTGTACATAGGAGCAGTATTATAGTAGTTATATTCTTGTACATAGGAGGCAGTATTATAGTAGTTATATTCTTGTACATAGGAGGTAGTATTATAGTAGTTATATTCTTGTACATAGGAGCGGTATTATAGTAGTTATATTCTTGTATATAGGAGCAGTATATTTATTTTAAGTAGGGGTTATAGTTTTCTTCTACATAGGAGCAGTATTATAGTAGTTATATTCTTGTACATAGGAGGCAGTATTATAGTAGTTATATTCTTCTACATAGGAGCAGTATTATAGTAGTTATTATTCTTGTACATAGGAGCAGTATTATAGTAGTTAGTATTCTTCTACATAGGAGCAGTATTATAGTAGTTATATTCTTGTACATAGGAGCAGTATTATAGTAGTTATATTCCTGTACATAGGAGCAGTATTATAGTAGTTATATTCTTGTACATAGGAGCAGTATTATAGTAGTTATATTCTTGTACATAGGAGGCAGTATTATAGTAGTTATATTCTTGTACATAGGAGTAGTATTATAGTAGTTATATTCTTGTACATAGGAGCAGTATTATAGTAGTTATATTCTTGTACATAGGAGGCAGTATTATAGTAGTTATATTCTTGTACATAGGAGCAGTATTATAGTAGTTATATTCCTTGTACATAGGAGCAGTATTATAGTAGTTTATTCTTGTACATAGGAGCAGTATTATAGTAGTTATATTCTTGTACATAGGAGGCAGTATTATAGTAGTTATATTCTTGTTACATAGGAGGTAGTATTATAGTAGTTATATATTCTTGTACATAGGAGCAGTATTATAGTAGTTATATTCTTGTACATAGGAGGCAGTATTATAGTAGTTTATATTCTTGTACATAGGAGCAGTATTATTATAGTAGTTATATTCTTGTACATAGGAGCAGTATTATAGTAGTTATATTCTTGTACATAGGAGCAGTATTATAGTAGTTATATTCTTGTACATAGGAGCAGCAGTATTATAGTAGTTATATTCTTGTACATAGGAGCAGTATTATAGTAGTTATATTCTTGTACATAGGAGCAGTATTTATAGTAGTTATATTCTTGTACATAGGAGCAGTATTATAGTAGTTATATTCTTGTACATAGGAGCAGTATTATAGTAGTTATATTCTTGTACATAGGAGCAGTATTATAGTAGTTATATTCTTGTACATAGGAGCAGTATTATAGTAGTTATATTCTTGTACATAGGAGCAGTATTATAGTAGTTATATTCTTGTACATAGGAGGCAGTATTATAGTAGTATATTCTTGTACATAGGAGCAGTATTATAGTAGTTTATTTCTTGTACATAGGAGGCAGTATATAGTAGTTATTTCTTGTACATAGGAGCAGATTAAGTAGATATATTCTGTACATAGGAGCAGTATTATAGTAGTTATATTCTTGTACATAGGAGCAGTATTATAGTAGTTATATTCTTGTACATAGGAGCAGTATTATAGTAGTTATAGTTCTTGTACATAGGAGCAGTATTATAGTAGTTATATTCTTGTACATAGGAGGCAGTATTATAGTAGATATATTCTGTACATAGGAGCAGTATTATAGTAGTAATTCTTGTCATAGGAGCAGTATTATAGTAGGTTATATTCTTGTACATAGGAGGAGTATTATAGTAGTTATATTCTTGTACATAGGAGCAGTATTATAGTAGATTATATTCTTGTACATAGGAGCAGTATTATAGCTAGTTATATTCTTGTACATAGGAGCAGTATATATAGTAGTTATATTCTTGTACATAGGAGCAGTATTATAGTAGTTATATATTCTTGTACATAGGAGCAGTATTATAGTAGTTATATTCTTGTACATAGGAGCAGTATTATAGTAGTTATATTCTTGTACATAGGAGGCAGTATTATAGTAGTTATATTCTTGTACATAGGAGCAGTATTATAGTAGTTATATTCTTGTACATAGGAGCAGTAATTATAGTAGTTATATTCTTGTACATAGGAGAGCAGTATTATAGTAGTTATATTCTTGTACATAGGAGCAGTATTATAGTAGTTATATTCTTGTACATAGGAGCAGTATTATAGTAGTTATATTTCTTGTACATAGGAGCAGTATTATAGTAGTTATATTCTTGTACATAGGAGCAGTATTATAGTAGTTATATTCTTGTACATAGGAGCAGTATTATAGTAGTTATATTCTTGTACATAGGAGGCAGTATTATAGTAGTATATTTCTTGTACATAGGAGCAGTATTATAGTAGTTATATTCTTGTACATAGGAGCAGTATTATAGTAGTTATATTCTTGTACATAGGAGCAGTATTATAGTAGTTATATTCTTGTACATAGGAGCAGTATTTATAGTAGTTATATTCTTGTACATAGGAGGCAGTATTATAGTAGTTATATTCTTGTACATAGGAGCAGTATTATAGTAGTTATATTCTTGTACATAGGAGCAGTATTATAGTAGTTATATTCTTGTACATAGGAGCAGTATTATAGTAGTTATATTCTTGTACATAGGAGCAGTATTATAGTAGTTATATTCTTGTACATAGGAGGCAGTATTATAGTAGTTATATTCTTGTACATAGGAGCAGTATTATAGTAGTTATATTCTTGTACATAGGAGCAGTATTATAGTAGTTATATTCTTGTACATAGGAGCAGTATTTATAGTAGTTATATTCTTGTACATAGGAGGCAGTATTATAGTAGTTATATTCTTGTACATAGGAGCAGTATTATAGTAGTTATATTCTTGTACATAGGAGCAGTATTATAGTAGTTATATTCTTGTACATAGGAGGCAGTATTATAGTAGTTATATTCTTGTTACATAGGAGCAGTTATATAGTAGTTATATTCTTGTACATAGGAGCAGTATTATAGTAGTTATATTCTTGTACATAGGAGCAGTATTATAGTAGTTATATTCTTGTACATAGGAGCAGTATTATAGTAGTTATATTCTTGTACATAGGAGCAGTATTATAGTAGTTATATTCTTGTACATAGGAGCAGTATTATAGTAGTTATATTCTTGTACATAGGAGCAGTATTATAGTAGTTATATTCTTGTACATAGGAGCAGTATTATAGTAGTTATATATTCTTGTACATAGGAGCAGTATTATAGTAGTTATATTCTTGTACATAGGAGGCAGTATTATAGTAGTTATATTCTTGTACATAGGAGCAGTATTATAGTAGTTATATTTCTTGTACATAGGAGGCAGTATTATAGTAGTTATATTCTTGTACATAGGAGCAGTATTATAGTAGTTATATTCTTGTACATAGGAGCAGTATTATAGTAGTTATATTCTTGTACATAGGAGCAGTATTATAGTAGTTATATTCTTGTACATAGGAGCAGTATTATAGTAGTTATATTCTTGTACATAGGAGCAGTATTATAGTAGTTATATTCTTTGTACATAGGAGCAGTATTTATAGTAGTTATATTCTTGTACATAGGAGCAGTATTTATAGTAGTTATATTCTTGTACATAGGAGGCAGTATTATAGTAGTTATATTCTTGTACATAGGAGCAGTATTATAGTAGTTATATTCTTGTACATAGGAGCAGTATTATAGTAGTTATATTCTTGTACATAGGAGCAGTATTATAGTAGTTATATTCTTGTACATAGGAGCAGTATTATAGTAGTTATATTCTTGTACATAGGAGCAGTATTATAGTAGTTATATTCTTGTACATAGGAGCAGTATTATAGTAGTTATATTCTTGTACATAGGAGGCAGTATTATAGTAGTTATATTCTTGTACATAGGAAGAAGTATTATAGTAGTTATATTCTTGTACATAGGAGCAGTATCTATAGTTAGTTATATTCTTGTACATAGGAGGGCAGTATATAGTTATATTGTACCAGGGTTTATAGTATTCTTTGTACCATAGGAGGCAGTTTTAGGTATTTTTAGGGGTTTAGTTATATTCCTGTACGGATAGGTAGCAGTATTATAGTAGTTTATTTCTTGTACATAAGGAGCAGTATTATGGTAGTTATATTCTTGTACACAGGAGCAGTATTTATAGTAGTTATATTCTTGTACATTAGGAGGCAGTATTAATTAGTTATATTCTTGTACATAGGAGCATATTATAGTAGTTATATTCTTGTACATAGGAGCATGTATTATAGTAGTTATATTCTTGTACATAGGAGCAGTATTATAGTAGTTATATTCTTGTACATAGGAGCAGTATTATAGTAGTTATATTCTTGTACATAGGAGCAGTATTATAGTAGTTATATTCTTGTACATAGGAGCAGTATTATAGTAGTTATATTCTTGTACATAGGAGCAGTATTATAGTAGTTATATTCTTGTACATAGGAGCAGTATTATAGTAGTTATATTCTTGTACATAGGAGCAGTATTATAGTAGTTATATTCTTGTACATAGGAGGCAGTATTATAGTAGTTATATTCTTGTACATAGGAGCAGTATTATAGTAGTTATATTCTTGTACATAGGAGCAGTATTATAGTAGTTATATTTCTTGTACATAGGAGGCAGTATTATAGTAGTTATATTCTTGTACATAGGAGCAGTATTATAGTAGTTATATTCTTGTACATAGGAGCAGTATTATAGTAGTTATATTCTTGTACATAGGAGCAGTATTATAGTAGTTATATTCTTGTACATAGGAGCAGTATTATAGTAGTTATATTCTTGTACATAGGAGCAGTATTATAGTAGTTATATTCTTGTACATAGGAGCAGTATTATAGTAGTTATATTCTTGTACATAGGAGCAGTATTATAGTAGTTATATTCTTGTACATAGGAAGCAGTATTATAGTAGTTATATTCTTGTACATAGGAGCAGTATTATAGTAGTTATATTCTTGTACATAGGAGGCAGTATTATAGTAGTTATATTCTTGTACATAGGAGCAGTATTATAGTAGTTATATTTCTTGTACATAGGAGCAGTATTATAGTTATATATTCTTGTACATAGGAGCAGTATTATAGTAGTTATATTCTTGTACATAGGAGCAGTATTATAGTAGTTATATTATATATATAGTAGTTATATTCTTGTACATAGGAGGCAGTATTATAGTAGTTATATTCTTGTACATAGGAGGCAGTATTATAGTAGTTATATTCTTGTACATAGGAGCAGTATTATAGTAGTTATATTCTTGTACATAGGAGCAGTATTATAGTAGTTATATTCTTGTACATAGGAGCAGTATTATAGTAGTTATATTCTTGTACATAGGAGCAGTATTATAGTAGTTTATATTCTTGTACATAGGAGGGTAGTATTATAGTAGTTATATTCTTGTACATAGGAGCAGTATTATAGTAGTTATATTCTTGTACATAGGAGCAGTATTATAGTAGTTATATTCTTTGTACATAGGAGGCAGTATTTATAGTAGTTATATTCTTGTACATAGGAGCAGTATTATAGTAGTTATATTCTTGTACATAGGAGGCAGTATTATAGTAGTTATATTCTTGTACATAGGAGGCAGTATTATAGTAGTTATATTCTTGTACATAGGAGCAGTATTATAGTAGTTATATTCTTGTACATAGGAGCAGTATTATAGTAGTTATATTCTTGTACATAGGAGCAGTATTATAGTAGTTATATTCTTGTACATAGGAGCAGTATTATAGTAGTTATATTTTGTACATAGGAGCAGTATTATAGTTATATTCTTGTACATAGGAGCAGTATTATAGTAGTTATATTCTTGTACATAGGAGCAGTATTATAGTAGTTATATTCTTGTACATAGGAGCAGTAGTATTATAGTAGTTATATTCTTGTACATAGGAGCAGTATTATAGTAGTTATATTCTTTATACATAGGACAGTATTATAGTAGATTCTTGTACAGTATTATAGTATTATAGTAGTTATATTCTTGTACATAGGAGCAGTATTATAGTAGTTATATTCTTGTACATAGGAGCAGTATATATAGTAGTTATATTCTTGTACATAGGAGGCAGTATTATAGTAGTTATATTCTTGTACATAGGAGGCAGTATTATAGTAGTTATATTCTTGTACATAGGAGCAGTATTATAGTAGTTATATTCTTGTACATAGGAGCAGTATTATAGTAGTTATATTCTTGTACATAGGAGGCAGTATATTAGTAGTTATATTCTTGTATATAGGAGCAGTATTATAGTAGTATTCTGTACATAGGAGGCAGTATTATAGTAGTTATATTCTTATATATAGGAGCAGTATTATGGTAGTCATATTCTTGTACATAGGAGCAGTATTATAGTAGTTATATTCTTGTATATAGGAGCAGTATTATAGTAGTTATAGTCTTGTACATAGGAGGCAGTATTATAGTAGTTATATTCTTGTACATAAGAGGCAGTATTATAGTAGTTATATTCTTGTACATAAGAGGCAGTATTATAGTAGTTATATTCTTGTACATAAGAGCAGTATTATAGTAGTTATATTCTTATATATAGGAGCAGTATTATAGTAGTTATATTCTTATATATAAAAGCAGTATTATGGTAGTTCTCATAGACACCTGACCAAAATGTAAAAATACTGCTCCTATATGCCCAGCATAAGTCATTAAATGGAATGATGAAGTTTGGGTGGAGTTACCCTTTAACAACCACGTATAGTATTCTATACCTTTAGTTCCAGTCGAGTGTATATGAACCAGTTTGTCACCACCAGATAACCGTGATACGTACCACAAGGTAAAGGACAGAGCTATCTGTTCTGAAACTGGTGGAACTAGTACGGCGGCCATTGTTGTGATGAGACGGGGTGACAACAAGCAGACGCGCTGCCAAGGATCCCGCACCGTTCATTAGTGTCAGTAGATATTTGGAGGTTTGGATTTTCTCTTGGCAAGCTCCATTTATTTGTCTAGCGTTACAAGGACAAATGTGCTGAGATGCAAAAGTCCTGGCGCCCTCGGCATTGTTTTTAACCCAAATATCTCATCATGGCCTCCAAACGTTAAGGTTATTATTACGAACAACATGCAGTTGGTATGGAGGTTATAAAATCTGGGGTGTAAAATGCCCAATTAAATAAAAAATTTTGAACGTAGTCACCTTACTGATTTCGCACCTTGGATGCTTTCTTCCAAAAACAGCGCCGCAGCCATTTACAGGCTGTGTGTGGTATAGCAGCTCACTCCCATTCATTTCATTGGAGGGGGCGTCAATTAGAAAGATCACCTGCAGGTGAACATCACTTTTAAGGGAGTCCAATGAGGCCTTTAACCCCAGAGAACGGTAAGATTAAATTATCTTCTATCCACATGGGGTTACAGCACTTGGCTATCTCCGGAATTCCCATAGAAATCAATGGAGCGGCTGCATGCATGCCCGAACGACTCCATTCATTTTAGGGGGACCCCCACGATCTAATAGTTATAGTTATAGGGGGTAACTTAATCTAACCGGAATACCTCTTTAAGTTACATTATGACCTACCCGACCTGGATCTGACATCTGTTGATAACGTCAGGGTGAAGGACACGTATACAATCGCCGCCTGACCTCTTCAGTCCATGTTTGGCTTCCACCAGTTTAGGCCTGAAATGAGAAATGTAAGTGTCAGCTTCCCAGTTCAGTTTATTGACCAGTGTGGATGTAGAATGTAAAGTGTAGACTGCACTGCCCCCTGCTGGTTGGCTTAGGGTATAGCGACACGTCCAGGTTTTGGTGCATGCATCTGCTTTGGCAAAAATGACAGTAAAAATTAAAAAAAACTCCCTAATGTACATAGATTTACGACCATATGGCCAGCATGTGCGTGTTCTGCAAACTGCGAATCGTGCTCACGTGATGGAAGGTGGAGACATCTAAATATACTAATTCCGATTTTTAATTTTTAGCACAGGAATGTTTATCCTGAGACGTCGATGGTCAGGTTGTTGATTTTGATGCATCGGTATTTGGCGCATATGTCGCTGAATCACTAATGGCAGGGTAGAATTTTTTTGCAATTGAATCTAGGTGGTAACGGCGCCCTCTGCTGTCCTTGCACTGCTATAACAGCCACTGGTCAAAGGGGTTGTCTTAGGCTAGGGCTACACGGCGACATGAGTTGCCGAAAATTCACGCAACATTTTTTATAAAAATTCTACCCAAGTTCGATTTTTGTGCGAATGTCGCGTCACAGGTCGCAGTGCGACACCATTGACTATCATAAAAAATGTTGCCCGACACATGTTGCCGTGTAGTTGTGCCCTTTTTGTTGTGTTACACATGTTGTCGTGTAACTCTAGCCTTACTGACTGAGGGGGGATTCTGCCGGGACCTCCAAAAATCATATTTTCAATTAGTCTTTATTAAAAATATTGAGCCATTCTATCAGTTAAGGGTTAACTGTTTTTCTAGCTGTGTGACTAGTACTTTCACTTAGCGCCGGTCATCTAATAACCCTTATCTGTAAAGACATCATAAACCCCTTTTTAAGCCACATTCTTATCGGTAAGATAACAAGCTATAATGAGTGTTTTTAGGTGTAATGGTAACGCCCCCGTTGCTCCTAGAGGCTCATTTGCATATATTAAAACATCACTTTTCTCAACACTGCGGGCACACAGGAACATGGGACCAACACAGACGTCTTCAGCTGCCAAGTGCACATGTAACAGGTCAGCCAGTGTCATAGGGACAAAACTGCTGACAGATGCCCTTTAAGGCTTTGTACACACGGCAGATATTTAAGGCTGGACAAGACGGAATCAGAAAGTGACCTGTCAGATGAAAGCGGAAAAACCCGTATGAACAGTAATGCGGATTCCCATTGCAAATAATGGATTTCGGCTTGGAAAGTTCTCTGAAAACTGTGCTGTGGGAACATCTCATAATGGGATGGGATACTGCTGTATGATGGGTGGGGGTCCGACCTCTGGGACCGGCACTGATCCTCTTGATGGCCACAGACCAGGTACATAATTATCTGATGTTCAATGGCCGCAGGTGTCCTCCTGAACTCCACTGTATTACTGTCCTTGTGACGGTGATATAGTTGAATACTGTGGTTGGCAGGATTTTGTGCTGCCGTGGTATTAGGTTCTGTTGGGGCAGTAATCTGTTCTGCATGATGGTATTATAGGCCCTGACTACGTCTGTTGTACCTGCCTACCTGTCTTCTGTCGACTTGGAGCCGCCTACAACATGGGGCCACTTTTTTATTCTTTTCCAGGGCCACTTTAAGTACCCAATCCGCCCCTGTGTATGTATATGTGCTGTGTATATAGACGTGTTTGCCCCGCGGTCTCCATGACGGGTCACGCGCCCCTCACACTCTTCTTTTTTCCTTTGTGCATCTTTCCTGTCAGAACTTGGCCCAAAGTCCGTCCTCCCGCGGGAAATATGTCTCTCTCTCATTGGCTGGAGTAAAGCAAGGCGCGACAGTGATTGGTCAGTCACCTTGCGATCAGACAGCGAATAATCAGTGCCTGGCTGTGATTGGTCGGCTTTGTTACGGGTTCTACAGTGAGGGAGAGAAGGTAGTGCAGCCAGTGTGTGAGCCGGGGCAGCGACGGAGACGGTGAGGTAAAGAGGGGGGTCAGAGTGCCCGGGAAAGGGGAGTACCAGGGGGGGATAGAGTGCCCGGGGGAGTACGGGGGTTAGACACAGAGACGCTCCGGTTACAGCGGTCTAGTTGCATCGTGATACAAGGTTGTCGCGCACGTGTTCTGGGGGCTCCTGTATAAGGGGTGCAGTGAGAACTGGGGTCCTGTTATCTACAGTCAGACGGTAATTCCAGGGTTACTGACCCGGGGGACAATATCCTTCCTCTGTCTAGGACACCTGTTGTCAGAGCAGCTACTTTGGTCTTTGAGTTGTCAGAGAGGGAGATGTCCTGGGACAGGGGGGGGCCACCTCAGTCCTGGACTTGTTGTCAGGGGTTACTGCCTCAGTCCTGGACTTGTTGTCAGGGGTTACTGCCTCAGTCCTGGACTTGTTGTCAGGGGTTACTGCCTCAGTCCTGGACTTGTTGTCAGGGGTTACTGCCTCAGTCCTGGACTTGTTGTCAGGGGTTACTGCCTCTGTCCTGGTTGTCAGGGGTTACTGCCTCTGTCCTGGTTGTCAGGGGTTACTGCCTCTGTCCTGGTTGTCAGGGGTTACTGCCTCTGTCCTGGTTGTCAGGGGTTACTGCCTCTGTCCTGGTTGTCAGGGGTTACTGCCTCTGTCCTGGTTGTCGTGGGAGCGCCTCTGTCCGGGACGGGTTGTCAGGGGAGCGCCTCTGTCCCGGGACGGGTTGTCAGGGGAGCGCCTCTGTCCCGGGACGGGTTGTCAGGGGGAGCGCCTCTGTCCCGGGACGGGTTGTCAGGGGGAGCGCCTCTGTCCCGGGACGGGTTGTCAGGGGGAGCGCCTCTGTCCCGGGACGGGTTGTCAGGGGGAGCGCCTCTGTCCCGGGACGGGTTGTCAGGGGGAGCGCCTCTGTCCCGGGACGGGTTGTCAGGGGGAGCGCCTCTGTCCCTGGACGGGTTGTCAGGGGGAGCGCCTCTGTCCCGGGACCGGTTGTCAGGGGGAGCGCCTCTGTCCCGGGACCGGTTGTCAGGGGGAGCGCCTCTGTCCCGGGACCGGTTGTCAGGGGGAGCGCCCTCTATGCCCTGGGACACCCGTTGTCAAGGGGAGCGCCCTCTATGCCCTGGGACACCCGTTGTCAAGGGGAGCGCCCTCTATGCCCTGGGACACCCGTTGTCAGGGGGAGCGCCTCTGTCTCGGGACCGGTTGTCAGGGGGAGCGCCTCTGTCTCGGGACCGGTTGTCAGGGGGAGCGCCTCTGTCCCGGGACCGGTTGTCAGGGGGAGCGCCCTCTATGCCCTGGGACACCCGTTGTCAAGGGGAGCGCCCTCTATGCCCTGGGACACCCGTTGTCAAGGGGAGCGCCCTCTATGCCCTGGGACACCCGTTGTCAAGGGGAGCGCCCCCTATGCCCTGGGACACCCGTTGTCAGGGGGAACGTCCCCTATGCCCTGGAACACCCGTTAGTAAGGGGGGGGATACCTCTGTCCAGGGACTTGGGTTGTCAGATGGAGGGCACTATCTGAGGACCCAGCTGTTGGGGGCGCTGCTCTTCTGTGACTACATAAACATGAAGTCGTGGAGTCGTCCTCTTTTGTCGGGATGACGGAAAAGCTGGGTATGTTGCTCTCGGTACAGTCCCTTTGGAAGCTGCAGCCATATTGGTTATGACCCAGCTTTCCCAGGAGCAGATATAACAGCTGAAAAGAACCAGACCTGGATAATTCAGCCTGGCATGCACGGTGTTAACCCTCCTGCGCAGCGCTCTTCTGCGCAGAGACCTTTGATACGTCTGGATGGAGACTCTTTCGCTCCCAGCCTTCTCCCGCCCTTGAAAAGTTAATATGTAAAACTTGTTTTTTGGCCTCAGTGATCGGCTCTGGTCTGCGGGCGAGCGGTGACTGCACTGCCGCCCTGCCCTGAGGAGACATACCTCTGAGGTTAGTACCCTCCTCAGTAAGGGCAGCGCCTGCGCAGGTTGTTACAAGGAACTTTATGATTCTGTTTTTCGCATTGTTTTACTCCTCAGTGAGCGGCAGCGGGTGCAAAGGTTGGTGCCAAGGTGCCCCTCCATGGTGCCAACCAGTCCGTGCAGCTGGTTCAGTCTTGCTGGGGTGCCTATGGAGCAGTTTTAGGGGTGCAGGGGCCAGAGGGGAAAGCAGGCTTCAGTCTATGCCTCTGTCACTGGACGAGACCGCCGCTTGCTGTCAGTGAGTAAGAGCCTGGCTGAAAAACCAAAAAACCTATACAAGCTTCTCGCAGCTGAATTTTTGTGACACTTGTATCCAACTGTATGTTTGCTACAATGTATCAGCGCAGATTAACTGCACCGTTGTATCTTGGTTTAGAGGAGACCGGATACCACTGTACCTCAGCTAGGCCTAAGCAAGAACGTTCCCATTCAGTGACAGCAAGCAGCGATATAGAAAATAAAAACAAATTGAAATACAATATTTTTTGTTTCAGGAGTGAAGTATCTGAGGCGGGACAATGGCCGACTCCCCTGTGATGAACGGCGGGCACCATGATGCGTGGGCACGTCATAACCAGATGGTACTGGAGCCTCTGGAGACGAATGATCCCGAGGTAAGAGCTTCGCTTTTATCAGACTTAGGCTACTTTCACACTAGCGTTTTTAAATTCCGGTATTGAGTTCCGTCATAGGGGCTCAATACCGGAAAAAAACTCATAGGGCGCTGTGGGGAATCGTCATAGCGCCGCGCCTCCTAGGCGTGAAGACGTGCAGCCTGCCTGGAGTATGTAAGTATGTATGTGTATGTATGTCTGTATATGGTACTGTGTGCGGTTCCGGCCCCACACATGTCCCTGCGGCAGTCCGGATCCGGCGGCACCCTTCACCTGCCGGATCCGGACTGCCGCTAGTGTGAAAGTAGCCTTAAAGGGTTAGTCCTATCTTGGACAATGAGGGTATATTGCTAGGATATACCCCCCATTGTCTTACAGTGGTGAGACCTGCACCCAGGGGCGTAGCTAAAGGCTCATGGGCCCTGGTGCCAGAGTTCAGCTTGGGCCCCCTTCCCCCAGTGCTTTGTGTGTCTTCTTATGCTGCACAAGGGTTTTTGGGCCCCCTCAGGCTCCTGGGCCCGGTAGCGACTGCTACCTCTGCACCCCCTATAGCTACGCCCCTGCCTGCACCTATATCGAGAACGGAGCCCCCGAAGCGCTGGCTCGGCTATTTCCATCGGCTACATAGAAATGAATGGAAGCGATGGGCGCGCATGCGCAATGTGTTCCCATTCATTTCTATGGGAGCAGCGGGGGAGCTGCGCCTGGTGGTGGCCGGACCCTGGGGAATTCGGGGTCCCCCAGTCGCAGCACTCCCCGCTCCGTTCACGATATAGGTGCGGGTCCCAGCGGTGGGACCCACATCTATCAGACAATGGGGGCATATCCAAGCGATCCATTATGGTGACCGTAGGAGTTGTCACCCAGCTTTTCATGGACCTTGATGTCAAAATTCTGTATTAGGTCATGTCACGTTTATACTGGGGTATTCCTTAAAGTGTTATATCACTATATGATCATGGGGGTCCGACCACTGGTACCTCTACCCGTCCTCAGAATGTAGGGACCGCTGCCTTGGTTTACAGATGTGTCCCCTACACTCTTTTCCTGCAGAGCAGCGCTCCGGCCACCCAGCTGTCTAGGGATCTGAGGCACAGCTCCATTCAGTGACTGGGGTCTGATGGGACTATATATTGTTAGATGATTATCAGCATTTCCGGACTATCGGGTGCTGCATTTCTCACGCTGAATAATCACAATTATTTACATTTTATCCGTAAAAGGTGTACGAGATAATCCGCAAGGAGAAGCACCGCCAGCGCTACGGACTGGAGCTCATCGCCTCTGAGAACTTTGCCAGCTGCGCCGTACTGCAGGCTCTTGGCTCATGTCTGAACAACAAGTATTCCGAGGGTTACCCAGGACAAAGGTGGGAGGGCGACGCCGGGGCATTGCAACATAATGGGCAGGGCCGTTCTGTGCCTCCAGCTCTCACGTAGTGTCCGTTATCCGTTATCATGATATTGACCAGGTCTTTAAAGGGGTTGTGCCAAGGTTATAAGTTATCGATAACTATCTGATCGCTGGGGGTCTGACTGATGGAACCCCCATGATCCCTGTTCTGATGGAGAAGCGGGTCGAGCATGTTCCTTGGTTCTCCCTTCATTCTCTATAGAATTGCCAAAAATTGCTCAGCGCTGTACTCGGCCATCTTTGGCGCCACTTTAGAGAATGAATAGAGCGGCACTGCGCATGCTCAACAAGAATAGTACGCATGCTAAACATAAGAGTAGGGAACAGGGCCCCCTTTCTCGGGATCGGTGGGGGTCGCAGCGGTCAGCTAGTTATCCCCTATACCAGGCATACTCAACCTGCGGCCCTCCAGCTGTTGCAAAACTACAACTCCCAGCATTCCCGGACAACCTACAGCAGGGCATGGTGGGAGTTGTAGTTTTGCAACAGCTGGAGGGCCGCAGGTTGAGCATCCCTGTCCTATACTATAGATAGGAGGTAATTTATAAAGTTGGCAGCACCCCTTTAACCCCCCTAACTGTCCAGCTCCAGCAGTGGGAAAAGTAGCTAACTGGAGGGGGGAGGGCTGCTTTAGATGCTGCTACCTCCTGAATGGTAGCAGCTAGAAATATGCAACTGATCTTGTTTGAAAGCTGGCATTCCAAGCTTTCAGACAGTACGACAGCAATATGTTTAGGACAGAGGAAGATATCACTGATAGAAATCGGGATGCTGTGAATGCAGCTGAAAGCGAAAGTAAAAACAGGCTTTACGGGCGATTATTCCTGACTTGATTTCTCCTCTGTTGCTTTGACTTTATCTGTCATGGTCTTGTATGAAAGCCTGGACTGTCAGCTTTCGGACAAGACCAGTTGCATGTTTCTTTCTGCTACCATTGAGGCGATATCACCATCTAAAGCAGCCCTCCCCCCCTCCAGTTAGCTACTTTTCACACTGCCGGAGCTGGACTCCGGCAAAACCGTTAGGTGGTTAAAGGGAACGCTGATTTGGGGGATCACGTTCTTGCAGTTATAACAAAGAGCCGTGCTGGCTGCGACGGTCGAGCCGGCCGTGTATAATATTGCAGATTAATGTTGCTGGCACGTTCTTGACATTTAGAGGGGTTGTCCAGAATTAGGAAAACATGGCTGCAGGATGTGTGTGGTATCACGGCATATTTGTTTCTATTAAGCTGAGTTGGAATGCTGGACACAAAGTGTGGCACTGTTTGGGGGGAAAAAAGCAGCCATGTTTTTCTAATACTGGACAACCCCTTTAATAAAGATATGATTCCCCTTGGGAAACCATTGTGCATTCCCATATTCTATTAGACCCCGGCTGGAGCCTGCTCATACTGGCTTTTATTAAGGCTGAGTTACTTACGGGGCATGAACACTTTTGCAACCATTTTTTGTTGCTCCAGTGTATTTAAAATAAAAAGTCAAGCGGTCATAGTCTTAAAAATCTCCAACCGTTTTGTGTATGCAGCTCTCATACAGGCCAGTGTGTCTCCATGGTTACAGACTACAAATTAACCCTGTGTAGTCTGATCATGTAGTCATGTGTTACTACAATAAATCTACCCTGCCTGTAGGACACCATGGATTGATTCTTAGATGTCTTCTCCTGTATGTAACCTGACAGGTACTATGGCGGCACGGAGCACGTGGATGAGCTGGAACTGCTGTGTCAGAAGAGAGCTTTGGAGACGTACAGGTTGGACCCCCAGAAATGGGGGGTGAATGTGCAGCCGTACTCAGGTGAGAGGCCACAATGTGACAACTATGTGTTAATTTAAAGGGGTAGACCGACCTCCCCCCTCACTGCAGTTGTAATTATGGCCCAGAATCTGCTCTAACTAAACAAAGAACGGTAGGCATCCCATTCCTGCTGCTTCCATTCGCCTGTGGACCAGAAGTGTGACCACCCATCTGTTGTCACGTGCACTGCTGCAGCCATTCACTGGCCTCAGTGGTGACATGTTCCTGAGCAGCACATGACTGCAGAGGCCATGAACAGCTGCAGCGGTGCACATGACTGCAGAGGCCATGAACAGCTGCAGCGGTACACATGACTGCAGAGGCCATGAACAGCTGCAGCGGTACACATGACTGCAGAGGCCATGAACAGCTGCAGCGGTGCACATGACTGCAGAGGCCATGAACAGCTGCAGCGGTACACATGACTGCAGAGGCCATGAACAGCTGCAGCGGTGCACATGACTGCAGAGGCCATGAACAGCTGCAGCGGTGCACATGACTGCAGAGGCCATGAACAGCTGCAGCGGTGCACATGACTGCAGAGGCCATGAACAGCTGCAGCGGTGCACATGACTGCAGAGGCCATGAACAGCTGCAGCGGTGCACATGACTGCAGAGGCCATGAACAGCTGCAGCGGTGCACATGACTGCAGAGGCCATGAACAGCTGCAGCGGTGCACATGACTGCAGAGGCCATGAACAGCTGCAGCGGTGCACATGACTGCAGAGGCCATGAACAGCTGCAGCGGTGCACATGACTGCGGAGGCCATGAACAGCTGCAGCGGTACACATGACTGCAGAGGCCATGAACAGCTGCAGCGGTGCACATGACTGCAGAGGCCATGAACAGCTGCAGCGGTACACATGACTGCAGAGGCCATGAACAGCTGCAGCGGTGCACATGACGACAGACCAGGGGTCACACTTCTGGTCCAGCAGGGACGGCATCTTCGGCACCGGTGGGTAAGTGCCTTTCTTTGTTAAGGCTGCTTTGTTTGAGGCCATAACTACAATTGCGGTGGACAATTCCTTTAAGAGTCGACATGTAACTGCTTGCTGTGGATTTCACCCAGTGTGTTACAATTAAACTTAGTTTCCCTTTAATTTCTGATTCCAGGTTCCCCTGCAAATTTTGCAGTTTACACTGCTTTGGTGGAGCCACATGGGAGAATCATGGGACTGGACCTGCCCGATGGGGGGCACCTTACCCACGGCTTCATGACCGACAAGAAGAAAATCTCCGCCACATCCATCTTTTTTGAATCCATGCCCTACAAGGTGAGTGCGGTCATTGCGGCCAGTCCCTTCACGTCGTTGGCAGTCCTCCATATGGCAAGAGTTGACTCTTACAAAACATGTCCGCTCTATTAGCCAGTCAGATCATGGGAATAACAATAGCAGCAGGTGAGGAGTGTGTTGACCTTTGCAGGAGACAGTGACCGGGTAATCATGTGATGTTAGTGAGGACAGATCTGCACGTGACAGGGGCAGTATCCTAATATCAGGGGATGGATACGGTACCTTTAAACAGACAGTGGAAGGATCATGCCCTTCCGGCAGCACAGAGCATTTCAGCAGGTGAATTCGTCTTGTGGGGGGGCAGTGTCCTGATTGGTTTATGGATTTTACACTTCTGTGCAGGTGAATCCAGACACTGGTTATATAGACTACGACAGACTGGAAGAAAACGCCCGCTTGTTTCATCCCAAACTGATCATTGCCGGTGAGTACTACAACTGCCATCATCTATTGACTTGACCTCTTTCTAATGTGTCGCTGGTATCATATTTAGAGGGGGAGAAAATAATTTTTATATATATATATTTATTTCCCCCCCCCCCCCCTTTCTCTAAGGTGTCAGCTGCTACTCCCGGAATCTGGACTACGCCCGAATGAGGACGATTGCTAATGAAAACAACGCTGTCCTCATGGCGGACATGGCGCACATTAGTGGGCTGGTGGCGGCGGGTGTCGTGCCTTCTCCTTTTGAACACTGTGACATCGTCACCACCACAACCCACAAGACCCTGCGCGGCTGCCGTGCTGGCATGATCTTTTACCGGAAGGGTGAGTTGTCTACCTCGGGGTGAGAGAAGGTTGAATTCACGCCCTTCGTACTGCCACAATCTCTTCTTCAGGAGTCCGCAGTGTGGATCCAAAGACGGGGAAGGAAATCCTGTACAATTATGAGAGTCTGATTAATCAAGCGGTGTTCCCTGGCTTACAAGGTGGACCCCATAACCACGCTATTGCAGGTACGGCCCATGCTCATTAAAGGGTTATTCCCATCTTAGACAATATCGCTAGGATATGCCCCCGTCTTATAGGTGCGGGTCCCACCATTGGGACCCGCACCTATATTGAGAACGGAGCCCCAAAAGTGAAGGAGGGCGCACTGCACATGCGCAGCCACTCTCCATTCATTTCTATGGGGCCTCCGAAAATAGCCGAGTGCTGGCTCGGCTATTCTTGTCAGCTACATAGAAATGAATGGGAGCGGTGGCTGTGCATGCGCGGTGGACTCCCATTAATTTCTATGGGAGCAGGAGGTCCCCAGGTTTTCTGGGGTCCGGTCACCACCAGGCGCAGCGCTCCGCTCTCTATATAGGTGCGGGTCCCAGCGGAGAAATCCACTGGATCAGCAAATTTTTACATTTCATATCGTGACTTTTTACAGGTATTGCTGTGGCCCTCAAACAAGCAATGACCCCAGAGTTCAAGTTGTACCAGACACAAGTCGTCGCCAATTGCCGGGCGTTGGCAAGCGCGCTGGAAGAACTTGGTTATCACATCGTCACTGGTGAGGAACCTTCAGTAGCTTCAGAATTACAATATTAGCAAATGTTTTATATGCATTAAAGGGGTTTTCTGGGGATTTGATATTGATGGCCCGTCCTCAGGAGAGGTCATCAATATGAGATTGTTGGGGGACTGACTCACGGCACCCCTGCCGATCAGCTGTCCAACTAGGCCCCAGCGCTTTGCCCTCTTCCTAGGTCATGTGACATCACGTTCATCGGTCATGAGGCAAAGGTGCAGCTCAGTCACATTCAAGTCAATGGGGCTGAGCTGCGATATATCAAGCACTACCAGTTGGACGGCGCTGTGCTTGGTAAACTGCGAGGAGGCTGCGACGTTCATTGGAACTCCGTGAGCGCCGCAGCTTCCTCAAACAGCTGATCAGTGTGAATGCTTGGAGTTGGGCCCCCATCAATCTTATATTGAAGACCTGTCCTGAGGAAAGGCCATCCGAATGAAAATCCCTTTAAGGGCTCATGCACACGACCGGTGGCGGCATACGGCAGGTCCACAATAAATGGGCACCAGCCGTGTGCAGCCCGCATCACGGACCTATTCACTTCAATGGGTCCATAATCCGGGAGATGCGGAGCGCACGGATCGGAACACCACGGAAGCGCTACGGTGTGCTTCTGTGGTGTTTCTGGCCATGCCTCCACACCGCAAAAAAGTAGCGCAAGGACAACTTTTTTTGCAGAGCGGACCCTCGGATGCGTATCGTGGACCCCATTCAAATGAATGGGTCCGCGATCCCAATCTGGCGGCCCCACAATGAAGTGGATGTTGCATCAGGTCAGCGGGGAACGTGACGCAAACCTTGCACACTTACCCGGCAATTCTGTCCTGCATCGTCAGTTATATGGCAGCTGGTGACATCCATGGGTATCTGTTTAATGCATGGGTGCTAGCGGGTCAGCAGTTCTGTACTCTGGCTGATTGCTCAGACACATCAAGCAGTGTGCCTTTGGGAGTGGGGCTGCTGTAATACATGCCGGAGATCATTTCTCCACCATCCAAACTTTTAAATGCCGCAATCAGTGCTGATCCGACATTCAAAGGACGTTACTAATTATGTACCAAAAACTGGCAACTACATATAGTGCAACTCATCCGGCATACAGCTGCGTTCTAAAAAAAGAAAATATGATTGGCTTTACTGAAACGTGTGCGTCATCTCTTCACAGGGGGTTCTGATAATCATCTCATCCTGGTCGACCTGAGGAACAAGAAGACAGATGGAGGGAGAGCAGAGAAGGTTCTCGAAGCCTGCGCCATTGCTTGCAACAAGAACACTTGCCCAGGTGAGTGCCCAGGCCTGAAGTGAAGAATACAGGCGGAAAATCTGTATCTAGGGGATTCACATGGAACTGCACCCGGTTAGTGATGTCACTCGGGCTGTGAAATCCATTTTACAATCTCACGACGCCACTCTGAACCATGTCACTGATAAATGACATTGTTTGCTTCCCTTGCAGGTGACAAGAGCGCCCTTCGTCCCAGCGGCCTACGACTCGGATCCCCTGCCTTGACCTCTCGAGGATTCAGAGAAGACGACTTTAAAAAAGTTGCGCACTTCATTCACCAAGGTGGGTTGTAGTTCAGCTACGTTATGTGGGTGATCTTGGCCCTTTTTTTCCATTTAATTTAATTACTAATCGATACTTAATTAGTGTAAACTGTCCACATGCTGCTGTTGATGGATCTGTTCTTATTGGGCGTCCTGCAGGGAATGGGCTGTGGTTCTTACTGGCTCATTAACCCCCAACTGTTTTGCCAGAGTGGAGCTCCAGCAGTGGGAAAAGTAGCTAACTGGAGGGGGGAGGGCTGCTTTAGATGCTGCTACCTCCTGAATGGTAGCAGCTAGAAACATGCAACTGGTCTTGTTTGAAATCAGACATTCCAATCTTTCAAACAATACCAAAATGACAGCAATATGTTCAGGACAGAGAAAGATATCGCTGATAGAAATCGGATGCTGTGAATGCAGCTGAAAATGAAAGTAAAAACAGGTTTTAGTCATGATTATTCCCATCTTGATTTCTAACAGTGATTTCTCCTCTTTCGCTTGGACTTTAGCTGTGATTTTGTCTTGTATGGACTGTCAGCTTTCAGACAAGACCAGTTGCATGTTTCTAGCTGCTACCATTGAGGAGATATTTCCCAGGCTGAATGCTGCTCCCGTGACAGGACCGTACAGCATTATAATGCCCCTTTCACACAGGTGGGAGACTCTCACGTCTCCTGCAACGCATCTACAGGGCTGGACTCGAGCCCTGGAGCATTAAATGCGATCCCAGTCAGTGCAGGAGTCCAGCCCTGTAGATGCGTTGCGGGAGACATGCGAGTCTCCGGCACGTGTGAAAGGGGCATTATAATGCCGCGTGTCCCTGCCCGTCCTCGGATCTACTGAATTGTGCTAACGGCATTATGTCAGTAAAATAGGATAGATCCGAGGTCGGGCCGGAACTGCATTATAATGCCTTGAGGTGCTGTCACATGTCGCTCGGGTGATATCAGCCTAACGAAAGGGAGCAGCCGGATCTAACCTTAAGCCGTCGTTTTCTGACTGACTGATCTCTATTTTTTTTTCCCAGGCATCTTGCTCACTCTGGAGATCCAGAACGACATGAACCCCAAGGCGACCCTGAAGGAGTTTAAGGACAAACTGGCATCAGACGGCAAGCACAGAGAGAAGATTTCGTCCCTGAAGGAGGAGGTGGAGCAGTTCTCAAGCGCTTTTCCTATACCCGGCCTGCCTGACCTGTGAACGATTATAATGGAGGAAGATGGGCTGGATTTCTACGTGAGCTCTGATCTGCTTAGGAAATAGATACGTACACTGGATAAGTCTCAGGAAATGTGGCTATTAATAGGAAATGTGATTTCACTGTGTCCTGGGCACATGGTCACAAGGACGATGTCTCAAGAATCAGAAATGAGCCAACAGAAAGCTCTTGCAGGATAATCCCTCCCGCTGCAATTTTTTTTTCTTTCTGTTGCTTCAGTGCCCCTAAAATATTAAATGAAGCAACTCTGCAAATAGACGTATGCACCCAATGAACGATCTCTACCCCAACCCAGTCGGTTCAGGGTACCATTACCAAGAAAGCGTCCGACGATAATGGTGGTTGTGGCCACGGCACTGAGGAGTCCCTAACCTAAGATGGTGACGTCCTCTGTAATCACTGTACTGCACTACTGCCTCTGCAGCGCTGGCTTTCGATCTGTTTAGACTGTACCACTGCCGTCCTGTACTGATCACAACATGGATGGATATTCCATAAGATTAAACATCAGTCAATTGTCTTCTATCATTTGTATTTCTCTCATTACGTGGTTTGTTTTTTTTTTTTTTTTACTTTAACCACTTAACTGTTGTGAAAATTAGCTAATGGTAGCAGCTGGAAACATGCAACTGGTCTTGTCTGAAAGCTGACAGTCCAGGCTTTCATACAAGACCAAAGCGGCAAACAAAGATGCTGTGATATCACACGCGTCCTGCAGACAGGTTTCTGGAAGAAAACAGCCATGTTTTCCTAATTCTGGACAACCCCTCTAAATGACAAGAACGTGCCAGCAACAATAATCTGCTCTATTATACACGGCCGGTTCGACTGTCGCTGCCAGTACGGCTTTCTGTTATAACTGCAAGAACGTGATCCCCCCCAAATCAGAATTCCCTTTAACCACCTAATGGTTTTGCCCGAGTCCAGCTCGGGCAGTGTGAAAAGTAGATAAAGCTGACTGTTCAGGACAAGACCAAAAACAGAGGAGAAATCACTGTTAGAAATCAAGTCGGGAATAATCGCCAGTAAAACCTGTTTTTACTTTCATTTTCAGCTGTATCAGTGATATCTTTCTCTGTCCTGAACATATTGCTGTCATTCTGGTATTGTCTGAAAGCTTGGAATGTCTGCTTTCAAACAATATCAGTTGCCTGTTTCTAGCTGCTACCATTCAGGAGGTAGCAGCATCTAAAGCAGCCCTCCCCCCTGCAGGTAGCTACTTTTCCCACTGCTGGAGCTGGACTCTGGCAAAACAGTTAGAGGGTTTAAAGGGGTTATCCACACATTAGGACATAACTCATAAAGGGGGGGGGCTCTCACTATTAGGCAGAGTGTAATCCTGCTGCAACACAAGGCTGAATTAAGTGGTCTCCTGTTGACCTCAGTGGGTGGCCATAAACATTAGACAAATATTGGCCAAACCCACTGATCTCAGCAGGACCAGTCGACCATCTAATGTGTCCCGGCTTGCAGGAAAGAAGGATCAGGCGTGTTGGATCTTAACATGCAGCAGCTTACTCCCTTTAGAGAACACATGCATGCTCGGCTGAAGCCAGTATGCATGTGTGTGATGAATTTTATTTGAAACCCCCCAAACCGTATTAGATGCACCATGAGCTCTGGGGGGGTGCTGACAACCACTATTGATACGGTGCCCCTGGAATTGTCAGACAGCCTTCCTGAATGGCTAATCTGCCTAGGTGCGCAGGGGATGCGTCACACTGTGCCTAGCCAGATTTGCCATTCAGGAGTCTGAGTAAGCTGGGTGTCAACTATTCTGGCAGACATATCGGTTCCAAAACCAAACGCATTGATAGAGCAATACTCAGCCATGTACTTGTGATAAATCCATTTATTGAGGTGGATTTCCGGCCTGACAACAGATTCTGACAACACAAATTTGGGTTCATGCAGCGTTTTTGTGAGCACAGACGAGTCCTCGCATGCACCAATATAACTAGGATATCTTTGGTACACCAGCTGGTCTACTAGAACACCCATCAGTTGGTGTAACAAAGGTTTACACGAGTCCCTTATGGAGCGGTCGCTGCTGGACGGGGAAGCAGATGTCCTATAGGTTTGTATTGCTGAAGAGCCTGAAGTCGTGGTTTTGAACCCTGAGTGTTGTGTTCAGTAGAAGGCACTGGAGGGGTCAGGTTACCTCGCACTATGGTCCTGATGCAAGGCCCCAGCCCCCCAGTGAGCTTTGGCTGAAGCACGGACGCTGCGATGGCTGAAAAATCAGGTTGTTGCTTCTCGATACGAAGTCTCGGTTAAATATCAGGAAGGAGCGTTAACGTCCAGAGCGAAGAGATTCACAGTTTTATAAAGTAAACCGGTTCTATAAATATATTTCACATTGTGTTAATTTACAGACGACGCGACTGAACCGTAACCCCCAGCAGTGCAAAGTCAGTGCCACGGAGAGCGGACGGTTAATAAAGGTGTCCAGGTAATCGGCGTGAGCCTGTCCCTAGCACAGGCCGCAGTACCTACCGATGCCCTAGAGGGCGCAATTGTATCATTAGGGTGAATTCACACAGCAGATTTTCTGCAAGCATTAAAGGGTTCCTGTCACCAGTTTTTTCGGTATGAATCAGGCTGACATTAGAGATGTGCTAATGTCACCTGATTCCAAATATATATCTGTTTTATTTACTGGTGCCCCCATTTTTTATATAAAATGAACTTTTATTTTATGCTAATAAGGCCTCTAGGTGCAAGGGGCGTTACCCCTGCTCCTAGAGGCTCTGTTGATTGACAGGACCAGGCAGAGAAGAAACACTCCATTCACCATAGCTTGCAAGGACCTTCAATGATGTCATGACCATGTGATCAGTCACATGGTTTAGGAGGAGACAGGCTGTTTGTGTGATCCTAACCATGTGACTGATCACATGGTCATGACATCATTGAAGGTCCTTGCAAGCTATGGTGAATGGAGTGTTTCTTCTCTGCCTGGTCCTGTCAATCAACAGAGCCTCTAGGAGCAGGGGTAATGCCCCTTGTACCTAGAGGCCTTATTAGCATAAAATAAAAGTTCATTTTATATAAAAATTGGGGCACCAGTAAATAAAACAGATATATATTTGGAATCAGGTGACATTAGCACATCTCTAATGTCAGCCTGATTCATACCGAAAAAACTGGTGACAGAAACCCTGTAAATCTACCCTGTGTGACCCTATACATCCACATGGGACCTAATGTGCTCAGCAATCCATATATTACATTCAGGTCTGCCGCAGATTTAACCCGAGGCATTGCAAAGGGTTAAAATCCAATGTTGCCGATTTCCCCCCCCCCCCAAAAAAAAAAAAAAAAAAATTGTGGATAAGATTTCTTAAAAACTCATCCACTTTGGGTTCTTACGTTAGATCTCATCCACAGCGGACCCTCAGATTGACCGCATTCCATGGGGTTTCGGGGTTAAGGGGCTCTCTATGGATACAGCTCGTCCCTACAGAAGTCTGATGTCATAGGGAAGATGTGGAAGCCAGTGACATCATCACCATCCAGCCTGGGACCAACATTTTAATATACAGCATGGCACACGGAGGAAATAGGTAAAAATAACTATGGCGGCTGTGAGATGCTGCTGACAGTTTAAAATAATTCTATACATACCACCTAAAGGGGAACCCTCCCCAGCATTACATCCTTAGGGCACATTCGCATGGAATTTTTTGCAGGAGGAATTTTGGCGCTGCATGTTGGCTGCCATTGTTTTTAATGAGATTGTGGAGCGGAGGTCAAAAGCCACAACCTCGCCAAGAGGGGACACGTCTCCCTTCTCGGCGCAGTGTGTGGACATCTGCTGGCGGCTTAACGGCCTTTAAAGTTAAAGCCTGCGGTGGAAATCGTGGCGGTTTCTGCCACGTTATACGTGGTGGATTTTGACAGCATCAAAATCCGCAGTGTGAACGCTCCCTGAGCCTCCCAATGTTGGGTCACTGGCTTCATTGGAAAGCAGAAAGACACTTAGGCCCCATTCACACGACCATATGTTCATTTCCGTATCTTATCCGCATTTTTGCGGATAAGATGTGGAATCATACGGACCCATTCATTTTTCCATAGGAGAAAAAAAATGCGGAATGCACACCTTGTGCATTCCGCATCCGTATATTACGGAAGTTCTCCCGCAAAAAAAAGGAAACACGTCCGTAGCCCCATTAAAGTCAATGGGTCCGCAAAATTATGGAACACTACAGAAGACTTTCTGTATGTCTTCTGTTCCGTTTTTATACGGACACGGAATACATACGGTCGTGTGAATGGGGGCCTTAGGCTTCATTCACACGTCCGCATGTGTTTTCTGTTCTGTATATTGTGGATCCGCAAAAAAAAAAAAAACAGAACGGACACGGAAACAAAATACGGACGTGTGAATGAAGCCTCACGAGGGGCTGACCCGGACAAGAAGAAACCTGGTCGCTTTTATTCCAAGAACAGCGCCCCACCTGTTCACAGGTGTTATTACAGCTCATCCTCTTTCATTTCAATGCAGCTAAGCTGCAATACCAGATACAGCCCATGGACAGGGGTGGCGCTGTTTTGGAAGGAAAGCAGCCATATCTTTCTTATCCTGGAAACCAATGAGGTGAAGAGAGGAGGCGCAGGGCTCTGCAACATCCGCAAATGTGGTTCAATGTCATTCTTATGACACGCAGGAAACCTACAGCTCTATGACTACTGTGCAGATACAAGCCCGAGCCTTAAAGGGGCAGCACCTCAGTCTGGGTTCACAATATATGTGCTGCAAGTTGTTGGAACAGATTGACAAACTGATTTTTGCCATTGATCTCCAAGCGGAACTCTTGCACAGTGTTACGTGCAGTGCAGGGTTTGAGGGGGCGGAGCGTGACACTAGGACTCACTGTTTGCTATTCTTTAAAGCCCGGTGTCATGCTCCGCCCCTTAAGGCTCTGCATTTGGCATAACACACATTTTGACTTCCTGGACCTTCTATAAGAAGAGGGTAGAGTTCACACAAATTTGGACGGTGCTACATGTGATAAGATCTGGTCACCTCTGCTACATCTAGACTGGACCTCATCCAGCCCCAGGGCCTAAACCCTAAAGAGGTCCGGTTTTAGAAAACAAAAAAAAAAAATAACACCATTCTCACTTACTGTAGAAATACAGTAAAAAAAAAAAAGTTTTGCAACTTTCTAATAAAACTTAGTTTTTTTCATTCCTCAATGATCTCTGCTTGCCATCAGTGAATGGAAACCTTCACCCAATCTATTCAGGTTCTTACCTAGTCCGGCTAGCTACAATGTATCATAATTCACTCTTCTGTGACAGCAAGCAGAGATCTTGAAAATGGTGATGAATTGAAACTAAAAGTACATGAGAAAGTTGCAGAACTCGCGCTTATACACAGTTTTACAGGTCAGGTGACGATATAGCAAACTTTAAAAAAAAAAAAATATGGCGACATTACGTGCCCCTGCTTCCATCTATAAAACCCCCACTCACCACAATAGGACATCTAATGGCGGCAGTAAAGCGCCACGCAGCAACAAACAGGAAACAGAGTTAATGAGATTACATGGAGGACGACTTTTGGCGGCGTCCGTGTCACAAGACAAACACATGAGCCCCACAAGCCGCAAATTAGTGCAAATAATTACATGGAAAGAAACGAGAAAAATCGCGTGACTCGGGCGGCGGAGGCGTCCGGAACAAAAAATATATATATATAATAAATTACAAGGAACCGAGCGCAAACGCTAAATAATACTGAGCATGCAAGAGTGCGGCTGGCGGGGACAGTAACCCTAAAGCAGCGCTCTCTACCCATGGCGAAACTACAACTCCCAGGATGCCCTGACAGCCAAGGGCCACAGCCCTATATACTTGAGGCAGTAATAGTCCTGCAGTGTTAGGGCTCATGCACACGGCCACAAAACACGGATAGCGGCCGTGTGCGTTCTGCATTTTGCGGAAAGGAACAGCCGGCCCCTAATAGAACAGTCCTATCCTTGTCCGTAAGGCGGACAATAATAGGATATGTTCTATTTTTTTTGCAGTCATTTGAAGACGCGGAATGCACACGGGGTCATTTCCGTTTTTTTGCGGTCCCATAGAAGTGAATGGTTCTGCATACGACCTGGAAAAAATACATTTGTGTGCATGAGCCCTTATAAGAGGGGTAAGTGTCACGAGAGGGTCAGCGCTGGATATTGACTTAAATCAGGGATGCCCAACCTGCCCCCCCCCCCCCCCCAGCTGTTGCAAAACTACAACTTCCAGCATGCTTAAACAGCCTACAGCATGGCATGATGGGAATTGTAGTTTTACAACAGCTGGAGGGCCGCAGGTTGAGCATGCCTGACTTTTGCGGAATAGACGCCGCCCTGTTCACTTCAATGGCCAGCATGGGATCTTGCCGTGCCGCGGCTCCGCAAGAAAGAATAGAACATGCAATAGCGGACAAGAATAGGTATTTTGAACGGGGTGCCGGGCCGTGTGTTCCGCAAATTGCGAAACACGCCCGCCGCCTGAACGGCCCCTTAAATTCTGACCAAGGAGTTTGCTGCACTTCTACTTGACAAGTATGGTTTCTTGACTACTGGCGCCCTCTGCTGTACGGCCAAGGCAAAGCATGCAGATCTCCATTGGATTCATCCTCAGTACAATTTAAAGGATTTCTCCAGGATTTACATATTGATGACCTCTCCTCACGATGGGTCATCAATACGAGATCGGCAGGGATCTGACTCCCGGAATCCCCGACGATCAGCTGTTTGCGGAGGCCGCAGTGTTGCAGGGAACGTCATGGCCTCTTCACAGCTTACCAAGGACAGCGCCGTACACTGGATAGCAGTTGTGCTTTGTATTGTAGCTCAGCCCCATCTAGGTCACATGACCGATGAACGTGATGTCACATGGCCTAGGAAGAGGCCACCGCAGTTTCACTTCATACAAATGATCGGCAGGGATCCCGGGAGTCGCACCCCTGATGATCTCATATTGATGACCTATCCTGAGGACGGACCATCAACATGTAAATCCCAGTCCAAGATTAGAAAAACATGGACCCACACCTGTCCACCGTTCAACCCATGGTCAAGTAGGGCGCGGTGTCTGGAAGAAGGCGGCCATGTTTTTTCTAATCCTGTGCAGCATGTTCTTCACAAGTTGCCAAAAAAAAAATCGGATTACTATGGCAGGACGTGGGAGAACAGCCCGACTTCAGCTCCTGTGTACGGTAATCTCAGGCTGGTTGCTAGGGAGTATGTCCATAGCAACCAGACTGTCAGCGCTGATTCTACAGGGGCAGAGGGTGAATTCACACAAGGCAGACGTTTCTGCAACTGAAAATCAGTT
The DNA here is from genome assembly GCA_900303285.1 of Rhinella marina. Taxonomy (NCBI): domain Eukaryota; kingdom Metazoa; phylum Chordata; class Amphibia; order Anura; family Bufonidae; genus Rhinella; species Rhinella marina. The sequence continues at coordinate 168,619 of ONZH01024471.1, read as the reverse complement.
CATCAGAAGGGGGCGGCGCCTGCACCGGGGGCGTGGACTTCTGCAAACCCCATTCAGAGGAACGAGACGGTCGCAGAAATGTATGCAATAAACCTGCCGTGTGTGAACTCACCCTAAGGGCCTGAGCGTTGTGAGAAGAGCGGCTGATATGTCTCACATGGATGCAAATGTCTCTACAAGTATGTGACAAAGAAGTGACTGTGGGGGGAGGGGAGGTTTCCGGATTGAAAAGCGTTTGAATGAAGTGGCTGCAAATAGGGTTAGTGTCCCTTTAAAAAATAAAAATAAAAAAAAGCGTGCATGCAGCACAATCGGCAGCTTCTTTACCTCTCAGTCTAGGTTAGTGGTCTCCAGCTGCTGCAAAACTACAACTCCCAGCATGGCCGGAGAGCCACTGGCACGCTAGGAGTTGTAGTTTTGCAGCAGCTGGAGAGCAGCAGGTTGGAGATCACTGATCGAGGTCCTCAGTAGTAAAAACTGGTTGAGATGATCCAACAAATCACATAAATAGGTGACGAACATAAAAGGCAAAAAGTAAATGAACCCCCACAAATCTTCTCTGGGCCGCAGTGCAGACCTACCATGACTTCTACATCCATGAGTGTCTATGGGGGAGGGGAGGGTTCTGTCAAATCTTGTATAAAATGCTGGGGATGTAGTCAAATCTGAGCACGGGCAGCAGCGGCGTCCCCGATTCCCTCAGATAATGCATTTTGAGAAGCTCGGAGAGGTATTCCACGATCTTACTGTCCTCGTGGGAGAGGCCGAGGAGCTGCTGGAGGAAGGCGGCCCGGCGCTGTGCTATAGACTCCTCGCCCTCCTTCTCCCGGATGGGCAGGTGGACGTGGTGGCAGAAGGTGAACAGGAAGGCCTTGGCGCTGAGCTGGGTCAGGACGCTCTGCACGTGCAGGTAGTAGGTGCTGCCCTTCCGGATCTGAGTGCGGTGGTCCGCCAGCCTCTGGAGGAGGGTGCCCCTGTACACCGGGCATCGCAGCGTCTTGTTGTCCGCGTCCAGGATGCTGGCGTAGCGGCTGTACCGGCTCAGGGAGTGGAGGGTGTTGGATCCGGATGGAGAGACCCCCCTGCAACATGAGAAAGTAAAGGGTCACAAAATTAGCAGGAACGGAGGGGGGAGGGGGGCACATATTTATGAGAACCGGTGCCTACATTGGCACAGATTTCCAGTTTTATATAAATGACACTTGTTCAAAAGTTCTGCAGCTTCCTGCTGCACGGCTGCAGTGTAAAGTATGGGGGACAGATTTCAGCCTACATTGGACTCCTACAGACAACTCAACTAGAAATCACTGGTCATAGTAGCTAAAAAGCAGTCAATACTTAAAAAAAAAAAAAGAGGGTGAGGGGGTCCTCTGTTTATTCCTTCTGTTCATTAGATATAGAAAATTTCTGAGATTTGTCAAAATTGGTGTAAAGAAAAAAAAAAGCTGTTGCCCATAGCAACCAATCAAATCCCACCTTTAATTTTCAACAGCTCCATTGGAAGATGAAAGGTTGACTCTGGTTGCTATGGGCAACTGTGTCAGTTTTTTCTTTTACACCAGTTTTGATAAATCCCCCCCCCCTTTTGTCTTTTCCAGGTGCTTGCTGTCAAGGAATGGAAACGCTCTTGTTCATATATTCCTGATGACACAGGCGTCCAACCTATGAGACCAGGAAAGGTCTCCTGCCTCTGTGTGTAAACAAACTGCCCATGACAGCAAGCAGAGATCTGGAAAATGGTGAGGAACTGAAACACACACTGGGAGGGAGGGGCGAGTTGCCAGTAGCAACCAATCAGATTCCACCTTTCATTTTTCACAGCTCCTCTGGAAAATGAAAGGATGAATCCAATTGGTCGCTAAGGATACCTCAGCCACTTTTTGCTTTGCACAAAGTCTATTAGAAAGTTGCAGAGACTTATACAATGAAGGAGGGCGAGGTGGAACCAAGGGGGGAGGAGGAGGAGGACGGCAGCTCTTGGGTTGTGTAGTGGCTTCAGGAGAGCCATCTGGTTCTTCTAATTCGGAAGTAATCTAATATTGTGATGAGGGGATTGGATTATAATACAGAACAGATTCTACCCCTAAGGGTAAAAACATAACCAGAGATGTGAGATACTGGAGAACTACAACACCCAGCATGTCCTAGTTGTTTGATGACAACCCCTATCCCTCGCTCGGGGCCCCCCCACCCATTGAAATGGTTCCGGTTCTGTATGGTCGTCACGTCACAATACATTTCATGGCTTCCACTGGCTGTGGAGTCGTCATCCCTTTAAATGGGGTTATCCGAGATCCCGCGCGATCCTTTAGCGAGCGATTCAGGCTCACACATGAGCTGCAGGTTGCAATGCCGGGCTGGGATCACGTGCCGAAAGTATGGAACGTGATCCAGGGAACGCCGGCCGCACGGGATTGTGCAGCATTTCGGATAACCCCTTGTCTTCAGCCCCTCAGGTCCTGCACTAGGCATTACACAGAATCAGTTTAGTCCAAAGTATTCCTTAAAGGGGTAACTTCACCCCTATCCAACCACTGGGGCACCCACTGATCATGAGAACAGGGTCTTGTTCTCCCCCAAGAACGCTTCAATTCAAATAGATAGCACGGGCCCCCAGGAGGTCGGACCCCCACTGACCAGACACTGATCCCCTATCCTGTAGATAGGGGGCATGACTTGTCTTAAAGGGGTATTCCGGTTGTTACAAGTTAGTATAACTATTAGATTGGTGGGGGTTGACTGCTGGGACCCCTACTGATCACGTGAACAGGGCCCAGCACCGCCTGCAGACCCCTGAAAAGAACACAGCGGCCGCTCGCATGTGCACGCGGCCGCTCCATTCATTTCTATGGGAGTTCTGGAGATAGCCGGCCCGGGCCTCTGTTGTCGACATTGGTGAGGGTCCCAGCGGTAGGACCCCCACCGATCTAAGTTATCCCCTAGCCTGTGGATAGGGGATAAGCAGCGCATTACTGAAATGGACTGAGACGCGCACATCTGCGGCAGATTTCACCCTTTGTGGTACAGAAGGTAAGGCCTAAAGGAATGAAATCTGCTGCTACTGCACCGACTGATCACAGGGGTCTGACCGCTGGGACCCCCACAATCCTGAAAACGAGCCATCCCCGAATCCCCACTCGAATGGAGCAATACAGCACATTTCGGTGCACCACTCCCTGACGTATACAGCGCATTACTGCTCCACTGAGGGGGGTCCCAGCAGTCGGACCTCCCCGGTCCATTACTTATTACCCGTGCTGTGTTTAGGTGATATTTTCACGGTGTAACCTCTGATCTGCAGGTGACAGCCGTGTGCAAACTGTAACTGACGAGAAAGACGAAGTCAAGTCTCCCTCTGAGCCAAATGTCTTAAAGGTGAAGTGTGCAGCAGTAAGGAGCCGTTCACACTACACCCCTGTGAAGATCCGACCTGGGATCCTCATTATGTGAGCAATTCCTTAAAGGGGTTGTCCAGGATTTCAATAATTGATGGTCTATCCTCAGGACAGGTCATCAATATCAAATCAGTGAAGGTCCGACACTCCACACCCCTGCAGGTCGGCTGTTTTGGGGTACTGTATAGAGGACGGACCCCAGCAGGTTGCACTGTATGACTGGACAGAAGGATTGGACAGTTGGGTTTCAATATGTCTGATCCTTTTGTTCTCATGGCAATAAGCCACTAAAAGACACATGTAGGCACAGCCGAGCAGAGCATGCATGTGTACAGGGGGGCGGGTAAGATAGCCGTCATCTAAAATGCATGGTCCACCTGAGACATGTACATCCAAAGTGACTGCACCTGCATGTAGGATCATTCAGTACATAATCTGGGGCTTGCCAGTGGACATCCCCTTTAAGGGGTTTTTCAGGATTTTACTACTGATGACCTATCCTCAGGATAGGTCATCAGTATCTGATCGGTGGGGGTCCGACACCCGGGACCCCCACTGATCAGCTGTTTAAGAAGGTACCAGCGCTCCTGTGAACGCCGCGGCCTTCTCTCAGCTCACCAAGCACAGCGCCGTACATTGTATAGTGGCTGTGCTTGGTATTGCAGCTCAGTCCCATTCACATGAATGGGCTTGAGCGGCTCCCAGGCCACGTGACCAATGAAAGTGACGTCACTGGCCTAGGAAAAGCTGAGAGAAGGCTGCGGTGGTCAAGGTAGCGCTGGTGCCTTCTCAAACAGCTGATCAGCGGGGGTCCCAAGTGTCAGACCCCCACCGATCAGGCACGGATGACCTACCTTAAAGATAAGTCATCAGTAGTAAAATCACGGAAAACCCCTTTAAACTACAGAGACATTTTAGGCCTTTACCTCTGAAGCCCAATCAGTTTCCACTTCTGGAAATCCATGATGTGCAGCGGGGAAGTCACCCATGGCTTGATAGGTTTGGCAACGTGTCCACAATTAGGGACAAAGATGGACAAAGCAGTCACGAGTTTTTTCACAAAGGCTTCCTCTTCGCCCAGCACCACGAGGGTCCTCCCGCTGAGCAGAGAGTAAACGGCGGGGTGGGAGAAGGGGTACTGCCTGATGAACATCAGAGCGTTTTGGCCGGCTTTTCTTTTCTGTCGCTCGGTGAGGGTGGGCACGGGGGGAGGGGAAGGTGTCCTGTCAGAGCAGGTGGAGGCGCTGCTCCTGAAGCTGGTGGAGTCCTCGTCGAGAGTCGTTTTTTCCGCATCCTTGCTGCTCAGGAAGTAGTTGGACTCTGGAGGAGAGAAGACTTCCCCGGAGGGATCGTCCACCTGCTCTACTGAGAACTTCACCTGGCCGAACGTCTGGCTCACATGCTTACCAGGCTGGGGTGGGACACTAACGACGATGCCATCGCCGCAATGTCCCGGCACAAGATCTCCGGCCAGGTCTTCAAGGTTTGGACTATCTGATCTTATACAACAGGCAGGGTCACCCTGGTTGGCTTTTTTGTCATCCTGCGTGGCACCGAAATCGTTGGCACTCTCGTCGCCCTCCTCTTCGTTAATGGCTATTTGGTAAGTGGCTCGGAAATCTTCGGGGATCACAGTTTCAGAAGTACAAGTGCTGAGAACTTCAATGCTGTCCTCGCTGATGGTCCTCCGGCTGCCCACCCTCCGCCTCTGCTGCGGGCTCGGATTAAGCCTCAAGCACGGCTGACTCTCAGAGTGGATAAGAAGAGTGGACTTCTCAGTCCTTAAGACCTCGATGCTCTCTCCGCTACTTATACTCCCTTTGGTATCCGCCTCCAGACCCTCAGCATTGCCCGAAGGGTCACAAACGCCCGTCGCATCTTGGTCGTCGTCAAACTCCTGCTCGATTTTAATAGGGACGGACTCTACGCTGGACTTGTAGGACTCCATACTGCCCGAAGGCTTCAGGTTTTCAGGTTCTTCAGCAAATTTGGGCCTCGGGGCGTTCTGATGGATCCCCAAGTGGTCCGAATACTGCCTATCGATCAGCTTAGGGTCCCAGCTGGAGACGTCCTCGAATAGAAAGTTGGCAATGGCTTGTTGGCCCAAGAGAGTCTTGTCCAGGTGTCTCATGATTAAGTAGCTCACATCGCCCCTATAGCGCCTCTCGATGGCGGTCAGCAGGTCTACGGTCTGGGTGAAGAAATAGACGTCAACAAGTTCCTCCAACGTCTTCAGTTTTTTGTCGAAACACTTGGAGGACTTGGCTTTTATGAACTTGGGGGTGTAAGACGAGCGGGGGGTGTAGACCTCGGTCTCTTCGTGGTTGGCCTGTTCGGAGTCTTGGGCTTCATCTTGGGATGTCTCGGGCACGTATGGCTGATAGTCTTCTCCTTTCAGATGTCTGTATGGGTAGGACTGGATCTGCTTCAGAAGGTCCTGGTGCTCGATGATGGACTTCTCCACGTTGGCGAGCTCGTTGGCCTTCTCGATGGCCTGGGTGGTGTAGAAGCCGGTGTGGTCCGTCTTCTGCTGCTCTTCCATCTGGTTCAGCAGGACAGCCCGGGTGTAGTCCAGGTCCTTCAGCTTCTTCTCCAGCTCGTTGGCGAAGGCTTTGCGGTTTCCCGTCTTCAGGCAATCGGAAGCCTTGGAGAAGTCGCCGGAGAGCTCCAGGAACTGCTCCATGATTTTGTTCTCGTCAGTGGAGATGTAGGCCATGCAGAAGGGGCGCACGAAGCCTCGCGCCTCCAGGTCATACAGGGTCAGGTGGTGGACGTAAGCAAAGGCCCCTTCCTTAGAGTCACCCAGGACCACCTTGGAGTCCTCCACAAAGTTCAGCTTGGGGTAAGAGGAGCCCGGGGGGTGACCCACAAATGAGGCCTGGTAATCTACGGACATGATACGGAGGGAGAAGTAGTTGAGGTCAAAGGCGCCCCTCACCCGGGGGTCGTCGGGGATGGTGAGCAGAGGCTGAGGCCCGACCTGCTCCGAGAACTCCGAGATCAGGATGAAGTCCCGGCTGAATTTGGCCCCCGAGAGCCGGGACCAGGGGCTGCTCTCCGCCTCCGAGTACGGGAAGAGCGGCACCGAGTATTCCTCCGGCAGCCCCGGGCAGCTCTGCAGCGGGGACTCATACTCCTCGTCCCGGGTAAATGCCACCAGATCCGGCGATCCGATCATCATTCCCCTCCCTGCGCTCTGCTCCTTCTCACAAACACCTCACAGGGAGGAAGCCATCTTGGATTGCGAACCACATGACCTCCGACTGACGTCACGGATTCCCCATCGCCCAGGTCGGACGACAACACAACTCCAAATAACCGTCCGCTGGAAATTACCGTCCTTCTGCATCACTGCCAACAGGAGAAAAAATAAACCCGGAGGATTTAACCGGATGGGGAATGCCGGGGATTGTAGTTCCAACACAATCACGTGATAAATATCATCGGCTGAAATATGAACGGAAAGAGAAGAGGGACATACTGAAAGAAGGCTTAGGTGACAGGTCACATGACTCTGCAGTGACGTCACTCCTCCCCGGCGAGCAACGCTGTAGGATCCGAGATTTCGTAGTTGGACGGTCCCACATGGGGTTGGTGATCGGTACCATCCTCAGTCTCTCCCCCCCCCCAAAAAAAATAATGAAAATCTTAGGATGAAAAAGGGGAAACGAGGCGCTAGGGCATGCTGGGAATTGTAGTCTGGGGCGGATCACGTGACGCGTGCCAGAAGCAGGAGCGAGCTACGGTGGGAGAAGAGGGTCAGTGCGCAGCATTAAGCCAGTCACGGCGCGGGAAACCATATGAAGTGTAATTATACAAGCATTTCTTATTATTACATGATGCACGGTAATGAGAGAGACCTGTGGGCTGATGGGTAACCATGGAAACATTGGGGTTAGGATGGAATGATGACTGCAAAAACGGAACTCATGAGCCTGTATGTGGTGGGAGACTTTTTTTGCCAGTTTTGCTGGGAGTTGTAGTTCTTCAAAAGCTGGACAATAACAGTTTGTTCAAAGGAGTTTAGAACTACGATGACCAATCATTGTACATTGATTATTAATGTCTGATTCCAGGACGGGGGCGCCGCTGATCCTCAGTCACATTGATATTGGAGCCGCTGCTGCCAGTTTCTAAAAATATTTTGTGTTTCTATTCTTTGCTGTTTTCAAGATCTCTGCTTGTTGTCAATGAGTGAGAGCATTCCCATTCAAATCGAGAGACAGGAAACCCCATCCTCCCCTAATACTATGTTACAATCGTCTCTACAAACTATCAGCCTGGAGTTCGGGGTCGTGCGATGTCGATACATTGCTCTGCTGTAGCGTAAGCCTCATTCAGTGACAGCAAGCAGAAATCGTGAATGTGGCGAGGACGTGAGACGCTAGATTAAACTAGATTTGTACGACCAGAAACCCCCTTTAATCACACAGTCCCCCTTTACACTGACGGAGGTATGCAGATACAGTTACGTTCACTGACAGCAAGCAGGGAATGGAAAAATGAGAAAGTGTTCACTGAAAATAAAGTCCAGTCCTCTGTGTGAATGGGGCAGGGGTGCACCACCAATGAGGCCAGGTGAGGCGATCGCCTCAGGCAGCCCTAAGTAGGGGCAAGAGGGGGACAGCGGAAGGGCCATGAGCTTGAAGGGAAGGGGGTTAGGTTAAGAAATTGGCATTGGGGAGGGAGGGGCACTGTTTCAGTTTTCGCCTCAGGCAGCAGAGACGCACGGCGACCCCTTTAAGGTGACAGAATGAGGGCGGAGCCAGCAGGGGCTGTGCATTCTGATAAGGGCTGGGCGACCCTGTGACTAAATACTGTCAGGACCCGACAAGGCAGAAGGCTGATAACAAGAAAACAGCACACAGAAAAATGCAAAAAAAAAAAGGATTTTCAGCACAATTTTGTGTTTTTTTTTCAGTTTTTATGGAATATGAACATCTCGCTGTTGATAATAATTGTGATTGTTTTTTTACAGGGATCATTCGCCTCCCTCATTGTCCTGCTAGCTTCCTGTAGAGCCCAGTCATGACTGCCGCCAGCCCCCTCCATCTCCTCCCGGTATGATCTTGGGAAGTATTTTACTGTTCACCAGACGACTGACACGTCTCAGCATCCGCTCCTGTTTCCGGAACTGCGCAAAAATGACGCTGAGAGTCCCCGTCCAGAAGGTCCTGTGCGTGGCCGAGAAGAACGACGCCGCCAAGGGGATCGCGGACATCATGTCTAACGGGAGGATGAGGAGGGTGAGACCCCTTGTGTGCTGCGTCTTATATAGCGAGGATGGCTTAGTCTCCCTGCGTCGCTATATCTGTGCATGGAAAAGCTGGGTGACTAACGGTATCGCCTCCATTACGGCGTCCACCGTGGTTGTCACCCAGCTTTTCCAGACTCTGATAAATCGCAGTCGATTTGCTGGACTGTGGTGTTAAATGTCATTTTTGGTCTCTTATAGAATAACATGGGTGGGACCTCATCGATCACGAGAACGGGGGTCCTCACCTGCGAGTAAACAGTGGCCGAGCATGCACTGCGGCTCCATTCATCTCTATGGGAGAAGCTGCGTGCATGCTCAGCCACTGCTCCATTCATACTTGATATCAGTTGGAGTTCGAGCGGTCAGACCCCCTAGGTCATAAATCATTCTGGGACAAACCCTTTAAGTTTTTTGGTGCATTAACTTAATTTTGCAATTTTATTTCATGTTTTCTTTCTACAGAGGGAAGGACTGTCAAAGTTTAACAAGATTTACGAGTACGAATATCATCTTTTTGGACGGGTAAGTGATAAGAAAGCGACAGGGAAGAATGGATCTATACCGTTAACGGGTGACATCCAGAAAACCCGGCAAAGGCGTTGCGCTCGGGGGAAGAGAGCGAGCTCTGATCTGTGACGACTGCTGCCCCTGAGTCTGCGGGACATAATCAGGAGGGAGGTTTTAGCTTCTGATTGTAAGTGGAGATGTTTCCATTCACTGACAGCAGGCAGAGGTTTTAGGCTACTGTCACATCTGTGGTTTTGTATTCCAGTTTTGTGATTCAGCAGAGGATCTTAAAATGAATGCATCAGGATGTGGTTGTATTAAAGGGGTCCTCTCACGTCAGTAAGTGGTATTTATCATGTAACGAAAGTTAATACAAGACACTTACTAATGTATTGTGATTCTCCATATTGCTTCCTTTGCTGGCTGGATTCGTTTTTCTATCACATTATACACTGCTTGTTTCCATGGTTACAGACCACCCTGCAATCCATCAGTGGTGGTCGTGCTTGCACACTATAGGAAAAAGCATCAGCCTCTCTGGTGGCCAGGACATAGGCTGGTGCTTTTTCCTATAGTGTGCAAGCACGACCACCACTGATGGATTGCAGAGTGGTCTGTAACCATGGAAATGAGCAGTGTATAATGTGATAGAAAAATGAATCCAGCCAGCAAAGGAAGCAATATGGACAATCCCAATACATTAGGAAGTGCCTTGTAGTAACTTTCTCTACATGATAAATGCCACTTGCTGAAGTGAGAGGACCCCTTTAAATTGAAATGGAACAAACTGGAACTGGCATTAGACTCATTGTAAGTCAATGGGTGACGGATCCGTGTTTTTTTGGATCCGAAAAAAAACCCCGGATCTAGCACCATTGATTTACATTGCTTTTTGGTGCCGGATCCGGTTTGTCCCGTATCGCAGACCGCACACAAAACTGAACAAACCGGAACTGATGCATCCTGAATGGATTTTTCTCCATTCAGAATGCATGGTGACAAAGCTGAAGCGAGTTGCTCCGGAAACCAGAATACAAAACTGCAGATGAGAAAGTAGCCTTAGTTTGCAGCACATCACAAATGGTTTATGGGGTATCCTGGGACACTTAGCAGCTGTTTCGCCATTTTATGATTTCTGTTCTCGGCAGGACGTCTCCGTCATGATGACTTCAGTGTCTGGACATCTTCTAGCGCTGGACTTCCAGAGTCACCTGAAATCCTGGTCAGTATCTGGAATCTGCATGTTTTCCATTGGATTATTCCAGTAGTGAGCGCTTCCATAATATAGCTTCATCTGGTGTCCATTCACTCATATAGTATGGCGCCATCTGGTGTTCAGTTACTTACATAGTATGGCGCCATCTGGTGTTCAGTTACTTACATAGTATGGCGCCACCTGGTGTTCAGTTACTTACATAGTATGGCTCCACCTGGTGTTCAGTTACTTACATAGTATGGCGCCATCTGGTGTTCAGTTACTTACATAGTATGGCGCCACCTGGTGTTCAGTTACTTACATAGTATGGCTCCACCTGGTGTTCAGTTACTTACATAGTATGGCTCCACCTGGTGTTCAGTTACTTACATAGTATGGCTCCACCTGGTGGTCAGTTACTTACATAGTATGGCGCCACCCGATGATCAGTTACTTACATAGTATGGCGCCATCTGGTGTTCAGTTACTTACATAGTATGGCGCCACCTGGTGTTCAGTTACTTACATAGTATGGCTCCACCTGGTGTTCAGTTACTTACATAGTATGGCGCCATCTGGTGTTCAGTTACTTACATAGTATGGCGCCACCTGGTGTTCAGTTACTTACATAGTATGGCTCCACCTGGTGTTCAGTTACTTACATAGTATGGCGCCATCTGGTGTTCAGTTACTTACATAGTATGGCGCCACCTGGTGTTCAGTTACTTACATAGTATGGCTCCACCTGGTGTTCAGTTACTTACATAGTATGGCTCCACCTGGTGTTCAGTTACTTACATAGTATGGCTCCACCTGGTGGTCAGTTACTTACATAGTATGGCTCCACCTGGTGGTCAGTTACTTACATAGTATGGCGTCACCTGGTGTTCAGTTACTTACATAGTATGGCGTCACCTGGTGTTCAGTTACTTACATAGTATGGCGTCACCTGGTGTTCAGTTACTTACATAGTATGGCTCCACCTGGTGGTCAGTTACTTACATAGTATGGCTCCACCTGGTGGTCAGTTACTTACATAGTATGGCTCCACCTGGTGGTCAGTTACTTACATAGTATGGCACCACCTGTGTTCATTTACTTACATAGTATAGCTCCACCTGGTGTTCAGTTACTTACATAGTATGGCACCACCTGTGTTCATTTACTTACATAGTATAGCTCCACCTGGTGTTCAGTTAATTACATAGTATGGCACCACCTGTGTTCAGTTACTTACATAGTATGGCTCCACCTGGTGTTCAGTTACTTACATAGTATGGCTCCACCTGGTGTTCAGTTACTTACATAGTATGGCTCCACCTGGTGTTCAGTTACTTACATAGTATGGCTCCACCTGGTGTTCAGTTACTTACATAGTATGGCTCCACCTGGTGTTCATTTACTTACATAGTATGGCTCCACCTGGTGTTCAGTTACTTACATAGTATGGCTCCACCTGGTGTTCAGTTACTTACACAGTATGGCTCCATGTAGTGTTCAGTTACTTACATAGTATGGCTCCATCTGGTGTTCAGTTACTTACATAGTATGGCTCCCCCTGGTGTTCAGTTACTTACATAGTATGGCGCCACCTGGTGTTCAGTTACTTACATAGTATGGCGCCACCTGGTGTTCAGTTACTTACATAGTATGGCGCCACCTGGTGTTCAGTTACTTACATAGTATGGCGCCATCTGGTGTTCAGTTTCTTACATAGTATGGCGCCATCTGGTGTTCAGTTACTTACATAGTATGGCTCCCCCTGGTGTTCAGTTACTTACATAGTATGGCTCCCCCTGGTGTTCAGTTACTTACATAGTATGGCGCCACCTGGTGTTCAGTTACTTACATAGTATGGCTCCACCTGGTGTTCAGTTACTTACATAGTATGGCGCCACCTGGTGTTCAGTTACTTACATAGTATGGCGCCATCTGGTGTTCAGTTTCTTACATAGTATGGCGCCATCTGGTGTTCAGTTACTTACATAGTATGGCTCCCCCTGGTGTTCAGTTACTTACATAGTATGGCTCCCCCTGGTGATCAGTTACTTACATAGTATGGCTCCACCTGGTGTTCAGTTACTTACATAGTATGGCTCCACCTGGTGATCAGTTTCTTACATAGTATGGCTCCCCCTGGTGTTCAGTTACTTACATAGTATGGCTCCACCTGGTGTTCAGTTACTTACATAGTATGGCTCCACCTGGTGTTCAGTTACTTACATAGTATGGCTCCACCTGGTGTTCAGTTACTTACATAGTATGGCGCCACCTGGTGTTCAGTTACTTACATAGTATGGCGCCATCTGGTGTTCAGTTCTTACATAGTATGGCGCCATCTGGTGTTCAGTTACTTACATAGTATGGCTCCCCCTGGTGTTCAGTTACTTACATAGTATGGCTCCCCCTGGTGTTCAGTTACTTACATAGTATGGCTCCACCTGGTGATCAGTTTCTTACATAGTATGGCTCCCCCTGGTGGTCTGTTACTTACATAGTATGGCTCCACCTGGTGTTCAGTTACTTACATAGTATGGCTCCACCTGGTGTTCAGTTACTTACATAGTATGGCTCCACCTGGTGGTCAGTTACTTACATAGTATGGCTCCACCTGGTGTTCAGTTACTTACATAGTATGGCTCCACCTGGTGTTCAGTTACTTACATAGTATGGCTCCCCCTGGTGGTCAGTTACTTACATAGTATGGCTCCCCCTGGTGGTCAGTTACTTACATAGTATGGCTCCCCCTGGTGGTCAGTTACTTACATAGTATGGCTCCACCTGGTGGTCAGTTACTTACATAGTATGGCTCCCCCTGGTGGTCAGTTACTTACATAGTATGGCTCCACCTGGTGGTCAGTTACTTACATAGTATGGCTCCACCTGGTGGTCAGTTACTTACATAGTTTGGCTCCCCCTGGTGTTTATTTAGGCTGGGTTCACATCACTGTTTCTTTTCCGTTCTTCTAATTCATCAGAAGAGTAGGAAAAAAAAACATTATGTACATTTTGCATGCGTTTTACCCGTTTCTGTCTGAAACCCGGACAGATTTCAGACAGAAATGGCTAAAACAGATTTTTTTTTTCTGCTCTTCTGACGGATCAGAAGATTGGAAGACGAAACTGTGTGAACCCAGCCTTATATAGTATGGCGACACCTGGTGGTCATTTACTTACATAGCATGGAAGCAGTTGATTTATTCCATAGGGAATGCAGAGATATACAGTCTCCAGTGTGGATCACTATATAGCGGCACTGATATACAGCATTGGGACACTGCAGGCGAGGGCAGTAACCAGCCGTGGTGTTGTGTTGCAGGCACAGCTGTAACCCCGTCTCCCTGTTTGATGCAGAAGTTGAGAAATTTTGTCCGAATGATTTTCTGAACATAAAGGTAAATCTTCAGTTGTGTAAAAGCCACATCTTCTTTAAAGGGGTTGTTTAGGATTTTACCATTGATGGTCTACCCTCAGGATAGTCAGTATCTGATCGGCGGGGGTCTGACACCCTGCAAACCCCCCCACTGATCAGCTGTTTGAGAAGGAAGCTGCGGCCGTGCTTGGTATTACACCTCAGCCCCATTCACTTCAATAGGGCTGAGCTGTGCCTAGGCCATGTGGCCGATGAACGTGACGTCACGTGACCTAGGCAAAGCCATGAGAAGGCCATGGCTCTACTGTGAGTGCCAGGGCCTTCTTAAATAGCTGATCGGCAGGGGTCCCTGGTGTTGGACCCCCACTGATCAGGTACTGATGACCTATCCTGAGGCTAGGTCATCAGTAGTAAAATCCCAGAAAACCCCTTTATGGAGAAAGTCATGGTAGATTTCCGAATGTTCGAGTTCAGCACAGGTCTTGCAGTTTTTATGCCATAAGGAAATGCCGCGGGGGCGGGGCCTCAGCCTAAATCTCATCTTGTTATTTGTGCGATTGCAGAAAACCCTGGAGCGGGAGGTGCGGCAGTGCCAGGCGCTCATCATCTGGACGGATTGCGATCGAGAAGGGGAGAACATCGGCTTTGAGATTATCCATGTCTGTAAAGCAGGTATTGTGCATCACCTGTATACTGTGTATATACTGGCTCGTCCACAACATTAACCCCGTCATGACCTTATCCCACCGTATGGCAGTGAAGCCGAACCTGCAGGTATTCAGGGCGCGCTTCTCTGAGATCACCCCCCGATCCATCCGAGCGGCCTGCGAGAACCTCACTCCTCCCGACCAGAACATCAGCGACGCCGTGGATGTGCGGATGGAGCTGGACCTTCGAATAGGTGGGCATCAAGCTGTAGGGGAGGAGTAGAATGACCCCCAAATACATGCTCGCCAACCGTTTTCATCTGCTTCCCAGGAGCCGCCTTCACCCGGTTCCAGACTCTGCGTCTCCAGAAGATCTTTCCCTCTGTTTTGTCCAGTCAGCTCATCAGCTACGGAAGTTGTCAGTTCCCCACGCTGGGGTTCGTAGTAGAGAGATTCAAAGCCATCCAGGCCTTTATACCCGAGACCTTCTATAAAATCAAAGGTAGGTGATGACAGTGGCTACGCGAGTCTGTCTTCTTGCTGATGGGCTCCTTTCTAAAAGCTTCCTTAAAGAGCAGAGGTATCATTAGGATCAGACAGCATGTGCGGTATAATAGGGTTGATCCTGCTGACATGGGACTTTAAAAGGTTTGTATCCAATAAGGCAGGGATGCTCAACCTGCAGCCCTAACTACAACTCCCACAATGCTGTAGGATGATAGCTGTAAGCTGTCCAGGCATGCTGGGAGTTGTAGTTTTGCAACAGCTGGAGGGCCGCAGGTTGGGCATCCCTGCAGTAAGGTAGTTCCAGATTGTATTATGATACCGCTAGATGAAGGATCCCGTGTAAGTGAGCAGACCAGTCCGCCCCTGTCAGTACAGATGCAGCTTTCCCTTGAAACAGCGACTTTTACATTTACAGGCAGCTGCTTCAGATGGTGCTGGGATTTCCTGCTGTGAAGGATGGAGAGAGAGCTGCTGCATTCAGGGCTCGGTCACGTACTTGTTCTCCTGTAGGGATTCACTAGCAGTGGTTAGAGTTCTCACAATACCAAAAAAGTATTGCGATACTCGAAACCATTCGATACGGCGCCCAAAAAGCCGCGTGCATTCCTCCTGTTTAGGAACGTCTGGCACATAATAGAACAGTCCTATCCAATTCTGACTGAAAAAATGGCAAATTGCATGTTTTTCATTTTTTTCCCTGTTACGGCGTTCACCGCATAGGAGATATTTTTAAATATTTTAATAGTTTTACTTTTTCGGACGCGGTGATACCTAATACGTTCATTGTTTTAATGTTTATATATTTTTATATATAAAATTGGGAAAGGGGGTGATTTCAACTTTTTAGGTTTTTTTTAACTTTTTATTTAATAAATATTATCCCCCTTAGGGGCTAGAACCGGGGATCTTTTGGTCCCATCCACCCTAATAGATAGACATCGTATCGATCCAGGTGAAAAAGTATCCATTGGGTATTGAGACTTCGATACCCAGTGCAACCCTACTAGTAGTATATTGGTGGTAGTAGTCTCCTAGCAAATTACAAGCAGCAGGGATTATTTTCGGGAAGGGGTCAGTATTTCGTCCACCTGACATGTGGGGCATTTTGCTCTTTTATTGCTATACACTTACATGATGTTTTTTGCACTCAGTGACTCACGACCATGAAGACGGAAATGTGGAGTTTAACTGGAAGAGAAATCGTCTTTTTAACCACACGGCCTGCCTGGTCCTGTACCAGATCTGTATGGAGGTACGCTTCTATACGTGGAGGGATGCTTCTGACCATGTGTGGTCCGAACAGCTGGCGGCGCTGGTCCGAAGCTATCCTCCCATGAGAGTGGCCGGGGGTAGGACTGAGTATAAAGGCTGTTTTATGGAAACCCTCGCTTTCTTTTCTAGGATCCCACCGCTACGGTTGTTCAGGTCGGGAGTAAACCAAAAAGCAAGTGGAGGCCGGTGGCTCTGGACACCGTGGTACGTGGCAGCATACGAACAGTCAGTAATGACCGCTCTGAGATTGTAGATACATAAACTGGAGACCGTCATCTGCAGTATTAGCCAATAGTTGCTGTGGCCGCTTATCTCCAGTTTACAATGAGCACTGCTGTGGTTTGCTGGCTCCGCCACTGGAGGCACCGTTCCTGTACTGATGTCTCCGCTGTGTGCTTACTTCTTACCTCCTCCTTCCCTTTGTGCAGGAAATGGAAAAATTGGTCTCTAGAAAACTGAAAATTGGAGCCAAAGAAACCATGAAGATTGCGGAGAAGCTCTATACACAGGGGTAATTGAAAGTCTCCAAATTGTGGGGTTGCAGCGTTCTCTGAGATCCAATTTTTGGGCCTCCTGTGCCCTGTGCACTTACACTACTTATTAACAGGATCCTTGTAATTTTACTTTGCAAAAATAACGAATTTCATCCCCCCCCCCCCCATCCCTCATAGTTTTATCAGCTACCCCCCGCACAGAAACCAATATTTTCCCTAAGGATCTGAACCTCACAACACTGGTTCAGCAGCAGACGAATGATCCGCAGTGGGGTGGATTTGCACAACGTATCCTGGAGAGGGGTGGGCCAACTCCAAGAAATGGAAGCAAGACAGATCAAGCCCATCCCCCCATACATCCCACCAAGTATACCAACAGTCTGCAGGTGAGCATGTAACTGTAAGCCTGACCCCTATGTACAAGAATATAACTACTATAATACTGCTCCTATGTACAGGAATATAACTACTATAATACTGCTCCTATGTACAGGAATATAACTACTATAATACTGCTCCTATGTACAAGAATATAACTACTATAATACTGCTCCTATGTACAGGAATATAACTACTATAATACTGCCTCCTATGTACAAGAATATAACTACTATAATACTGCTCCTATGTACAAGAATATAACTACTATAATACTGCTCCTATGTACAGGAATATAACTACTATAATACTGCTCCTATGTACAAGAATATAACTACTATAATACTGCCTCCTATGTACAAGAATATAACTACTATAATACTGCTCCTATGTACAAGAATATAACTACTATAATACTGCCTCCTATGTACAAGAATATAACTACTATAATACTGCTCCTATGTACAAGAATATAACTACTATAATACTGCTCCTATGTACAAGAATATAACTACTATAATACTGCTCCTATGTACAAGAATATAACTACTATAATACTGCTCCTATGTACAAGAATATAACTACTATAATACTGCTCCTATGTGCAAGAATATAACTACTATAATACTGCTCCTATGTACAAGAATATAACTACTATAATACTGCCTCCTATGTACAAGAATATAACTACTATAATACTGCCTCCTATGTACAAGAATATAACTACTATAATACTGCTCCTATGTACAAGAATATAACTACTATAATACTGCCTCCTATGTACAAGAATATAACTACTATAATACTGCCTCCTATGTACAAGAATATAACTACTATAATACTGCCTCCTATGTACAAGAATATAACTACTATAATACTGCTCCTATGTACAAGAATATAACTACTATAATACTGCTCCTATGTACAAGAATATAACTACTATAATACTGCCTCCTATGTACAAGAATATACTATAATACTGCCCCTTGTACAAATATAACTATAACTGCCTCCTATGTACAAGAATATAACTACTATAATACTGCTCCTATGTACAAGAATATAACTACTATAATACTGCCTCCTATGTACAAGAATATAACTACTATAATACTGCCTCCTATGTACAAGAATATAACTACTATAATACTGCCTCCTATGTACAAGAATATAACTACTATAATACTGCCTCCTATGTACAAGAATATAACTACTATAATACTGCTCCTATGTACAAGGATATAACTACTATAATACTGCCTCCTATGTACAAGAATATAACTACTATAATACTGCCTCCTATGTACAAGAATATAACTACTATAATACTGCTCCTATGTACAAGAATATAACTACTATAATACTTCTTCTAAGTACAAGAATATAACTACTATAATACTGCTCCTATGTACAAGAATATAACTACTATAATACTGCCTCCTATGTACAAGAATATAACTACTATAATACTGCTCCTATGTACAAGAATATAACTACTATAATACTGCCTCCTATGTACAAGAATATAACTACTATAATACTGCTCCTATGTACAAGAATATATCTACTATAATATTGCTCCTATGTACAAGAATATAACTACTATAATACTGCCTCCTATGTACAAGAATATAACTACTATAATACTGCCTCCTATGTACAAGAATATAACTACTATAATACTGCTCCTATGTACAAGAATATAACTACTATAATACTGCCTCCTATGTACAAGAATATAAATACTATAATACTGCCTCCTATGTACAAGAATATAAATACTATAATACTGCCTCCTATGTACAGGAATATAACTACTATAATACTGCTCCTATGTACAAGAATATAACTACTATAATACTGCTCCTATGTACAAGAATATAACTACTATAATACTGCTCCTATGTACAAGAATATTACTACTATAATACTGCTCCTATGTACAAGAATATAACTACTATAATACTGCTCCTATGTACAAGAATATAACTACTATAATACTGCTCCTATATACAAGAATATAACTACTATAATACTGCTCCTATATACAAGAATATAACTACTATAATACTGCTCCTATGTACAAGAATATAACTACTATAATACTGCTCCTATATACAAGAATATAACTACTATAATACTGCTCCTATGTACAAGAATATAACTACTATAATACTGCTCCTATGTACAAGAATATAACTACTATAATACTACCTCCTATGTACAAGAATATAACTACTATAATACTGCTCCTATATACAAGAATATAACTACTATAATACTGCTCCTATGTACAAGAATATAACTACTATAATACTGCTCCTATGTACAAGAATATAACTACTATAATACTACCTCCTATGTACAAGAATATAACTACTATAATACTGAATCACGGTATTCATTTGTATATATAGGGCAATGAGCAGCGCATCTACGAGTTTATTGTGCGCCACTTCTTGGCGTGCTGCTCCCAGGATGCTCAGGGCCAGGAGACCACAGTGGAGATTGACATTGCTGCTGAGAGATTTATTGCTCACGGACTGATGATCATCGCCAGGAATTATCTCGACGTTTACCCGTATGATAAATGGAACACTAAGGTAAGGACGGAGACAAATCTTGAACTAATAGAGTTCATGAGAACAGAGCAGCGCCCCCTTATGGACATTTTCCAGTCAGCACATTCACAGTGGGGTTTTTCGCTTTGCTCTTAGATAATCCCGGTGTATGAGATGGGCTCCAGATTTCAGCCCACAACGGTGGAGATGGTGGATGGAGAGACCAGCCCTCCGCAGCTCCTCACAGAAGCAGATCTCATCTCCTTGATGGAAAAACATGGCATAGGTGCGTGCTGTAGAGCAATATAACGTCTGCACCAAGTGATGAGCAACACTATATAGAACCTATAACCTGGTCGTGTCCTCATTGTCTTCTACAGGGACTGACGCCACCCACGCGGAGCACATAGAAACTATTAAATCCCGCATGTATGTGGGTCTGACCCCGGAGCAGAGGTTCCTCCCAGGAGAACTGGGGATGGGCCTGGTGGAAGGTGAGGAACCCATCTGGATATCTCTATGCCATTCTCTTGACTCCTCCCACTGGTTCCGGTCTCTTGTATGACTCCTCCCACTGGTTCCGGTCTCTTGTATGACTCCTCCCACTGGTTCCGGTCTCTTGTATGACTCCTCCCACTGGTTCCGGTCTCTTGTATGACTCCTCCCAATGGTTCCGGTCTCTTGCATGACTCCTCCCACTGGTTCCGGTCTCTTGTATGACTCCTCCCACTGGTTCCGGTCTCTTGTATGACTCCTCCCACTGGTTCCGGTCTCTTGTATGACTCCTCCCACTGGTTCCGGTCTCTTGTATGACTCCTCCCACTGGTTCCGGTCTCTTGCATGACTCCTCCCACTGGTTCCGGTCTCTTGCATGACTCCTCCCACTGGTTCCGGTCTCTTGCATGACTCCTCCCACTGGTTCCGGTCTCTTGCATGACTCCTCCCACTGGTTCCGGTCTCTTGTATGACTCCTCCCACTGGTTCCGGTCTCTTGTATGACTCCTCCCACTGGTTCCGGTCTCTTGCATGACTCCTCCCACTGGTTCCGGTCTCTTGCATGACTCCTCCCACTGGTTCCGGTCTCTTGCATGACTCCTCCCACTGGTTCCGGTCTCTTGCATGACTCCTCCCACTGGCACCGGTCTCTGGCATGACTCCTCCCACTGGTTTACTTCCTCTGACTTTTTCCTAATCTAACGCTCTTTACCTCCTTCTGACTCCTTATAATAGACAGTGAGCCGCCCACACCACCGCCCCATTGATCCTCACCCTACCACCTACCTTTTTCACTCATCTTTGCCTTCTTTTGGTCTACAGGATACGATTCTATGGGCTTTGAGATGTCCAAGCCGGACCTGCGCGCCGAATTGGAGGCCGACCTCAAGCTGATCTGTGAAGGCAAGAAGGACAAGTTCTCCGTCTTGAGACAGCAGGTTCAGAAGTACAAGCAGGTCTTCATAGAAGCTGTGGCCAAGGCCACCAAGTGAGTAGTCCTCTGTTTGCCGTCAGCTTCACGGCAGAGTTCCCAGGTCGTTTATAAGGGACGTGTCTCCCTCTACAGGCTGGACGAGGCGTTGTCCCAGTATTTTGGACAGGCCGCACAACCGGTGGAAGAGCAGGAGATTTACGCAGAAACACCGCTCCCTGTACGGAAATGTCCACAGTGCAACCGGGATATGGTTCTGAAGACTAAGAGAGATGGAGGGTACGTCCTTAGTAGATGGGGTGCATGACTTGTCTCATCTTCCAGCAGCCTGTGGTTATCCTCTCCCCTCCGGCAGTTCAAAAACTCCTTCATAGTCCCCAAAAATCTGTCTGGTGTAAAGGAGTAAATAGTGGACGGGGAGGAGGGGGATGCAGCTGCAGCTTTTCTCGCTGTGAAGCTTCATGCTGTGAGAGGGGAGGAGAGAGCTAGATCAAGGAGACATCTGATTGGCTCAGCATGTGTTACATCACACAAAGAAGTCTCCACCCACTCAGCTGGCATGGAGAGAGAGAACGTGCAGGCAGAGGGGGGAAGGAAAGACACCAAAACCCATTTTTCTTCTGTCTGAACCATAACTGGTCCTCCTCTCTCTTAAGGTTCTACATTTCCTGCCTGGGATACCCGAGTTGTAAGACATCCATCTGGTTCCCAAGCTCCGTCTTGGAGGTGTCGCGAGACGAGAGCGTGTGCGACGTATGCAGACCTCATCCTGTGCACAAGTGAGCTGACCCTTTAATATACATTATACACCAATTTTCAAGATCTCTGCTGCTGTCATTGAATAGAAACATTCCATTTGAAGGTTGCAACTTGCGCAGCTGCCATTTGTTACAATGTATCAGTGTCTATGATCCTTCTTTCCTCTTCCTCTAGGCTGAAGTTTAAGTTTAAACGCGGGAGCGTGCCCCCGCTGATGCCTCTGGAGTTTGTGGGGTGCATCGGCGGCTGTGACGAAACCCTTCGAGAGGTCTTGGATCTCAAGTACCTGCAGGGAGGCAACAGAGCCGGCCCTCAGTCCGGGCCACGGGAGAGTAACCACCTGCAGACGAACCAGTCCAACAACCGCATGGGCAACTCCAGAGACGGGCACAGCCGCCAGCCACCTGCCAGAAAGGAGAGGCAACCAAAACTCGTGGCCCCTGCTGTCCCGGCATCAAGGGCATCCGGCGATGAGAATAATGAGGTGGTCTGCAACTGCGGCGTTAGCGCCGTGCAGCTGACCGTACGCAAGGAGGGGCCCAACCAAGGCCGCCCGTTTTATAAATGCAACGGAGGAAACTGCAACTTCTTTTTGTGGGCGGATCAGGAGGGCGGAGCTGGAGGGAGTGCCCCACCCCCGCAGAGCTCAGTGGGGCGTCCCTCGACTTCATACACTAGTGCGCGGGAATCTGTAGGGTTCAGGACTGGAGGTGGAAGTGGCGACGCCAGATCCGAGGGCCAGGCAACGTGTATGTGCAATCAGCCGGCCGTCACTCGGACGGTGCAGAAAGACGGCGCCAACAAGGGCCGACAATTTCACACGTGTTCCAAACCCAGAGAGCAGCAGTGCGGGTTCTTCCAGTGGGCGGATGAGAATGTGCCACCAGGTAAGAAACCGGGAAGGGGAGGGTCCCTGCGGGTGACTACCGGCGGAGTGGACGGAGAGCTGAAGGGGACAATCTTCTGCAACATTCATCTTTAACCCATTCTCTTCCAGGCGGTTCCAGCAACTTTCCCAGCGCGTTTGGAGGGGGCCCCGCAGCACAGCGAGGTTCCGGCGCAAAGAGCAAACGGTCTGACTACGGCTCTTCAGACCGAGGGCCGACGGCGAAAAAGCCGCGGACTTGTGGCATATGTCACCAGCCCGGACACAACAGGACCAACTGCCCCCAGAACAGATGAGGATTGTCCGCCGTTTTATGGTTATTACGTTCTTGTCTTTTTAACGTTAACGCGGTATGTCCCTCCATGGAAGCGAATGATGCCTCACCATCCGACCTGCAGCCTCCCCGTCTCGTACTTGGTACATTCGCACCTGTACGTGCTTTCTGGTGGCGGTGATCAAATACCCAAAAGTTTTATGATGAGAGTTCAGTTTATATATTACTGTATATAGGTTATATTTTTATATACTATATCTATTGGGGTTCTCTTTTTCAGGCCACTCTTCTGTTATCCAAAATGGAAGGCGGCTACAAAGAGGGTCTCTTGCTCTGGAGGACCCGACCTGTCCATGTACTACACAGACTTTTAAAGGGGTTTTCCAAGATTTTCCAACTCATGACCTATCCTCTGGACAGGTCATCGGTCTGTGATCGGTGGGGGTCTGACACCCGGGACCCCCTATCCAGTCATCCGTTTAAGTCTTGAAAAACCCCTTTAGTGGTAACTGTAATACCTCATTTACCCTCTGGTGGCGCTGTAGGGGAAGTGAACACTGGAAGCCGGGATCTACCACAGTTTATAGCTGATTGCTGAGGGTTGCTGCAGCCTGTGATCAGTTTGCTAAGGAAGACGGCTGTTAAAGGGGTTGTCAAGTCGGAGAGGGGATAACTGACACGGTGCTGGGACCCCCACCAATCCCGAAATCGGGGGTCCCTGGCAGCCACAGAGCATGCTCCCTGCGGCTCCATTCATTCTCTATGGGACTGCTGGACCCCTGTTTTTGGGATCGTGAGGTCCCAGCAGTCCGACACCTAGCGATCAGTACTTTAGATAGGGGATAAGACACTAGGATATGCCCCCATTGTCTGATAGGTGAGGGTCCGCTGGGACCCACACCTATATCGAGAACGAAGTGGGGAGCTCTGTGCCTGGAGGACACCACCAGACGCAGCTCCCATAGAAATGAATGGGAGCGCCCCGCGCATGCGCGGCCACCGCTCCCATTCATTTCTATGGAGCTGACGGAAATAGCCGAGCCAGTGCCCACCCATTTGAATGAAGGGCGGCTGCGCATCCGCAGTGCGCCTTCCGTTCATTTCCCCACTCCGTTGTCCATATCAGACAATGGGGACAGATCCTAGCGATATGCCCCCATTGTCTAAGATGGGAATAACCCTTTAACACTTGGCACAACCCCTTTAAGGCAGCCATGTTGCTGATATAACAGGTGAAATATTTTATTATTTTAATACAACCATGTGATATTTGGCTGGTTCATCTACCCTCGTCGGAGTCGGAATTGTTGCTATAAACCGCTTTTTGTGCGGCTTTTCATTGTTTTTTTTGACACTTTTTATGTTTTTTTTTTCTTTTAATATAGTTGAATAAAAAAAAACTGTATGAAAAATATGGATTTTGTGTGCGTCTAATTTTTTTTTTTACCGGCGACCAGAAACTTAAGTTCTCCAAAGTTCAAATATACTCAGTTTCAGTTCCTTACCATTTTCAATATCTCTGCTAGCTGTCAATGAATGAGAACATTGCTGTCTATAGCCAGAGGCTGAAACCCGTCTCCAGGTGCAGGGCTTGTTAGTTTCCTGGGGCTTTTTCTTGTGCGGCTGCGTCGGCAGGTTCCAGGACTTTTCTCGTACGTGAATGTTCATCCTTTGAGCAATGATTTCCTGATTTAATAAAAACAGGTGTGAATTCTGCTCTGAATCACTTCATCATATATATTTATGGCGGTTGGAACGGTTTTTTAGATACAGAGTTCCAAATCCTCTGCACAGAGTGACGAGATAGAATTGTGGTTACCTGCAGCCACCACTAGAGGGAGCTCCCCTGCAAGCTGTTTATACAATACAAGACAGTGTACAGTCAGCTCCCTCTAGTGGTGGCTGCAGGTAGTAGAATTGTATGTGTATGCTGTGGATTTGGTGCTCCTTACACTGAAAATATCAAGCTATATTTATATAGCACCAGGAAAACCATTTCCGTAGATCAGGGAGGTCAAACTAGCGACCCTCCAGCTGTTGCAAAACTACGATTCCCAGCATGCCTTGATAGCTGTAGGCTGTTCGGGTATGATGGAAGTTGTAGTTTTGCAACAGCTGGAGGGCCACAAGTTTGACATCCCTGCCATAGATCGTCCTGTGGTCCTTCTGTCTCATGGGGTTTGGGATTACATTGGGGGACATCCTGTTCCCTGCAGTTGGACAAATACATTGATTTCGTTTAATTTTTTTTGGAGAGCGGACAGAGCGAAGCCTTCACATCTCGTTGCCCAAGATCTTGGCTGGAGCGTCTGGAAAGCTGCCACCATCAGATCTGCTGTGCGCTCTCTGTTGTTCCACAGTCTACATCCTAAAATAACTTCTCTAAGCCTGCTGGCCGTAGCCCCCACCCCACCGTATAGCCGGACCCTCGCAGCACGGTGTTACATTGGTTGCACTGATCCTCATTTAAAGGGCAAACAGGGTTCCTATGAAGTTTAGAGCTGAATATACAACTATGGCATGTGGGCACCAGCCCCTGGAGGGCCAATGAAAAGGGTAGAAGACGGGAATCTGACCCCATGAGGTTTCCATTAGGTCAGAATCCAAACGCCCACACGAGACCTATTTGGAGGCAGAAAATCAGTTTACTGTGGATCTTCTTGAGCTATATGTGAATTTCACTCTGTACATTGCAAAGGGTTAAATCTGCAGCGTAAATTGACATGCTGCAGATTTAAAGTCCACACCGCAGGTTAAAGGGGTAGTCCGGTTATGTAAAGTTATATCCACAAAATAAGTGATCATTATTAGATCAGTGTCTGCCTGCAGCCACCACTAGAGGGAGCAGAGGAGCTTACAGCATACTGATCAGCCATTGAGCACAGGATAAGTGATCATTATTAGATCGGTGTCTGCCTGCAGCCACCACTAGAGGGAGCAGAGGAGCTTACAGCATACTGATCAGCCATTGAGCACAGGATAAGTGATCATTATTAGATCAGTGTCTGCCTGCAGCCACCACTAGAGGGAGCAGAGGAGCTTACAGCATACTGATCAGCCATTGAGCACAGGATAAGTGATCATTATTAGATCAGTGTCTGCCTGCAGCCACCACTAGAGGGAGCAGAGGAGCTTACAGCATACTGATCAGCCATTGAGCACAGGATAAGTGATCATTATTAGATCGGTGTCTGCCTGCAGCCACCACTAGAGGAGCAGATGAGCTTACAGCATACTGATCAGCCATTGAGCACAGGATAAGTGATCATTATTAGATCAGTGTCTGCCTGCAGCCACCACTAGGGGGAGCAGATGAGCTTACAGCATACTGATCAGCCATTGAGCACAGGATAAGTGATCATTATTAGATCAGAGTCTGCCTGCAGCCACCACTAGAGGGAGCAGACGAGTTTACAGCATACTGATCAGCCATTGAGCACAGGATAAGTGATCATTATTAGATCAGAGTCTGCCTGCAGCCACCACTAGAGGGAGCAGATGAGCTTACAGCATACTGATCAGCCATTGAGCACAGGATAAGTGATCATTATTAGATCGGTGTCTGCCTGCAGCCACCACTAGGGGAGCAGATGAGTTTACAGCATACTGATCAGCCATTGAGCACAGGATAAGTGATCATTATTAGATCAGAGTCTGCCTGCAGCCACCACTAGAGGGAGCAGAGGAGCTTACAGCATACTGATCAGCCATTGAGCACAGGATAAGTGATCATTATTAGATCGGTGTCTGCCTGCAGCCACCACTAGAGGGAGCAGATGAGCTTACAGCATACTGATCAGCCATTGAGCGCAGGATAAGTGATCATTATTAGATCAGAGTCTGCCTGCAGCCACCACTAGGGGGAGCAGATGAGCTTACAGCATACTGATCAGCCATTGAGCACAGGATAAGTGATCATTATTAGATCGGTGTCTGCCTGCAGCCACCACTAGAGGGAGCAGATGAGCTTACAGCATACTGATCAGCCATTGAGCACAGGATAAGTGATCATTATTAGATCGGTGTCTGCCTGCAGCCACCACTAGAGGGAGCAGATGAGCTTACAGCATACTGATCAGCCATTGAGCACAGGATAAGTGATCATTATTAGATCAGTGTCTGCCTGTAGCCACCACTAGGGGGAGCAGATGAGCTTACAGCATACTGATCAGCCATTGAGCACAGGATAAGTGATCATTATTAGATCAGAGTCTGCCTGCAGCCACCACTAGAGGGAGCAGACGAGTTTACAGCATACTGATCAGCCATTGAGCACAGGATGAGTGATCATTATTAGATCGGTGTCTGCCTGCAGCCTCCACTAGAGGGAGCAGATGAGCTTACAGCATACTGATCAGCCATTGAGCACAGGATAAGTGATCATTATTAGATCAGTGTCTGCCTGCAGCCACCACTAGGGGGGGCAGAAGAGTTTACAGCATACTGATCAGCCATTGAGCACAGGATAAGTGATCAGTATTAGATCGGTGTCTGCCTGCAGCCACCACTAGAGGGAGCAGAGGAGTTTACAGCAAACTGATCAGCCATTGAGCACAGGATAAGTGATCATTATTAGATCAGTGTCTGCCTGCAGCCACCACTAGGGGGAGCAGAGGAGTTTACAGCATACTGATCAGCCATTGAGCACAGGATAAGTGATCATTATTAGATCAGTGCCTGCAGCCACCACTAGGGGGAGCAGATGAGCTTACAGCATACTGATCAGCCATTGAGCACAGGATAAGTGATTATTAGATCGGTATCTGCCTGCAGCCACCACTAGAGGGAGCAGATGAGCTTACAGCATACTGATCAGCCATTGAGCACAGGATAAGTGATTATTAGATCAGAGTCTGCCTGCAGCCACCACTAGAGGGAGCAGATGAGCTTACAGCATACTGATCAGCCATTGAGCACAGGATAAGTGATCATTATTAGATCACTGTCTGCCTGCAGCCACCACTAGGGGGAGCAGATGAGCTTACAGCATACTGATCAGCCATTGAGCACAGGATAAGTGATCATTATTAGATCAGTGCCTGCAGCCACCACTAGGGGGAGCAGATGAGCTTACAGCATACTGATCAGCCATTGAGCACAGGATAAGTGATCATTATTAGATCAGTGTCTGCCTGCAGCCACCACTAGAGGGAGCAGATGAGCTTACAGCATACTGATCAGCCATTGAGCACAGGATAAGTGATCATTATTAGATCGGTGTCTGCCTGCAGCCACCACTAGAGGGAGCAGATGAGCTTACAGCATACTGATCAGCCATTGAGCACAGGATAAGTGATCATTATTAGATCAGTGTCTGCCTGCAGCCACCACTAGGGGGAGCAGAAGAGTTTACAGCATACTGATCAGCCATTGAGTACAGGATAAGTGATCATTATTAGATCAGTGTCTGCCTGCAGCCACCACTAGAGGGAGCAGATGAGCATACAGCATACTGATCAGCCATTGAGTACAGGATAAGTGATCATTATTAGATCAGTCTCTGCCTGCAGCCACCACTAGGGGGAGCAGAAGAGTTTACAGCATACTGATCAGCCATTGAGCACAGGATAAGTGATTATTATTAGATCAGTGTCTGCCTGCAGCCACCACTAGAGGGAGCAGACGAGTTTACAGCATACTGATCAGCCATTGAGCACAGGATAAGTGATCATTATTAGATCGGTGTCTGCCTGCAGCCACCACTAGAGGGAGCAGATGAGCTTACAGCATACTGATCAGCCATTGAGCACAGGATAAGTGATCATTATTAGATCGGTGTCTGCCTGCAGCCACCACTAGAGGGAGCAGATGAGCTTACAGCATACTGATCAGCCATTGAGCACAGGATAAGTGATCATTATTAGATCAGTGTCTGCCTGCAGCCACCACTAGGGGGAGCAGAAGAGTTTACAGCATACTGATCAGCCATTGAGTACAGGATAAGTGATCATTATTAGATCAGTGTCTGCCTGCAGCCACCACTAGAGGGAGCAGATGAGCATACAGCATACTGATCAGCCATTGAGCACAGGATAAGTGATCATTATTAGATCGGTGTCTGCCTGCAGCCACCACTAGAGGGAGCAGATGAGCTTACAGCATACTGATCAGCCATTGAGCACAGGATAAGTGATCATTATTAGATCAGTGTCTGCCTGCAGCCACCACTAGGGGGAGCAGAAGAGTTTACAGCATACTGATCAGCCATTGAGTACAGGATAAGTGATCATTATTAGATCAGTCTCTGCCTGCAGCCACCACTAGGGGGAGCAGAAGAGTTTACAGCATACTGATCAGCCATTGAGTACAGGATAAGTGATCATTATTAGATCAGTCTCTGCCTGCAGCCACCACTAGGGGGAGCAGAAGAGTTTACAGCATACTGATCAGCCATTGAGCACAGGATAAGTGATTATTATTAGATCAGTGTCTGCCTGCAGCCACCACTAGAGGGAGCAGACGAGTTTACAGCATACTGATCAGCCATTGAGCACAGGATGAGTGATCATTATTAGATCGGTGTCTGCCTGCAGCCACCACTAGAGGGAGCAGATGAGTTTACAGCATACTGATCAGCCATTGAGCACAGGATAAGTGATCATTATTAGATCAGTGTCTGCCTGCAGCCACCACTAGAGGGAGCAGACGAGTTTACAGCATACTGATCAGCCATTGAGCACAGGATGAGTGATCATTATTAGATCGGTGTCTGCCTGCAGCCACCACTAGAGGGAGCAGATGAGCTTACAGCATACTGATCAGCCATTGAGCACAGGATGAGGTGCGTCCACACGTGGTGGATACACTACAGATTTTACATTGGCAGCAAAGTGAATGAGATTCAAGCAAACCTCCTGCACACACGGAAATTAAAGGGGCATTCCGGTTATATAAAGTTATCCCCTATCCACAAGACTCCCACCGATCATGAGAACAAGGGCCCCCCAAAATGAATGGTTGGCATGTGCTCAGCTGCTCCATTTCTATAGAAGTTCCAAAGATACTATCAAATAGATGGAGCGGCTGCACGCATGCCCCTAGTGGAAGGGCCCATTCTCGTGATCAGTGGGGGTTCCAGCGGTAGGACCCCCTGTGGAAGGCTGATCAGTATGCTGTAAGCTCTTCTGCTCCCCCTAGTGGTGGCTGCAGACAGCCAGAATTTTCTCACGTATCTCTATGCCGGGGATTTGGAGTTCCCGTGTGCAGAATCTAGTCCAGGACGATGTATATGAGGAGCTGATAGCAAACAGTACGAGAGCCCCTCTTGGATAAAAGCCTTAGGGCACATTCACACAACCCTGTGACAGCAGTGACCGCTTTGCAGACCACGGCACTGGCAGCGTGGACCCATTGTCTTTAATGGGTCTGTAAGATGCGGCCAAAGATATGACATGTCCTGTCTTTAGCTGTGCAGAGGCACGTACCTGAAATGATCTGCGACTGCGGTCCACAAAATGGGCGCAGCCGTCACTTAGGGTGGCCATCTACATTACATTGTTCTTCTGGACACCTCCATAAGCATTAAACGGCTGGTTTACCGGACCACAATGATGACTTCTTAGATACAGCGAAGATCTCTCTGCACACACTGATATATTATATCTTCCAGGTCACTGTATATAGCGGATATTTCTCTGTACACTGATATATTACGCTGATACATTGTATCTTCCAGGTGACTGTATATAGCAGATATCTCTCTGTACACACTAATATATTACACCGATACATTCCAGGTCGCGGATATCGCTCTGTACACACTGATACATTGTATCTTCCAGGTCACTGTATATAGCAGAGATCTCTCTGTACACACTGATACATTGTATCTTCCAGGTCGCTGTATATAGCAGAGATCTCTCTGTACACACTGATACATTGTATCTTCCAGGTCACTGTATATAGCAGAGATCTCTCTGTACACACTGATACATTGTATCTTCCAGGTCACTGTATATAGTGGAGATCTCTCTGTACTCTGATATATTACACTGATACATTGTATCTTCCAGGTCGCTGTATATAGCGCAGATCTCTCTGTACACACTGATACATTGTATCTTCCAGGTCGCTGTATATAGCGGATATTTCTGTACACACTGATATATTACACTGATACATTGCATCTTCCAGGTCGCTGTATATAGCGGATATTTCTGTACACACTGATATATTACACTGATACATTGCATCTTCCAGGTCGCTGTATATAGCGGAGATCTCTCTGTACTCTGATATATTATACGGATACATTGTATCTTCCAGGTCACTGTATATAGCGGAGATCTCTCTGTACACACTGATACATTGTATCTTCCAGGTCGCTGTATATAGCGGATATTTCTGTACACACTGATATATTACACTGATACATTGTATCTTCCAGGTGACTGTATATAGCGGAGATCTCTCTGTACCCACTGATATATTATACGGATACATTGTATCTTCCAGGTCACTGTATATAGCGGATATTTCTGTACACACTGATAAATTGTATCTTCCAGGTCACGGTGTATTCTTGACAGAAATGAGTCTCTTCTACTTGAACGTTCAAAGAAAAGCTTTATTATCACAATTTACTGAATTATAAAAGTAGAAGCAGCAAAATTCACAATCGAAAGCAGCAGCGGAGGCCTAACCCCCCGGTCCAGACACGCAGACCGATCCGGCACGGCCATGACTGCCTGAGCCTCCTGCACCCGCCCCGATCATCAGTGTACAAGGCCCACATACTTCTGACAGGACGTCCCCTCCTCTGTCCAGCGGATTCCTAGCTGTATCTGTTTCTGGGAAAGCTGGGTGACAACCAGTACGGCTGCCAAAGAGTGTCGAGGACCTTTCTTGTTTTATTTTAGGGGACAAGGGTCTATAAATAAGTTTGGCACATCGGAATAAAGGCAACGGGACGTGCCGCAGTCAGCTGCCTCCATCTCTAGCAGGTGGAGTGTTATTTATTGCCCGGTGGCTCACCAGCTGTTAGGAAACTACTACTCCCAACATGGCATAAATCTGATGGGTAAAAACCCCGCTCTAACCCATACAAATCAGGCTGCCCTCACATATAGGCTCCGAAACATCCAGGCTCTCTGCCCAAGTCTGAGGAACATCAGATGAGACGATGCTCCACATCCAAAGCTGCATTCAAATTCTCTTGGCTGCCTCTTGGCATCCATCATCACTACTTACTGTGACTACTGACTAGGGTATGGTGCAAACACTACAACCCCCATCAGGGAGAGGTATAGTGCTAACAGTATACTCACAGAATGCAGCTCTGGATATAACTAGAGTATACAAGGTGACATCCTGTAGACCGAGAACTAACAGGAAACCCACAGAATGCAGCTCTGGATGTGACTAGAGCATACAAGATGTGACGTCCCATAGACTGATCTAACAGGAAATTCACAGAATGCAGCTCTGGATGTGACTAGAGCATACAAGATGTGACGTCCTATAGACTGATCTAACAGGAAATTCACAGAATGCAGCTCTGGATGTGACTAGAGCATACAAAATGTGACGTCCCATAGACTGATCTAACAGGAAAATTACAGAATGCAGCTCTGGATGTGACTAGAGCATACAAGATGTGACGTCCTATAGACTGATCTAACAGGAAATTCACAGAATGCAGCTCTGGATGTGACTAGAGCATACAAGATGTGACGTCCTATAGACTGATCTAATAGGAAATTCACAGAATGCAGCTCTGGATGTGACGTCCTATAGACTGATCTAACAGGAAATTCACAGAATTCAGCTCTGGATGTGACTAGAGCATACAAGTAATACAGTAACTCCTGCAAGTTTCAATGGAAACCTTCGATATCTCTCCCCTGATACAAACTGGTGCCCATAAAGCGCCATCTTTAGTTTTATACCCACATTGTGTTTTACCCAGTGACCCCATATTTTGTGCAGTTCATATATTTCATTATATATACTTTGTGTACAGTTAGTGCTTCCCATAAAACTGTCTCCACTGGCGTTCCTGCAAGACGTCAGAGCATGCTGGGAGTAGTAGCTCGAGATAGCTGGAATTCCATTGGTTTAAAGAGCGCCTCCACCTGAATTTTTATAAAAATCTGATTAATATGGCAGCAAGGGACAAAGAGAATGCTAACCTCCTCGCCCCTTCTCAGACCCGAGTAATCAAAAACAGACTACTTGCTACATCTGAAATAACTGTGGTTGTTAAGCAGTGTATCCATAGCAACCAAACGGTCAGAAATGACTCTGGATTGGCACCATACCTCTAGCAGGCAATAGAAGAAGTGGCCTTACATCTGTCACGCCGTCTCCTCCCCATCTCAGCCGGCTTTATTAATCAGCTTTTTCTCAGGATTTCTTGAGAATTTCTAAACTAGAAATGAATCTTTTTGAGTTGATTGGTCACTGACCAATCCAAGAGGGAAATACTGACAAAGCCGTTATAATATATGTGATAGTGATACCCCTCACCCCACGCACAGTGAGGGCGGCCATATTGTGACCATATCCACTACATAGTCAATAGTCTTCAAAAGCCTAGTCTTTCTTAATTATATATTTCTGGGAAAGCTGAGTGACATCCAATATGGCCGCCAGGGCAGCTCCCTCCAGAAAAACCCAACTTTCTTAGAGTCATTATAACATTATATCTGCTATTCAGGACTCTGGGCCAACACTTTTTGGAAGCTGGAATGGCAGCCATATTGGTTGTCACCCAACTTTCCCAGAAACAGATACCCTAAAACAATGTCTGACACAGTCCTGTCATATGATTAGGACTATTTCAAGAGACTTTCACACCCTGTGGATTAATGAACATAAAGAAACCCCCCGGATTAGTGCAAAAGAAATACTTAAAGGAAATAAGATTGAGAGTGTGCAAGGGGTTAAAACGTAAACCACAAATCCATGTATGAAATGATAAGCGGCGCCCGTCTTTTTGTAAAACACGTCAGTAAGAATCTCTGCAAACATCTCACTACGGTATAGCAGCAATTACAAACATGGCTTCTGGAGGAATCTCAGTCATTTCAGATAGAACTACAGTTCCCAGCAGGCATCGCCAGGCTGACTAATCGCACGCAGATCAGAAGCTTAAAGGTACGGTACGCTTTATAGTCCCGTATTCAAAAAGCCTAATTTTGCCACAAAAGGGCCAGGGAATTGCCCAGATCGTCCTGAAATACAGAGGTGCGAACGCGACGGTCGATGAACGCCATCTTGACGCGCCGATCCAGTTCTGGCAGCAGGAAATGAATTCTAAATCAGCTTAGAGGAATTAAAGGGGCTCTTCCAGGTTGGCGTACATAAGGATCAATGCAACGAGAGCGGGATACGTCCGCCGTCATCGGTTACCATGACAACCCACGGACGGGGCAGGTCAGCTGACTATATTGTACATCCCTGGAGATGCCCTATGCATTGAAAGCTTAAAGCGGTTCTCTAGGATTAGAAAAACATGGCTTCTTTCGTTCAACAATGGCGCCACTCCTGCTCACAGGTGACGTCTGGTATTGCAGCTCAGCCTAATGAATTTAAATCCCACCACACAACCGACTGACCGACGTAAAAGACAGCAGCAATGTTTTTTCTAATTCTGACAACCTCACGGTATAACCTGCCACTCTCTAAAATGCTTTGCTTCAATTCCTCTAAAGGATCAAGACACCTGCTTGCTGTCATTGAATGACAACACTGATTGTTCACATCCCAGGGCTGTAAACCTATCCAGGTCATGTGCAGCCATACAAGTCAATCTAGGTCTCCGTGCGCAGGACAGGTTGGAGGTATCCATTCACTGACAGCAAGCGGAGATTTTGAAAACGTTGGACAAATCGACACACAGAGAGCCTGGCGGTGGAGTCCACTAGAGCCTCATTTCTCTAGCAACGAGTTGGGATCGGAAAAAATTTGATACAACCCGTAGCCGACCTCATCGATCTCCTCCTCCGTCATGCGGGAGAATAAATTGACGCTTTCGTTAAAATAGCAGGGGAGGGTCCCGCTGCCGAGATAGCCAATGAGCTCCTCCACGACCTGCAGGAAACGGTCGGCCATGCTAGACTCTGACCAATCAGACGAGTCGTTGCTGACGTGTAGGAGGACGTGTCTGAGGTGGGTTGGAGACAGTCGGCCAAGTCCTGGGCGTTGGCGGCAAATACTCCTGAGTACGTGCAGACACTTCTGCCGGACGCCAGCATCGGCGCGGTCCAGCTCCTGGAGGCGGAGCATCTCCTCACGGTAGTAGCTCCGCCTCCAGAGGTTTTCGGCGGGGGCTGTGGAGTGGGGGTACGCCAGCAGGACCACGTCTTTGGTTTCGGCCACCGGGAGGATGTTGATGGTGACCCTGAAGTCCTGGCAGACGACCTCCAGTCTGAGGTCCTCGGGGGCCACAACCGGCCAGACGCTGCACTCCAGGACGGTCCCGATGGCCGGCCAGTTGATGGTGGCCAGGATGGTCTTGTGCAGGGACTCCACGATGGTCCTAGTGGATAGGTAGCCCCCCAGCATGAACCGGTCCCAGGGACTGCTCCCCCGGGCCGTGTACTCCAGGTTAACCCTTTTAATCATCCAGAACTGGGGGTCATTCAGAATGGTTTCCTGTCCTGGCACGAAGGTCCACAGATGGGGTTCTAGAATCAGGGGAAGCAATACGTGCGCGCGGTCCAAGCTGGTGACGGGCAGACCATTGCCCAGGGACCCCCCCAGATGCATGGCGGAGAAGGGCATCTCGGGGTGTTTGGCCTTCAGGAAGTTCTGCAGTTCGCTCATGATGTCCAGCACCAGCTGCTTGGCCACTTGCGTCTTGGCTTCTGGCACAAGTGCCTCATGGGTGTAGTAGTGCAGGAGCGTCTCCTGTAAAGTGAAGCACACCGGGGTCTTCTCGGCAACGGGGGGCTGCTCCGGATTACTGCCCGAAGCTGCGTCATCTGTCAGCGAGGAAACAAAAGAAGAGAATCAAGTCTTGTCAGCCCCAGTCTTACTGATCAGATTACACTCCAGTCACATCTAAAGCTGCACCAAGAACTGAGCTCACTGCTGCATTGAAGCACAGTCCTCATGGCTCAGCTCAGTTCCTAGTATGCGGGTGCATTGAAGCACAGTCCTCATGGCTCAGCTCAGTTCCTAGTATGCGGGTGCATTGCATTCAGGCGGATGTGGTGTTTCCTCTTGACCCCGTGCAGTAGTCGGAGGAAAACCAGATTCTGTCTGCAGCTTTGGATGTGACTGGAGTAGAGATGTTACTACACAATACAACATCCATCTGTGATCACAGTAACGAGGGCCCCTTTGCTGACCTGTGAGCGGCCGGCTTGGCTCGGGGGCCGGTAATGCGGCGCTCAGGTCGGCGCGGTTCGCTTTTCGCGCCAGTTTCGGGGAGGCCTTCATCAGGACGGCTTCCTTCCAGCTTTCTTCTATGGATTTCTGCTCTGCCTTCTCGTCAGTGTCTTTCTCGTCAGGAGGCATCGCCGCTCGGTCCATAAGCTGCAGACAAGAGGAAGAGTATGAGCCCCCATCATGTGAAGGGCGGGACCCCGAGGCTGTTTTATGGGGCCCTTTTAAGCATCATTAGTTTACATAACTTATATCATGTCTTATACTCCAGTCACATACAGAGCTGCATCGAACACCCAGCCAAGTGACACAGCGGGTCCACCATCGCAGACCCACACCTTATAACGCCCCTGAGATCCCACAGTGCAATGGATTCTGGGAGATTTGGGTCTACCAT
The DNA here is from genome assembly GCA_900303285.1 of Rhinella marina. Lineage (NCBI taxonomy): Eukaryota > Metazoa > Chordata > Amphibia > Anura > Bufonidae > Rhinella > Rhinella marina. Next base: position 131,959 of record ONZH01024471.1, on the reverse strand, counting down.
GCTGGTACCAGTAGTGCGCCACAATCTACTGACCACTACTCTACTAAACAGCGCCCCCCAGTGATACGTTCTATTGAAGTTCTCATCTTTCTTACCCGTTTTACCGCCAACGTGGCAATGCCCAGCACTGCCGCTCCTCCGACGCCGAGCACCAGCCTGGCATTGGCCAGTAAGAAGTCCACCACGCTGCCGATGCCATCGTCTGACTTCTTGCCTTTTTTCTGGAGCTGCCTTTCGGCCATGATGGCGCTGCGGAGGAAGGCAGAGCAGATCACACGTCACCTCCTAGTCCTGGGGTGCATCAGCCCCCCGATGATGTCATCAGACTGCACTGACCCTCCCTCTCTCTGAGAAGTGTCGCATGTGCGGTTGATGTCACTGCCTGATGCCAACTCCACATTTGCCCCCTTTTCTAGTTTTAGTCTTAATCATCAGATGTCAGGCTATGCTGGGAGTTGTAGTTCTGCCACAGCTGGAGAGCGGACCGCTTCTCTATATACTGATTTACTGCCACCGTGGGAAGACTGGACCCTGCTCTGGTGACGCAGAAGACGGCGATGTTCTCTGCCCGCCACCATGTCTATAATTACACACCCCATTATCAAACGGGCGTGTGTAAGCCGCCCGCACAGATATGGCGAGTGGTAATCTCCTATAAAAAGTTACTGCGCCCTCTGGCAACTTGGATGTAGTAATCAATTTAAAGAGCACCTTCTGCTTAAAAAAAAGTTGTCCAGGTGTTTAAAGGGGCTATCCAGGAAATTATAATGACCCATCCTCATCATCACATCGGCGGGGATCCGAGTTGTGGCACCCCCGCTGATCAGCTGCTTTAGGGTACCACGGCACTCACCAGAGCTCCGGCCCCTGGCAGCTCTCCTAACACAGCGCCGTACATTGTATAGTGGTTGTGCTTGGTATTGCAGCTCTGCCCCATTGACTTCTATGGGACTGAGCTGCAACTAGGCCATGTGAGCAATGTTTTTTTTTTTTCAGGGCCACTAGGTTCCTAGTCCACCCCAGGCCGTATCACTCCTCAGAGCCCAGCGGCCTCTTCATACAGGCGATGGTGGGGGTGCTTGGATTTGGCCCCCCGCCCATCTGATATTGACCACCTCTCTCGAGGACAAACCCATCAATATCAAATTCTGGGAGGGCCCCTTTAAAGGGTTTTTCCATATTTAAGTACACAAAGCAGAATGAAACGTCCTGCCACTTCCTAACAAGCTTCCTGCTTCTTGTTTACACCCAGGGCCCGGGAAACTATCCTGACCTAATACTTCTCACAGCTGAGGGTTTGCTACAGTTGTATCTATGCTCTGTGAGCAAGGACTACAAACTATGGCTGACACTGCAACAAACCCTCAGCTGGGAGCATTGTCAGCTCAGGACCCGCCTATAATAATAGAGGATTTTTTTTTTTTTTTTAAAGGTCCAAAAGGCTGATTTTTGTTTTATTTTATTTATTTATCTTTACATAGGGCAACAGCAGTCCTTGTAAAACTACAAGTCCCAGCATGCCCAGCTAACCAGAGTCTACTTACCGTCCTGACAGAGGATGCTGGGACTTGTAGTTCTATAGAGATTAGATTAGATGAGGTTTCTTCGTAGCTCACCCCGCTATGGCCCGTCCACCCGTCTCCCAATCCCGGAATACGTCGTTGACCCAAACCCAAAGTTCTCACCGGCCTTTCCCGCGGCCTTTGCTGCTCTCCCTGCGAGCAACGTCCGGGTGTCCGCTCGCAGAGCGCTCTGACCAATCACACGCCTGCATTCTACCTGCCTCCCAATCACAAGTGTCAGTGCGAGGCCCCCTTACCAATCACAGCTAAGGTGACGAGCAGCAGCCAATCGACGGTGAGGTGAAAAGTATCAGCCAATCACAAAGGAGACGGGGAGAATCAACCAATCAGTATCGCATTTATTAAAAACAAATTAGAACAGAAAAAAAAAATCTGTCTTAAAATAGAAGATCTAGGAGCCAATCAACACTCTACGCCCCTCCTGACATCACTGGTTGTCATGTCGGGTTGGAATTTTTCATGAACCTTTCTGTTAGAAGAAAACGCCACAGAAATAAGCGTAAATAAATCAATTATGGATCTCCTTATTGGTCACATGGCCTGTCAATCACCCAGGGACTGACGGTGGTGACAGTGACTGATGGCTGTGAGGGGGCGGAGCCGGAATGTGACCGGGTTAGGGTGTGTACAGTTGGTGACAGCACTCTGTGCAGGGTTGTGTGAGCGGAGGGGGCGGGGCTGAACCGCTTCCTGCTCCTCACTCCAGACAGACCCTCCCTGGAACCGGGACATGGCGGCTACCGGGGTTCTGCCCTTCATTCGAGGGGTGGACCTGAGCAGCAATGATTTTAAGGTGAGAGGCACCACGGGGGGGCGGGCAGAAGGGCTGGGGACACTGTGAGGGGGGGCAAAGTACTCAACTGTTATCAACTTCTATGTGTGTAATATACAGTATACAGGCCAGGCTATATCATTACTTGTGTGTATATCAGCGCCATACATGTAGATGGATACATACACAAGCATAAACACCCATTACTACACAGACGATCACAAATGCACTGCACATACATAATATACATATACAGTCACATGCAGATATAGGTGATGTAAATATTCATGTATACTCATAGATACATATGTTATACATACACAGAAATATTCATAATGTGTAGTAAACGTATATACATTGATACAGACATGTAAATACATACACTCACATATGATGTATCATAAACATACATGCCCTACATATACATATTAGATGAGCATATACACATATACATGAACGTGACATGTATCCTCATATATGCATTCAAATATACACAGACATTGATAATACATACAAACATATAGACATACATGGTCATTTATAAACTCGCATATATAACATGTGATACATACTAGATGAGCAGAAACACATACATATACATAACATATATATATAACATACAGATATATGCATTCATACACATGTGTGTTAGATACTCATAGATACATAACGACATATGTAATATACACACACACACGTGTACATAGTCATACAGATATATATAAATATTGGAGTCGTTCTCTTTCCTCCTCCGGAGCTGCGCTCTCTTCCTCCGGCCGTCACCGCTTTATATTTAGCCCACGTGGAGATGGAGGGCGGCAGCTGTGACCGCAGGGGGCAGTGTACAGGAACATATAGGGGGCGCTACAACCTGCCCGGTCCCACGACTTACTCCTGCATGCGGGGTCGTTACAGTGTCACAGCTTGTGTTTCCTCCCCCCCGTTCCATTCACATACTTGAGATATTTGGTCTCCTCTGACCCCAGTGTCTGTGATAAGGAGATTAGATTGTGAGCTCCCAGGGCCAGGACTGACGCTGTGTACGGGATGATTACATGTAAGCGTCACTGACACATTGTAACGCTACATTCCTGCACAGCCACAGAGATTGATACCTTGTATAAAGCACCTGTCGTGCACACAATGGATGCAGCCAGGCGTCCCGCATACAGAAGCCTCTATGGAGGATCATATTCCTCATTTGTGTGCGGGGCTTCGTTTACGGACTCGGCGCGCTCCCGCTGCAATTTATTCCCAGAAACTTCCGGTTGAGATTTGGGATCGGATCGATGGGGGTCCGACTTCTGACTCCCCGATGGATCAGCTGTTTGAAGACGTCGTGGCATTCCCGTTGGCGTCGCAGTTTCTTCCTGACATAAACGCAGCTCAGTCCTATTCAAATGAATGGACCTGGGCTGCAATACCAAGCACAGCCACTATGCAGTGGACGGCGCTGTGTTTGGTAAGCTGCAGTGAGTGCCGATCGGTACTTACTAGTACTACTCTAATTCTACGCAGAGGCGTTCCGTAATAAACCGTATTCCGCGCGGTATACGTTTTTTTTACAGTGGGGCCCAACGTAGGCCTTTGTACCCCCAAACCAGAACTTCACTTTGTTTGTAGACCCGACTTGCAATGTTCAGGACCTGCGCAGAGCTTACATACCTATTGATGACAGGTGGTTGTTGTAGAACTACAACTCCCAGCATGCCCTGACAGTCACAGGCTATAGAGCATTGCACGATGTGGTCACCCCGGGTGTGTCCTCTCCAGCCCCGGTGACTCATTATCTATAGTGGTGTCCGCAGGGTGATTATAGCCCGATGGGGGTTGTGAGTCATTGCTATGAGCCGTTGCCTTGGCGCCAGCTTTGCCATCCTCGCTCTCCAGGGCATGCTGGGTGTTATAGTTGTGCACTGCTGTATGGATTATGTGGATCTTCTTGTGATGCCTGGTGCTTTTCATCCACCTCCTGGCGTCTTTTGCTCCTCCGTAAATCCTGCCGCCCACACGAGGCATGAGGCGCTCTGTAATTTGTGCCTCGTTTAATGTCCGTCTAGATAAATGCAGAATACTCCTCCTATCGTAAAAACTTCTGAAGCATCGTTTGCATTTCAAGACCTCTGCTTGCTGACAGTGATTGGGATCATTAGTTGTTTATGTAACTCACCGCTGAGGGTTTGTTACCGTGTGTCAGAGCTTCACCATTCGTTTTATGTAGTCTCTCCATTGCAGATGCAGCGCTGACCCCCATGTTGTCTCTCTCTCTCCAGGGTGGATATTTCCCTGAACACGTCAGGTCTATGTCGAGCCTGCGATGGCTGAAGCTGAACAGGACGGGGCTGTGCTACCTGCCAGAGGAGCTGTCCTCGCTGCACAAGCTGGTAAGATTTATAGCGGCCGCCAAGACCCCCGCCGAGGGATTGGTAGTGACCGTCCAGGTCTGCGGTGTCCATGGGTTAGTTGTCCAGGTCACCTTTATCCATTCTCTGGTACTGAGGTTCCAGTCATGAACCAGGAGGCACAGGATGAAATAAAATCTAGGTTCATTCCCCCATGGAAGCAGGTTACAGCCCACGGGATTGTGGGAAGGCACAGAGTAAACGTAAGGGGTATTTTCGAGATTCCGATATCGATGACCCAGATCAACGGGCATCATCGCAGCTTACCAAGCACAGCGCCATCCATTGGATTGTGGCTGTGCTTGGTACTGCAGGTCAGCCCCATTCTCTTGACTTCTGATCAGCAGGGGTACTGGAAGTCTGATCCCCACCAATCAGATACCAATGACCTATACTAAGGATAGGCCATCACTTTTAAACACTCAGACAGCCTCTTTAAAGGGGTTGTCCCACAAAAAATATTCTACAGTTTTCAAACCAGCCCCTGGATCTGAATTCTTTTGTAATTGTATGTAATTATAAAATTGTAAAATTTTGCATAGCTACTGAGTTATTCAATAAAATGTATCTGTACAGCGCCACCTGCTGTTTAGTTTTTTCCTTTTTTCTTTGACCTGCTCACTGAGAAGGCCGCACATGCTCAGTTTCATCCTTCAACTGCCCCCTGAGCTGTGATAGGCAGAGCTGAGACACGCCCCCTGAGCTGTGATAGGGAGCTCTGAGACACGCCCCCTGAGCTGCGATAGGGAGAGCTGAGACACGCCCCCTGAGCTGTGATAGGGAGAGCTGAGACACGCCCCCTGAGCTGTGATAGGAGGAGCTGAGACACGCCCCCTGAGCTGTGATAGGAGGAGCTGAGACACGCCCCCTGAGCTGTGATAGGAGGAGCTGAGACACGCCTCCTGAGCTGTGATAGGAGGAGCTGAGACACGCCTCCTGAGCTGTGATAGGAGGAGCTGAGACACGCCTCCTGAGCTGTGATAGGAGGAGCTGAGACACGCCCCCTGAGCTATGATAGGGAGAGCTGAGACACGCCCCCTGAGCTGTGATAGGGAGAGCTGAGACACGCCTCCTAAGCTGCAGCAGAAAAGATGCGGCAGACCACAGGGCCAGGCAGGAAGACTGTGAGGATTCTTGTCCCTCTCACTCAAGGGGAGGGGGAGTGGTTTAGTGGTGAAGCGGTGCTCCGAGGGACCAGACCCGCACCTAGGTTCTCCGAACACCTGTATAGCATATGACATAAACAGAGTCATCCAATAACAAAGGAGGGCGGATCAGATTCTCCACCCTTGTCCTGCAAATCCATCAGAAGAGTACAGGCCACCATTTACAGTAGCTCTATGAAGCAGCAGGCTCAGGCTGTGTAATGAGCTGCTGGAAAGTCCTTTTCACTGTTGTCTGAAAGGTGCCAATCTGACAATTAAAATGTGTAACCTAATGAATGTAAGACATAGGGGAAAGATGGGAGGCACGATGGCTGCAGGATCAGACTACCCTCGGAGACGCATAGATCTGAGGAGCTGTAGACACAAAACGACGGGAGGTTCTGAATGAAGAGGATCTGGAAAGTTGCTTCAATTTTATTTTAAGGGCGTTGGAATAATAAAATTGAAGACAAAAGTGAACTTGCCCTTTAAATCTTTGTGTTCAACTTCTACAGGAGCACCTGTCAGTGAGCCACAACAGCCTGACCACGTTACACGGGGAGCTGTCATCCCTGCCCTGCCTGCGGGTAAGTAGCCCTGTTCTCTTCCCTGGTATCCTCACAGCTGGCCATACAGGGCACCGTTCTCTCATTATGTCCATGGACAGCTCATCAGTTGCCTTTCCTCCTCATCCGCAGGCCATTGTAGCTCGAGCCAACAGCTTGAAGAACTCTGGGATCCCGGATGACATCTTCCAGCTGGATGACCTGTCCGTACTGGTAGGTAGGAGAGACCCATGTGGGCAGCGTCCATCACCACCTTAAATCCAGGACTTAAAGGACTAGAGATATGCCACCCCTGGCACCTATCCTCGTAACTGGCCCCCCGAAATGGCTCGGCTGTTTCCGTCAGCCCCATAGAAGTGAATGGAGCGGTGGCCGTGCTTGCGCTTTGCACTTCCCATTCATTTCTATGAGACTTCCAAAAATAGGTGAGCGCGCCGCTCGCCTATTCTCAGCACTCTCATAGAAATGAGTGGAGGGCAGCTACTCATGGGTGGTCAACTCTCCTTCACTTTGAGGACTCCTTTGCTGGCCGGATTCATTTTTCCATCACATTATACACTGCTCGTTTCCATGGTTACGACCACCCTGCAATCCATCAGTGGTGGTCGTGCTTGCACACTATAAGAAAAAGCACCAGCCTATGTGCGCTCCCATGGTCCCGGCCACCAGAGAGGCTGATGTTTTTTCCTATAGTGTGCAAGCACGACCACCGCTGATGGATTGCAGGGAGGTCGTAACCATGGAAACAAACAGTGTATAATGTGATGGAAAAATGAAAAAATGAATGCAGCCAGCAAAGGAAGCAATATGGAGAATCACAATACATTAGTAAGTGCCTGGAATTAGCTTCCTCTACATGATAAATGCCATTTGCTGAAGTGGGACAACCCCTTTAAGAGGCCGCCGTGCTCCTGACCTCTGCCGCCCCTTCATTGAATACCAAGCACAGCGCCGTCCATTGTATAGTGGCTGTGCTTGGTATTGCAGCTCACTAGAACGGGACTGCGCAGCACAAAGACCATGTGACCAATGGACGTGATGTCACAGGCTAAAGAAGAGGCCTATCCGCTTGCCCTGAATGGCGCTCAGGATACTAATATTATTGGTTATACCCCATTAGTTCTCTACCACCAGCCTTGGCTATTAGACTGGAATTAAATTGGTAAAAAAAAAAGATTTAAAAATCTAACTCTGTCTTGCAGGACCTGAGTTATAACCAGCTGACCGAGTGCCCACGAGAGCTGGAGAACGCGAAGAACATGCTGGTCCTTAACCTCAGCCATAACAGGTGAGATGCCAGCATTCAGAGTCTTAAAGGGATTCTCCATTTCTAAAAAAGATTGTAGCTGGCCAGCTTTAGGAATCCCCGTACACAAGCGGTTATCTCGGGTGAAGCCGCAGCCAGCGATATACCGTCCATGTAATACACAGGTGGGGCGAGGCCACAGAGTTACTTCTGCTAATGGCCTCCCCCCCCATGATAGTCATATGCCCTTCATAAAACTGCCCCTTTCTATAGTTTTACACAAAATCTGATTATTATACAAGTAAGGGCTCATTCAGACAGCCGTATGATGTCCGCAACAATGCGGATCCGTTTTTTCACAGACAGTTCAGCATGTCCGCAAAAAAAACGGATTGCATTCCGTATTTTTGCGGACCCATACACTTCAATGGGGCCATGTCCTGATTTTCACTGACAAGGATAGGACATGTTTCATTCTTTTTGCGGAGCCATGGAATGGAAGAAAAGGGCCCATAGAAGTGAATGGGTCAGTATGCAATCCGCAAAAAAACGGATCCGCATTTTTGCGGACAGCATATGGCCGTCTGAATGAGCCCTAAGGGACGGAGAAGAGCATGGACAGTGCCCTGCCAAGGATCATTGCTCTTCTCCCCTTCAGTTCAGTGCAACTGAAGACTGTAGGAATTTAGGTCAAGCTGGTTGCTATGTCACGTATCCTTAGCAACCAGCCTGTCAGACAAGACTAAACGATGCATTGGTGATTTCTAAAGTTTAAAGGGGTATTCCCATCTTGGACAGTGGGGGAATATCGCTAGGATATGCCCCCATTGTCCTATAGGTGCGGGTCCCACCGCTGGGACCCTCACCTATATCGATATGCCCCCATTGTCCAAGATGGGAATACCCCTTTAAGTAAAATAAGTTGGAGAACTCCTTTAATCAGTACATAGTGCTGTTTTTGACTGTGTGACGCGTCCACGACTTGACGTCTTTCTGTTCTCCTCCTCAGCATTGACAACATCCCCAATCAGCTGTTCATTAATCTGACGGACCTGCTGTATCTGGATCTCAGTGACAACAAGCTGGACAGTTTGCCCCCACAGATGCGGAGACTGGTGCACCTGCAGACCCTCATCCTCAATAATAACCCCCTGCTGCACGCCCAGCTCAGGTCAGGATGCCCCATACATAACCCGGGCCGCCCGTCGGGTGACGTTTCATAACCAATGTTTCTCTGTTGTGTTAACAGGCAGCTTCCTGCCATGGTCGCCCTGCAGACTGTGCACTTAAGGAACACGCAGCGAACACAGAACAACCTGCCTACATCCTTGGAAGGCCTTACTAATCTAGCAGGTAACCTCTGGGACAGATATGCCATGAAGCCAGGAATGTCTCTTGTGGGTTTGACCTCCTTTTGGGAGATGTTTTGGCCAGACATGCAAAAGAGAAGCATACTTACCTGCCGCTGGGTCCCGGCTCCTTCATTCGGGTCCCTGCAGTAAACAACCACCAAAAAATTGGACAACCCCTTTAAATTTACAAGTATGAAACCGGCTGACCTGTTGCATGTGTGTTTGGCAGCCGAAGGCATCTGTGTTGGTGCCATGTTCATATGTGCCCGCATTGCTGAGAATAATTATAATTTAATATATGCAAATGAGCCACAAGGAGCAACGGGGGCGTTGCCGTTACACCTGAAGGCTTCACTTCCTCTGCAACTGCCGTTGCGCTCTCCACTTTGACAGGGCCAAGCGTAATGACGTTCACACTGCCTGGTCCTGTCAAAGTGCAGAGGGCGCGGCAGTTGCAGAAAGAGCAGAGCCTCTAGGTGTAATGGTAACGCCCCCGTTGCTCTTAGAGGCTCATTTGCATATATTAAAACATCGTATTTCTCAGTAATGCGGGCACATATGAACATGGGACCAACATGGATGTCTTCAGCTGCCAACAGGTCAGCCGGTTTCATAGATACAAAACTAATGACAGTGTTTTTTTCGGTTTCAGATGTCGACTTGTCCATGAACGACCTGAGCCGGATCCCCGAGTGCCTGTACACACTTGCCAACTTGAAACGCCTGAACCTCAGCAGCAACCAAATCTCTGAACTTTCCCTGTGCATCGATCAGTGGACACAGCTCGAGACCCTCAACCTCTCCCGCAACCAGCTGACCTCACTTCCGGTAAGTGCTCGCTCCCTCATGAGTAATGGCGTCCGTATGTTACGAGCCGTGGTTATCCTCTGCCTGTGCTTTGTCTCCAGTCTGCCATCTGCAAGTTATCCAAGCTGAAGAAACTCTACCTGAACTCCAACAAGCTAGACTTCGATGGGATCCCGTCCGGAATAGGCAAACTCTGTAACCTGGAGGAATTTATGGCGTCTAACAATAACCTGGAGCTGATCCCCGAGAGTCTGTGCAGGTAATGCAGCCGCCGGTAGAGACTACAGGGTCCTGACCAGGACATGGGTTAATGGGTCTTATGTCTTCTGTTCAAGATCAAGCAAATTGCGGAAGCTGGTCCTGAACAAAAACCGCCTGGTCACCTGCCGGAGGCCGTCCACTTCTTGCCAGACTTAGAGGTAGGTAGCGGCACGCTCGTGTTGTTGTGCTCATTTTAAACGCTGCCTGGTTCCATGCTTTATTTATTGCTGTCTTTCCAGGTTCTGGATGTAAGGGAGAACCCCAACCTCGTGATGCCCCCCAAGCCAGCGGACCACACCTCCGAGTACTACAACATTGATTTCTCCTTGCAGAACCAGTTACGCCTGGCGGGGGCGTCTCCAGCCACCGCCGCTGCTGCTGCCGCCGCTGCGGGAGGTGAGTGGCCGTCTTTAGTGTTTTCTCCTCTTTGCCTTCCTGCTTTTGGCTTGATCATGGACATCATTTATAGAAGAGCGAAGCATTAATAAGCGTCTAAACTTTCAGCCGGAAGTGCGACAAAGGACCCCTCGGCAAGGAGGATGCGTCTGAGGAGACTCAAGGACTCCTCCAAGGATGACCAGGCCAAGCAGGTGCTGAAGGGGATGTCCGATGTGGCTGAAGAGAAGAACAAGAAGATACAGGTGAGCTTGTCACGTCTCCGTCCAACCTCCGAGATGTACCCATACTAGTCTATGCCGCCATGACGGTGGATCCGTGTGCCGCCATACACGCTCTGTGCACACTGCCTTATGCTCCTGTGTGCAGTGCACTGGTGGTATTTATTCACTATATGTCTTTAGGCCTAACTCACACGTCCGTGGAGCACGGTCCGTGAAAACCCAGACCGTGCTCCTTCTGAGGGCCGGAGCGCGCGGCGTCATTGGTTGCTATGACGCCGTGCGCTTCCTGAGGCCGCCGCTGTACAGTGATACACTCATATCTAATTTATCACTGTACAGCGGCGGCCTCATGAAGCACACAGCGTCATAGCAACCAAAGGCGCCGTGGGCTCCTGCCCTCAGAAGGAGCATGGTCCAGGTTTTCACGGACCGTGCTCCAAGGACGTCTGAATTAGGCCTTAAAGGGGTCCTCTCACTCCAGTAAGTGGCATTTATCATGTAGAGAAAGTTAATACAAGACACTTACTAATGTATTGTGATTGTCCATATTGCTTCCTTTGCTGACTGAATTCATTTTTCCATCACATTATACACTGCTCGTTTCCATGGTTACAGACCACCCTGCAATCCATCAGTGGGGGTCGTGTTTGCGTCAGCCTCTCTGGTGGCCGGGACCATGGGAGCGCACATAGGCCGGTGCTTTTTCCTATATTGTTCAAGCACGACCACCACTGATGTATTGCAGGGTGGTCATAACCATGGAAACGAGCAGTGTATAATGTGATGGAAAAATGAATCCAGCCAGCACAGGAAGCAATATGGAGAATCACAATACATTAGTAAGTGGCTTGTATTAACTTTCTCTACATGATAAATGCCACTTACTGAAGTGAGAGGACCCCTTTAAGGTAGAACATATGAGTTTATTAACCCCCTCCTGATCCACTTTCATTTCTGTCCTCCTCCCTGCAGGAGAACGGTGACATGAAGTACACGGATCTGAAGACGCGGCGGTGGGATCAGGGGCTGGAAAAACCGCACTTGGACTATTCAGAGTTTTTCACCGAAGACGTGGGACAGATTCCAGGTGTCACCGTCTGGCAGATTGAAAACTTCATCCCTATCCTGGTGGACGAGGCTTTCCATGGGAAGTTCTATGAGGCCGACTGCTACATTGTGCTGAAGGTGAGTACGTGGTGTGTTACTGTGACGGCTAACCTCCGGCACTCCAACTACAACTCTCCCAAGATGCACGCTGTTCGCAGAAATGAATGAAGCATGCTGGGAGTCGTAGTGCCGGAGGTTAGCCATCACTGGTGTATTACATAGATAGAGCACCATGTCCTTGTCTTCAGTATCCCTTGTGTTAAGGTTGGGACTCCTGACATGTCACTGAGAAGGGCCTGTGATACATTCACATTACAAACCCATTAGCGCTATCGACCCCTTCTAGTTGATGGTCAGATTGGCCCCCGCACACAGACGCCCTCTCAGTGACCCGTCACAAACCTTACCCTACACGATTGAATGCAGCGATCTGATTTCCACCCCATAGACATTCCTGGATGATAACGGCGGCCTGCACTGGGAGATTTACTACTGGATCGGACAGGAGGCTACACTCGACAAGAAGGCCTGTTCTGCCATCCACGCCGTCAATCTGCGGAATTACCTGGGAGCCGAGAGCCGCAGCATCCGGGAGGAGATGGGCGACGAGAGCGAAGAGTTCAGTCAGGTGAGAAACTATTATAAATGTAATATGTCTTACGAGTGAAAAGGAGACTCGCTCTTCACCAGCTCCTCGCTTCTTCCTCCAGGTGTTTGGCAATGAGATCTCTTACATAGAAGGAGGTTCAGCCAGCGGCTTCTATACCGTGGAGGATTCACAGTACATCACCAGGTGAGGGCAGCAGAGAGCTTCCTGCTCTTGTCCAGGTTTAGCCCCTTGATGACGTGCGCTATATATGTACAGCCGATGCCGTCTCTTTAAAGATGGCCCCCGAAGCGGGAGCCATACCTGCCTGGTGCCTGCTGTTTCATATAGCAGACACCCAGGACTAATGTATGCGATCGGCAATAACACCAATTGCAGACATTTAACTTCTCAGATGCCAGGGTCAGTTGTGACCACTCTATCAGAGGCGTCTTTACCCCGGGGCCCGAACGGTTTTCCCCATGCGGTGATCGAGGGGGGCCATTCGTTCTCTGTAATAGCCATAGGAACATAGCAAATTCTGCCATACACTGCAATGGTAATTCATTGTAGTGTAAGGGAGAAGCGATCTGAGCACCACATAATTAAGTCCTGTATGAGGACTTTAAAAAGGTTAAAAAAAATAATAAAAAAAAGTAAAAATATTTCAAAAATATAAAAATTGAAATAGCTGACCTTTACCAAAAAAAAGATAATATGCACCCCGTGTCCTAAAACGCCTGAACTATTCAAATATAAATGTATTCATCCCATACGGTAAACGCTGTAATGGGGAGGGGGGGGGTCAATATGGCTAATTTGCATTTTTTTTCTTTGTTTCAAGTCTCAAAAAATTTTCCAAAAAGTCATACACACTCCAAAAAATAACTTCATATCTCCCTGCAAAAAGCGAGCCCTCACACAGCTCCGTAGATGGAAATATGTAAAAGTTATGGGGGTCAGATTATGGTGATGCAAAGAAAAAACTTTTTTTTTTTTTTTTTTTTTTTTTACAAAGGTTTTTTTTTTCTGTATTAAAACACGAGTAAAAAACGAAAACGCAAAAACAGAAAATCGCCATGTCCCAAAGGGGTTAAAGGGGTATTTCCATGCCACAAATATCTGCTAGCTGCAGGTCCCATCTTACAGCCCTGTGACTGGCGAGGCAAGCTCCACTGGTTCTACTGATACAGGTTATACCTGCTGACGTCTCTTGTGTTTTTTCTCTCCTCCCAGATTGTACAGAATTTACGGCAAGAAAAATATCCGCCTGGAGCCTGTGCCCTTAAAGGGCTCCTCCCTGGATCCCCGGTTAGTGCCTTCTCCTCTATAAGGATATTGATGTTTGTGGTAGGGAAGGTGAGCGCTCATTCATCTGACCTTGTGTGTTTCAGGTATGTGTTCCTTCTGGACCATGGTCTGGAAATTTACATCTGGAGAGGATCCAAAGCCACACTCAGTAACACTACCAAAGCCAGGTAAATACTTCATTTTCTTTATGGGTATAGATAGGATCTGCATGTCTTTTACCCAGAAACGTGATCTGTATTTTCCATCACGTTTGTATTCACTCTGCATTTTACGTTTTGGCCACTAGATGGCGAAATAACAGCATGCATTAATAGTTAAAATTCAGTAGTATTTACTGATGCGACCAGTAGGGGCTGCACAGATATAGAGGTGCAATTGTCCTTAGGCCGGGTGCACACTGAGTTTAGCCCTCTGCTGGATTGTGTTGGAGGTATATGTTTATACCGTGACAGATCCACTCCATTAACCCCCTAACTGTTTTGCCAGAGTGGAGCTCCAGCAGTGGGAAAAGTAGCTACCTGAAGGGGGAGGGCTGCTTTAGATGCTGCTACCTCCTGAATGGTAGCAGCTAAAAATATGCAACTGGTCTTGTTTGAAAGCAGACATTCCAAGCTTTCAGAAAATACAATGCAATATGTTCAGGACGAGGAAAATATCCTTGATAGAAATCGGAATGCTGTGATTGCAGCTGAAAAACGAAAGTAAAAACAGGTTTTACTGGCGATTATTCCCAACTCTGTTGCTGGTCTTGTATGAAAGCCTGGACTGTCAGCTTTCAGACAAGACTAGTTGCATGTTTCTACCTGCTAACATTGAGGAGATATCACCATCTAAATCAGCCCTCCCCCTCCAGTTAGCTACTTTTCACACTGCCCGAGCTGGACTGGGGCAAAACAGTTAGGTGGTTAGGACTCTTAAATAAGGCAAGCGGAGTCCAAAGGGCGGAGCTATTCTTTCAGCAAAGTGACATGAACAGAAAGCAGGTCCAATGGAATCCAAAACTGAATCTTTTGGACTATGTTTCCCTAATTTAAGTGAATGGATCCATTGCAGTATGGAGACGAATACTGCAGAGAGCTAAACACAGTGTGACCCCGGTCTTACAATACTGCTGCTGGAGCTCCGGTGGAAAGTTTACTTATCTTGGTTTGTTTTTTTGCTTGTTTTTTTTTCAGACTGTTTGCTGAGAAGATCAACAAGAACGAGAGGAAGGGGAAGGCAGAAATCATATCACTTACCGATGATCAGGAGACCCCAGAATTCTGGGAAGTGCTGGGGGGACAGCCGGATGAGATCAAACCGTGTGTGCCCGAGGACTTCCAGCCGCCTCGCCCTAAACTTTATAAGGTGTCTGATAATCTGCAATTTTTAAGTGTATAACAGTGTTTTCCAGTTATTAAATACACATTTAGGAATTTCAGAAATTGTATTTCAATATATATGGTTTAAAGGGAACCTGTCACCTCCGAAACACCCCCTGAACTAGAGTAAGTGATGTATAGTGTAAGTGATGCTGAATCCGAATATGTAAGTTTTATCTTCATACTCACTTCCATTCCGACGCTGTGCTCCGACAAACCAGCAGTAAAATGCACTCAGTGGACTCCGGTGCTCACTCACATAATGGAGAGGACTCAAAGAAGAGTCCAGTGAGTGCATTTTACTGCAGGTTTGTGGGAGCACAGCGTCGGAATGGAAGTGAGTATGAAGATAAAACGTACATATTCGGATTCAGCATCACTTACACTATACAATGCTTACTCTAGTTCAGGGGGTGTTTCGGAGGTGACAGGTTCCCTTTAAGTTCTAAGTCGTCGGTTACTGACAAGACAGAAAGAAAAAGTCAGATGTCACCATTTTACTACAGGAGATGTGTTATTACTAAATTATTCATCATTTATGACGATGCTGGAGTGTGATATAACGCAGAACTCTGGCTTACCGACTCCACAGCCCTATGTTGTAGTGGAGACGTGGTGTACTCGATTAGCATGTAACCGGTTGTCTGTCTTCCCCCTGTAGGTTGGCCTGGGTCTGGGTTATCTGGAGCTGCCACAGATCAACTACAAGATCTGCGTGGAGCATAAAAAGAGACCAAAAATCGACATTGTGCCAGAGATGAGGCTGGTGAGAAATCAGTACTACACAGATCCTCTATACTACACCACACAGGAGAGCTGACAGATCCTCTATACTACACCACACAGGAGAGCTGACAGATCCTCTATACTACACCACACAGGAGAGCTGACAGATCCTCTATACTACACCACACAGGAGAGCTGACAGATCCTCTATAGCTACACCACACAGGAGAGCTGACAGATCCTCTATACTACACCACACAGGAGAGCTGACAGATCCTCTATACTACACCACACAGGAGAGCTGACAGATCCTCTATACTACACCACACAGGAGAGCTGACAGATCCTCTATACTACACCACACAGGAGAGCCTGACAGATCCTCTATACTACCACCACACAGGAGAGCTGACAGATCCTCTATACTACACCAACAGGAGAGCTGACAGATCCTCTATACTACACCACACAGGAGAGCTGACAGATCCTCTATACTACACCGCACAGGAGAGCTGACAGATCCTCTATACTACACCACACAGGAGAGCTGACAGATCCTCTTTACTACACCACACAGGAGAGCTGACAGATCCTCTATACTACACCACACAGGAGAGCTGACAGATCCTCTATACTACACCACACAGGAGAGCTGACAAGATCCCTCTATACTACACCACACAGGAGAGCTGACAGATCCTCTTTACTACACCACACAGGAGAGCTGACAGATCCTCTATACTACACTACACAGGAGAGCTGACAGATCCTCTATACTATACCATACAGGAGAGCCGACAGATCCTCTATACTACACCACACAGGAGATCCGACAGATCCTCTATACTACACCACACAGGAGAGCTGACAGATCCTCTATACTACACTACACAGGAGAGCTGACAGATCCTCTATACTACACCACACAGGAGAGCTGACAGATCCTCTATACTACACCACACAGCAGAGCTGACAGATCCTCTATACTACACCACACAGGAGAGCTGACAGATCCTCTATACTAACACCACACAGGAGAGCTGACAGATCCTCTATACTACACCACACAGCAGAGCTGACAGATCCTCTATACTACACCACACAGGAGAGCTGACAGATCCTCTATACTACACCACACAGGAGAGCTGACAGATCCTCTATACTACACCACACAGGAGAGCTGACAGATCCTCTATACTACACCACACAGGAGAGCTGACAGATCCTCTATACTACACCACACAGGAGAAACTGACAGATCCTCTATACTACACCGCACAGGAGAGCTGACAGATCCTCTATACTACACCACACAGGAGAGCCGACAGATCCTCTATACTACACCACACAGGAGAGACTGAGATCCTCTATACTACACCACACAGGAGAGCTGACAGATCCTCTATACTACACACCACAGGAGAGCAGACAGATCCTCTATACTACACCACACAGGAGGAGCTGACAGATCCTCTATACTACCACACAGGAGAGCTGACAGATCCTCTATACTAACACCACACAGGAGAGCTGACAGATCCTCTATACTACACCACACAGGAGAGCTGACAGATCCTCTATACTACACCACACAGGAGAGCTGACAGATCCTCTATACTACACCACACAGGAGAGCTGACAGATCCTCTATAACTACACCAACACAGGAGAGCTGACAGATCCTCTATACTACCACACAGGAGAGCTGACAGATCTCTAATACTACACCACACAGGAGAGACAGATCTCTATACTACACACACAGGAGAGTGACAGATCCTCTATACTACACCACACAGGAGAGCTGAGCGACAGATCCTCTATACTACACCACACAGGAGAGCTGACAGATCCTCTATACTACACCACACAGGAGAGCCGACAGATCCTCTATACTACACACCACACAGGAGAGCCGACAGATCCTCTATACTACACCACACAGGAGAGCTGACAGATCCTCTATACTACACACACAGGAGAGCCGACAGATCCTCTATACTACACCACAGGAGAGCTGACAGATCCTCTATACTACACCACACAGGAGAGCTGACAGATCCTCTATACTACACCACACAGGAGAGCTGACAGATCTCTATACTAACACCACACAGGAGAGCTGACAGATTCCTATACTACTACACCACACAGGAGAGCTGACAGATCCTCTATACTACCACACAGGAGAGCTGACAGATCCTCTATACTACACCACACAGGACAGAGCTGACAGATCCTCTATACTACACACCACACCAGGAGAGCTGACAGATCCTCTATACTACACCACACAGGAGAAGCTGACAGATCCTCTATACTACACCACACAGGAGAGCTGACAGATCCTAACCACAAGGAGAGCGCGACAGATGCCTCTATATACAATACACCAACACAGGGAGAACTGACAGATCCTGCTATACTACAAACCACACAGGAGAGCTGACAGATCCTCTTATACTACACCACACAGAAAGAGCTGACAGATCCTCTAGTACTACACCACACAGGAGAGCCGACAGATCCTCTATACTACACCACACAGGAGAGCCGACAGATGCTTCTAATAACTACACCACACAGGAGAGCCGACAGATCCTCTATACTACAACCACAGCAGGAGAGCCGACAGATGCTTATACTAAGCACAGCAGCAGAGCCTGAACAGATCCCTCTATACTACCACCGAACACAGGAGAGCGGACAGATGCCTCTATACTACACCACACAGGAGAGCTGCAGATCTCTATACTACAACGCACACAGGAAGAGCCGACAAGATCCTCTATATCTCACCACAAGGAGAGGCTGACACGATGCTCTATACATACACACAATACAGGAGATTGCTGACAGATGCTCTCTACTACACCACACAGGAGAGCTGACAGATCCTCTATACTACACCACACAGGAGAGCTGACAGATCCTCTATACTACACCACACAGGAGAGCCGACAGATCAGATCTCTATACTACACCACACAGGAGATGACAGATCCTCTACTACACCACACAGGAGAGCTGACAGATCCTCTATACTACACCACACAGAGAGCTGACAGATCCTCTGACAGATACATACACCACACAGGAGAAGCCGACAGATCCTCTATACTACACCACACACAGGAGAGCTGACAGATCTCTCTATACTACACCACACAGAGAGCTGACAGATCCTCTATACTACACCACACAGGAGAGCTGACAGATCCTGGTATCTATACTACACCACATACAGGAGGAGCTGACAGATCCTCTCTACTACACCACACAGGAGAGCGGACAGATCCTCTATACTAGACCAACAGAGAGCTGACAGATCCTCTATACTACACCACACACGAGACAGATCTCTATACTACACCACACAGATCCTCTATACTACACCACACAGGAGAGCTGACAGATCCTCTATACTACACCACACAGGAGAGCTGACAGATCCTCTATACTACACCACACAGGAGAGCTGACAGATCCTCTATACTACACCACACAGGAGAGCGGACAGATCCTCTATACTACACCACACAGGAGAGCTGACAGATCCTCTATACTACACCACACAGGAGAGCGGACAGATCCTCTATACTACACCACACAGGAGAGCTGACAGATCCTCTATACTACACCACACAGGAGAGCTGACAGATCCTCTATACTACACCACACAGGAGAGCTGACAGATCCTCTATACTACATCACACAGGAGAGCTGACAGATCCTCTATACTACACCACACAGGAGAGCTGACAGATCCTCTATACTACACCACACAGGAGAGCTGACAGATCCTCTATACTACACCACACAGGAGAGCCGACAGATCTTCTATACTACACCACATATAGCTTCCTGTGGCTTTATGACTTTATAGTAGCAGATATGATGGATCTGATGATATTTTCCTTTACATTCTGCAGCTTCAGAGCCTACTGGACACCAAGTCCGTGTACATCCTGGACTGTCACACCGACATATTCATCTGGATTGGAAGGAAGTCTTCTCGTTTGGTCAGAGCGGCTGCTTTGAAGCTCGGACAGGAGTTATGCGGAATGCTCCACCGACCCAAACATGCCACGGTGATCCGGAACCTGGAGGGCACAGAGTGCCAGGTACAGAGGCCAGCATGGCCGATTGGATTATCGTACTAGTGGCACAGAAACATTCTGCTGCAGAGAAACCCGTATTTGTTTTCCAGGTCTTCAAATCCAAGTTTAGGAACTGGGACGATGTCCTGAAGGTGGACTACACCAGGAATGCAGAGAGCGTGGTGCAGACCGATGGTCTCCAGGGCAAAGTGAAGAAAGACGCAGAGAAGAAGGACCAGATGAAAGCCGACCTCACTGCGCTCTTCCTGCCACGTCAGCCACCAATGCCCGCTTCAGAGGTGAGATGGACAACTGCTATGCCATGCCTGTCTGGCCATGTACCCTTCTGTACCTTGCTCCGCACATCTACTGGATTTTGGCTGTTCTTGCAGTCACCAGTTACGCTCTTTTGTCTGTGTCTTGGACCTTGATGGGGGAGGGTAGCAACCATGTAACTTGCAATATATTCTTTAAAGGGGTTAACCACACAAAGAATAAGAGTATCGCGAGAATTGCGATAACATTCTCATGATGGACAGTGGGGGAATATCGCTAGGATATGCCCCCATTGTCTTGTAGGTGCGGGTCCCACCTCTGGGACCTGCACCTATATCCAGAAAGGAGCCCCCAAAGTAAAGGAGGGCGCACTGTGCATGCGCAGCCGCACTCCATTTTCTATGGCGCTGGCTTGGCTATTTCCGTTGGTTCCATAGAAATGAATGGGAGCGGGGGCCACGCATGCGTGGTACGCTCCATTTAATTTCTATAGGGAACCGGCTTGGTGTTTGCCGTACCGGAGTCCTCCAGCCACCACCTTGCGGGGCTCCATTCTAGATATAGGTGGGACCCGCACCTATAAGACAATGGGCGCATATCCTAGCGATATGCCCCCATTGTCCATCATGAGACAACCCCCTTTAAAGGGGTTCTGCAGTTGTTTAAAACTGATGATCTATCCTCTGGATAGATCATCTGCATCTGATCTGCGGGGTCCGACACCTGGGGACTACTGCCGATCAGCTGTTTGAGAAGGCTTCACAGTGTTTTCCTCAGGCCCAGTGATATGATCACTGGCCTGGGCGGGGCTACGATCACTGGCCTGTGTTTACCGCAGACCAGTGATGTCACGACTACGATCACTGGCCTGGGCGGGGCTAAGCTCCATTCATGTGAACATAGCTTAGCCCCGCCCAGGCCAGTGATACTAGTCGTGACATCATTGGTCTGCGGTAAACACAGAGAAGGCTGTGACGCTCCTGCAGCTCTGCTACCTTCTCAAACAGCTGATTGGCAGGGGTCCAGGGTGTCGGACCGCTGCCGATCAGAGGCTGATGATCTATTCAGAGGATAGATCATGAGATTTACAGAACTGCAGAACCCCTTTAACTTTAGCGCAGTGTTCTGCAGTTTATAGTCCTAAAGCAGAGGTGGAAATACAACTTCCATCAGGCTGGGGGGCCACATGATGCACATGGCCGATGCTTTCTCTTGTATCGCAGGCTGAGCAGCTCACAGAAGAGTGGAATGAAGATCTGGATGGGATGGAAGGATTTGTGCTGGAGGGGAAGAAATTTGCACGGTTACCTGAGGAAGAGTTTGGCCACTTTCACACGGAGGATTGCTATGTGTTCCTGTGCAGGTAATTGGGGTAGTAAGAATTGTTATGGCATCCGCCGCCCCTCTTCCCTTATGGTTGGTGGACACGGTCATGTGGTCAGATACTTGGCTGCAGGACCTCACGTCCAATATGTTTGTTCAGATACTGGGTTCCGGTAGAACACGATGAAGAGGAAGAACAGCAGAAGAGCAAGAAGAGGAAGATCAATGATGGTGGAGAAGATGAGGATGAAGAGGATGAGGAAGAGGAGAAGCAGCCAGAGGAAGACTTCCAGTGTGTGGTCTACTTCTGGCAGGGCAGAGAGGCCTCCAACATGGGCTGGCTGACATTCACATTCAGTCTGCAGAAGAAGTTTGAGAGTCTGTTCCCGGGGAAGTTGGAGGTGACGTCTTGTGTCCGCACTTACCCACAGCCTCATGTCTCCTCTTCTCCCGTCTCATCCTCCTTCTGTTCTGCTCCCCTCAGGTTGTCAGGATGACGCAACAACAAGAAAACGCCAAGTTCCTCTCTCACTTTAAGAGAAAGTTTATCATTCACAAAGGGAAACGGAAGATGAGAGACGTGGGGCTGCAGCCGAGCCTTTACCACATGAGGACTAATGGAAGTTCATTGTGCACCAGGTAAGGAGGGAGATGAAATGGGTCAGTATGGCGGAGGCAAAGTCTTCAGATGTTCCATGGCTAAGTTCCTATTGTTATACTCCTTCAGGGTGATCCAGATCAACACAGACTGCAGTCTATTGAACTCTGAGTTCTGCTACCTCCTGAAGGTAAGTCCTCAGCACCAGCCATGACATCTCTTACAGACCAGTCGCCATGTTCCCACCTCACCCGCCTGTGTATTTCAGGTCCCCTTTGAGAGCACAGATAACCAGGGCATTGTGTACACCTGGGTAGGAAGAGCCGCAGACCCCGATGAGGCGAAGCTGGCCGAGGACATCATGAACACCATGTTTGATGACACGTATAGTAAACAGGTCAGTCAGTTAAAGGGTTATTCCCATCATAGACAATGGGGGCACATCACTAGGATAAGCCCCCATTGTCTAATAGGTGCGGGTCCCACCTCTGGAACCCGCACCTACAAGGGGAGCGGAGCGGGGAGGGCCGTGGCTGGAGGACCCCGGATTTCCTGGGGTCCGTCCACTACCAAACGCTGCTCCCATAGAAGTGAATGGGAGCACACTGCGCATGCGCAGCCCCTGCTCCCATTCATTCCTATGGGGCAAACGGAACCAGCGCTCGGCTATTTTCAGCGGCTCCGTTGAAATGGAGGGCGGCTGCGCATGCACAGTACACCCTCCATTCATTTCCCCCCACTCTGTTCTCACTGTAGGTGGGGTCCCAGAGGTGGAACCCGCACCTATCAATGCAGGCATATCCTAGCAATTTGCCCCCCCATTGTCTATGATGGGACAACCCCTTTAAGAGAGCTTTTCTCCTGTTCTTCAGGTTATAAATGAAGGCGAGGAACCAGAGAATTTCTTCTGGGTGGGCATCGGAGGCCAAAAACCGTATGATGAGGATGCAGAGTATATGAAGTTCTCCCGTTTATTCCGGTATGTGTTCACGCTTCATATCACTGACCTAAAATTCTGGCTGCCTGCAGCCACCACTAGGGGGAGCTAACGGCGTTCAGACAGATGCAGCATGGTGACAATACAGCAAACATGGCTGCCGCTACAGATGAGCTTTTCTTTCCACTCAGATGCTCCAATGAGAAGGGCTATTTCTCCGTGTCTGAAAAATGCTCAGACTTCTGTCAGGACGACCTGGCCGACGATGACATCATGCTCCTAGACAACGGCAAAGAGGTGGGTGAGGGCGCAGTGCGGGTGAAGTCTGTGTTCCGGGGGGGACTGGGCTCAATTATAAGGGTGTCTTTATTTCCAGGTCTACATGTGGGTCGGGAGTCAGACCAGCCAGGTGGAAATAAAGCTGAGCTTAAAGGCATGTCAGGTAAGTGGCCCCAGCTTTCTGCTTCTTCAGACCTCATTGTAGGTGACTGATTAGTAAAACATGGCTACTTACGTCCAGAAACGGTGCCACCCCTGTCCATTGGTTGTGTCAGGTATTGTGGATCAGCCCCAGTAAAGTGAAAGGGGTTTACCCACAATATCACACAGAATGGAAGAAAGTCGCCATGTTTTTCTTACCCTCTTCAACTCAGATCTATGTGCTATAGTTTCCTGAACATTTATTTTTCCTCCTTCACTGGTTGTTATAACCACTTGATATAATAAAAGTAATTCATTTTCTTTGCAGTGACACAGCGGTCTAATTTTAACTGCAGTGTAAAGCATGAGGGATAGTGAGCGCAGCATCCTTGAGCCTCTGATGAGATTAGGCATGGTTGTGTACCCATAAATCTGTTCTCCTTACAGGTTTACATCCAGCACATGAGAGCCAAGGATTCTGATCACCCTCGGAAACTGCGCCTGGTCCGTAAGGGAAACGAACCTCACGCCTTCACCCGCTGCTTCCACGCCTGGGGTGCCTTTCGCAAGCCGCCATCTTAAGCCGGTCCCAAAGCACCTGGCACAGCAGCGCGTGCACAGCGGATGTTAATATATGTAATCCTTCCTGGCCGACTCTTTACTGTACAGCAGCCGGGACAGAACCAAGGCCTTACTGACTGCACTACTGCTAGCTTAGTCTCTTCAGCGACTCCATTTCTACAGTGTTAAGGGTTAATATGGGCAGGACCGGGGGAGGGGGTTTGCACACTAAGGGGAACGATGAACCTTCCAGAACTGTAACCAAAGCGATCGCGTCCACCATACTGTAGCTCACTGCTGGGGCTATGCTCCCTCCTGCACCTAACGGACAGAGCGATGGACACTCCGGGACATTTAGGACGATCTTTACCATTACAACCAGTTACTGCAATGGTAAAAGGGTTTTCCAGGATTAGAAAAACATGGCTGCTTCCTGTCCTGTCCGGTATTGCAGCATAGCCCCATTGCAATACCAAATACTGAAGGAAGACAGCAGCCATGTTTTTGTAATTGAGTGATACCTGGTTGGTTGTGGGTGACTAGTACCCATACTTTCTATGCAGGTCCAGCCTTGGCATAGATTAGATCTCAGTGACCATAACAGTATAATACGGTATAGCTAGCATCATATATGGGAGTGGGTGGTAGAGGCAGTAGCCATTGGGCCTCACGATTTTGGGGGCTGTAGTTTATAATTTAACATAGTGGGTTGTTGGCACAGATTCCCCAGTGTTTTATGGAACCGGGTCTTCCTGGAGAAGGCTCTGATGGCAGGATAACGTACTGTGGTGCAGCCCTGGCTCCTCTAGAGCAAATCTTGAGTGCACTGGAAGAAATATCCACTAAGACTGTTGCAAAACTACAACTCCCAGCAGACTCTGATAGCGATAGGCTGTCCAGGCATGATGGAAGTTATAGTTTTGCAACAGCTGCAGGGCCACAAGTTGGACTCCCTGCCCTAAGGGGAAGCAGAGGCCGCTCGCCCTGTAGCCGGGGGAGTAGACATTTACTGTATGAGCTTTATATTTTAATAAAATTTGCACTTCACTTTCAAACACTGGATTTATTTTACTGAACTAATTCATCAAGTGTTAAAGGTGATGTAGACAGCTCCACACACCGGGGATGACACTTCACTAAGGGCCCTTGTCCACAGGCTCAGGGAGCAGGCACTGATTTGTAAGGAACGTCCACTCCACATCAGCACCAGCTTGTCTTCTACCAGTAAATGCAGCTGTGATCAGGAATCTACGATCATTCATCCCCGTCTGGTTGCAGAGCGGTATTCGGCTGCTGGACAAGGATTTTAGGTGGCACATGAGTAGTGTTGAGAGAAGCGAGCTTTGGCCGAGTCATCCAAAGTCACTTGGTTCATAACTTCGGAATAAGGGTGCACTCAAAGTGTTTTGCGGTCCGCGAAACACGGATACTGGCCGTGTGCATTCCACAATTTGCAGACCGCACATGGCCGGCGCTATATAGAGAATGCCCTATTCTTGTCCACAGTTGTGGACGAGAATAGGACATGCTTAATATTTTTTTTGCGCAGCACGGTGTGCTGTCTGCACATTTTGCAGCCCCATTGAAATGAATGGGTCCACACCCGTTCCGCAAAATTGCAGAACGGATGCGGATCCGTTTATACGGTCGTGTGAATGCACCCTAATACTGTAAGGAGATCCGCTGGTTTAGAGGGCGATGTCTCCTCCATGATAGCAGCTAGAAACAGGCAACTGGTCTTGTCTGAAAGCTGACAGTCCAGACCAAATAGACAGCTAAAATCCAAGCAACAGAGGGGAAATCACTGTTAGAAATCAAGTCGGGAATAAATCGCAGGTAAAAACCTGTTTTTACTTTCATTTTCAGCTGCACTCACTGCATTCCGATTTCTATCAGTGATGATTTCCTCTGTCCTAAACATATTGCTGGCATTCTGGTATTGTCTGAAAGCTTGGAATGTCTGCTTTCAAACAAGACCAGTTGCATGTTTCTAGCTGTTACCATTCAGGAGGTAGCAGCATCTAAAGCAGCCCTCCCCCCTCCAGTTAGCTACTTTTCCCACTGCTGGAGCTCCACTCTGGTAAAACAGTTAGGGGGTTAAAGGGGTTTTCCATGACTAAGCTACCAGTCTCAAAACAGTTTAGATGCAACACCCTGCAGGCAGATAATCGGGTGCTTCAGCCGGCACCAGAAACCACACAGCGTAGCGGGCGACGTACTGCAGCTCAGCTGTTATTCACTTGAATGGGAGCGGAGCTGCAGTACGCCACTATGGTTACTACCCAGGGTACACAGCCTTCTGCTTCCAGCTCCAGGAGCAGATGAAACAACTGATTTGTTGGGGTGCTGGATGTCGAAACCCCCATCTATCTCCGACATTACCTCTCTTGAGAATAGGTCATCAGCATACAAGTCCTGGAAAACCCCTTTAAGACTGGCATATGAAAACCAGTATTTCCTGCCAGTAGGGAGAATTTCCAGTTCCTCCAATGAATAGTACACTTACCTACAATCCTGACCTGCCACTAGGGGGAGCTCACATCAGTTTCTTTTTTATGCTTCCATTGAATTTTATAGCAGTTACATAAATGTAAGTGCCGTTAGCTCCCCCTGGTGGTGGCAGCAGAGAGACAGAATTTTATCAATTAACCCATCGGTGTGCGAAGGGATGCAGGAGGATTTGGATCAACGTCCCCACTAACCCCTATTAACATTAGGACATGGCCAGAGTTTAGTAACGGGGGTGCTATGATGTGTGTACGGACTATAAGCAGTACCGCCTCACATTTACAGACCTTGCATCCTCCTCGTAAGATTCCTTAATGAAAAACAAATATTCTTTATTTTATTTTAATAAAAACCGTTTTATATCTAACAAAAAAAAACAAAAACACAAAAAAAAAAAAATGGAAATAAGAATACATCCTAAACAAAAGAAAACAATAAAATCCATGTAAATTGGATAATTCTTCAGAGAATCTTGTCAAAGACAATAAGGTTAGCAAAATAAACCCCCCCTCCCCTCGGCGAGAACCTGTGGCTCTAGGCTGCTGTTGTCCAGTGCCATGCTGGGAGCAGTAGTTCCTTCCAGGTGCACAGAGCCACACGTTACCAGCGCTTGCCCCATCTCTTGACCTGCCCTTTATTATAAATGTTAACAGCGGTACCAAAAAATAGCCTCAGAAATGGAAGGCAAGGCGTACAAAAATAGATCTAAAATTGCGTAATGGTCACACGAGGAAAAAAAAAAAAAAAGTTGATTAACCCCTGAAATGCTGCAGGGGTCCATAATCACAGTTGTGTACAATTCGCAGTCCTTGGCTAGTAAGGAGTTCTCGGCCCAGAGTTCACATTCACATTAATGTCGCAGCCAGAACGTTACTTTTGGTTGCCGACGAGCAGGGGGGGGGGGTGACTGGGGAACGGCGGGCTCCCTTTCCATGCCATTATTACAAAGCAAGCAAAGGTTATTGCTGGGTTTAGGGCTCTACCGATTCAATGCAGTTACGGTTTGCATCTATAGAGCAAGTCCGTATAAAAAGAACCGCCGGTACGTCACGTGGCCAGCGACCAACCTGTCCCAATCAGCAGCTGGCAGCCATGATGAGCGGTGCGTTAAAAAGGTGCCAGCACTGAAGCGTCACAGTCCGTGGTGTAAAGGCTCAAGAGATGTATGGGGGAGGGGGGGCTCCTTCCCTCAACCGCCCAGTATCACGTAGAACATCAGTCGAGGTATGGAATGAGGCACCAGGCAGTGATCATCATGGTGGGTGGAGGGAGGGGAGCGGGCGTCATCAGGACGAGGCTTTGTAAAGTCCGATGTGGTCGTTGTGGCGAGAACGGGTGTAAACCAGGTCAGCGAGGCGAGGGGGCCGCAGTCAGATCGGCCCTGGAAAAGATGGGAATTTAGAGGTATAAACATTGCTGAAGCAACAATTTTACACCCTGGGCAAGTGCATGAGCAGCAATTCCATAATGTATTACAATCCTTCCGTCCATATAATATTATGGAACTGCTATTCATGCAATATCTGCCTCCTCTACGACTGTTCTGCGGATAGGACGCGAGGAACCAACCTCATTTGATCAGGATCTCCGGGGACCGCGTTTCATCTGCCGAATTCTTCATGTTTTTCTCAGACTCCTCGTTAGGTCTAAGGAGAAACATTGCAGGATTAAACCTCAGCAATATACCGGGGGTGAAGCTGCGCTCACATGAAGGAGCTCGCGGACATCACTATATAGCGTCATTGTGAAGGAGGCGATATACAAGAGGCTGGGGCCTCCACTCTTGTGAATACACTGCTTTAGAGACAGTGCTGCACATCTGTGTCAAGTACCGCAGCCCTGCCCTATTTAAAAGACAATGGGCATCTTCAGGGTTATTCTTTAATGATTATATTTTATTCATTTTGGGCTAGAAATCATTAGTTCAATTGGTCTTTATTAAAAATGTTCAGCCGTTCCTGAAGTACAAGGGTTAAAAATCAGTCCGCAAGCTATCGCTTTCTGATTTCTTTGAATCCCGTCATCTGACAGCTCATGTGTAGCTCTCATACACCAGGACTCAGCAACCTTCAGCACTCGAGTTGTGGTGAAACTACGAGCACACAAGTGAATGACGCATGCTGGGAGTTGTAGTATCACCACAGCTGGAGTGCCGAAGGTTACTGACTCTTGGTTTATGAGGTCGGGAGATCCGAAATAAGAGCTACACATGAGCCATCAGATGATGGGATTCCAAGAAAACTGACTGTGACAGCTTGCAAACAGACTGATTTTTAACCCCTGTCAGAATCTGAACATTTTTAATACAGACCAAAATGGGATTGGGAAGCTTTTTTTGGCCTAAAATGAGTAAAATGCAGTTGAAAGATGCCCCCAAGGTGTCCGTAGCCTGTAAATAATGAGGCCGACTTGCGGTACCAGACACAGACAGCACTGGGTGCCGGGTCTATCCAACCTTTATCTGGAGTCGTCTACAGGTTTCCCTCCTCTGTAATACACGCAGATACTGCGGAGCTCACCCCAGCATATCCCTCACATCCTCCACTGTGATGTCCCCGGTTGTGTCCAGCGTGGTGTCCGTGCTGTTTAAGGGCGAGTCCAGAGGAGAGGGCGATAACGTGGAGCTGTGATCGCGAGAATTTGCTGAACAAAGAAACAGAAGAAGTTACACCCTCCCCTCAATATAATCCAACAGCGCAGCATGAACCAAGACAGGCAGGGTTCACACTCACCTTCAGACATGAGCGGGGTGCTGTCACACTCCCGGGGAAGGTGCGTGCCGTTGGCCTGGTTGTTTTTGGGGGACAAGGTTTCCTTATTACTGAAAGCATAAGAAGAGAAGGTCGGTAAACTCCCAATGAACAGAACTTTGTGCCCCTCGCGGGCAGAACATGCCAATGAGGGCCAAACATGGGGCCCCCGGCTCCTCACCTGAGATACACAGGGTCGTGGGGTCTATCGAATTCCACCAAGCATAATGGCTCTGTGATATTCTTGGCACTGAGAGAAAACCGCTCAAATTCCGAGGGGGAGATCAGGTAAAATCCTGAGGGGGAAGGGAATAGAAATTACTCCTCCAGACGACATACTGGCTACCACTCAGCTTTCCCAGAACCAGAAAACTTAAAAGCAAAGTATCTGCAATGTCTGACCTTGGCCATACTTGGTGAATACGCAGGACGCAATCCCGCTGATGTCCTCCTTACGGATGCAGTCATAGCGCACTTGAGGCCGCAGCCCGGGGACGCTGAAGACGTGGATGTCTCCCAGGTTGGTCAGACATGTCAGGCAGCTCTCAGAGTAGTCCTCGGATGCCAAGCTGGTAAAGCTGGTGAGGGCCACCTTACGTACCCGACAGCCTTCATGGGCCGTCAGCTTGAATTTTGTTTTGGCACTGACCTTGGGCAAGGTAAAAACCTGAAGATGAAAGGAGGCAGACATAAGAAATGTATTTACCTGTAATTATCATTTCCTGTAGTCCGTAGGCAGCGCAACTTTCATGAATGTGCTGCCATAGGACGTCCAGGAAAAGTAAATGCACAGAATCCGCTCAGTGCCAGGCTGCAGCACAAAGCTCTGCATGTCATCTCCACAGCTCACCTTAAACTGCTCCTCAGAAGCGATGAGCACCGAGTGTGTGCCCTGCATGTCAGGTGCTTTTGCCAAGTCTCGTGAAACCTCAAAGGGTTCTGGGAGAGGGTTTCCTCGTCCATCCAGGACAGCAATGGAGACTACTGGTGCTCGATGCATAAGCTGAATCTCCTTCCCCAGTACGGCTTCTGCAGAGCGCTCCGAGAACTTCTCCCTCGAAGGGACTTCCAGTGCGTACGCAAACACTGAGCCGGAATTGGTGCCTGCCCACATTGTGGGGCCATGGTGGACCGCTATAATAGAGCGCAGACAGATGGCATAACCAACCGGAACAGCAGTTATATTCCTGTACATAGGGGGCAGTATTATAGTAGTTATATTCTTGTACATAGGGGGCAGTATTATAGTAGTTATATTCTTGTACATAGGAGGCAGTATTATAGTAGTTATATTCTTGTACATAGGAGGCAGTATTATAGTAGTTATATTCTTGTACACAGGGGGCAGTATTATAGTAGTTATATTCTTGTACACAGGGGGCAGTATTATAGTAGTTATATTCTTGTACATAGGAGCAGTATTATAGTAGTTATATTCTTGTACATAGGAGCAGTATTATAGTAGTTATATTCTTGTACATAGGAGCAGTATTATAGTAGTTATATTCTTGTACATAGGAGCAGTATTATAGTAGTTATATTCTTGTACATAGGAGCAGTATTATAGTAGTTATATTCTTGTACATAGGAGGCAGTATTATAGTAGTTATATTCTTGTACATAGGAGGCAGTATTATAGTAGTTATATTCTTGTACATAGGAGCAGTATTATAGTAGTTATATTCTTGTACATAGGAGGCAGTATTATAGTAGTTATATTCTTGTACATAGGAGGCAGTATTATAGTAGTTATATTCTTGTACATAGGAGGCAGTATTATAGTAGTTATATTCTTGTACATAGGAGGCAGTATTATAGTAGTTATATTCTTGTACATAGGAGCAGTATTATAGTAGTTATATTCTTGTACATAGGAGGCAGTATTATAGTAGTTATATTCTTGTACATAGGAGCAGTATTATAGTAATTATATTCTTGTACATAGGAGGCAGTATTATAGCAGTTCTATCCTTGTACATAGGAGCAGTATTATAGTAGTTATATTCAGCTGCCAAACTGGTTGATTAGAAATTACAGCCCTATCATCCTGCATCCTATGTACAAGAATATGATGCAATTTTCCACAAACGAGAGAACTTCTTACCGTCCCGCAGGAAGGTATCAGCAAAATACAAGCATCGCACCACGCCGGACAAAGAGTCATCTGCAGAACGTGGCTCAATCCTCCGCTGCACAGGTGCTACATCTAGGTCATGGGGACCCGGTTGCTCTGCCAAGTGTGCGTTTGCCTCCTGGAGCTGAGGAAACAAAAGAAATATTTAAATGAAGAAAAATTACACCAGTTAAGCCATTGTCTTAACCCATACGGGAACTAAAATGGCTGCAAAAAAAAACGAAAAAAAAAAAACACCCCATTATTATATAATGCTGATGCTGTCAGCCGCCACATACCCTGCTGTTGGGGCTCGCAGTGTTCAGCCTCTTCTTCCCAGACACTCTGCTCTTCCTTATTCTCCGGAATGACTGCCGGAGAGACTTCTTCAGAGACTTGACCCGGGACAGGGGTCCCTCCATGGCCAGGGAGTCATTGGGGTGTAACGTGCACCTGTAGGGACAGAGGAGCCTTTATAATCAGCGGCTGCGTATACAGAGGCCGCAGACAGGAGCGTCCCCCCCACCCCTCGTCTCCAGGGACCGGCGCAGTCAAAACAAGCTAACTGGCCAGATACATAATACCGTGACCGCTAACAAACCGCTCTCCAATCTAAAGAGCTTCCACCGTAAACCACTTAATGTATCACAATACAAGACGTCTGTGCGTTCCCAGGACCAGCGCTGGCACCGAGACAGCACCGTGCATTATTAATGGGGAGGGCAAGACGGGTGCACTAAGGAAGAGGACAACACTGCTTTACAAAAGGTCTTGTAAAAATGGATAAAAACTGGCATACTTATCTGTCTGTGGGAAAGCTGGGTGGCACCGAATGATTAAAGCGTCCACAGGGAACAAGTGGGGAGGTGAGGCGTTACTATAGTTTTGCCATTCAGGGGTCTAGGAAATCTGGATGAGATCCCTATGAGAGTTCAAATGGATGCGTTCTGGTCATTACCCAGCTTTTCCAGGCTCAGATAGAGATAAGGAATAGCTGTATAGGCTTTTGAACAATGATTGAAGGACTTAGCATGTGCATAGTTTTGGGGAGTAGCGCCCTTTGGGCTACATTTACACGACCGTATGTATTCTGCGGTCTGCAAACCGCAGAATCCGAAAAATACGGATATTGGCTGTGTTCATCCCGCATTTCAGATCCATAGAAATGAAGGAGTCCTTGTGTGATATGCCAAAAATTGCAGATTGGACCGAAAACAAGGCCGTAAACCGAGCGGGAGATGGAGGGAATAAAAAGCCGGGGACCGTACATGACAATATGGCGGTTACCTGGCCAGGACAGGGCTCCTTCGCTGATAGTCAAACAGCCCAAACCCATGGCTGGTGCCGAACGCCACCAGATTCCACTCCGAGTGTAACGAGACGGCGGTGACCGCAGCCGGTGGCGCGCACTGCACCAGCATGGTGGTCTGGAACCCAGGAGGGAAAAACAGGGAGCCGTTTCTGGGGGTCAACCGATCGTGACCTTTCCACGTGAAGCCCTCTCGGTCCTGCAGGAGGTCGACGGTGGCCACGCTGACCATGTGATCGGATTTATCATCATTCAGATCCATGACAAGAACCTAGAAGAGATGAAGGGAGTAGTCACCGACAGGACAGACTCCTATACACCGCTTTAAATTTCCTGTTGGTTGCCCTTGGAAACAGCAGTTTAGCTCCACCCTGTGCTCCCACAATGCACTGCTGTCATGTGCTCTTCACCCGACCCCATACCAAATATGGACCGCTACATGTGCTGGATTAGCGCCATGACCCCTGTGACTGAAGAGTAATCATCTGATGACATCATCGGAGGATTAATGTCACTGCGGAGGGGCAGTCACAGCCATTACCTGTCCGGCAGTTCCCGCCACCACCAGCTTGCTGCTGTACTTGCAGAGGGCGATCTTCTGGATGCCCAGCCGGGGGTCATCACTGTAAGGGTCAAAGCAGCCAACCTACAACACACAAATGTACAATACAGCGAGTTATACGTAGTACAGTATATATTATATCCAATGTGCAATTCCCTTTCCTGCCTGCAGAGGGCACTGCTGGAGAACCATCAGATCTAGCAGACACATGGAAGCGTTCAGCTTCCCCCTCCCCCTGCTGGTGGCAAAGAACCAAGCACCGTCCCATCACAAGGAAGCTACAGGGGGGTGTTAAAGGGACACTCCACGTCTGCACAGGATTTACAACACTTATAAAATGTCAGATATTTTTGCAAATCCTTTCCTTACTTCTCTTACTAATGACAGTTTTATCCTCCGTTCACATCCAAAGATACATTTAAGATCTTGCTGGCCTCCTGTCACAATACAGCAGTGCATTGTGGGAGCTCAGCTGTTAAGTCACATGACAGCTGCTCAGAACCAGCATGCAGTTTATAGATCGTTGTTGCTTTCGGTGTGAATGGAGCAGAAAACAAAAAATGTATGTATGTATGTATATATATATATATATATAGTGCAAGATAAGTAAAGTAAAGAACGAGGACTCAAACGGTTTAATGCAAAGAAGATGGGTGCCGAGAGCAGGTGGGAGACTCGTCCGCTTTCCTTGGATTCGTTTATAGCGCCCCCTAGTGTGACGTCATGATGCAGATGGATTCTCTGATGTCAATGGAGGCAAAAAAACAAGCAATAAATCCAGAACATTCCCGACGGCTCCTCAGAGATCTCAATAAATTTCTATGGCAAAGGAGCGAGAGGAAGGCGGGAAATTACAGAGCGCAGATCAGTGTGCACGTGGGGAAGGGCTGATCAGCAGATGCTAGGACTCAGCCCGGGCCAAAGAATCGCACAGCGGCGCCAGGAGGAAACCGAATCCAGATCTGGGATTCGGGGAGAAGGACTCCAGCGCCTGCAGCCATGAACGCAACACGTAAACATCGACGCCGTCCAAAGCGCTCGGTCTGCGCATTACATCGTTTACCAGTTTCATGCCAAACCTAAATCACTGTACGATAGCAATCTCCAAGCGGTGTCAGCTGCAGGCTGTCAGGGCATGCTGGGAGTTGTAGTTTTTCTACAGACTGAATCCTGCTCTTGTATAATGAAAATATCCATAACTTTCCAATCTACTTTGTGGTTTGATTCCTCAACATCTTCGAGATCTGTTTGCTGTCAGTGAATTGACTCATCGTTTACATTCAAGGGTTGAAAACACGTCCAGACCTCGTTCTCACGGCTGTAGTTGGTGACAATGTGCCAGTGCAGGTAGGAGCCATCAGTCTGGAGCAGAGCAGACGGAGCCCAAGCTACGCAGAAGCACGTCCGAGCCGTGAACAGCAATTGTGCCCCGTAAGACGGTAAGAATAGCGCAGGAGGCGGCGACGGACCGCGTTATAAGTCACTGAGGTCCGCCATACAACATCCGTTATAAACAAACAGAGGTCGAGACCCAGAAGAGAATACCTTGAATACGTCAAGGAGGTATTTTAAGCCTTTGAATGCGAGTAGATTTCCGTTCATTAACAGCAAGCACAGATCTTGAAAATGGTGACAAGTTGAAACATAAGGTGCATTAGAAAATTGCAGATCTTTTCAATATGAAAAATCTTTATTAGCATAGTGGACAATCCCTTTAAGGATTTCATATCAAGGCTTCATCTTAAGAGCTGCCTTTTTTTGTGACAGGAAGTGCCGCCATATTGGTTGTCACCTTTGAACAAGCTTTTCAGAGGCCGATGGTAAAATAGTCGCTGACTTTTTGTTGAACGCGGTGACAGAATTACAATTTGGCCTCTGTGACTGAAGGAAATATCACACGAGCGACTTCGGTCTGTGAAATAGACTCCATGTGATGGAGACAGTTCCGGGGCTGGACGCTACTCCTGTGATACAGACTCACAGCATTATAATGATTTATAATGCTGTGTGTCCCTGCCTAAGCTTGGATCTACTGAATTGTACTGACAGCACTATGTCAGTGAAATCTGGTACATCCAAGGTCTGGCAGGAACACACTGCCTTATAAATCACTATAATGCCTTGACGTCAGTCACATGAGTGGCCTGGGAAATACCGGAGAGTATTTCACGGTAGGAGTCCGACCCTTGAACTAGAAACAGTACTGACTGAACTGTACAGACGAGGGGCCAGTACCCCGGCACAGATGTCTACAGATGACAGTCATGTTTCAAAGCTTATTAAAGGGTCAGTCATTGACAGGGCAGCTACATACGGGGGCACTAGTGGGGCAGTGTTCCTCCCGCTGGAAGAGAGTGAATTTGTACAGTGAGACCATTTAGGTGACAACCAATATGGCGGCACTTCTTTCTATCATGTTATCAAATAATGTCCGCCACAAATAAATATGGGAGAGGGGATAAGTGTATGACGCAGGGCTAACCGGCCGATCACGAGAGCGGGGGCCTGTGCTCCCCCCTTAAATGGAGCAGCAGACATGCAAGTGTGTCTGCTACTCCACTTAAAGGGGTTGTCCGGGTTCAGAGCTGAACCCGGACATACCCTTAAATTCACCCAGGCAGCGCGCCTGATGTTAGCATCGGAGCATCTCATGCTCCAATGCCCTCCCTTGCCCTGCGCAGGGCAAGGGCTCATCTGTTTACAATAACAGCTTCTGCCCGGCAGTGTGTTCGGTGGCGTCACCGGCTGTAATGGGCCGGCTTTAGCGCTGCCCTAACCGTTTTGCTGGCTAGGGCAGCGCTAAAGCCCGCCCATCAGCGCCTGTGACGTCACCGGGCTCACTGCTGGACGGAAACCTCCGCCCGGCAGAGCCCGGTCTAAATGCCTTAGCGCAGGGCAAAGGAGGGCATCGATGCATAGGATGCTCCGATGCTAACATCAGGTGGGCTGCCTGAGTGAAATTAAGGGTATGTAACCCCTTTAAGACCGCTAACCCCAGCGGTCAGACACTTATCGCCAATGCTGAGGAGAGGGGATAGGTTGTCTTAAATGGGACAACCCCTTTAAGCGGCACCTGCACACCTTACGGAACGGCGGCCAGTCCTCGTCTCCGCTCTGGTTCAAGCTCTCGTTGTGGTCGCAGTCTGTCTGGAAGATGCCGGCCGTGGAGAGTCGATAGAGGGGCCGCAGGGCGACTCCTGAGGCGTCCCAGAAGCGTACAGTGCCGTCTTCATGTCTGGAAGACAAGGGAAAGGAGCGTGAAGCAGAAGGGAGACCATGTCATACCACATGAAGAAGAGGGTTTATGGTGCCGCCGCACCCCCCCCGCACATCTGGACTGGTGCTGACCCCCGGCCCCACACTCCCAGCTCCTGGGGTTTAGCTCCAGGCTCTGGTTCTTACTTTCCAATGTTCTGTTTGGCTTCTAAATAAAGGAGAGGCTCTGGGCCCACACACAAGACAGCGGTCCTCCCCCGCTGCTCCAGATAACAGGAAGACCCCCGTCCAGGAGGCCAGATTCCAGACGCTGGAGTACACAGCGAGGGAGCGGACGTGGGAGGCCAGACAGCAGAAAGATGCCTCGCTGCATACTCCAGGGCCACTCATTGCTCCCAGTTATCAGACAGTTGAGGCTCCACACACAGGCCATGGTCCAAATCCCACCAGGTCCTCACCCTGTAAGTAGAAGTCCTCTCTGGGAAGGTTCCTCTGCCAAGCTCTTCCCT
This sequence comes from Rhinella marina, assembly GCA_900303285.1. Lineage (NCBI taxonomy): Eukaryota > Metazoa > Chordata > Amphibia > Anura > Bufonidae > Rhinella > Rhinella marina. The sequence continues at coordinate 94,932 of ONZH01024471.1, read as the reverse complement.
CCATCTATGGGCCAGCTCTGTAAGAGAAAGCATGTCATGAGCAGAGGGGCATACAGACCACCCTCCTCAGACGGGGTGGCCATTGTATCCCCCCTTCCCCCATAGATGTCTCTGCGCTCACCACGGATGAGAAGTGTGGGTTCTGCTGCTCGCCGGCCAGAATTATCCGCTCCCAGAGCTTCAGGGTGACGTTGGAAATGTGATAGGAGCAGGTGATGGCTGAAGAGTGGAGCGGGGCAAGATACGGGGCAGGGATGGTGGGCCAGCCAGGGGTCTGAAGGTCGATGACCACCAGCTCTTCCTCCACCAGGACCACCAGGGCTGTGGGATTGTCAGGACCTAGAGGCAAGTGGAGAGCAAATCAGCAAAAAAGTCACCAAAAACAACCCTACAAGATGCATAAAGGGAAGGATTTCTGAAGTGGCGTATCCCTAAGGAAGACGTACCGTCCTCGCTCTTGACGGGACACACGGTGAAGAAGTCGATCACGCGGGAGGTGAAGTCCAAGGTCACCAGATTCTTCCCTTGCATTATGGTGACGCAGTGGCGGTCTCCGTAGCTAGCACGAGGCATCCCCCCGCTGAACATGATGAAATGATTCCTGCAGCCGGGACAAGGAAGGAAGGAAGGAAGGAAAGAAAGAAGGAAGAAGAGTAAGACAGTGACAGGAAGTCGAGCACATGCTCGAGATGACAAACAGGTAAACAGCTGTGGGCCCCAGCTGACCGGCAGGAGGAGGGGCCCCACTGGGGATGACCACACCACTGATGTCTTAAAGAGACCTACCCGCAGCTGCTGGACTGCCACTGGATTTTATTGATGGCTTTGCAAGGAAATGGACCTAAGGGGACAAAAGAACATATCCCTTTAAATACACTGGGAGTAGTAGTCCACAGCAGACATGGGTGCAACCATGTAAGGGCCAGATTTACAAAGCAACTGGTTGCCATTGTTTATGTGAACCCACCGTATGGTATAGTAGAGGTGACAGGCTGGGAGGTGGCGGAGGAATTACTGCTCTCGGCCCAAACCATGTACCCGCCGTCGCTGTGGGAGCTGATGAAGGACGACCCGTTACTCTCCCAGTACAGACTCTCCAGTTGCTGGGGGGGATACGGTAAGGAAAAAAAATAAATAAAATAAAAAAAAAATACAATGACTTAAAGAAACATTCCAGGCAGATCCAGGCCTGAGGGGGCGGAGCATGACAAGTATTGGGTGTCATGCTCCGCCCCTGCACTATTGTCAGTGACTAGAAACACAAGGTTTTCAGATCTTCACCTGGTTCCCCAAAAAGTGATGCTCAGCTTTCCTGGACTCCCGGTCCCACAAGGTCACCAGTCCCCGGCTGTAGCCAATCAGCATCTTGCTGGGCTGCTGCGGGTGCTGCTGCAGAGACTCCACCGGCCCCAGGGTCTTCCCGCACCTGTATTCATCCGGAAGGCTGTAAAGGGGTTAACACAACATAAGCACCAAGGCACACAGTCGCTGCAAAACTACAACCCCCAGCATGCCCCAAGCCTCACCTCTGCAGGATCTCGTCTTGCAGCAGGGTCTGATCTTCCAGGAGCTTCAAGCTCGGGATCTGGACAAAATAGACTCCGCCTCCTTCTGTCCCAAGAGCGGCCACGTCACAGGACGCCGCCACGAGGATGACAGTCACGCGAGTAATGCTGGGAGGGGTACTGAACACAAATGGTGACAATAAGGATCTGTACACTGACCCCCTGTTTTCTTAAATATTAAAAAAACATGGCTTTTTTTATTTTAAGAAGAAACTGTCACATCTGTCCACAGCTGTGGCTGACCTGCAGTACCACAAGCAATCTCTGAACAGGGGTGGCGCAGTTTCTGGAAGACTCCTTTAAATTGCATTCCTTCTTTTCAAAACTCCCATTTTTATCAAACAACTTTATTTGTAATGACGAGCTTGTTTTACATCCGTTCCCAAGCTCTGTCCAGAATAGGGGGAACTACTCAAACGTGATGCAGAGTAGTCACCCATACCAATCAATCAGAATAGACTGGTGCAGGCGCCCATAGCAACCAGTTTTCATGTCTCAGGTCCTTCAGAAAATGAAAGGAGTGACCCCATTCGTTGCCATGAGCCACCACCTCACTTTTCCATGGCAGCAGTTTTGATAAACCTCCACCAACCAGGTCTCTCCTTTCATTTTCTAAAGGCCATCTGAGAAATGAAAGCTGTAATCTTATTGGTTGCCAGGGCTGACTCCTCCAATCAGATACCAGCTTTCATTTCTCAGACGTCCTTTCATTTTCTAAAGCAGTGACCTGATTGGTTGCTATGGACGATTGCCCTACTTTTCCATGGCACCAGTTTTGATAAACCTCCCCCAATCAGGTCTCTCCTTTTATTTTCTAAAGGCCTTCTGAGAAATGAAATCTGGAATCTTATTGGTTGTCATGGGCGACTCCTCCAATCAGATTCCAGCTTTAATATCAGACGTCCTTTAGAGAATGAAAGTAGTGACCTGATTGGTTGCTACAGGCGACTGCTCCTCTCTTCAATGGCACTAGTTTTAATCCAGGCCTAGACAGAGGTGACTGGTCCTGCGACTCACCATGAGCAGGACCACTTACCCTCCCCCGCCCGCTGTAACATGGGCTTTACACAGTTTTCGGTTCAGGGTAACACGTTTCCTAATTCACCCCATAAAGAAGTGGAAATCAATAAAGAGACAGTCAGGGATGAGACACCGAGAGCCCGGCACCTGGGACACCAAGAAACCTTCCACCAAAGTGATCGTCTCCGCTCCTCACGCTTGTATGCTACACACTTTAGGGGCCACATCCGCCTCTCCAGGGGCCAAAAGAACGTCCTGGTGGTTATGGCTTCCAGGATTGTAAAAACATGGCTGATTTCTACCAAAAACAGCGCCACTGCTGTCCACAGGTTGGGTGCGGTATTGCAGCTCCCAACCATCTCAATGTAGCAGAGCTGCGGTACCACATCCAACCAGTGCACCATTTCTGTAACAAAGCAGCCACGTTTTATGGTTTTGTCCCTTAATCATTACAGAATTTAGACAAGCACTAAAATTTCAGGCGATTGGGGCCATATTTTTGGGAAGTCCTCTATTAGCTACAGTCAAGACCCCATGTTGGGGGTCTTGTAACCTAAAAAGATTTCAAAACCAGACAGCTCCTCCAACAAGTGAGACGTTAACTACATGGCGTCTTGTACTCTAGTCCCATCCAGAGCTGCATTCAATATTCTGCCAGCACTAAACCCTAGTGCAATGCATCATGGGAACCCGGCCCTATAATTAACAGTAAGGTCTACATGGGCAGAATTTTTTTAAAATTTTGGACTAAAGGGTCAACCAAAGCTCCCCCCCCCCCAATCTAATTAAATATCTGTTGCCCAGAATGTGCACCTCTCTCTGACTCTTGTGAGACTACAACTCCCAGCATGGTCGGACAGAGGTGCACACAGGCATAGACCACACCTAACAGACAAGCGTGAGAGAGAAAGAAAAGGGGGGCGTGAGTACTTAGGGCAGTCGAACCCTGGTCGTCCTGGGAGGAGGAAGCTGCGGGTCTCCTCCAGGTAGGAGCAGCCGTCCTTCTGCTGCAGTTCCCACAGGTGGATGGTGTTCTCGTCCAGCAAGGTAAGAAGCCGACCCTGGAGGAGAGAGAGAGAGAGAAAGGGTCCTTACAGATCGGCACTACCACAAAGCAACCCCTAGTGGGCGCTATACATAACTATTACATGGCGGAGCTGCTTAGTCTGATGGAGACGCTGCAGGACTCCATATACTAAGCAGATGGGTCTAGGAAAGGTGGGCGACAACCCATATAAGAGAGGTAATGTTAACCATTTTGGTTGTCACCCAGCTTTCCCAGATTCAGACAGAATAATGGGTCTACCTGTCCAGGTAAGAAGTGCATCTGGGTCACGGTGGCGGTTTCCTTGTGCAGTCCGGTAAACTCCACGCCGGGAGCGCCATATCTGGAGGTCAGAGGTCAAGGAGAAGGCGGCATCTACAGTCTGAGCATGAGAGTATTTATAGCAGATTAGCTGCAGAGCAGTCGCACACAGCACCCAAGGGGCACCATGTGATGGCGGTACGTCCAATAATCCAGCACCCTGTCAACACCCTCTGTGCCGGACTGATGCCATGACACGTGCATCTGTGTAACGTAGAAACAATCACGCGACGCATAAAATTACATAAACATCAGATATTTGTTGTGCACACAGTCGGCCATTTTTCCTATCCCTAAACACGGGAGGATCCGGGCTGTGCGAGCGGGAAGAATTGGGATCCGATGACTCAACGACGCCACCTTCTGACCGTGGAGAAGATCAGTATTTGAATGAAGAGGTCAGTTGTATAAAACTGTCCTCTATTGCTCTTCCTGGCAGCCACGGAGGAGATCTGTCCCTGTTCAGTAACACGTCAAAGGGCTGCAGTTGACAGACGATAGGTGTGATCCCTCATGGTTACTGCCCCTTTAAACAGGAGCAATAATATTCATGGTCTGCACTGGAACGTTATGACGAGATGGGGGCACCCCAACTTTATATCAAGACCGCCTGCAGCGGAGGCACCAGCTTTTTCATACACAGAGAACAGTTCTGAACCTGCAGTATCCAGCAGCCATGAGAGCCCCTCACACCATCGATTAAAGCTCACAAATCAGGCGGCAGGGACGAGCGTGTGAACACAGAGCATGCATACATAGTAAATCAAGCGGAGAAAGGCATTCATAGCCCGAGACTGCTGGAGACCTGCCAGCACCGAGACCGCTGAGGAGAGGAGACGCCAGACACTACTGATAACAGCATCACCGCTCCAGCCATTACTAGAGAACACCCCGCAAAACTTATCTACTATCACTCCCATCATGCCACAGGACAGAACTGATTTAATATTCTCTCTTCTGTGCTTATTGCTGTCCCCAACCAAGTGCTGCAATATATCAGCTGCTGGGGGGGGGGGATGGAAGAGACACCTCCAAGTACATTTCTGCCTCACAAAAGCAACTGTCTCCTTCAGCCGGTCTACATCGTTAATGGCTGCACATCCCCTGTAATACTGCATCCTATGTCCAAGAATATAACTACTATAATACTGCCTCCTATGTCCAAGAATATAACTACTATAATACCGCTCCTATGTCCAAGAATATAACTGCTATAATACTGCCTCCCATGTCCAAGAATATAACTGCTATAATACTGCTCCCATGTCCAAGAATATACCTGCTATAATACTGCCTCCTATGTCCAAGAATATACCTACTATAATACTGCCTCCTATGTCCAAGAATATAACTACTATAATACCGCTCCTACGTCCAAGAATATAACTACTATAATACCGCTCCTACGTCCAAGAATATAACTAGTATAATACTGCCTCCTACGTACAAGAATATAACTAGTATAATACTGCCTCCTACGTCCAAGAATATAACTACTATAATACTGCCTCCTATGTCCAAGAATATAACTACTATAATACTGCCTCCTATGTCCAAGAATATAACTACTATAATACTGCCTCCTATGTCCAAGAATATAACTGCTATAATACTGCCTCCTATGTCCAAGAATATAACTGCTATAATACTGCTCCCTATGTCCAAGAATATAACTGCTATAATACTGCTCCTATGTACAAGAATATAATTACTATAATACTGCCTCCTATGTCCAAGAATATAACTACTATAATACTGCCTCCTATATACAAGAATATAACTGCTATAATACTGCCTCCTATGTCCAAGAATATAACTGCTATAATACTGCTCCTATGTATAAGAATATAACTACTATAATACTGCTCCTATGTCCAAGAATATAACTACTATAATACTGCCTCCTATGTCCAAGAATATAACTACTATAATACTGCCTCCTATATACAAGAATATAACTGCTATAATACTGCCTCCTATATACAAGAATATAACTGCTATAATACTGCCTCCTATATACAAGAATATAACTGCTATAATACTGCCTCCTATATACAAGAATATAACTGCTATAATACTGCCTCCTATATACAAGAATATAACTGCTATAATACTGCCTCCTATGTCCAAGAATATAACTGCTATAATACTGCTCCTATGTCCAAGAATATAACTACTATAATACTGCTCCTATGTCCAAGAATATAACTACTATAATACTGCTCCTATGTCCAAGAATATAACTACTATAATACTGCTCCTATGTCCAAGAATATAACTGCTATAATACTGCTCCTACGTCCAAGAATATAACTGCTATAATACTGCTCCTACGTCCAAGAATATAACTGCTATAATACTGCTCCTATGTATAAGAATATAACTACTATAATACTGCTCCTATGTCCAAGAATATAACTACTATAATACTGCCTCCTATATACAAGAATATAACTGCTATAATACTGCCTCCTATGTCCAAGAATATAACTGCTATAATACTGCTCCTATGTCCAAGAATATAACTACTATAATACTGCTCCTATGTCCAAGAATATAACTGCTATAATACTGCTCCTATGTCCAAGAATATAACTGCTATAATACTGCTCCTACGTCCAAGAATATAACTGCTATAATACTGCTCCTATGTACAAGAATATAACTACTATAATACTGTTCCTATGTACAAGAATATAACTACTATAATACTGCTCCTATGTATAAGAATATAACTACTATAATACTGCTCCTATGTACAAGAATATAACTACTATAATACTGCCTCTATGTATATGAATAGGACAGTGTACTCACTTCTGTCCTCGATACCGCACTTATAAGTCTCCATTAAGTACCCGCCATCTGGGGAACAGTGGTGATTGAGAGCGGTATTCAGTACATTCCTGCGCCACTTGTTACCATGACGACTGGATCGTTAAGGGGACAGCAGATGACAGGCCTGGTCCTCCTTACTCAGCACGTGTTGTGAACGGCACAGAACAGTTTATAGACGGGTCTGGATGTTAATATTTCCAGCTCCACTGCACTGAACCGGATCAATATAAAATAAAGCAGGAGAATGAGAGCTCTACTTGGAAACCATCAACAAGATGCTGTTGCCTAATCAGTTATTCTGTGCTTCTATTTAGTAGTCTGTGCACACAATGAAGCCCTGCAGTGTATGGGTTCTCGATCTTCACATCGGACAAGAGCAGGCACATGATCACCACCCCTGCACCTCCATCCGAATTTTTAAAAAAATCGCGGTAGTTGTGGTAATATGATGTAGCCGAGCACTGCTATGTATACCCAGCCTAATGTCCCTGCAGCCTGACTGATGGATTCCAACAAGCTGCAGTTAGAACAAAAAAAAAAAAACCTCTAATAAGATCTGTCAGCAGCAGCCAACCTGCTTGCTGATGGTTTCCAGAGAGCAGATTTAGTTTTTTATGTCGCAGAGTAAAGCAATGAAGATCTAGCCCTAGAGGAAAGATCCTGGACTGAATGACGGCAGTTGTACATTTTAATGCCTCTGCTGAGAATTGTAGTCTCAAGACAGTCACAGAAGTGGAGACCTCAACGACTCGCGAAAACTAGCGGTCTGGGTGACAACCAGCATGGCCGTTAAAATTCTACCAACTCTGGCAGCCATTTTTCTTCGGTCTCTATAGTCCAGAGGAGAGTCGAGGTGAAAGTGACCCCCAATACAGCGACGGTAACCAGGCCGGGGACCCCCATGGGCCGAGATAGCAACCCCCATCCCGCCCGCCCCAAGCTCCAGGCCCAGCTGCAGTCACACAATGGTCCTTTGTGTAGGACCAGTAGAGAACGGTGACCTGGATCTTCCCTCTCGCTGACAGCTGTGTAAACGCCTCCTCCCGGGACCATCTCTTATAAGATGAGGGGGACGAGGCCAGAAGGAGGGTGACCGAATGTGCATAGACATCAAGGAACCGGGGGGCGGGGGGGGGGGGGGGGGGGGGCTTGGTTCTTGCGTGGAGGTTTAATATCTCAATCAAGACCTGAGCCAATGAAGAGCAGAAAGTTTCCAGGATTTAAACTTATCAAAAACAGTGCCCCACTTGTCCTCAGGTTGTGTGCGGTACTGCAGCTCTGCCCCATTCACTTGAGTACAGTCGAACTGCAATACCAGACACAACCTGAGGACAAGTGGGGCGCTGTTTTTGATGTCTGGTATTGCAGTTCGACTGTACTCAAGTGAATGGGGCAGAGCTGCAGTACCGCACACAACCTGAGGACAAGGGCGGCGCTGTTTTTTCATATAAAGCAGCAGCCATGTTTGCTGCCCCCTGCAGGACAATTGATGAGCAGGGAGCGTCGCAACGGGGCCCAACAAAAACTTCATACAGCGGGTGAATCCCTAATCGTGCCCCCTTCCCTTCAGGCTACATCGTTGGCATCTCCATGGCGACAGGCAGAAGGGGAGGGGCACGCCCCCATCCCTTGCGCACAGCCAGAGGCGACCTATTCATGGGGAACGTTGCCTAGTGAAAGTCAGAGCCGTCATCCAGCCCCCGACATGTCCGCTCTCTTCTGGACTATGTGCCGTTCAGTATTCCAGGAAAGCTGTGTGACTACACAACGCAACGGCGGCCATATTGTTTGTCACCCAGATACATGTAGGTTCCTCCTTTAAGAAAGCCAGGTGACTACAGACATGGCCGCCATTACAGCACCGACTGGGATTGTTTTCTCAGGACGAGGGGACGCAGAGGACCCGCCCCCCACATGAAGAGGAACAGGAGGTAATTACCTGTGAAGTGGCAGATAAAGCCGCGGCAAATGAGACCTTTCATCTTACCTGGGAGGGAACGCCGCCATTGTTCTCTGGTATCAGCCGTGTCGGGAGAACCGTGTACCGGGCTTCAATGGAAAGGACCACCCGACCGGCCCGCCACAAAGTGCCAAGCACTGGGTCATACCCGCAGCGCCCATCCTCACCCAAGGCGATGACGGTTACCACCTCAACATCTTCTTTGGCTGGAGGGGTCCTTCACCCCGGTGGGGGCTGCACGCCCCGACTTCCTCGGGAATTCATCCTCGCCCGTAGTGAAAAGGATACATTTTAACGGCTCCGGATTTGGTGCCGATCGCCATGATCCGCAGCACGGGGTCAAAGGCCAGGGAGCTCGGCTGGTTGGGGAATCCATGTTCTACGGTCTGAGGGAGAAGAGAGAGAGAGATCACTGGTGAGAAGTCGATCGTTACTGGTTACAACTGGAAGGTGACAGACGCCCCCCAATAAGTGATAAGCGGCTGCCAGACACCCGGTGCCCCTTATCTGCCACAGATTGATTGGCTTATACCCCAACCTGTCCCCCTGGTGGTGGTTTAAGAACATTACAAGTCACACAGTGATTAAGATGCGTTTGAGCTGCTCATCGCTCTCAAAACCTCTGCTTACTGTACTCTCCATTCACTGGCAGCAAGCAGAGCTCTTGAAACTGGTTTACATTTACCAAAACGGAGCGGAAAGCTGTCACGTTAGCACTTGGGCTGCAGTCGAGCATTGAAGTGAATGGCGATCACCAAGTTTGAGGGATCCAACTAAAACAAGTCAGGCACCCTTGTCCCTCTATAACTCCTCCTGGCACAGGTCCGAGTCATGCATTCTCTGCAGAACCACAACCTAACGTATGGGACTAATTGATCCCAAAAGTTAGTCCTAATTGGGCCTCATCCGCTCCTTCAAGATCACACCCCACTCCCTCTCTTCATGTGTGAACATGGCACCGGGAGGCGCTCTTGTACATTAATTGGCACCTCGGCCCTGACCTCGACAGCCGGAGGACAACACCTGGCCGTAGGAGCGGCTCATTAAAACCCAATCCGTCCCCTTGCCTGGATCCTGACCTCCGCAGAGGGAGCAGAGTTGGGCGGCCGCCAGCGACGGACGGAGCGCAGCCAACAACCTGAGGAGACGCCGAAAATGAGGCGAGCGGAGCCCCCTGACCAAGGGAGGGACGTATAGACTGCAAGGAGCAGGGGGAACGAGGCGACTCTTCCACCCCTGGGTGAGATCACAAAACAGCTGCATCCGCCAGGAATCCATCATCTCCACAGCAATCTGATTCTAATTATGGGAGAGCGAAATGTGCTCAGTCAAGAAGCGGGGACGGTCTGCGGATCCTCTATGGTGTAGGTGGCGGGTATATCTAGGGGGGTTGTGACAGCAGTGTCAAATAGCACAGTAATGTAATAGGATGTAATGCCCCCTTCCTCCTGCGGAGGCGCTGCAGGGAAAACATGTGTTGTCAGGTCACAGAACATTCTGCGATCGGCTAATCTCTCCTTACAGTATGGGAATGTCTTGCCGATCACGGATCGGTCATGGCAGTCTGCCAATTTGTTGGGTGTTCTGTGGCCAGTTATTGGAATCAGGTCTATTGATCTGTGGGAGGCCACGCCCCTCCTGTTACACCACGCCTACTGTTTACAAGAGCAGTGAAAATAAAAAATGCTGAAAAACTGGAGAACTGTCACTAACCTACTCCCCCAGTAACGGAGATAAGAAAAAGGGAGTAGTTTTTGTCCTCCGCTCATCCCAGACCACTTCTTGGCCTCTGGGCTATGGCCAAAACCCAGTGACCCTTAGGAAATGTTCACACGTGGAGGAGAAACTTTGCCCTAAAAGTGCGACACAAAATAAACGCATAGAGTAACCAGCAAAGCCGCCCCAAACGCATAGTGTAGCAAATAAACCTGCCCTAGAAACACATTCTATAACATAAAACCGCATAGTATCTCTGAAATTTAAAGGGGTATTCCATTAATAACAAGTATAGGAGATAACTCCCACCAATTACGAGAAAGTGTACCCCGTACACTGTGGAGCCCCCAAAATCTCTATGGGATTGCCGCAGGCATACTGCCGGTGTACATGTGACTGTATGACAACACAGACGCCTGCGCTGTCGCTTTAAATCGAGCCCTCTCCTGCGCTGTGGGATATTTACATGGAGCTATGATAATACACGTCTGTCAGATCCTGCAGACAAAGCGGTGAGTAAACATGAGATCACAGTCTGCACCGGCCCGAGACCGCCTGCAGGTGATCACCGCCATACCACGTCCCATTTCTGAATAGAATGCCAGAACTGCAGTACAGACTGACACGCGAACACCGGAGAGGGTGTCCTTCAGCAGGACGAGTTACGGGATGTCAATAAAAACCCGTCACCCCCGTGATCACCGACGTCGGCGGCTCCGCTTATGAATTCTAGGGGGTGTGCCCCTTTAAAAACGTCATCTATAGACCTGTCGCAGCAGCTGGCGGATGCCCTATAGGGCAGGGGTGCAGTACAGGCCGCAGATCGTACGCCGCCCCGCAGATGGACGGTCCCTAAGGGACCAAGAACTTCTAAGGAATTTCTAAGGCTTGGTCAAGGAAGTTTAACTGAAAACAGCAGCAGCGTCCATACAATGCAGACGGAGGATATCGGCGGGGGGCGAGGATGTATACGGGACATATGGGAAGTATACAGGACCCGCAAAAGCAGAGGAAGTTCCCATCAAATATACGAATCCAAACAGAATGGGGGAAGGGGGGGGGATGGGTGAAGTTTAGGGCCGACTATTGTTCCCATGGAGCATCTAATCCAGGACGGGAGAAAAATGGGGCTTTTGTCTTCTATAGAAAGCGCACAATACCCCGAAGAGGAGGGGGGGTCACTACTGCCGATCCGGCCATAGAAAAGAGGGCGAGATCAGAGACAGCAGGCCACAATGCCGCCCCGGGAAGAGAGGCCTCTGCTCAGTGACCGGAGATAGCCTGCACAGGATTAACCACTTACTTGCCGCATTGCCATGGACCCGAGCTATGGGACGGGGGGGGGGGTGGGGGGGGTGACAGTGCTGATAAAGAAGGGGTTAAACAAAACCGCATCGGGCACAAGGATGGAGGACGATGACCAACGGGACCTGGAGTCAGAGACATGACTAGTGGCACGTCAACCATGCCCCCCCCCCCCCCCAACACCTCAAAGGGCCCATAACCGAAGCAATCCTGAAGTCATTCAGTGACCACTCAGGGTGTGAAAGAAGTTGTCAGACATAAGGATAATCACAATGTATACCGCCAGATACTGCTTCCTAAAAATCGATCTAAGCCTCATTATGCGAGACAATGTTTACGCCAGGATCCGCAATCATCTACAGGAGGACGAGTCATGTGCAGATCATCAGAAACCAACCGCACAACCGCCACACTGCGAAGAAGTCATATATAATGCAGACAGGAGGAGCGCGGAACTATTAATAATTCATGAGGCCTCGTGTAATGCAGAGAAAACACAGAGCGACCAGGAACAGGAGAGCGGGATTATAGTAGTTATATTCTTGTACATAGGAGCAGTATTATAGTAGTTATATTCTTGTACATAGGAGGCAGTATTATAGTAGTTATATTCTTGTACATAGGAGCAGTATTATAGTAGTTATATTCTTGTACATAGGAGCAGTATTATAGTAGTTATATTCTTGTACATAGGAGCAGTATTATAGTAGTTATATTCTTGTACATAGGAGGCAGTATTATAGTAGTTATATTCCTGTACATAGGAGCAGTATTATAGTAGTGATATTCTTGTACATAGGAGCAGTATTATAGTAGTGATATTCTTGTACATAGGAGCAGTATTATAGTAGTTATATTCTTGTACATAGGAGCAGTATTATAGTAGTTATATTCTTGTACATAGGAGCAGTATTATAGTAGTTATATTCTTGTACATAGGAGCAGTATTATAGCAGTTACATTCTTGTACATAGGAGCAGTATTATAGTAGTTATATTCTTGTACATAGGAGGCAGTATTATAGTAGTTATATTCTTGTATATAGGAGGCAGTATTATAGTAGTTATATTATGTACATAGGACCAGTATTATAGTAGTTATATTCTTGTACATAGGAGCAGTATTATAGTAGTTATATTCTGTACATAGGAGGCAGTATTATAGTAGTTATATTCTTGTACATAGGAGGCAGTATTATAGTAGTTATATTCTTGTACATAGGAGGCAGTATTATAGTAGTTATATTCTGTACATAGGAGCAGTATTATAGTAGTTATATTCGTGTACATAGGAAGTAGTATTATAGTAGTTATATTCTTGTACATAGGAGGCAGTATTATAGTAGTTATATTCTTGTACATAGGAGCAGTATTATAGTAGTTATATTCTTGTACATAGGAGCAGTATTATAGTAGTTATATTCTTGTACATAGGAGCAGTATTATAGTAGTTATATTCTTGTACATAGGAGCAGTATTATAGTAGTTATATTCTTGTACATAGGAGCAGTATTATAGTAGTTATATTCTTGTATATAGGAGGCAGTATTATAGTAGTTATATTCTGTACATAGGAGCAGTATTATAGTAGTTATATTCTTGTACATAGGAGCAGTATTATAGCAGTTATATTCTTGTACATAGGAGCAGTATTATAGTAGTTATATTCTTGTACATAGGAGCAGTATTATAGTAGTTATATTCTTGTACATAGGAGCAGTATTATAGTAGTTATATTCTTGTACATAGGAGCAGTATTATAGTAGTTATATTCTTGTACATAGGAGCAGTATTCTAGCAGTTATATTCTTTAGGACTCTCTCATTTATAAAGGTACCATGTATTATCCTACCACTACATAAAGTGATGGGATCCCTCCTGTAAGACGTGAGGTTAGGTGGCGGCTTTGTTTATGAGTTCATTGTATAGGAGCTCGGCCTCCCAGCTGTCTGACGGGATCTATTTCGGCACACAGGAGGCTACGCTCAGGCTGACTCAGGGAAGCGGCACTCGGCTGAGTGTGTAGGAGGGATCCAGCTGCTGCACCCAGGACTATAGGGAAGAGAAAGGAGGGAAAAGAGATTTTAGAGCAAGGAAGAGACAAAGCAGAGGGGAGTCCACCAGAGCTGCGTGCCTGGACTCGGGGCCCCTGCTGGGTCCCTGTGGGTCAACTCTGGCAATGCAGAAGTTAATCATAATATCAGTGAATTATTTCTGCGCTGCTGCGATCTGACACGATTTCCCGTTTTATGGACTTCTTAAAGTTAATGTCTTGCAGCTGTGGAGTCACAGGGCGAGCAGGGAAGACGTCCGCACCGAACCCTCCATCCCCTCCATCTGTGCTGACTCAATCACACTCCAGATCAGCCAAACTACAACTCCCAGCAGATGGCTGCTATTACAGGAGATAAATCACTACATATCTGCCACTCCGGAGTCCAGGAAAGCTGGATGACAGCCCCTGTGGGAGCAGAGAGCGCCATTATATCATTATTTCACTTGAAAGATCCTTCAGAGAGAAGGAAATCTGAGTAGAAACACATGTGAGCTGAACCGACAGCAGCCTCTGCCGTCACCCAGCTTTACCAGAAACAGAACAAGGAAAGAGGAAAAATTCTACAATCAGTCCAGAGAAAGACACGAAATGTCCCAGATCCGAGGACTCAGCGGTCAGACAGACGCTGTCAGCTCTCATTATCAGCACAATCAGATGATACAGGACTAAATCCCCAGAAAGACCTGAAGCCATACTGTGCCAGGGGGCGCTGAACACCAACGAACATCACCAGTCAAAATATACATATATACAGTACAGAAACTCATTCTGCTGGGGAGTCACTGTACTGATCCTGAGTTACATCCTGTATTATACTCCAGAGCTGTACTCACTATTCTACTGGTGCAGTCACTGTGTACATACATTACTTATCCTGTACTGATCCTCAGTTACATCCTGTATTATACTCCAGAGCTGCACTCACTATTCTGCTGGGGAGTCACTGTGTACATACATTACTTATCCTGTACTGATCCTGAGTTACATCCTGTATTATACTCCAGAGCTGCACTCACTATTCTGCTGGTGCAGTCACTGTGTACATACATTACTTATCCTGTACTGATCCTGAGTTACATCCTGTATTATACTCCAGAGCTGCACTCACTATTCTGCTGGTGCAGTCACTGTGTACATACATTACTTATCCTGTACTGATCCTGAGTTACATCCTGTATTATACTCCAGAGCTGCACTCACTATTCTGCTGGGGAGTCACTGTGTACATACATTACTTATCCTGAGTTACATCCTGTATTATACTCCAGAGCTGCACTCACTATTCTGCTGGTGCAGTCACTGTGTACATACATTACTTATCCTGTACTGATCCTGAGTTACATCCTGTATTATACTCCAGAGCTGCACTCACTATTCTGCTGGTGCAGTCACTGTGTACATACATTACTTATCCTGTACAGATCCTGAGTTACATCCTGTATTATACTCCAGAGCTGCACTCACTATTCTGCTGGTGCAGTCACTGTGCACATACATTACTTATCCTGTACTGATCCTGAGTTACATCCTGTATTATACTCCAGAGCTGCACTCACTATTCTGCTGGTGCAGTCACTGTGTACATACATTACTTATCCTGTACTGATCCTGAGTTATATCCTGTATTATACTCCAGAGCTGTACTCACTATTCTGCTGGCAGAGTTACTCCTATTCATTGCAGGGGTCCCGGGTCAGGGTCAGACCTCACTACTGGTGAACAGGTGTAGTGTGGGAGCGCAGCAGTGGAACCACAAATAGTCTTGTGAAGATAAAAAGGAAAAGGTTAAGGAAGTGGTGCGGGGAGCGCGGTTCGCTCGTGTGAAAAGCTCTACAGATATTTTCTGCAACTGCCGAGGGAAACGTTCGTCACCTGTAACCTGATGTGATGGCGCTGGTCCAAGGCCGCAAAACCAGCAAGTGCAGAATACTGGGCAGTATACAGCTGGAAGGAGCCCCCGATCAGCAGACAGCGATGTCCTTGACCCCATCATAAACAACGTATAACAAGTGCGTCACCGAGTGCCGCCATAGTGTGAACAGGCCTCATCCGTGAACCCCCCCCCCTCCCATTCACTGACAGCAAGCTGAGATCTTCAATGTAAGGCAAGCATCTCAATGAATGTACAGGGCTGTTAGAAGATGCTGCATGTGTCCTGTATAAGAACGGACGTTACTGAGAACCCTGCGGGAGGGAGACACCGAGGATTGAGGCTCCGGGGGCCCCGCACCCATTAATCAGGAATGAAGATGCAGTCACCCTGAAGAGTATGCCCTACTCTAATCATAGTACTGATCCTGAGCCACATACTGCATTCAATCCCAGAGCTGCGCTCACTATTCTACTGGATGTCACTGGAAACAGTCAGCAAGATTGTCAGCAGACACATCACCAACAGCTCAGTGTTGCAGGGAAGAGGCAGTTCCGCATATCAGATGACTGTATAGTGCCCTGTGTAAAAGCTTCTGCTGTGAGATTTCAGCTCTGAAGTCAGCACAAAAGTCAGTGCAGAGAATAATAAAGGATGTAACTCAGGATCAGTACAGGATAAGTAATGTATGTACACAGTGACTGCACCAGCAGAATAGTGAGTGCAGCTCTGGAGTATAATACAGGATGTAACTGAGGATCAGTACAGGATAAGTAATGTATGTACACAGTGACTGCACCAGCAGAATAGTGAGTGCAGCTCTGGGGTATAATACAGGATGTAACTGAGGATCAGTACAGGATAAGTCATGTATGTACACAGTGACTGCACCAGCAGAATAGTGAGTGCAGCTCTGGAGTATAATACAGGATGTAACTGAGGATCAGTACAGGATAAGTAATGTATGTACACAGTGACTGCACCAGCAGAATAGTGAGTGCAGCTCTGGAGTATAATACAGGATGTAACTCGGGATCAGTAATGTATGTACACAGTGACTGAACCAGCAGAATAGTGAGTGCAGCTCTGGAGTATAATACAGAATGGGTACAGCAGAGCACCACACACCTGCAGACATGCCCCTGGACTCTGCTTTGAAACAGCATCTTGTACACAGGGCTCTCGACCAGTCATGGGGACCTTTATATCTCGGGGGGGGGGGGGGGGGTCTCACTCTTCTAGAGGACCTCTAGATCCTACAAACTACCCTCCTTCCACTGATGGGGTCCGCACCTCACTGTTAAGGGGAGACAATAGAGTCACATTCAGTACATAACACACAGAGATGGGGTCTCCTCCCCTGTACCCCCAACCTAAAGAGAGGTGCACCCACAGCCAAGTCAGCCTCAGTATAATGGGGTGCACACCCCTCTATATCCAGTCCCCTTCTCACAATAGGGTTCACTTCACCCCCTCCCCCTATAAAGGGGTTCACCTCTGACCCAGTATATTGGGGTACATTATCCGCACAGCTGAAGGCTCCCCAGTACCAGCACCTCTGCTCACCAGCAGGGGGTGACACCACACACGACCACAGCCCCCCTCTCAGCTGGGGGGGGGCCCGTGCACCCCCGGCCCCGCACCTTGTTGAAAGCAAAGAGCTCCTGCTTGATCTTCTCCCTCTGGGGGTCGAGCCCCTGCCGCCTGAAGCGAAACTTCATCATCTTGCCCGGCTCCGGAGCTCACACCACCGCCGCCGCTCTCTGCAGCCAGCGCTCACACTCACACAAGCGGCCGGGGAACTTGATCCAGCCCGGGCTGTGATTGACGTGCGGCTCAGCCAATCACAGACGGCGGATCCTGGCGGCGCTCTCTACGGGCAACCTGGCAGCCGCAGCTCCGCTTCAAAGATTTAACCCCCTGCAGCACGCATGCGCAACCCGGCGCAAGGCTTCATGGGAAGTGTAGTTTTTTGCAACGAGAAGTTTGTTTAGTCTCTGCTAGTCAACATCCTGGTGGTGCCTCCCTCAGCCGCAGCCCTGGGGCTCACCTCCCTTTACCTCAGAGCATAGCAGTAGTCACTCTCCAGCAGTTGTGACACTACAACCCACAACAGGCCTTGTCAGGGCGTGTTAATAAAGTTTAATGTAAAGATGAACATCAGTGGGATGTCAATAAAGTTAAAGAGTTGTACAAAGAAAAGTTCATTAACTTTCTTATTTGTTCTTTCCATTCTTTATTAGTTTCAAGACCTCTGCTTGCTGTCAGGGAATAGCAACCTGTGTTCTTATGCACCTGGCTGATGTTTGGAAATTTCCGCAGCTACATTCCATGATTTCGTAGAGGTCTCCTCGGATTTTGAGATGATAAAGGGAGATAACAATGTTTTGCCTGCCTGCTGTTGTGGAAATCAGCTCTCCATGCGCTGGACAAGCAGAGCTGCAGTGTAAAGCATGGTGGATGGACTGAGCCTCTTAAAGGGGTTGTCTCACGTCAGTAAATAGCACTAGTGTATTGTGACTGTTCATGTCTTCAGCCTAATGAGCGGCTAAAAGCTGATTACTGCCCTTTCACTGCTCCCACAGGGGTTGTCACCCAATGGCCACACCCTCTGCACTTTGATTGACAGGACCAGGAATGATGACGTTTACACTGCCTGGTCCTGTCAAAGTGCAGAGGGTGCAGCAGTTGCAGAGAGAGCGGAGCCTCTAGGTATAATGGTAACGCCCCCGTTGCTCCTAGAGGCTCATTTGCATATATTAAAACATCGTATTTCTCAGTAAATTTCTCAGGCACATATGAACATGGGACCAACACAGATGCCTTCAGCTGCCAAGTGCACATGTAACAGTTCAGCCAGTGTCATAGGGACAAAACTGCTGACAGATGCCCTTTAAAGGGGCAGGACAGGGGGTAAGTGTCAGCAGTTTTACCCCCACTGATTACTGGGGGGTTCCGTGTCCCCAGCTCAATGGGGCAGCATATAAGCAGAGGACAGAAGACCCCATTCTTGTGAAGGTCCCAGAGATCGGACCCCCACCAATTAGACACTTATCATTTCTACAACCAGAGGTTAGCTGTTGCATCCTGGCCCTAGAGGTTGAGCAGTGGCCCCTAGTCCTGGAGCTTTGTTACCCCTCATCCAAGGCTTATGAATGGGGGGCAGGGGGGGTCCAAAGCTGTTGTGCTATGTTTGGTCTTCACCAAGACGCCATAAGTGGTACTGCACCTGTGGTTCACCCATAGCACTAGTCCACACATCGCCCTCTACTGTAGAATTATGGTATTGCAGTATAATGTACAATATGCCATATCCTCTGTTTTCACCTCATATCTCTGCCTTGCTAGTTGTCAAAATCTCCACAGAGCACGGATCCACCATTAATAACCCGTCTCCGCCATGTGTCAGACGACAGAGGGAAGTGAGAGGTGCTGACAACAGGCCCAGCGCTATCAAAAATCTGTTTTTACTCTAAAGTCATGAACCCGGCCAAGGAAACAATAGTCTTGTGATTTCCTTCCACGCGTCGTCTTGTGAATCATTCACGCGTCCGGTCTGTGGAAGGTCAATTTTTAAAGAGGTCTTAAAGACCCAAGTAACAAATAAACCGTCTTTTAGGGTTCTCCTTTATAGCTGGTTTTATCTAACGAAGGGGAATTGAAAGTTCTGCAGGCTTTTTTGGGGCAGATTTATGAAAATGGACTAGAAGGTGTCCTGTGCTTGTTGCCTGTATCGACCAATCACAGCTTAGCTTTCATTTCATACAGTGCTCTTGAGTAATGAAAGCTGCGCTGTGATTGGTTGCTATGGGCAACAAGGACAGGCCTTCTTTCAGACAGGGTTATCTGTCTGGCTTGGTGTTTCTGACCGTTTTCAAAATATCTGCTTACTGTCAGTGAATGAAAATCTGATAGATGTTGATGCACAACACTTTTCAGAGGTCTCGTTCTTTGTCTCTTGGTCCTTTTTGGTCCGTTTTCCTGTCACAATATCACTTCATACACGTCAGGACGGCTCTGGCAGGTCAAAGATTTGACTAGTTGGCAAGATGGTGTCCAATGGCCAAAGCCAGGGTTAGGGTCACGACCAAGCCTTTCATCACAAGCCATTCGGCCAGTCCTCAATATGAAAATTGTCTCATGCAACAGAATATGACTGTGACACGCCTGTCGCCAAAAATCCAGACCCGCTACTTTTGGTCACGTAGCACACCTAGCTCCTTATGGATGCCCCCCATGCCTGTATGGATAAGCACAAGCAGTAGACTTCTTGGTTTAGGTAGCGTTCACATCTGCTGTGACGTTAGATTGTCAGCTCTTCTGGCGCAGGGACCTGGCGGCATCCTATAACAGGGTGATATCATAATGCAGGGTCTGATGTTTGGACGAGATCGTCCCTCCTCCTTCTTCCTGTAGTCGTCCCTCGTGAGGTCAACATCTGCAGATGATTAAATCGCAGAAAAATAAGATAACAAGTTCCGAAAATTCCTCCTGGTTTCATCTAATTTCCAGTTCACCCGCCGTGACTGGGAGCGGCCCCTAAAAGTGGCAAATACATCTGTAACTGGGAAAGCTGGGTGACAGGCCATGAACCCACTATGGGGGCGATCACCCAGCTTTCCCAGACACAGATTTTTTTGTCACTGAAGAGGGAGGCTCCCCATGCTTGCTGTCAGTGAATGGAAACCATCCAGTTTTCATCCAGAGGCTTGTTGCAGCGTATCAGATCTCACCCATGTCACATCAACACGGCAGGTTTTGGAGGTAAAGAAGCATTTTCATTCAGTGACTGCAAGCAGAGCTCTTAAGAATACGGAGACGTATGTGGAGATCCTGAGCCCACGTTGTGTAATGGGGAGTAATTAGCCTTAATGACTAATGATCAGACGAAGCCATTAGCATCTGCCGCCTCGGTGAGATTATACTGAGGTCAGGATGAAGCCACCGCGGGTCCGGTGTTTTCGTCATAAATTAACCCTGCTGGTTCTGTCCGCCATTGATGTAAATGTTGTTTCACAAGTGTTTTTTCATCACCTTTTTATTACTTTTTTTACACTTTTTTTTTCACTTTAGAGGAAGGCCAGTTTCAGAACTCACTTCATCATAGAGATTCAACAATGTATGGGGTTGTGAGGTCTGAACAGTAGAATCGTGGTCAGGCGGGAGCAGACAGCAGCATAGACCCCTCCTTTATACAGACCCCAGACCAGAAACTTAAAAAACGAAATGCAGACTCCCCCCTTACCCCCATCATTTATAAAGACCCTAGACCAGACCCCTCTTTTATGCAGATCCCAAACCAGTCCGTTCCTTAATACAGACCCCAGACCAGACCGTTCCTTTATATAAACCTCAGACCACACCCAAGACTAGAACTCTTTTATACAGACCCCAGACCAGTCCTCACCTTTATACAGATCCCAGACCAGTCCACACCTTTATACAGACCTAAGACTAGAGCTCTTTTATACAGACCCCAGACCAGTGCTCTCCTTTATACAGACCCAACACTAGAGCTCTCCTTTATACAGACCCCAGACCCGACCACTCCTTTCTACAAACCCAAGACCAGACCCCTCCTTTATACAGACCCCAGACCAGATATCTCCTTTATAGAGACCACAGACCCGACCCTTCATTTCTAAAAACCCCAGAACAGTCCTCTCCTTTATACAGACCCGAGACAAGACCTCTCCCTTATATAAACCCCAGATCAGACCCCTACTTTATGCAGACCCCAGACCAGTCCTTTCCTTAAAACAGGCCCCAGACCAGACCCCTCCTTTATACAATCCCCAGACCAGACACTTAAAAACATTCCAACCCCTCATTTATAAAGATCCCAGACCAGACGGACATGTTCTCACCTCTCCTTCCCTCTTACCCCTCTTCACTCCCAGGTGTTGTCACACACAAGGGGACCTGTGTCTTCTGCAGAAATGGGGAGAGGTGAGAATAATCTCAAAGAGGTTCTCCTCCAGCTTCTCCAAAACCATATATACTGGCCAGTAGGTTTAGATTTCTGCCGCCTGTTGTGCCCCGACCGCCGCAACGCGACCACGTCCACTATCAATAAGTGCAGTCATCACAGGTCGCTGTGTAGACCAAGCCTGAGGACTTGTCACAGTCCATGTCACTGAATCTCTTACCTGTGCCACTGTCATCTGTCCAATTAAAGGGTAACCCCCACCCTCAACAATTCATTGAGAAAGAGAGTATTGACCTGGAGGACAGGACTGTAACTCATGTGGTTACTGCACTGATGCCACCTGGCGTGGCCCCATATAGGGGCCTAATGGTCCCTTCCATATGATAAAGCTGTGACTATGGAGGATTACACAGGCGACATGTTACTTTACCATTCACATATATAGACATAGTGGGCTGGCGCCACCTAGTGGCCTGTTCTGATTTTTGCTCTAAATGGCTGAAATCACACAGACCGCCCATAATTCACCAATCCCAAAAATGGGGGTTTACCCAATCTAGGGGCAAAAGGGGGAAATATGTACATTTTTCTTTTGTGCCCCATAACCAGGAAGGAAGCCGAGCTGTGGGCACTGACGCCGCTGATCTCCTCACTGTCAGTATTGTGTGTGACTCCTCTGTGGCCACAATGCTGATCACCCTGAAGATGACCCCCAGAAAAGTCTAGAATTTTCCATGGAAATAAGCAGCGCTGGTGACCAGACCTCGGCCGGCAGAGCGTTACCCCCATCAGCAGTGTAGTATTGATGTGACCTTGTGCACACTGCAGCCTGCGGGCCACATGAGGAATCAATATGCCGATAACGGGCACCTAACCCTGAACGTGCAGCACTAGATTCCAAGGAACGCAGGAGGACTGCTTGACCGGTTATCACCCCGGAATATTCAGGCTTCTCCGTAACGGAGAGACCCACAGACAGGCACAGCCACCTCTCCAATGTACGCCTGGATCATGGAAGTGACTCCACCAGCAGAATAGTGAGTGCAGCTCTGGAGTATAATACAGGATGTAACTCAGGATCAGTACAGGATAAGTAATGTATGTACATAGTGACTGCACCAGCAGAATAGTGAGTGCAGCTCTGGAGTATAATACAGGATGTAACTCAGGATCAGTACAGGATAAGTAATGTAATGTATGTACTCAGTGACTGCACCAGCAGAATAGTGAGTGCAGCTCCGGAGTATAATACAGGATGTAACTCAGGATCAGTACAGGATAAGTAATGTATGTACACAGTGACTCCACCAGCAGAATAGTGAGTGCAGCTCTGGAGTATAATACAGGATGTTACTCAGGATCAGTACAGGATAAGTAATGTATGTACATAGTGACTGCACCAGCAGAATAGTGAGTGCAGCTCTGGAGTATAATACAGGATGTAACTCAGGATCAGTACAGGATAAGTAATGTATGTACACAGTGACTGCACCAGCAGAATAGTGAGTGCAGCTCTGGAGTATAATCCAGGATGTAACTCAGGATCAGTACAGGATAAGTAATGTATGTACACAGTGACTGCACCAGCAGAATAGTGAGTGCAGCTCTGGAGTATAATACAGGATGTAACTCAGGATCAGTACAGGATAAGTAATGTATGTACACAGTGACTGCACTAGCAGAATACTGAGTGCAGCTCTGGAGTATAATCCAGGATGTAACTCATGGCCATCTTAATATAGGTGAAGGTTAGAGAACAGAATGGCACCCCACAGCAAACCAATTATCCTCTGCAGCCACAGATCATACACTTCTATATATCTGGGGCATGAAGCTAAAAATACAGGGACTACGTGGAGAAGGTTAACGTGGCGGCTGCGGGGTTACTGTAAAGCAGAGCTGGTAACAGGATGTGCTCGGTTACATCAGACCGGGACAAACAGCACAAGATGTCAACAGCCGGAGGGAAGCCGGCTCCGCGGATAAAGCATTACGGTGCATGGCACAAATCCATGAGATATTAACGAGACGGCACAACTGTATTCAACATGTATCCTCCTAAAGTGCCAGTCAGGGGCCTCCTGGGTAACATGTCTGCAGTGCAGGGTGGCATCACCTCTCAGCTACACTACAGCGGGCACAGCTCTGTATGGCAAACTTCCAAAACTATGCCTGGCACATTGCGGGAGGGTCGAGTAGGTCGCCTGGTGCTCTTCCCCTGCATATTCCCCAGACTGAGAATAGCAAATACAAAGTGATTTCTAAAGTACCTTATATTTTGGACTATAAGATGCACCTTTTTTGGCACCAAACGTGAGGGGAAAAGTGGCAGCGAGTCTTATAGTCCGAATGCCAATGACTGCTATTATGGAAGCGGTCATTAATAAGCAGGAGGCGCGGTGAGCGTGAGCTTAGCACTGCTCTGGCTGTACTCACCTCCCCACGTCTTCCTCTGGGCTCCGTTCTGACTGTGTACAGCGCCAGGACATAGCTCACGTAGGTGCGCACTATGACCTGGCGCTGTGCCATGTCCGGTCACAGTGCGGCACGGGCCAGAAGGAGATAAGGGAGCGGTGAGCGCCGGTTCTACAGAGGGCGGCGCCATCCAGAGCAAGCAGGTGACATTTTATTTTTTATGTCAGATCTTAGGCTAATGAGGTCAGATCTAAGGCTCATGGAGGCAGGAAGGGTCTGATGAAAAAAATTCTCTCTTCTTTTCCTCCTTTAAATTCTAGGCACGTCTTATAGTCTGAAAATATACAGTAGATGAGAAGTAACATCCAAAACACGGAAACCAAAATATGTTAGTGAAGAGTCAGACGGGCACCCCGGCCGATCCCATCAGATGCCCAGACCAGCAAATAACCCAGTTACCCCCAGCATAAGACAGGGATCAGCAACCTTTGACACTCCAGCTGTTGTGAAACTACAATTCCCAGCATGCTCCATTGATTTCTATGAGAGTTCTTAGAAAAGCAGAGCAAGTATCCATGCTGGAAGTTGTAGTTTCACAACAGCTGGAGAGCCGGAGGTTGCCTACCCCTGATCTAGGAGAACTAAGCTGGGTATCCTTCCTGCCAAGCATCTCTACGTCCGATTGTCTGCCACCTGTGGTAATTCAGTAACTTGACTGGATGGTTGCTAGGGATGCAAAGCCTGACCACTCCACTACGGTTGTTAGGGAATGTTTCTATAGCAACCAGGTAGGACCTACAGAGGACCCCATCACCATTTCAGAAGTCCATTTTATTAATTAAAGACACTATACCAGAGATCAGCAACCTTTGTCACTCCAGATGTTGTGAAACTACAACTCCCAGCATGCTCCTTTTGCTTCTGTGGGAGTTCAGAGAGCAGCCAAGCAAGTGTGCATGCTGGGAGATGTAGTTTTACACCTGGAGAGCAGGAGGTTGCTGATCCCTGCACTATACAATCAGTGCTTCCAAAGTCAGATTGTGCATGCAACCCCCTTCCCCAGCTCCAATGCAGTAACACCCATCAGGACCTTCATTGCAAACCGCTAGTAATTCATTCATAACTTCTAGCAGGAATAATGGAGGAATTAAAGAACAGAGATGCTCCACAATGGTTATAGCATGGGGAATGCAACTAGGTAATACAACAGACCTGTCAGGAGAGGCGACGTGTCCTCTTTAAAGCTGGATCAACCCTGGCACAGACGGGGAGCAGCAGCCGCTCTCCATCTGGCACTGACAACCCACGACAGCAGAGGACCCCCTTAACATTTGACATTAACATTCGGATAAACAAGGCCTTGGCGATTTCAGCAAAACAGAATTTAATTGGATAATTTACAGACAAATGGAGGCGGTACAGAATAAAAAGAAATCTGCTTGTATACTTTATTATTAGTGCTTATATTGCTAGAAATAAAACATCTGCATCGATCATCTGAAAAACACCGAAGACGATTTCTAACAAATCTTTTTTTTGTAAGAGAAGAAGAGAGGGTGACATGGCGGCCGCGGCCTCGGGGGGGGACCGTGCACCCACTGGATGGCGCCTCGTGGCTCTTCTCCTCAATTCAGGGACAGAAAAAAAAAACAAAAAAAAAATAGGACTGAAACGTCATCAACCAAGACTTGGGTGAAGGTCTCCTACAAAGTGAGCGCCGACGCCGGGGCAGCCTCGTGGGGAGCACTGCAGACCGGATCCAGAACGTGGTGCATGGATTTAGAGAAGAGACGGGACTGGGGCTTCCAACAACGGAGTGGGGGGGGAGGGGGGAGTATATATAAGGAGTTCCACAATCCAGCGAGCGGGAGCAGAGTCCTTGGAAGAGCGCTCTCAGTGTCGCCTCATTTTCACCTTGCGGGCCGGGCTGTCCTCGTCCTCTCCCGTATCCGTATAGTTGTCCACATAATCATAAGGCCTCCGCCAATAGTTCTCAGAGCTGAAGTTGCTTCGTCTCTTGGGTTTTGGTAAAAGCACAGACCTTCTGTTCTCCTCTTTATCCATTTCGAGGATGCGAGGTCTGTGGGGGGGAGGCAGCAGGGGGTCAGGTATATAACAAGATCACACCCCATTAATCCTCTCCTCTACACCATGGTTCCCATGGGGGTCGTCAACCCCCCCCCCCCCCCAAATGGCAGGACTAGGAACCCTTGTCCTTTAGTTCTCTATGACCCCATAGAACAGTCACAATGGAAACAGACAAAAAAGAATTCTAAAAAAAACCCCTTTAAAGAGGTTGTTCACCCCCCGGGGCCTTCAGGCAGAACCCCCAGCATGGCCTGATCCCCGCCATTGAGCTCCAGCTATTTCACTCCCCTGCAGACCTTGCGTCACCTCACGTCAACATCTTCTGATGTATCCCCCCCCCGGATGTGTCACACGACCCAGTGACATGATCCATGGGCGACAGGTCACCACTGTGGCAAGTCATATGCTGCAGCGTCCACCCGGATGCCAGCGCCGATCTGCATCAGCAGCGGTGAAGAAGCTGGAACCCGGCAGCAGGGATCAGGTAAGTATCATTCCCTCCAAAGGTCTGGCCACGCTGGGACGGGGGAGCACCACAAGCCGAGCACTACCATGCACCTCTAACAATGCCCTATGAATTTAGAATAGGAACCCATGTAATGCTCTCAGCCCCCTACCCACAGGACAGGGGATAAGCGTCTGATGGTTGGGGGTCTGACTGCTGAGAATGGGGGCTCCAGATTCCCATTTGAACGGCGTGGTGATTGTACATGTCCGCTACCACTCTGTGCCACTCTAAGACTTCTGCAGATGGCAGAGCAGGATGGAGCTGCAGCGGGCATGTGGTGGGGGGCGCTCTTCTCGTACTCTGCTGATCGGACTCCCACTGATCGGACTCTTAGTCCACATCTCGTGGACAGGTGTTAAGTCTTTTGGTGGGATAGCCCCTTTAATCCAAGTATTCTCAGGGATTAAAGAAGTTCTCCGGGCTTTTAATATTGATGACCCAGCCCCAGGACAGTGGCATCAATATTGGAATGGTGGGGGACCGACATACGGCACCCCCTGCCAATCAGCTGTGTGAACGGAAGGCGCGCGCTGTGGGCATGTGCCATCTCCCTTCTCGCTGCTTCTGTGTCTCTGGCGAGCAGGAAGAGACGCGGCACATGAGCGCAGAGTGCGCCTTCCCTTTCATACAGCTGATCGGTAGGGGGCGCCGTGTGTCCAATCCCCGCCAATCTGATATCGATGCCCCTTTCCTGAGGACAGGTCATCAATATTAAAAGCCAAGAGATCCCCTTTAATATGAGAACTGGAGACCTGCAAGAACAAGGCCTCATGTACGCAGCTCTGCGCCACAGAGACACTGTACGATGCAGTCATATGGCGGCTTATTATATGCACCCCCCTCCCCCAAAAAGCATAGGTGCCATATGACCAGCTCCATACCACTTTGCGTACGAGCCCTTCACTTACCGGTGAGCTGCGTCAGGGTCAGCCTTGCGGTGGGACCGCTTTGGTTTCAGGACATGCTGCCTGTTACTACCAGATAACCTCTCTGGGTGATGGCCGCTGCTCAGGGTCTTGGTTTCCAGACGCGGAGCTTCTGTTCTTGTCCTGTAAGAGACATATATGTATATAAATGATCGATCACTCCCAATATTAATGGAGGCTTATGAGAAGACACAGATTGCAGGGCTGCAGGCTAAAGAGAACTCACGGGGGCGCCCTTTGACTGCAAAGTCGAAAAATCTGGGCCACACTCGGGACCATCTGAGCCAGCTTTAGGCCCAAATATATCGGGGACAGGTTCCAGCACCCCTCCCCCACCTCCCCTGTCTGTAAGTCTGACAAACATGCAAATTCTATCAGGACCGGATGACGATCTAATGTGTACGGGGGCCTGACTCTCCCCTGATGGCAGATCAGACATGTTGGATTTTAACTGCCTGATCCGTTCATTCTCACAGCGGCTTTCTCCTTCTTCCTACCGAGAACACTTGCATTCTCTACCGAGCATGCGCGTGAATACGGGGATGGGACAGTCATCTTTTGAGTACAACTGGGTTTTGCAAATTCTCGGCCTGGGCTGAGTGGTAATTCTGATTTGGGGAGCCCCTTTAACCCCACTTGCACACTAAGCCCTCGCTTCCTATGTGTCCTGGATGCCAGGACGACGCGTTGTCACAGGATGTGCCACCCTCCTCTCACGTGGTTTGTGGATATCACATCCCGATCTTCTGCCCGAGGGGAAATTCCTGTTATATAAGGTCGGGGTGAGGCCTCATCGTCCTTTATGTAACATATGCGGGGGCACAGCTGGGGGTGATCCAGGTGCTGGGTGCCAGGGTGGGGTAGGAGGGTGCCACACTCTGCCTTGGCAAAGGTGGGTCTGCACAATGGAAGGCCACGTGGCAGCAGGAACGGGTGAAGGACTTACTTCCTCAGTATGATGACGGCGCGGCGCTCCTTGATGTCCTGGGGCCGGATGCAGTGCGTGATCTCGTCGGCGGCGTATCCACTGCAAGAAAGAGACACAATGAGCCAAAGCTGCAGCGACACACAGCAGATCAGTCACACGGGGGGCGGGGTGCATCCAAGTCAATGTAAGAGGGAGGGAGTTCAGACTCAAGATGGCCACGACTGCCCCTGATGCCCTGCAGTGGGGAGGGGGAGATAAGCGGCTGCCAAACACTTCCCTCCTGTGAAGTTCCCACGTGGCCTCGTGTGGAAGTGCTAGTTATGCGATTTCCCTTTCGCTGGTCCTGCATTCCTTAAGATGATGGGGAATGACTAGTCGAGCGAGTTTCCTTTGCGGCAGGTCTGAGCGCCATATTACCCATCATACACGGGCACCGAGGCTGGCGATCCGATTTCACGCCTGAACCTTCCAATTATGGACAAGTCACAAGTGGAAACCGACACAATGTGGGGCCCCCGGGGGCCAGCATCATCACAGGGCTAGATAAATGTGGAAGGGACAGGGTCAGGGCTGCCGTACAAATGCTCAAGGGTCAAGTATGACCCCAAAAGACAGGGGGATCACCCCGAAATTTAACCAC
Organism: Rhinella marina; assembly: GCA_900303285.1. NCBI lineage: Eukaryota > Metazoa > Chordata > Amphibia > Anura > Bufonidae > Rhinella > Rhinella marina. The sequence goes on along the minus strand of ONZH01024471.1, from coordinate 65,803 downwards.
TTCTACAGCTGCACTGACCCACAACGGCCCAATAGTGGGAACCCCCTCCGAATAACCCGATCCCCCCCATGAGGAGGCGGCTGGTCCGGTTCTGGATATAATCTAGATATAATCCGGCTTACAGGCTAATCACCGCGGATCAGCACTAAGAAGGTCGGCGACCTGTCAGGTTAGGGGCGGCCGGTGCCCTCGTTCTGGGTGTCAGACTGGCACACGCCATCTCCACACGATGCCGCCCCCCCCCCCCGACCTGGAGGCGTCTGCACACAGGGGCACTGGAAGGAAGCTGGGAATCAACACTTGGCAGCGAGGAAGTCCCGGCACCTGGAAGACACATTAGGGCCCCCCCTCCCCCACACACGGGGGTCCAGGGCCAAGTCACTGACATTTGGCCGCCCCCCGTGACAGTCATGATGAGTCAGGGCAGCCGCTCCGTCCTGGTGCAAGCGTGCCAGCGGGATCTGGGAAACAGAAGACGCCGTCAGGGCACTGCTGGGAGTTGTGGTTCTCCTGCTGTTACACAATGACAGGTCCTGACCAATCCCACGTTCCCCAATTACACAGGCGGCATCAGACGGGTTCGGCAGCTGCTTATCTCCTGATGAGTCTCCTCTAGACGTCGGACCCTCCACCAGCTGTGCGCCCCCGCTCTACTGCAGCAGCTGAGCCCCACATTAATTTTGGGGGGACGGCTGTCGGCTACAACCAGGTCCATACACCGGGAGCATGTGACCCCCACAATATATTGCGCCCCTCTATAGGCTTGTGCTGCAGGAGAAGGATCAGCAGGTTGTATCACCAGGAATGTCATTAATAGGGGGACCCCGAGTCCCAGCTAACGAGGGGGAGACCCCGAGTCCCTGCTAACGAGGGGGAGACCCCGAGTCCCTGCTAACGAGGGGGAGACCCCGAGTCCCTGCTAACGAGGGGGAGACCCCGAGTCCCTGCTAACGAGGGGGAGACCCCGAGTCCCTGCTAACGAGGGGGAGACCCCGAGTCCCTGCTAACGAGGGGGAGACCCCGAGTCCCTGCTAACGAGGGGGAGACAAGGGGGACTACAAGTCTCAGAAAACGAGGGGGGCCCCAAGGCTCAGCTAATAAGGGGGGGAAATATGACCCAGGCAGTGAGAAGAGGAAACAGATGCTAGGAGGACCACAAGTCCCATCTAATGAGAGGGGACACACACACCACCCAGTCAGTGGTAAGATGAAACAGATGCTTGCGGGGACTACAAGCCCCAGCATGCTCCTCGGCCCGGTTACCTGAGCACGGTGACGCTGCCCCGGCGGACCGGCAGGAAGAGCACGGGCTCGGACACCCGGATCGGCTTGAACTGGAACTTGCAGCCGAAGCAGAGCGCGGAGTCGCTGAAGAAGGAGACGGAGACGATCGGCCGCTCGAAGATGTGGATGGGGTCCACGTGCGAGACGATGCAGCCACCGGGCTGGTAGTCGTTGATAACGGCGCTGTTGACGAAGCCCTCCGGGATGACGCGGTGCTCCACCAGGCGGCGGATCACCAGCTCGTGCACCCACTCCGGGATCTCGTCCACCTCGCCCTTGGGGTAGAGCCGCTCCTGGCCCGGGCCCCGCTTCTGCAGCTGCGCCCCGTACGTGTAGCCTTCCCCGAAGAAGTACTTGTTGCGCAGCGGCGCGCGGTCCACCGTGTGATCCCGGTACAGCCCCTTGTCAGCCCGGGACACCACTTCGTCTATCTTGGCCTCGATACGGGAGCACTCCTCCGGGGAGAAGAGGCGGACCTGGCGGATCCCGGAGCGAACCTTCCGGGCTTCTTCCTCCTCCTGGTCGGACAGCGCTCCCTCCTCTTCAGTGTCCGAGGCCGGCTGCTTTCGTTTCTTCATCCCGGAAGGCGGCGGGGGTTCCCGGGACAAGGACTGCAGCTTCTCCCGGAGGTCGGTATAACCGCTTGCGGACATGGCTCACCCGGGGCTGGAGACGGGCATGGCCGAAGACTCAGTCAGTCAGGTGGCCGTTTCCATTCACCGCCTGGTTCCCTCTCCTCCACACAACCGGAGAACGGCTCTCGCTGCGCAAGCGACCCGCCGCTGTGACAGGCCCGGTCTGAGGGGATCCTTACAAGGATTGGTCGAGCGACATGCCAATCAAACTAGTAGGCGGAGCAACAGTGTGACGCAGCAAGCAACTGGAAGACCCAGTGAATTGGGACTGCCGTCGACACTGCCTGTTCCATTTACTGACGTTTAATGTCTTCCATGTCCTCATAGGATAAAGAGGCCACATCATAATTTGTTAATTGTATCCCTAGGCCATTGCTTTTGCTTTTTCTTTGACGATCTTAGGCCTGAGAAATGTTTCCCCAGGTGCAGGCACATTGGGGCACCTTTTGTTTTGGTGCTGTACTATAGTGTCGACGTGACTAGAGTAACGTTTTCCAGGGGGTGGAATACAAACATGGCTGCAGGTCAGCAACTGGTGTACCAAGATGGCTGCTGAGGACCCAGGCCGGCTCGAGGTTATTCTCTCCTATCATTGGTCAGGTGCTTTGTGACACGGCGACTGCCATCAGGACCCAGATCAAGTCTGTCTGTACTAGTGCCTGCTAGTTAATGCAGCGCAAATTGTTATGTACGCGACTAAGCTGAAAAAATATCATCTGTGAGATATATGTAGGTTACCTTTTTTCTGTATAACTATGGCACACGAAGAATTAAAAAAAATACTTTGGTATCTGGCACATGGGCAGCTTTTATTTTGATCCCACACTTAGTGTGGGCTAATATACCTCAGGGAGTACAAACATGGCCGCTGCAGAGATGTTTGGTGTAGCAAGATGGCAGTTGATTGGCAAAATAACTTTTTGATGACAGCGTCCACAGTTTTGAGAGTTGAAATGAAATTGTAATAGTGAAACAAATAAATATGGTAACTCTGAGGAGCTGCGGTGGTCATAGACATCACAGAGCCTAGGAGGCAAATGATTTTTAGCGTCAAAACGATTTGTTGTGACTTATGGGCCCTGCCATATTCCCCCGACTATATTGATGAATGCTTTCAGGGAGCACTGGGAGATGGAAGTGTGCTCACCATTAAGATGGCAGCCAGAGAGGGCCCCCATAAACCATTTAAGAATGGCGAAAGAGTGCTGCCTTAAACAGGGTCTCCAAAAGAGTGTTGTAAGAGAGTGCTCCCAGAAACAGTGCCAGGAAGAGAGTGCTCCTAAAAATAATGTTAAAAAAAGTGCTTCCATAAACAGCGTCTGCTAGAGAGTGCCACAATAAACAGGTCTAGTAAAAGAGTGTATGCTAGAGAGTAGTCACATAAATAGTCCCAGCAAGAGAGTGCCCCCATAAACAGTGCCAGAAAGAGAGTACTCCTATAGTGTTAAAAAACTACTTCCATAAACAGTGTCCTCTACAGAGTGCCCCAATAAACAGGTCTATTAAGAGAGTGTTTGCTAGAGAGTAGTCACATATATAGTCCTAGCAAGAGAGCGGTCACATAAATAGTCCCAGGAAGACTACTCCTAGAAATAGTGTTAAAAAACTGTTTCCATAAACTGTGTCCTCTACAGAGTGCCCCCATGAACAGTGTCTGCTAGAGAGATCACATAAATTAGTCCCAGCAAGAGACTGCCCCCATAAACAGTGCCAGAAAGAGAGTATTCCTATAGTGTTAAAAAAAGTACTTCCATAATCAGTGTCCTCTACAGAGTGCCCCAATAAACAGGTCTATTAAGAGAGTGTCTGCTAGAGAGTAATCACATAAATAGTCCCAGCCAGAGAGTGCTCCTACAGTGTTAAAAAACTACTTCCATAATCAGTGTCCTTTACAGAGTGCCCCAAGAGAGTGCCCCGTAAACAGTGTCTGCTAGAGAGTGGTCACATAAATAGTCCCTAGAAGAGAGTGCCTCCATAAACAGTGCCAGAAAGAGAGTGCTCCTAGATACAGTATCATCAAGAGAGTGCTTCCATAAACACTGTCCTCTACAGAGTGCCCCAATAAACAGGTCTATTAAGAGAGTGTCTGCTAGAGAGTAGTCCTAGCAAGAGACTGCCCCGTAAACAGTGTCTGCTAGAGAGTAGTCACATAAATAGTCCCAGCGAGAGAGTACCCCCATAAACAGTGCCAGAAAGAGAGTGCTCCTAGAAACAGTATCATCAAGAGAGTGCTTCCATAAACAGTGTCCTCTACAGAGTGCCCCAATAAACAGATCTAGTAAAACAGTGTCTACCAGAAAGTGGTCACATAGTCACAGCAAGAGGGTGCCCCCCATAAACAGTGTCTGCTAGAGAGTGCCCCCCATAAACAGTGTCTGCTAGAGAGTGCCCCTCATAAACAGTGTCTGCTAGAGAGTGCCCCCTCATAAACAGTGTCTGCTAGAGAGTGCCCCTCATAAAGAGTGTCTGCTAGAGAGTGCCCCTCATAAAGAGTGTCTGCTAGAGAGTGCCCCTCATAAACAGTGGTCTGCTAGAGAGTGCCCCTCATAAAGAGTGTCTGCTAGAGAGTGCCCCTCATAAACAGTGTCTGCTAGAGAGTGCCCCTCATAAACAGTGTCTGCTAGAGAGTGCCCCCCATAAACAGTGTCCTGCTAGAGAGTGCCCCCCATAAACAGTGTCTGCTAGAGAGTGCCCCCCATAAACAGTGTCTGCTAGAGAGTGCCCCTCATAAAGAGTGTCTGCTAGAGAGTGCCCCTCATAAAGAGTGTCTGCTAGAGAGTGCCCCTCATAAACAGTGTCTGCTAGAGAGTGCCCCTCATAAACAGTGTCTACCAGAAAGTGGCCACTTAAATAGTCCCAGCAAGAGAGTGCCCCAATAAATAGTGCCTGCTAGAGAGTGCCCCTCATAAACAGTGTCTGCTAGAGGGTGCCCCCATAAACAGGGTCTGCTAGAGAGTGCCCCTCATAAACAGTGTCTGCTAGAGAGTGCCCCTCATAAACAGTGTCTGCTAGAGAGTGCCCCCCATAAACAGTGTCTGCTAGAGAGTGCCCCTCATAAACAGTGTCTGCTAGAGAGTGCCCCTCATAAACAGTGTCTGCTAGAGAGTGCCCCTCATAAAGAGTGTCTGCTAGAGAGTGCCCCTCATAAAGAGTGTCTGCTAGAGAGTGCCCCTCATAAACAGTGTCTGCTAGAGAGTGCCCCTCATAAAGAGTGTCTGCTAGAGAGTGCCCCTCATAAACAGTGTCTGCTAGAGAGTGCCCCTCATAAACAGTGTCTGCTAGAGAGTGCCCCCCATAAACAGTGTCTGCTAGAGAGTGCCCCCCATAAACAGTGTCTGCTAGAGAGTGCCCCCCATAAACAGTGTCTGCTAGAGAGTGCCCCTCATAAAGAGTGTCTGCTAGAGAGTGCCCCTCATAAAGAGTGTCTGCTAGAGAGTGCCCCTCATAAACAGTGTCTGCTAGAGAGTGCCCCTCATAAAGAGTGTCTGCTAGAGAGTGCCCCTCATAAACAGTGTCTACCAGAAAGTGGCCACTTAAATAGTCCCAGCAAGAGAGTGCCCCAATAAATAGTGCCTGCTAGAGAGTGCCCCTCATAAACAGTGTCTGCTAGAGGGTGCCCCATAAACAGGGTCTGCTAGAGAGTGCCCCTCATAAACAGTGTCTGCTAGAGAGTGCCCCTCATAAACAGGGTCTGCTAGAGAGTGCCCCTCATAAAGAGTGTCTGCTAGAGAGTGCCCCCCATAAACAGTGTCTGCTAGAGAGTGCCCCTCATAAACAGTGTCTGCTAGAGAGTGCCCCTCATAAAGAGTGTCTGCTAGAGAGTGCCCCTCATAAACAGTGTCTGCTAGAGGGTGCCCCATAAACAGGGTCTGTTAGAGCAGTGGTCCCTAACTCCAGTCCTCAGGGCCCACCTGCCGGTCAGGATTTCAGAATAACCCACAGAATGAATACCTGAGGTCAGTCCTGCTCAATACTAAGGAAATCCTGAAAACGTGACCGGCAGGTGGGTCCTGAGGGAACACTGTGTTAGAGGGTGCCCCATAAATAGTGACAGCAAACCAGTGCTCTCAAGCAATCACAGCAGAGTGCTCCCATAGCCGTGCCAGAGAGTGTACTTGACTGTATCCATGTGCCCAGTGGACCTTGATGGACTCTGACCTCCTGCGGACACCTGCCCTGGGCCCATGCGATCAGTGGGGCTCCCAGCCGTCAGACCTTCACCCATCGCACATGTAAGCCCCTGGGAATGTGGTTCGGACATACATGTATGTGGTAGACGTGTGACCTCTGTGTACACCTCGTGGTGTTACAGGCTAATAACATCTGAATTTATCTCTGGCCGAGCCTCACGCTGTAAAGCTGGGCATCGGATGCGGCGCCAAGTCCCCTGACTCACATGATTGCATCCATAGCATCGTGTTCTGCCGCGCTCCTTGTCCTGCTTTGAACCTCGGTGTTTTCTCCTCGCTGGCCTGCCAGTCTGATTAAGCCGACACAACCTGCTTCCCGATGCCCTGTGACAGGTTCACGCTTCACACAGAATTACCCTTTTGTCATCCATTGGCAAGCCTGGGGCAATACAGGGTTAAAGCAGCAGGAACAGGCATGTGCCATTACCGCTGCACGGCTGACCCTGAACACTCCTTTTCCTGACTTTTCCGGCCCTGGTGCAGATTTCTTGTCCTGTCAGGTGATTGAAAATCCCATTTAAAGATTTCTTAGTGATATCTGTTCCTGGGAAAGCTGAGTGACATCCAATATGGCCACCACTGCATCTCAGACAGACCTTTCCCAGCACCCCCCTGTTCTCATGATCGGTGGGGGTCCCAGTGGCCAGACCCTGACCAATCAGATACATATCCTGTGGTCGGGGATCAGCCCCTTTAACCGCTCCTGGTGCCACAGCCGGTGTAATAATGGCGGTATGTCCTTCTATGTATATAGCACTTGCCCTCAATTCTGGCCTCGTATTGAGGAAATCAAACACAGAAATGTAATAAAGTTTTGGTAAACATTTATTAGTCAGTAAATCTGAGACAATAAAATTACGACAGAGTGAAAAAAAATATTACAAAAATTGAATGTCAATTACTCAATGAAATACACAACCTATAAAACCAACAAAAACGTCCAAAAATTGACTATAAAACAGGAGAAATGACTACAGAGTAGAAAATGGATATTTATTTAAAGGGACAGTCCAAAATAGACCGTTGTGATATGTCAATCTCTCATCAAAGCCAGAACTCCCCTCCCAAGACATGAGACCGCCCCTTTAATTCAACAGTCTCTGTACGAGAAACCATGAAACGGTTACCTATGCTATAAACCCTGTGTGAACCACATGGGTCGTACACTGTCAACCTATTATCTTCACGCTGTGTTGATCCAGAACAGGCATCCCCAAACTGTGGCTCTCCAGATGTTGCAAAACTACAACTCCCAGCATGCCCGGACGGCCTACAGCTATCAGTCTACAGCAGGGCATGGTGGGGGTTGTAGTTTTACAACAGCTGTAGGGCCGCAGTTTGGGGATGCCTGATCCAGAAGAAGGAAAGTCAATTGTGATGGGTGCAAGTCCTAGAAATTAATATCTGCCTGCAGTCACCACTAGGGGGAGCTCGGGAGCTTTCTGCATACAGTTTTATTGTGTAGCTTAAAGGGGTTTTCCAAGAATTTTTAAGCGAAGATCGGTGGGGCCCGACACCCAGGACCCCCATCGATCAGCTGTTTGAGCCGCAGCCTTCTTGCCGCTTTGCTTAGGTGATGTGATGTCACGTTAATCGGTCACATGACCTAGGTGCAGCTCAACCGAATTGAAGTGAATGGGGCTGAACGCGATACTAAGCAGAACCGCTATACAATGTACAGCGCTGTGCTTGGCTAGCTGAGAGAAGGCTGCGGCGGTACTGCCAGCGCCGGTGCCTTCTCAAACACGTGATCGGCGGAGGTCCTGGGTGTCGGACCCCCACCAATCCTGAGGATAAGTCATTAGTTAAAAAAAAAATCCTGGAAAACCCTTTTAATCAGGATGTAGTGAGCTCCCTCTAGTGGTGGCTGCAGGGAGACAGAATTTTATCACTGATCTCAATAAAGGTGGGATCCCCATCATCTCCGGTGATCACAACCTAACTAGTAGATTGTCCTAAAAATGACTGGAATCCAGTTTAGCGTTACGTAAACACGATAACACTCCACATTTGCTATCATGGCGGTGCCCATACACATCATCCATGGGGCATGGATCCAAACTGAACTGGGGCCCTTCTCTCTATGGGCCCCATAGCAGCTGCAGTGGCTGCCCCTATGCTGAGCATAGCCTTGCTGTGATTACATCTAGCACCAGGCTTCATACACATATACAAATCATCCACATTTTAAAGTGCAGAGTGAAACCGTTCCGGCCATGATGGCGGCGTTCAGAGCAGAGTGATCTCGCTGGGGGGGAGCGTAAGACGCTTATCACGACTTAGAAGGAGGTTTTCCATGTGAACTGCGACCACCCTGCACAATTCCAAACCCTGCAGGAAAAGGAGATGTGGTTAGGAGAAGCACTGAGAGTAGTACGCCCCCTACAGGTGTGAATGGAGAGAATGATACTAGATGACAGGTGAATTTTGGTGGGACCGGGCGATTTATCTTCCATGTATAAGGCCTCATGCACACGACCGTATCAGTTTTGTGGTCCGCGAATCGCAGATCCCGGCCGTGTGCACGCCATCATTCCTTTTCCAAACTCCTGTCCGCCAAACGGACAAGAATAGGACATGTTTTGCCAGACCATGGAACGGACACCCTATTGAAATGAATGGGTCCGCATTCGACCCGCAACAAATGTGGATCAGATGTAGACTGAAGAGACAGTCGTGTGCATTAGGCTCCATTTACACGTCCGTATTTTGTATCCGCATCCTTTCCACATCCGTTTCCGCAATTTCGAACAATTATGCGGACAGGATGCGGATCCATTCATTTCAAAGGGTCCCGAAAAAATGCGGATCCGCAAAAAACGGATGACATACGGTTACATCCTTTCCGTTTTTTGCGGAAAAACGGAACGGATGTGCTTCAAAAACGGAGTTGTTTGCAGAACAACGGATCCGCAAAAAACTGACCGTTTTCCAGGATGCGCACAAATACGGACGTGTGAATGAAGCCTTAGGCGTAAGGGTGACTCTCCCTTGAGGGAAAGGATCAGCCATGCTGGATCTCCACATGCCCCATCTTTTGTTCTCGTGAGAGATAAGCAGATGTCAGAGGCATCTGGCATCTCGCCACATGAGTGTGCGCCCGAAACGAGCATGCATGTGTATGGGGGATGGGGGGCTATTGAAGGGACATGGCCTCCTGACGGCACAGCTCCAGTTCTGATAATGATCCTAAATGATGAGTTTAATGAACACCGGTGAGTGACAGGAGGAAGCTTGGAACATACCCACAGGTACCAGGTGTGACTCGGGGGGTCCGCGGGGACAGCAGAGGACAGAAAGTGACGGGAGAGATTCAGAGAGGAGAAGAGACAGATTATACAGACGTCATTCACATCAGGAAGCCTCTACAGCCAATCTATCTGCGAGCCGTGACACACTGTGATAAGATGGGACGTCTCGTAGGACGACACCTTGTACAAGTAACTAAAGTGTCATGAGATGTTCTGCAGCTTTCTAATAGGCTTTACAATGCAGTTCATCGCTATTTTCAACATCTCCGCTTGCTGTCAGTGAATGGGAGCATTCTGGTTTTCAATCCAGAGGCTAAACACAATTTTGCAGAACAGATGCGGACCCATTCGTTTCAATGGGGCAGCAAAAGATCATCTGTGGTTCCATTCCGCAATCGCGGACAAGAATAGGCATTTTCTACTATTGTTGCGGTCATGTGCGGTACGCAAATTGCGGAATGCACACGACCGGTATCCCTGTTTTGCGGATCCGTAAAGCACTACGGCCGTCTGAATGGGCCCTCATCCTGACCTGGTAACTGCTTATAATGGTACATTATTCAGGCCCTGGAAGAAGTTTCCATTCACTGACAGCATGCTGAGATCTTGGGAACGGTGAGAAATTGACACACAAAGCATATTAGAAAGTTGCAGAACTTTTCATTACACAGCGATTCAGCTTCATTTATTGAAGGATACCCCTGGAACATTTGCAGTGGGGGCAGTCATTTCCGGATGGGACACATAAAGCAGAGTTCCTTTCCACGAGCGATCACTGATTGTTAGTTACACCTCGGTTACATCTTATGACCCCTCGTTTTATATTGCACAGCGTATAACAGGACGCCGCTGCTTTACCTGCTCCAGCTGCAGCTGTGTCACCCGCTGTGACATCATATCGCCCAGCATGATGTCGACGTAAGGGTAGCTGAATCCTGGCGCAGGGCGCTGGGTCCTAGTGCTCTGGATATCCTTCAGGGGGAACGTCACCATCAGCTCCTGGAAAACATTGATAAATGTGAAACGAGATCGGAAAGCGTATCCTAACGTTGGTAAATGTATGATCGTTCAGGGGTCCCTCTGCTTGGGCCCCCACCTGTCACTGAGTGTGAACAGTGCTCCATTGACTTCTATGGGACTGAGATAATGGAGCACTGTTCTCAGTAGTCACTGAATGGAGCTCGGGTCACACATAGCATTTATCATTGTAAAATAAAAATATATGTCTGCAACTGTCTAATATACTTTGTGTACCAACCATCTCTGCTTGTTGTCAGTAAATAGAAACAGCCCAAGGCAGAAAACCTGTTTTGATCATCTGCCACTGACGCAGGTGGTATGTCCGAGCTCTCTCTTGGAAATAGTGTCATTCGGATGCAACTGGGATCGGTTTTCAACCTCAAGGTGCAAACAAGGACGTTTCCATTCACTGACAGCAATCAGAGATTTTAAAAAATGATGTGAGATTGAAACACAAGTTGCAGAAATGTTCATGGTGCAGTAATCAAGCCTTATTTCTGGCAGTGCAGTGGGCAAATGTGGCTTTATACAAGCACCGTATGGCGGCCTACGTAATACGAACCTGTACGGTCATACGTTTTTTGTGCGCACAGACCCTTAGGCCGCAGATACATACGTGGGTCTCTTTGTTGAGGAAGTTCAGCCCGTTCTGATTGATGGCCAGGATACACGGAGAGATGACCATGTTGTTGCTGCAGCTCTGGATGTAGAAGAAAGAGGAGCCAAACATGGGGAATGCACTGACCAGGCCTGCGGAGAGGAAAAAACGGACGGCGCTTTATCAATTGTGTATATCAGACAATTGCTCATAAAGCAATTCCCCTTATTAATTATATATATATAATTTTTTTTTTCCATATGTTTTGGCAGCAAGAACGTGGGTTTCTGCCGCCTCTGTTCAGATGAATGAGACAAATCTGCTGCATGTGAATAAAGCCGTTTCAGCTCGTACCTAAGAACTGCGCCCTCCCCTGGTGAGGGCTGAGGGGCTGGATCTGTTGCATATGCTGCATCACCATGTTCAGCCAAGACTGAGGCTTCACCACCTTGTAGTACTGACTGGGGATGTAGTCCTGCACCTCCCGACTGCAAGAAGAAAATGACAGAGCATGGCATCGTGGACTACAACTCCTATTGGCTGCATAATCAGAGCAACCCTGAAGGAATAGGCAGCGAGTTCACGAAAAGCAAGGAGCATTCATAATAATCAAAAAACGGAACATGTATCGTAGGAAGTCAACTGTCTAGAGCAGGGATGCTCAACCTGCGGCCCTCCAGCCGTTACAAAACTACAACTCCCAGCATGCACGGACAGCCTACAGCTATTAGGGCATCCTGGACATTGTAGTTTTGCAACAGCTGGAGGGCCGCAGGTTGATCATCCCTGGTTTATAGGTGCACAGTCAGGATCAGCCATGCAGATTAGGGCTCACTCACACGACCGTATGTATTTTGCAGTCCGCAAAAAATACGGATGACGTCCATGTGCATTCCGTATTTTTCGGAACAGAACAGCCGGCCCCTAATAGAACAGTCCCATCCTTGTCTGTAACGCGGAAAATAATGGGACATGTTTTATATTTTTGCAGAACGGAAATACGGAAACGGAATGCACATGGAGTGACTTCCGTTTTTTTGCGGACCCATTGAAATGAATGGCTCCGCATACGGAACGGGCAGGGAAAGAAAATACGTTTGTGTGCATGAGCCCTTATTCTAATGTCAGTAGGGGGCGCTGTAGTGTAGAGTGCAAATCTATGAAAACCTGGAATCAGAAGCAGGACGACTATAAATAACGATCCTCCAGGTAGCGGAGACAAGGTGACATGACAGTGGAGGAATACACACGCAGTAGGCAGGTAGACGCTGTCCTTGGCACGATGCTGCAGAGCCGCCAGTCTCGAGATCTGCTGAAACTGCTGCTCAGTGGGTTTCGCGTGAGAAAAGACGTTAAATAGTCCCTTCAAATAATCCGGCAACACCTGCGGAGCAAGAGGAACCTCACATCAAAATCCGTACCCTACGTCTGTCATTACCCTGTATCCCAAGTGTCGCCCCCTTACCTGGTTGTAGTGCATGGTCACATATAACTCGTTCTCAAACTTGAGTGGTTGCGCCCAGATGACGCGTCTGAACCAAAACATGTAGTTGGTGTCGATCTGCTCCATCTCTGCAGACACGTCCAGGATGTACTCCTTCCTGTTAATGGGCCTCACATTTTGACCTGAATCGAGTCAATGAAGGACAGAACCATTTACCAGAATCTATATGATGGAGACAGAACTCAGACATCCCGCTGAGTCAAGCTGTGTCTTCAGTACTTACCCCTATTAGTCACAGCAAAGATGGCGTATTCGTTATAGGCCTCGTCCCTGTGCACCCCCATCTCTGTGCAGATCTCCTCTATGACATCGAACGCCACCTGCAGAGGTCAAGAGTCAATCATCTATACAGGAGAGGCCACGTATTCTATAAAAACGTAAGATACGACCAAGGTCTAATTCATTGTTTCCAGTAATTTCACTTACAGAACAAGTCTTTATCTTGAGATGTCGCTCGATTCCTCCGGGCAGAAGGAAGAGCTGCCTCTTGGAGCTTCTCCCGGCCTGTGGGTAAACATATAGTACTTGTTAAATGAAAAATAAAAAGGCTTTAAAATAAGAAATAGTGACGTGCTGAGACCCGCCAAATGGTAAACATATGTACCGTACAGGGGCGGACTGGGAACTTAAAGTGGCCCTGGAAAAAATAGTAAAAGTGGCCCCATTTTGTAGTTGGGTCCAAATTGATGGAGGGCAGGGCTTGCAATACCATATTGTGTCACATTATACCGCCCCAACAGAGCCAAGTACCACAGTCCATCACAGAATACTGCCCCAAAAACTTCCACTGGCCATGAAGAGGGTCCAGGCAGCCCCCTGGGCATCGGACCACTGGGAAATTTCCCTGTAAGGTCTATGGCCAATCCGCCTCTGGTCCCGTAAATCGGACCCCTATTAGTAATATGCCAACATTTGAGATGAGATGGGAATACTCTGTTAAACAAAGTCACAAGCTGAAAAGCATGCTTTGTTACATGTGCGGAGGTCATGGTGCAGGGAGGGGGAGGAGCTGAGCTCTCATAGTTTCAATAGATCTTTTCAATGGATCCTGTGTTATCTATATATATAGAGAGAAAATACCTGTCATTGTAATCCTGATATTAGTGAGATGACTGCTGCTCCTGCCCTCAGTGTAGTCAGCAGTCACCTCATTATTATCAGGATTACAATGACAGGTAATGTATAGATAGACAGACAGGATCCACTATTGAAAGTGGGTGATGGAGACAGCTCAGCTACTCCCCCTCCCTGCGCCATGACCTCCGCACATGTTACAAAGCATGCTCACAACGCTCTCCCATCAACGGGTCATTTTTCATTACAGATTGTTAGTTTAAAAAATGCATCTTGCATATCTTAATTTGTCTCAACATTAGTATTATTATTTTATTAATTATTATTAGTTTTTTTAATTGTTAATTTATTATTAATATTATCTTTACTATTGAGGTGACCACTTACCACCATGGCTTTTAGCTCCATTGCACTGGGGTGTTCCGATCGCCCTCCATACTGCAGGGTTTTACGTAGGTTCTGCTCACAGGCTTTTGCGATCCCTGGTAAAATTTGACAGGTGAGAATAAGGGGTTGGAATAAATAATATTAATTATACAAAAAGACAGGGTGATGTATGGATTATGGGGGTCCAGATGACCACTCTGCAGACAGTACTTGTTCCTGAAGGGTATAGAGAGGTATAAGCTCATAGGTTCTCGTCACCTTGGAAGTGCAGGCCCGGGCTTCGGCACGTGTCCTGAAGGAACTTGAACAGATATGGCTTGAGGACTTCAGAGCATCTGTGATAGGCGGTGAGGATGTACAGGAGCCGCCATCCTCGCTGACAACTGTCCCTATAATCAGAGCAAGGCTTACAGGTCAGCAGTGTAGGTTTGACACCAGGGGTGCACCACCAATGAGGCCAGGTGAGGCGATCGCCTCAGGCCGCACCCAAGGGCGGATTTGCCATATACCTTACAGGGAAATTTCCCGGTGGGCCGATGCCCAGGGGGCCGCCTGGGCCCTCCTCATGGCCAGCCAATGGAACTTTTTGGGGATGTATTTTGTGCTGCTGGCAGTATTTTGTGATGTACTGTGGTATTTGGCTCTGTTGGGGTGGTATAATGTGCCATAATATGGTATTGTTGGCCCTGCCTTCCATCAATTTGGACCCGACTACAAAACGGGGCCACTTTTAGTATTTTTTCCAGGGCCACTTTAAGTTCCCAGTCCGCCCCTGGCCGCACCAGGTAGGGGCAAGAGGGGGGCAGCCGAAGGGCCATAGGCTATGAGCAATTTCATTGTGGCAAAGGGGTTAGGTTAAGAAATTGGGAGAAAGGACATTTTGGCCAAGGCTGTAGCTGCCTATCCTTCACTGACCCTCCACGTGCAAAGCCGTAAAGCACAAAACATCTGTGCCTTAGGGCTCATGCACACGAACGTATTTTCTTTCTGTGTCCATTACATTTTGTTTTATACAGAACCATTCAATTCAATGGGTCCGCAAAAAAAAAAAAAAAACGGAAATTACTCCATGCGCATTCCATTTCTGCAAAATAATACAATATGTCCTATTTTTGTCCGCATTACGGACAAGGACAGGACTGTTCTATTAGGGGCCAGCTGTTCCGTTTCACAAAATACGGAATGCACACGGACGCCATCTGTATTTTTTGCGGACCGCAAAATACATACGGTCGTGTGCATGAGCCCTTAGTTTTAGCCTTCCCGAAAGTCGGGTGAAAACTATATGTCACTGGGTGAGGTGACTAATAATATGTTACTTCCTGGTAAAAGTGGGTGAGATGACTTGCCTAGCGTCTTTATTTTTTGGTAGGGGGAAGGGGGGCAGATTTTGCAGGCAATTAATAAGAGCATGGGGTATGGTTTTGATGACTTACGTCTTAGTGCTGGAGTTGTCGGTTATCTGTTTGATGATCTGACAGTAGCCTTCATCCTTCAAGACCTCATGGTCGCCGCACAGCTGCAATGACAAGGAGCGAACAGTCAGAACCCAAAAAATAGATTTTTATTATAAAATATTGGGTGTCAGTGTGCTGACGATCTAAAGCCGGCCATAGACAAATCCTGTCTACCTTCAGGACTGTGACCACCACGTCCAGCTCAGACTGACCCTTCATCGGAGCATCCCCCATAAACCTCATCACAGCTGCATAAGAAAGGAGATGAGACGTTAGTATACGGGGACATGAGGGCCGTCTATAGGGAGCAGATGGATATAAAACAGGATATCGAGGCCGTGTTATATTCCGGGAATTAGCCTTACCTAGGAAAAGTTCCGAGGCGATTCTGTTCATGCTGCTGTCACTGAACTCTATTAGTGACTCCTGTATGGGGTTCTAGGAGGACACAGAGGACACCATCAACACAAGAGTCAGAAGGCCGAGGTCCCAAACCTGTGGGCGTCCAACTGCTGAAGAAATACAACTTGCCAGCGGCTGTCAGGGTATGCTGGGAGTTGTAGTTTAGCAGTGGCTAGAAGGCCACAAGCAGGGGACCACTGATGTAGGACAATTGTAACAAACTGACAGATGTGAGAAGTCTGGAGGTAAAGATCAGAGATTGTGAAAATGGTTGGAAACTGGAGCACAAACCACACATTATTTTGGCTTTGAAAAGTTACAAATTGCACAAAAACAATAAAATTCATTATTATTGCCAGTCTGGCCAAAAGCTAAAAAAGTAGGGGTAGTTTACTGAGACTAAAAACATTTAGCCACATTCATTACTACTAAAGCCAGAAAATGTCATATTTTTTTTTAATTTGTGTAATGTGTAGGGGCAGTAATATTGACCATTTTTGTAATATACTTTAATTGCTGAAATTGTACATTTCTACTAGAAAAATAGCTGTAAAGTGGCCCATTTTGAACCTTAGCAACGCTCCTCTGTCTTCTGTTTACATAACACAGTCATTGTTAGAAAGTCTCCACTGTTATGTAAACAGAAGACAGATGAGACGTTGCTAAGGCTCAGAATGGGCCACTTTACAGCTATTTTTCTCATAGAAATGTACAATTTCTATAATAAAGTATATTACAAAAACGGTAAGCATCACTGCCCCTATACATTACACAAATAAAAAAAATATGACAGTTACACTTTAAGGACAGAAGAAAATATATTAAAAGGTGTGCACTGGGGATAAATATCGACACAAGTTGAAGAGTCAGGCTGAAAAGAGTCACGTTACGAGCTTAGCTCACCTTGGTAAATTTCACCATGTCGCCCGGGTCCCTGAGCTCTTGACTTTTCTTTGATCCTTGTTTAGAAGATTCACTGGAATAAAAGCAAAAAATAAATAAATAAACTAAAAAAAAATGGTACGGTACAAAAGTAGCAAATTTTTTGCGCAAGGACAGGCGTGAGACACCAAAGAAGAAGGCGTTACCCTGACGTCTTAGCCGCCTCGTCTTGCACCAACATCCTCTGACCCTCTCGGAAATACTTTTTGGCAAATTCCACCATGTTATACGAGCTTCCCTGGAGCACAATCTCCGAGGTGTCCACCTCTGTATATTCATCCAAACTTTCGGCATATTCGCTCGGGGTAGGCGACCCCTGGATAAAAAAAGAGTGACGCCCGTCTATAAACGTCCACTAGAGACCTCTACAGACGTCTCCAAAGACGCTTTTCCAACTTACGTCCATCTTTTTGTCAAATTCATGAGCCACGGCAGTCGAAGCCACGGCTACAGCCACTGCCGCAGATGCCGCCGCTCGACTATGGCGGTTTCTTGGCTCCTCTTTCCTATCCGCTGGTAGGTTCACAAAATCTGGAGCGGCTACTGGCTGGACACACTGAGCCGGGAACAATCCTGACCGGCCGTGAATGGCCCCAAATTTCCAGCCTGTGGGAGAACAGGTTGTATTAGTGTCTGCACATACAGTGCTCAGCAGAGCCAGCCCCTAACCTTACACAGTACACCACTCAGAAGAAGAGACACTGGAGAAAATGCTTGACCGTTCATGCAAATGGGGGTCATTCACAGCACAGATCGCAAGAGAGCAAAATAAACAGATCAGTAGAACCCACCGAAATCCTGAGTGCCGCGTTTCAGCTCCTCCAAATACATCACCTTCTTTCGAACGACACAGCCATAGTTTTGGCCTGTGTAAGGGTCCATGATGCAGCATGAAAATTCAGAGAGAATGTTAAAAAAGCTACAGCTATATAAGTGACCATAACACTGAATATATATGACCAGGGCGCCCACAGCCAAAACTTATACCAGTCATATGGTATAATTACTGCTTCCTGCAGCCACCACTAGGGGGAGCTCACTGCATACAGATTATACAGCCACCACTAGAGAGCTCACTGCATACAGATTATACAGTCACCACTAGAGGGAGCTCATCATATACAGATTATACAGCCACCACTAGAGGGAGCTCACTGCATACAGATTATACAGCCACCACTAGATGGAGCTCACTACATACAGATTATACAACCACCACTAGGGGGAGCTCATTACATACAGATTATACAGCCACCACTAGAGGGAGCTCACTACATACAGATTATACAGCCACCACTAGAGGGAGCTCACTACATACAGATTATACAGCCACCACTAGAGGGAGCTCACTACATACAAATTATACAGCCACCACTAGAGGGAGCTCACTACATACAGGTTATACAGCCACCACTAGAGGGAGCTCACTACATACAGATTATACAGCCACCACTAGGGGGAGCTCACTACATACAGATTATACATCCACCACTAGATGGAGCTCATCATATACAGATTATACAGCCACCACTAGATGGAGCTCACTACATACAGGTTACACAGCCACCACTAGAGGGAGCTCACTGCATACAGATTATACAGCCACCACTAGAGGAAGCTCACCGCATACAGATTATACAGCCACCACTAGATGGAGCTCACTACATACAGATTATACATCCACCACTAGATGGAGCTCATCATATACAGATTATACAGCCACCACTAGATGGAGCTCACTACATACAGGTTACACAGCCACCACTAGAGGGAGCTCACTGCATACAGATTATACAGCCACCACTAAAGGAAGCTCACTGCATACAGATTATACAACCACCACTAGGGGGAGCTCACTACATACAGATTATACAGCCACCACTAGAGGGAGCTCACTACATACAGGTTATACAGCCACCACTAGAGGGAGCTCACTACATACAGATTATACATCCACCACTAGACGGAGCTCACTACATACAGGTTATACAGCCACCACTAGGGGGAGCTCACTACATACAGATTATACATCCACCACTAGACGGAGCTCACTACATACAGGTTATAAGCCAACACTAGACGGAGCTCACTACATACAGATTATACAGCCACCACTAGAGGGAGCTCACTACATACAGATTATACAGTCACCACTAGAGGGAGCTCACTACATAACAGATTATACAGTCACCACTAGAGGGAGCTCACTACATACAGATTATACAGCCACCACTAGGGGAGCTCACTACATACAGATTATATAGCCACCACTAGAGGGAGCTCACTACATACAGATTATACAGTCACCACTAGAGGGAGCTCACTACATACAGATTATACAGCCACCACTAGAGGGAGCTCAATACATACAGATTATACAGCCACCACTAGGGGGAGCTCACTACATACAGATTATATAGCCACCACTAGAGGGAGCTCACTACATACAGATTATACAGCCACCACTAGACGGAGCTCACTACATACAGATTATACAGCCACCACTAGAGGGAGCTCACTACATACAGATTATACAGCCACCACTAGAGGGAGCTCACTACATACAGATTATACAGCCACCATTAGAGGGAGCTCACTGTATACAGATTATACAGCCACCACTAGACGGAGCTCACTACATACAGATTATACAGCCACCATTAGAGGGAGCTCACTACATACAGATTATACAGCCACCACTAGACGGAGCTCACTACATACAGATTATACAGCCACCACTAGAGGGAGCTCACTGCATACAGATTATACAGCCACCACTAGAGGGAGCTCACTGCATACAGATTATACAGCCACCATTAGAGGGAGCTCACTACATACAGATTATACAGCCACCACTAGGGGGAGCTCACTACATACAGATTATACAGCCACCACTAGAGGGAGCTCATTACATACAGATTATACAGCCACCACTAGAGGGAGCTCACTACATACAGATTATACAGCCACCACTAGAGGGAGCTCACTACATACAGATTATACAGCCACACTAGGGGGAGCTCACTACATACAGATTATACAGCCACCATTAGAGGGAGCTCACTGCATACAGATTATACAGCCACCACTAGGGAAAGCTCACTACATACAGATTATACAGCCACCACTAGAGGGAGCTCACTACATACAGATTATACAGCCACCACTAGAGGGAGCTCACTACATACAGATTATACAGCCACCACTAGAGGGAGCTCACTACATACAGATTATACAGACACCACTAGAGGGAGCTCAATACATACAGATTATACAGCCACCACTAGAGGGAGCTCACTACATACAGATTATACAGCCACCACTAGAGGGAGTTCATTATATACAGATTATACAGCCACCACTAGAGGGAGCTCACTACATACAGATTATACAGCCACCACTAGAGGGAGCTCACTACATACAGATTATACAGACACCACTAGAGGGAGCTCACTGCATACAGATTATACAGCCACCACTAGAGGGAGCTCACTACATACAGATTATACAGTCACCACTAGAGGGAGCTCACTACATACAGATTATACAGCCACCACTAGAGGGAGCTCACTACATACAGATTATACAGCCACCACTAGAGGGAGTTCATTATATACAGATTATACAGCCACCACTAGAGGGAGCTCACTACATACAGATTATACAGCCACCACTAGAGGGAGCTCACTACATACAGATTATACAGCCACCACTAGAGGGAGTTCATTATATACAGATTATACAGCCACCACTAGGATGAGCTCACTGCATGCAGTTATACAGTTCCCATAGGGAGTCTGTGACCGTTATTGCCCTTTTATGAGAGGAAGTTCCAGATTGTCAGTAAATTTCACGTTATCTAGTTTTCCCGCAACCCCACAAGCGCTGACCTTGCTGCAGTCCTTCCATAGGCTGCAATCGAATGATGTCTCCTTTATGGAAGCTCAGGAAACTTTTGTCTTCGGTGACATAATTTTGCACAGCGACCACATAGTTAGAATCCTGAGAAAGGAAAGAGACAGAAATGGCACGTGTTCTATAGTGTATTTTGAGAGAGCAGCGAGCACGCTGAGGGGAGACCTCCACCTCTGTAGTATAAGGACAGTCAGTTCCAGTGGATGGAAATTTGTTCCACACAGCTACATAACTACCAGGGTAACATAGCAGCTGTTATGGGGCCCAACAATTAAATGGACATAATTAATTTACTCTGACATCACTGTGTTTATTATCTCTGTACTGTGACATCACTGTGTTTATTATCCCTGTACTGTGACATCACTGTGTTTATTATCCCTGTACTGTGACATCACTGTGTTTATTATCCCTGTACTGTGACATCACTGTGTTTATTATCTCTGTACTGTGACATCACTGTGTTTATTATCCCTGTACTGTGACATCACTGTGTTTATTATCCCTGTACTGTGACATCACTGTTTATTATCTTTGTACTGTGACATCACTGTGTTTATTATCCCTGTACTGTGACATCACTGTGTTTATTATCCCTGTACTGTGACATCACTGTGTGCATTCCTCCCGCACTGTGACATCACTGTGTTTATTATCTCTGTACTGTGACATCACTGTGTTTATTATACCTGTACTGCTGACATCACTGTGTTTATTATCCCTGTACTGTGACATCACTGTGTTTATTATCCCTGTACTGTGACATCACTGTGTTTATTATCTCTGTACTGTGACATCACTGTATTTATTATCTCTGTACTGTGACATCACTGTGTTTATTATCCCTGTACTGTGACATCACTGTGTTTATTATCCCTGTACTGTGACATCACTGTGCTTATTATCCCTGTACGGTGACATCACTGTGTTTATTATCTCTGTACTGTGACATCACTGTGTTTATTATCCCTGTACTGTGACATCACTGTGTTTATTATCCCTGTACGGTGGCATCACTGTGTTTATTATCTCTGTACTGTCACATCACTGTGTTTATTATACCTGTACTGTGACATCACTGTGTTTATTATCCCTGTACTGTGACATCACTGTGTTTATTATCTCTGTACTCTGACATCACTGTGTTTATTATCCCTGTACTGTGACATCACTGTGTTTATTATCCTTGTACTGTGACATCACTGTGTGTATTATCTCTGTACTGTGACATCACTGTGTTTATTATCCCTGTACTGTGACATCACTGTGTTTATTATCCCTGTACTCTGACATCACTTTGTGCATTATTCTGTACTGTGACATCACTGTGTTTATTATCTCTGTACTGTGACATCACTGTGTTTATTATCTCTGTACTGTGACATCACTGTGTTTATTATCTCTGTACTGTGACATCACTGTGTTTATTATCTCTGTACTGTGACATCACTGTGTTTATTATCCCTGTACTGTGACATCACTGTGTTTATTATCCTGTACTCTGACATCACTTTGTGCATTATTCTGTACTGTGACATCACTGTGTTTATTATCTCTGTACTGTGACATCACTGTGTTTATTATCTCTGTACTGTGACATCAATGTGTTTATTATCTCTGTACTGTGACATCACTGTGTTTATTATCCCTGTACTGTGACATCACTGTGTTTATTATCCTGTACTCTGACATCACTTTGTGCATTATTCTGTACTGTGACATCACTGTGTTTATTATCTCTGTACTGTGACATCACTGTGTTTATTATCTCTGTACTGTGACATCACTGTGTTTATTATACCTGTACTGTGACATCACTGTGTTTATTATCTCTGTACTGTGACATCACTGTGTTTATTATCTCTGTACGGTGACATCACTGTGTTTATTATCCCTGTACTGTGACATCACTGTGTTTATTATCCCTGTACTGTGACATCACTGTGTTTATTATCCCTGTACTGTGACATCACTGTGCTTATTATCCCTGTACGGTGACATCACTGTGTTTATTATCTCTGTACTGTGACATCACTGTGTTTATTATCCCTGTACTGTGACATCACTGTGTTTATTATCCCTGTACGGTGGCATCACTGTGTTTATTATCTCTGTACTGTGACATCACTGTGTTTATTATACCTGTACTGTGACATCACTGTGTTTATTATCCCTGTACTGTGACATCACTGTGTTTATTATCTCTGTACTCTGACATCACTGTGTTTATTATCCCTGTACTGTGACATCACTGTGTTTATTATCCTTGTACTGTGACATCACTGTGTGTATTATCTCTGTACTGTGACATCACTGTGTTTATTATCCCTGTACTGTGACATCACTGTGTTTATTATCCCTGTACTCTGACATCACTTTGTGCATTATTCTGTACTGTGACATCACTGTGTTTATTATCTCTGTACTGTGACATCAATGTGTTTATTATCTCTGTACTGTGACATCACTGTGTTTATTATCTCTGTACTGTGACATCACTGTGTTTATTATCTCTGTACTGTGACATCACTGTGTTTATTATCCCTGTACTGTGACATCACTGTGTTTATTATCCTGTACTCTGACATCACTTTGTGCATTATTCTGTACTGTGACATCACTGTGTTTATTATCTCTGTACTGTGACATCACTGTGTTTATTATCTTTGTACTGTGACATCACTGTGCTTATTATCCCTGTACTGTGACATCACTGTGTTTATTATCCTGTACTCTGACATCACTTTGTGCATTATTCTGTACTGTGACATCACTGTGTTTATTATCTCTGTACTGTGACATCACTGTGTTTATTATCTCTGTACTGTGACATCACTGTGTTTATTATACCTGTACTGTGACATCACTGTGTTTATTATCTCTGTACTGTGACATCACTGTGTTTATTATCCCTGTACTCTGACATCACTGTGTTTATTATCCCTGTACTGTGACATCACTGTGTTTATTATCCCTGTACTGTGACATCACTGTGTTTATTATCTCTGTACGGTGACATCACTGTGTTTATTATCTCTGTACTCTGACATCACTGTGTTTATTATCTCTGTACTCTGACATCACTGTGTTTATTATCCCTGTACTCTGACATCACTGTGTTTATTATCCCTGTACTGTGACATCACTGTGTTTATTATCCCTGTACTCTGACATCACTGTGTTTATTATCCCTGTACTCTGACATCACTGTGTTTATTATCCCTGTACTCTGACATCACTGTGTTTATTATCCCTGTACTCTGACATCACTGTGTTTATTATCTCTGTACTGTGACATCACTGTGTTTATTATACCTGTACTCTGACATCACTGTGTTTATTATCCCTGTACTCTGACATCACTGTGTTTATTATCCCTGTACTGTGACATCACTGTGTTTATTATCTCTGTACTGTGACATCACTGTGTTTATTATCCCTGTACTCTGACATCACTGTGTTTATTATCTCTGTACTCTGACATCACTGTGTTTATTATCCCTGTACTCTGACATCACTGTGTTTATTATCTCTGTACTGTGACATCACTGTGTTTATTATCCCTGTACTCTGACATCACTGTGTTTATTATCCCTGTACTCTGACATCACTGTGTTTATTATCTCTGTACTGTGACATCACTGTGTTTATTATCTCTATACTGTGACATCACTGTGTTTATTATCCCTGTACTGTGACATCACTGTGTTTATTATCTCTGTACTGTGACATCACTGTGTTTATTATCCCTGTACTGTGACATCACTGTGTTTATTATCTCTGTACTGTGACATCACTGTGTTTATTATCCCTGTACTGTGACATCACTGTGTTTATTATCCCTGTACTGTAACATCACTGTGTTTATTATCTCTGTACTGTGACATCACTGTGTTTATTATCCCTGTACTGTGACATCACTGTGTTTATTATCACTGTACTGTGACATCACTGTGTTTATTATCCCTGTACTGTGACATCACTGTGTTTATTATCACTGTACTGTGACATCACTGTGTTTATTATCCCTGTACTGTGACATCACTGTGTTTATTATCCCTGTACTGTGACATCACTGTGTTTATTATCTCTGTACTGTGACATCACTGTGTTTATTATCCCTGTACTGTGACATCACTGTGTGTATTATCTCTGTACTGTGACATCACTGTGTTTATTATCCCTGTACTCTGATATCACTGTGTTTATTATCTCTGTACTGTGACATCACTGTGTTTATTATCCCTGTACTCTGACATCACTGTGTTTATTATCCCTGTACTCTGACATCACTGTGTTTATTATACCTGTACTCTGACATCACTGTGTTTATTATACCTGTACTGTGACATCACTGTGTGCATTATTCTGTACTGTGACATCACTGTGTTTATTATCCCTGTACTCTGACATCACTGTGTGCATTATTCTGTACTGTGACCACACTAGGTGCATAATCCCTACTGCGACATCATAGGCTCTGAATGTAAACAAGAATGTTCCCATTCACTGTCAGCAAGCAGATATGTTTTAAATGATAACTAATTAAAACATAAAAAAATAATATATATATATATTTTTAAAAAGTATATTAGAACATTGCAGAACGTATTATACAATCTATATGTAGATGGAGCCGGGGTCTGTGATCATTACAGCTGATGCTGCACTAACAATGGCCATCCTTGTACTCATCTTCTTTACACCTATGGCCACTTACCTTCTTGAGTTCCATTAAGAAGCAGTCTACCAGGCCCTTCACCTGACTGGACCTCGAGGAGAACAGGATAAGCTTCTCATTGGTCATGTTAAACTCCAGCATGTTCTTAGAAAGCACGGTGACAAACATGATATCTGTGTAACTACAGAGCGAGAAAGAAGGCAAGGATGTGTGCAGCAGAATGGGAAAGTAGTCCAAACATTAGTGTCTAGCACTGCCCCCTAGCGGTGACAGGTGATAGCCCCCACACACCTGTAACTCCTCAGGACCCGCAGCTGTTCCGGGGTGTTGCCTCCGCTCTTCAGCATCTTCAGGAGCTTTATTCCAGTATGCGAAACCCCGAGAATCTGCACACCGGTGCCGACACTGCCCTGTAGAAGAAAAGGAGCTGCCACTGAAGCTCTGAAGTCACCGGTGAGATAAGACACGTCATACTTATGAAGAACTCACAGCAGCCGGGAAAAGCCTTGAGAAATACACTTCCCACTCCTCCCGGGCAGCGGACACCACCTTTTTTTTCACCATGTCGTCTGCAA
This sequence comes from Rhinella marina, assembly GCA_900303285.1. Lineage (NCBI taxonomy): Eukaryota > Metazoa > Chordata > Amphibia > Anura > Bufonidae > Rhinella > Rhinella marina. Next base: position 39,888 of record ONZH01024471.1, on the reverse strand, counting down.
TGGCGCTGACTGAATCCACCCTGTACTCCGCTGTGAATATCAAAGATACACAAGTGAGAAAAATTCATCATCTTCATGGCCTCATGTCACCGAAATCATGTCATGTTCATCTCCTACTCTGAGAAGGTCCAGAATAGTGAGTGCAGCTCTGGAGTATAATACAGGATGTAACTCAGGATCAGTACAGGATAAGTAATGTATGTACACAGTGACTGCACCAGCAGAATAGTGAGCGCAGCTCTGGAGTATAATACAGGATGTAACTCAGGATCAGTACAGGATAAGTAATGTATGTACACAGTGACTGCACCAGCAGAATAGTGAGCACAGCTCTGGAGTATAATACAGGATGTAACTCAGGATCAGTACAGGATAAGTAATGTATGTACACAGTGACTGCACCAGCAGAATAGTGAGTGCAGCTCTGGAGTATAATACAGGATATAACTCAGGATCAGTACAGGATAAGTACTGTATGTACACAGTGACTGCACCAGCAGAATAGTGAGTGCAGCTCTGGAGTATAATACAGGATGTAACTCAGGATCAGTATAGGATAAGTAATGTATGTACACAGTGACTGCACCAGCAGAATAGTGAGTGCAGCTCTGGAGTATAATACAGGATGTAACTCAGGATCAGTACAGGTTAAGTAATGTAATGTATGTTCACAGTGACTGTACCAGCAGAATAGTGAGTGCAGCTCTGGAGTATAATACAGGATGTAACTCAGGATCAGAACAGGATAAGTAATGTAATGTATACAGTGACTGCACCAGCAGAATAGTGAGTGCAGCTCTGGAGTATAATACAGGATGTAACCCAGGCTCAGTACAGGATAAGTAATGTATGTACACAGTGACTGCACCAGCAGAATAGTGAGTGCAGCTCTGGAGTATAATACAGGATGTAACTCAGGATTAGTACAGGATAAGTAATGTATGTATGTACACAGTAACTCCACCAGCAGAATAGTGAGTGCAGCTCTGGAGTATAATACAGGATGTAACTCAGGATTAGTACAGGATAAGTAATGTATGTATGTACACAGTAACTCCACCAGCAGAATAATGAGTGCAGCTCTGGAGTATAATACAGGATGTAATTCAGGATCAGTACAGGATAAGTAATGTAATATATGTACACAGTGATTCCAACAGCAGAATAGTGAGTGCAGCTCTGGAGTATTATACAGGATGTAATTCAGGATAAGTAATATATGTACAGAGTTATTAGATTATTCAGTATACACACTGTAAAATGGTGGCCATACACTTGAAATTTTTCTTTGTTTGGCTGCAGCGCTAATAGTAATTCCTCAGTGCTGGTGTCCTTATTCTTGTATACCAGTATCAGCCAGCAGGCTACACCAGGTCATATGTGGGTCTTATTGTAGTCACCCAGTTATCACTATAAATCCACCTACAGACAATTCACTGAGTTCAGAGATAGTGAGATCCTCTGGGAAGTGGATGATCATGAAGAGGCCATTGGAAGGTTAATAATCATATAACCGGTAATGCATCATCCTTCTGGGGAATGTATTATGTGCACTCACCTAAGAGAGATCTCATTTTCTGTCTCTCCTCCTGGTTGATCCTGATGCAGCTTTCAGACAAGGTGTCGTTGATGATCTGTAGTAGAGAACAGGAATAAGGAACTGCTGGGTCAGTGATCTGCAACCTGTGGCCCTCTGGTAGTCGGGAACCACAACTTCCATCAGCAGGTTTGCCATTTAAAAATGATACCGCTATATACATGCTTGGGCTGGTGGACTATGAAGATCTGAAGTCTCACCTGCTTGAAGATGAGGTCCAGGATGAGTGGGTTGTTGATGCTGTCTCTGGGGTAGAAAACCTGCAGGAGAATCAAACCTGTTAACATCTTCCCATAGTGAAAATTATAAACCCCCACCCCCAATAGTGTCGATATCAGGGCTGGATTGCCATTCAGGAGCCTTGAAAAGCCTAATGGGATTGTGTCACTTCAGAAAATGTAGAGAAAGTTAATACAAGGCACTTACTAATGTATTGTGATTGTCCATATTGCCTCCTGTGCTGGCTGGATTCTTTTTTCCATTGCATTATGCACTGCTCGTATCCAGGAGGCCAAGGTGGCCAGGACAGGAGATGCTGCGCATGCGTGCCTTGTCAGGCTCCCATGGTCTCGGCCACAAGAGAGGCCGGCGCTTTTTCTTATAGTGTGCAAGGACGACCACCGCTGCTGGATTGCAGGGTGGTCTTAACCCCTGGATACCAACAGTGTATAATGTGATGGAAAAATGAATCCAGCCAGCAAAGGAGGCAATATGGAGAATCACAATACATTAATAAGTGCCTTCTATTAACTTTCTCTACATGATAAATGCCACTTGTTCAAGTGAGACAATACTTTTAAGGAAAACCATATGAGAACAGCAGAGGCGGCCATATTGGTTTTCACCCAGCTTTCTCAAGTGAGGATCTCACCTCTTTCCTGATGTAGATCCTCCAGGACACGTTGCTGTAGGTGTAAAACTCCTCGCTGTACTGCCGATGCAACTGTGTCTGGATATTCTCTTGCTCCTCTGACAGCTCCCGTGACACCGACACTGCAGGGCACAGAAATAAAAGGGTACATACCTGCACTACCCAAATACAAGAGCTGTTATCAGGTCTTTGTTCCATAATGACCCCATAATATTCATATTTTGGTGAATTGCATGCATAGCAATTCCACAATATATTTCTATACTGGGAAACATTCCCTTTAATGGCATCTGTCAGCAGTTTTGTCCCTATGACACTGGCTGACCTGTTACATGTGCACTTGGCAGCTGAAGACATCTGTGTTGGTCCCATGTTCATATGTGTCCGCATTACTGAGAAAAATGATGTTTTAATATATGCAAATGAGCCTCTAGGAGCAACGGGGGTGTTACCATTACACCTAGAGGCTCAGCTCTCTCTGCAACTGCCGCAGCCTCTGCACTTTGACAGGACTAAGCCTGATGACGTTCACACTGCCTGGCCCTATCGATCAACGTGCAGAGGGCTCGGCAGTTGCAGAGACAGCAGAGCCTCTAGGTGTAATGGTAACGCCCCCGTTGCTCCTAGAGGCTCATTTGTATATATTAAAACATCATTTTTCTCAGCAATGTGGACACATATGAACATGGGGCCAACACAGATGTCTTCAGCTGCCAAGTTGTCTTATATGTAATTGAAATCCTCATTTTTATGGGTAGATTTTATTTTTTGCCTTGGACAAACCCGTGTGCCTTCAGTATCCGGTTAGAGAACTACTAAAAACCTTATATTACCATGTGTAGGCATTACCTGCAGGGGCTGTAGTGGGTCTAACGGCGCTGACCGGCGGTGGGCTGGCAGGCTTCTTTTGTTTGATGCTGGGGACGGGTTTTACCAAAGCGACAGTGTCTCTAGAAGCCTAAATTATCAACAGAAATAAAGTGCCAGTCAGGAAATCAGATCACATCACACAGACCCCCATCTATAAATGTCACATTTTTAGTACCAAAATGGTATGCTTATTCATTTCCTAATATATATATTTATAGGGGTCAGAAATCCATTTTTCTGCTACAGAGCTCCAAATCACCGTCATAGTCATAAAGGTAAATCATTAAATTCTAAATGCCTGCAGCCACCACTAGGAGGAGCTCCTATTGAACTCAATAATAAACCAGTCTACAGTAAGCTCCCCCTAGTGGTGGCTGCAGGCAGAGAAAATGTTATCATCTTAAAGGGAACCTGTCATCAACTTTATGTTACTCATACTAACGGCAGAATAAAGTACAGTCAGGTGAGTTGATTTCGGCGGTCTGTCATTTATAAGTTAAACGTTAGTGGTTTCCAAGAACCAACATCACACTCATTGCAGACTAGGCCTGGAAAAGAGTCCCGGCCACCTGAGAAGAGTCCTGGTTATTCATGAATTCCTGCTCTCCCTGCCCACCTGCTGATGACTGACAGTCTTCTACCTAGTTTTCTCCCTTTCTCTCTAGGAGAGAACTGACAATCATCAGCAGATGGGCGGGAGAGGCAGGAGATTAGGAATAACCATGACTCTTCTCAGGTAGATTTGACTCTTTTCAAGGCCTGTGCTGCAATGATTTTGATGCTGGTTCTCGGCAACCACTTACTTTCAGCTCATGAGTGACACACCGCTGAAACCAGCATTTCTGTCACTAATTTATGCTGCCCTCAGTGAGGTCACCATAAACTTGATTACAGGTTCCCTTTAAAAACAAGGCATTTGGAGCTCTGCATAAAACAAATGATCTCCATCTCCTAAAAATAGTCATCCTAACAAAAAAATATCAAAATACAACTCCTATTGCTGGTTGAGGACAACTTGTTGCCCCCAGGATAGGACAGCGCAGACCTTGTTGACCCTCTTCCTTCTCCATCCCTTGTAGAAGATACTCCTCTTGCCCTCTGTTTTAGGTATTATTAATAAGAGCTGATCACAAGGTATTGTGCTGGTCAACTGTGATCTGTTGTATAGCAGGTGTTCAGTTTCCCTGCAGCGCCACCACAGGGGAAATGAAGCATTACACAATTCCCATTTTAATCAGTGTATTTCATAGATTTGCCAAGTCCTCCACAGTGATAGATGATACCTATTGAAGCATTTTTTTGGCGTTTCTGGTTACCTTAGGGACATAAGACATATTGGAGACCGGTGAAGGTCCAGCAAGTGGTCGATTAGACATTTGTCCTTTAAGTATCTTTAAAGCTTCCTCATGTGGGTCCATTTTCCTTCCCAAAAATTTTAGGGGGCTCCTTCCTATAAACCAAAAGAAAGAATTTGGTAATTATACAAACAACAGCCATCCTAGTCGTGAGCACAGATGTGCAATCTGGGAGTTGTAGTTTTAGCCCTGGTTCCAAAACACTACCCCATAGGACTGGAGGTCGAGTAACTCACCTTACAGGAGGAGGTGCAGGTCTGGTCACTCCCGGCTGTTTGTACTGGTTTATAATATCCTTAATGTTGTGCGTTGGCTCGGGAAAATGTTCTGAATTTAGCGCGCTGTGATGGACGAGATCTTCCTGCCTCACCTGGTTGGAGGGGCCTGCAATGACAATGTTATAGGAGGTCACATGGGGCCTCCAGCTGTTGCAAAACTACAACTCCCAGCATGCCCTGACAGCCTACAGCTACCAGAGCATGCTGGAAATTGTAGTTTTGGAATGGCTGTTGAAGATCACAGCCCTATATAATGTCCGTATACCTATGACAACACCTATAATGTGAACTCACCCGGCCTTTGACTGAAGGAGCTCCCTCTGGTTGGGGATGTTTTTGGTCCTGTAGGGAGATCCATTCACGACATTCCTCTAATACGTAAATGATAACATAGAATTAGACGTGCCCTCAAATAACATTACAAAAATCTGCAGGTGAAATTTCAACAAGCTGAAGTGTGGTGCAGATTTTATATCGCTCAAATTGTGCTTTCCATGATATCTCTAATGCTCGCCATTTACCGTACCTGGCTTGGCTCCCCAGTCCTGGGCATTGGCGCCACCATAGGCGTCACCCTGTAAGAATTGCCTCTGCTGGATGGAGTCCTGATGCTGTGTTTTGGGCTGCCGGACACGGAAGGACCTACCGAGGAATTGCTCACCATTTGCTGCTGCAGAGCCATGGCCTGCATGGTCATCTGCTGGGCCTGGAGATATAAATGGGGCAACCAGTTAAATAAAAGGGGTGACCAGTAATCCCAACCCAGAACAGGTAACTGATTATAGGACTCTCTTTATCTACAACCAACAGCGAGGACCCTGCCTACAAAGCAAAAAACTATGAATTTACAAGGAACATGGACAACCAGGGGTGCACCACCAATGAGGCAACTTGAGGCGATTGCCTCAGGCAGCACCAGGTAGGTGCAAGATGGAGGGCAGCGGAAGGGGGATTATTTGTTTCTGCAGTCCCCCCCATACACATGATATAGGCTTTCTCACCCAGTCCACCCATACACATGAACACTTGGGATGCATTATACCCCTGGAAAGAAAGGGGAAGGGTATAGCAGTGGACCAGTAATATGGCGGTACCTATGGTTATGCCCATGGCAGCAGATATTGTCAGTCTGGCTATACTCACCAGTATCATGGCCTGCTGGTTGATATAAGCTTGTTGCTGAGCGTACATGCTCTGCTCTACAGAAAGAAATGAAGGATATATGAAGCATATACCGAACATCATATTAACCACCTAACTGTTTTGCCAGAGTCCAGCTCCAGCAGTGGGAAAAGTAGCTAACTGGAGGGGGGAGGACTGCTTTAGAGGCTGCTACCTCCTGAATGGTAGCAGCTAGAAACATGAAACTGGTCTTGTTTGAAAGCAGACATTCCAAGCTTTCAGACAATACCAGAATAAAAGCAATATGTTGAGGACAGAGAAAGATATCACTCATAGAAATCGGGATGCTGTGAATGCAGCTCAAAGTGTAAGTAAAAACAGGTTTTACTTGCGATTATTCACGTTGTTATGTCTTGTATGAAAGCCTGGAATGTCAGCTTTCAAACAAGACCAGTTGCATGTTTCTAGATGGAGATATCACCATCTAAAGCAGCCCTCCCCCCTCCAGTTAGCAACTTTTCACACAGCTAGAGCTGGACTCAGTAACAGTTAGTTGGTTAAAGACAGTAGAATTGCACTTACCTGTACGGTGTGATGCTTCACCAGGTAAAGTGGATTCTCCGGGTACCCCTGCGCCATCCCTGCCTCCCACGCCTCCACCTCCCTTCATTTTTTGGGACATTGCAGTCAGCTTTTCAAGATCCTACAGGGGAGAAGAGATGCAGGTAAGTGGCCTATACCCACACAGGGATGAGCTGGAACATGATATGAGCGAGATAAAGGAGATCAGGTGGCAGCAGGATACCATTGTGCCTACGTAAGTCCTGCCCTGCCAGCGCCGTAATACACAATATTATATGGACAGAAGGGCTGGTTTTCTGCATGTAACGGTAAAGTTATATCACAAGCTGAAGTAGAAGTCCTCCTGAAGGAAGAGCTTCTTTGTCCCTATGACAACACCTCCTGCCCTGCTAAGGTAAAAAGTACGTTCCAAGAAGAGATCTGACTGGCGGCTATGAGGGCCAGTCACCTAATGATAACAAGGACCAGATACAGTGCAGGAGCAGGAAGAGTTGTCGTGGGACGCACAGAGATAACATATTTGCAGCTCTAAGGCCCATAATGATCAACTTTCAAAATCTGGTTCAAATGTAGTATCAGGATTGTACGTAGCAGAGGGGAGTAACAGGATACAGTGCTACCCGGTGCGGAGCGCACTGACCCAGTTCACAGAGATCTGGTGTCTGATGGATTACAGCATACCTTCTATTATGAGCGACTTCTTATACACAGAGTATTGGGTGACTTGCTGGACTGATAGTGACTCGGAGTTACATAGTGTTATCTTCTCTAGTCACATCCAGAGCTGCATTTAAAGTTCAGGGTCTAGAGCCCTTTAGAATTTCCCCAGAATTGTTGCAGAGTTCGCCATGGATCCATAGCAAAAGCTGGAACAGACTTTCCACCAGTGGCGTACCTTTAATGGAGGCGGATAACGCAACTGCTATGGGACCCGGGGGGGAGGAAGCCTGGTGTTGAATTTCTTCTATCTCTTCACACAGCATTTTCACACAGCCACCACTAGGGGGGGCTCAGTGCAAAGAGATTATTTCAGCTTCCAGCAAATTATAACTGCATAAATTCCTGTGCATTGAGCTCCCCCTAGTGGTGGCTGTGAATTTTTTATAAATGAAAATTTAAAATAAAATTTATTGCCTGGTAGTGATTGTTGCACGTATATATTGTAAAACTGGGTGGAGCAGGGGGGGGGGGCATGCTAAGTTTTGCTATGGGGCCCTTTGAGATCTGCTTTCCACACCAAAATACGCTACAGGTATGTTCAAATAGAGGATTTTTCCGTCGGTTTTTCAGTTGTACATGTTGCAAATCCAACCGTGGATTTAGGCCCACTTGGGGGAGCTCATCCACACTTTTCACGTGCTGAGAAATCTGCATTATATAAGTTACAGATTCCAACAGAAACTGGATTTTGAGCAAATTCCATAAGGATTTTTGCAGTGGAATATGTGTCATGTGAACATACCCTTAGGCTGTGTACAGCTGGCAGACAGCACTGGACTGACTGCTAATTAATACCTGCAGGACACACCAATTCTTACCCCATTTCCATAGGACAGAACGGGATCAAACAGGCTGTCTAAGTAATGATCCATGCCTTTCTGTGAAGGCGGCTCGCTGAATGTGTCTGAATCTGCTGGGATACAGAGAACTAGTCAGTCAATTAAAACCCAGTCATCACAGCAAAGCAAAAAATGTCATAATTGATGTTACTTCTATTTGCAGACAGCTACCACCAGGGGGAGCTCACTGCACATGGATGTATTCAGCTACCTTTACACTCAGTGGGAGCTGTATAAATGCGTGCAGTGAGCTCCCCCTAGTGGCGGCTGATATTTTGACAATGTGACTGCAGAGAGAAAAGAAGCACTTCCAGTTTATCAAGCATTCTTTGGCTTCCATAACACGAAATGCAGCTTTATTACAGGATTCCTCACCATGACTGTAATAACCTTCTGACTCTGGAACCCCCTGTGGTGGTAGTGATGGCGCTTTCATCATAGGTGGGGGAGGGACGTTTTCATCCATCTCAGACTTGTTTCCAAACACCCTATGAAATAAAAGCGAATACAGAGAGGTTGGTACCAGGGGAAGACAATTCTATTCACCAGTGATATTATATCAACACATGGACAGGTATGAATATTGCTTTGTTTCTATGATCTACAGATTTATCAATGTTCTCTGTTTTTACATGCACCCATATGGGAACATACAGAAAAAATATGACTGGTCGAGATCCGACATCTGGGACCCGCACCTGTAATCACTTTATGACTGGAGGAGATCCGACATCTGGGACCCGCACCTGTAATTACTTTATGACTGGAGGAGATCCGACATCTGGGACCCGCACCTGTAATCACTTTATGACTCGTGGAGATCCGACATCTGGGACCCGCACCTGTAATCACTTTATGACTGGTGGGGATCCGACATCTGGGACCCGCACCTGTAATCACTTTATGACTCGTGGAGATCCGACATCTGGGACCCGCACCTGTAATCACTTTATGACTGGAGGAGATCCGACATCTGGGACCCGCACCTGTAATCACTTTATGACTGGTGGGGATCCGACATCTGGGACCCGCACCTGTAATCACTTTATGACTCATGGAGATCCGACCTCTGGGACCCGCACCTGTAATCACTTTATGACTGGAGGAGATCCGACATCTGGGACCCGCACCTGTAATCACTTTATGACTGGAGAGATCCGACATCTGGGACCCGCACCTGTAATCACTTTATGACTGGTGGAGATCCGACATCTGGGACCCGCACCTGTAATCACTTTATGACTGGAGGAGATCCGACATCTGGGACCCGCACCTGTAATCACTTTATGACTGGTGGAGATCCGACATCTGGGACCCGCACCTGTAATCACTTTATGACTGGAGGAGATCCGACATCTGGGACCCGCCACCTGTAATCACTTTATGACTGGTGGAGAGCCGACATCTGGGACCCGCACCTGTAATCACTTTATGACTGGAGGAGATCCGACATCTGGGACCCGCACCTGTAATCACTTTATGACTGGTGGGGATCCGACATCTGGGACCCGCACCTGTAATCACTTTATGACTCATGGAGATCCGACCTCTGGGACCCGCACCTGTAATCACTTTATGACTGGTGGAGATCCGACCTCTGGGATCTGTACCTGTAATCACTTTATGACTGATGGAGATCCGACCTCAGGGACCCGCACCTGTAATCACTTTATGACTGGTGGAGATCCGACCTCAGGGACCCGCACCTGTAAATCACTTTATGACTGGTGGAGATCCGACCTCTGGGACCCGCACCTGTAATCACTTTATGACTGGTGGAGATCCGACCTCTGGGACCCGCACCTGTAAATCACTTTATGACTGGTGGAGATCCGACCTCTGGGACCCGCACCTGTAATCACTTTATGACTGGTGGAGATCCGACCTCCTGGGACCCGCACCTGTAATCACTTTATGACTCGTGGAGATCCGACCTCTGGGACCCGCACCTGTAATCACGTTATGACTGGTGGGGATCTGACTCTGGGACCCGCACCTGTAATCACTTTATGACTGGGGATCGCATTGGACCGACCTTTCCTTTGACTGGGGATCCGACATCTGGGACCCGCACCTGTAATCACTTTATGACTGGAGGAGATCCGACATCTGGGACCCGCACCTGTAATCACTTTATGACTGGAGGGAGATCCGACATCTGGGACCCGCACCTGTAATCACTTTATGACTGGAGGGAGATCCGACATCTGGGACCCGCACCTGTAATCACTTTATGACTGGTGGAGATCGACCATCTGGGACCCGCACCTGTAATCACTTTATGACTGGTGGAGATCCGACCTCTGGGACCCGCACCTGTAATCACTTTATGACTGGTGGAGATCCGACATCTGGGACCCGCACCTGTAATCACTTTATGACTGTGGAGATCCGACCTCTGGGACTGCACCTGTAATCACTTTATGACTGTGGAGATCGACCTCTGGGCCGCACCTGTAATCTCACTTTATGACTGGTGGAGATCCGACCTCTGGGATCTGTACCTGTAATCACTTTATGACTGATGGAGATCCGACCTCAGGGACCCGCACCTGTAATCACTTTATGACTGGTGGAGATCCGACCTCAGGGACCCGCACCTGTAATCACTTTATGACTGGTGGAGATCCGACATCTGGGACCCGCACCTGTAATCACTTTATGACTGGTGGAGATCCGACCCTCTGGGACCCGCACCTGTAATCAGTTTATGACTCGTGGAGATCCGACCTCTGGGACCCCGCACCTGTAATCACGTTATGACTGGAGGAGATCCGACCTCAGGGACCCGCACCTGTAATCACTTTATGACTGGTGGAGATCCGACATCTGGGACCCGCACCTGTAATCACTTTATGACTGGTGGAGATCCGACCTCTGGGACCCGCACCTGTAATCACTTTATGACTGGAGGAGATCCGACATCTGGGACCCGCACCTGTAATCACTTTATGACTGGTGGAGATCCGACATCTGGGACCCGCACCTGTAATCACTTTATGACTGGAGGAGATCCGACATCTGGGACCCGCACCTGTAATCACTTTATGACTGGAGGAGATCCGACATCTGGGACCCGCACCTGTAATCACTTTATGACTGGTGGAGATCCGACATCTGGGACCCGCACCTGTAATCACTTTATGACTGGTGGGAGATCCGACCTCTGGGACCCGCACCTGTAATCACTTTATGACTCGTGGAGATCCGACCTCTGGGACCCGCACCTGTAATCACGTTATGACTGGAGGAGATCCGACCTCTGGGACCCGCACCTGTAATCACGTTATGACTGGAGGAGATCCGACATCTGGGACCCGCACCTGTAATCACTTTATGACTGGTGGAGATCCGACATCTGGGACCCGCACCTGTAATCACTTTATGACTGGTGGAGATCCGACCTCTGGGACCCGCACCTGTAATCACTTTATGGACTGGTGGAGATCCGACATCTGGGACCCGCACCTGTAATCACTTTATGACTGGTGGAGATCCGACATCTGGGACCCGCACCTGTAATCACTTTATGACTGGTGGAGATCCGACATCTGGGACCCGCACCTGTAATCACTTTATGACTGGTGGAGATCCGACCTCTGGGACCCGCACCTGTAATCACTTTATGACTCGTGGAGATCCGACCTCTGGGACCCGCACCTGTAATCACGTTATGACTGGAGGAGATCCGACCTCTGGGACCCGCACCTGTAATCACGTTATGACTGGAGGAGATCCGACATCTGGGACCCGCACCTGTAATCACTTTATGACTGGTGGAGATCCGACATCTGGGGACCCGCACCTGTAATCACTTTATGACTGGTGGAGATCCGACCTCTGGGACCCGCACCTGTAATCACTTTATGACTGGTGGAGATCCGACATCTGGGACCCGCACCTGTAATCACTTTATGACTGGTGGAGATCCGACCTCTGGGACCCGCACCTGTAATCACTTTATGACTGGTGGAGATCCGACATCTGGGACCCGCACCTGTAATCACTTTATGACTGGTGGAGATCCGACCTCTGGGACCCGCACCTGTAATCACTTTATGACTCGTGGAGATCCGACCTCTGGGACCCGCACCTGTAATCACGTTATGACTGGAGGAGATCCGACCTCTGGGACCCGCACCTGTAATCACGTTATGACTGGAGGAGATCCGACATCTGGGACCCGCACCTGTAATCACTTTATGACTGGTGGGGATCTGACCTCTGGGACCTGCACCTCTGCCCTCTATAGAACTGTCCTATCCTTGTCCGTAAACCGTGACAGTCGGCAAGATACGTACGCACTGCGTCTTTCGATGTTCTCCTGCGCTGCTTCTGAAGTGATGAAATACGATTTCTGTCTGGGGAATTCTCTGGGCAATTCCACATTGGAGATCAGATCCAGGACATAGTCATGGCCCGCCAGTTCTGACCACTGTCCGCCATCCTTTAAACACACTGACCATCCTCTCCAGCCTTCGGTCACCCCCCTAAAGGGGACAAAACGCAGGTGTATTTCTGCCATTAACTAGAGTGAATTACATTACCAGTCTTCAGCGGCCTACCTGTGTCGAAGGACATCCCCTGCCAGCTCCTCGCCGTCGGTCCACGAGTGCATGGGACATAACATCTTTGCGCCTACACATGCAAAAAGGCATAACAATGGTTGACGACTGGTAGTCAGAGCTAGGCTTGGCTTATAAAGGGACTCTCATCTGTTAAAGGAACACTCCGAGCAAAACTGTCATACTGTATTATGCAGGGCAGGGGACACAGGGATACAAAGAAGAGAGGATGTCAGTGCCATGTGCCACCTCCTCACAAACACCGTAAAAAAGATCATTGATATATAGACTACTGGAAGACACTGGTTTCCTTGTGGAGACCATCTAGTGGGGCAATGCCTCCTGGGAAAAGATATGCAAATTAGCCAATTCATACAGACTATGAGGCAAAGTTGAGCTGCGGATCTCAATGACGTACCATCAAAGCAATGAATGTCCAAGGCCATGTTGGCTCTCTCTCTGCTTGCCGTCCACTCCATTAAACATGGCGGGAATGTCCTCGCAGTTTCGGAGCCCTGCTGAGATTTCTGAATTGCCAGGATCAGCTTGTGTTGGCAGATCGGTTTATAACCATTATAAGCATAGTCGGAGACATACCTGAAAAACAGAGCAGTTCAATGTCATATCCTGTAACCTCAAGTATGCTGGTACGGTCACCTGGCCTATATTTCACATGGAGCTCGTATTTGGTGCCAAAATCTGTGCCACATCATCCGTGGAAAATCCATGTCACATAGTTTTCTATAGTAATCTATGCTGCTGTTCATACATGCACAGATTTTTTTTTTCAGATTTAAAATCCATGTATAGAAGTGACAAAAAATGGCAAATCGTGAAGCGAAATCCACCAGGAAGCCACACACGGATTGGAGGTACAAATCCACAGCAGAAATCCAAGGATTCTGCAGCAAATACACATTGTATTTTTCTGACGTGTACTTTTAGGCCATGTGAACATACCCCAAAGGTCTGTATGATCAGATTTTTAATCTATTGGATGCCGGAGTAAAGGAATTGTACTGGATTTAGTGTATAGAATATCTATAAGGGTCTTACTTCAGAAGATACTTGTCCAGGTTCGGGGATGGAGCAAAGCTGCTGAGACAAGAGGCCAGTAGGTACCAGCCCCGCTCCTCGTTGTTTGGGTTGGTGTTCCTCCAGACCTGATTGGCTATTTGAACAAGGATCTCATCCCGCAGTCCCATATTGGACAATCCCTTTTGGATAATGTAATTGCCAAATAAGATCTCCTGGACTTCATTGAGGAACGGGTCACCCATGAACCTCAACACCTGGGTTGTAAGGAGACAAGACATTTATGTTAAAGGAAATCTGAGTAGGTTCTTCTTTTTATTATTATTTGTTTTATAAGTATACGTACCAAATCTGTGCTTATGTTACAGTGTTATGTGGTGGTCATCTTCCTAAGGAGACTAGTACCTCATTTTTAACTACCAATGCTTACAAATAGTACTGCCTCCCTGTTTCCCCCTGTAAATGATGTAGGTACAGATAGTACTGCCTTCCTGTGTCTCTCTGTAAATGATGTAGGTACAGATAGTACTGCCTCCCTGTGTCTCTCTGTAAATGATGTAGGTACAGATAGTACTGCCTCCCTGTCTCTCCCTGTAAATGATGTAGGTACAGATAGTACTGCCTCCCTGTCTCTCCCTGTAAATGATGTAGGTACAGATAGTACTGCCTCCCTGTTTCTCCCTGTAAATGATGTAGGTACAGATAGTACTGCTTCCCTGTTTCTCCCTGTAAATGATGTAGGTACAGATAGTACTGCCTCCCTGTTTCCCCCTGTAAATGATGTAGGTACAGATAGTACTGCCTCCCTGTCTCTCCCTGTAAATGATGTAGGTACAGATAGTACTGCCTCCCTGTCTCTCCATGTAAATGATGTAGGTACAGATAGTACTGCCTCCCTGTCTCTCCCTGTAAATGATGTAGTGTAGATAGTACTGCCTCCCTGTCTGTCTCTGTAAATGATATAGGTACAGATAGTACTGCCTCCCTGTGTCTCTCTGTAAATTATGTAGGTACAGATAGTACTGCATCCCTGTCTCTCTCTGTAAATAATGTAGGTACAGATAGTACTGCCTCCCTGTCTATGATGTAGGTACAGATAGTACTGCCTCCCTGTCTATGATGTAGGTACAGATAGTACTGCCTCCCTGTTTCTCCCTGTAAATGATGTAGATACAGATAGTACTGCCTCCCTGTCTCTCTCTGTAAATAATGTAGGTACAGATAGTACTGCCTCCCTGTCTATGATGTAGGTACAGATAGTACTGCCTCCCTGTCTCTCCCTGTAAATGATGTAGGTACAGATAGTACTGCCTCCCTGTCTCTCTGTTAAATGATATAGGTACAGTACTGCCTCTCTCTGTTAAACTATATAGGTACAGATATTACTGCCTCTCTCTGTTAAATGATATAGGTACAGATAGTACTGCCTCCTTTTCCTTTGTTATAAATTATGTAGGTACCAAAAGTACAGCCCCCGTCTCTAAAGTAAATTTGCCGTTCTCTATTTGATTATTAGTTTTCAGCCGAGAACATTTACCAGTTTGAAGGAAGTAATGGCTTGTGGCTTCAGATCATCTTCAACAGGAAGCAGTGAAGATCCAAGTGTCATCGCTAACATCCCAAACAGAGGTTCCTACAAGATTAATGTCAAGGTCTTAGAAATTCTTACAATTCTTACTATAGGATTGTCCTTGTGCCTCCTCTTACCCTGAAAAAAACTCGCACATATTTGAACATGGGGTAGTTGTTAATGTCCAGGGGCAGGGTGAGCTGGGTGAAGGCCTGCACCCTTGGGACGTGAGTAGGTGTTACATATTCCAGCATGATGTTCTTCTGAGCTGAAGGAGGAAAAAGAGGAAAATTATAGAAGAAAGTTTATTTTTATAATGGGCCTCAGTCTGATGATGACATGTCCTCTTCTGACTACTATCGGGGTAATGTTGACATGGACACCTCATGTGGATCTACCAGGAAGTGATATTTCCACATATATACAAAGAACTGTCCCTAGGATTTAGATATTGATGTGGATGGTGATTTCAATCCTCTCATGGTATCCTTGACAACACTACATCTGTAAATAACATCAGGAGATATATTATCTGCGCAATGTCTCAGTAGTGCTGCCTCAGGCTTTGGGCCTGTAATATCAACTGCTCATATCTCAACATTAAAGTGAGATATTAAAGAAGCGGTTTTACATTTTTGATGCACATTGAAGGGCCTTCTTCCGGCAGGACTTCTGGTAATGGTGCCGGGTATTGACTACTTCAGGGTGAGATATTGTACCTGTGGCTGTGCGGAGGAGGCCGGCCAGCTCTGCTGGGATCTCTAGATGAGTCACATTAAACACTTCTCTCTTCGTCAGCTCCTAGATAGAGAAAACAAATAATGATCAGATTCAGCCAGATAAGATGGGATGATTTTCAGATGAAGGAAGGGGGCTATCGTACAATACAATTACCCCTCATGTGACGATTATCAGGAGAAGGGGGCTATCGTACAATACAATTATCGTACAATACAATTACCTCATGTGATGATTATGAGGTGAAGGGGGCTATCGTACAATACAATTACCCCTCATGTGATGATTATCAGGAGAAGGGGGCTATCGTACAATACAATTACCCCTCATGTGATGATTATCAGGAGAAGGGGGGCTATAGTACAATACAATTACCCCTCATGTGATGATTATCAGGAGAAGGGGGCTATTGTACAATACAATTACCCCTCATGTGATGATTATCAGGAGAAGGGGGCTATTGTACAATACAATTATCGTACAATACAATTACCTCATGTGATGATTATGAGGTGAAGCGGGCTATCGTACAATACAATTACCCCTCATGTGGTGATTATCAGGAGAAGGGGGCTATCGTACAATTACAATTACCCCTCATGTTGATGATTATCAGGAGAAGGGGGCTATCGTACAATACAATTACCCCTCATGTGATGATTATCAGGAGAAGGGGGCTATCGTACAATACAATTACCCCTCATGTGATGATTATCAGGAGAAGGGGGCTATCGTACAATACAATTACCCCTCATGTGATGATTATCAGGAGAAGGGGGCTATCGTACAATACAATTATCGTACAATACAATTACCCCTCATGTGATGATTATGAGGAGAAGGGGGCTATCGTACAATACAATTACCCCTCATGTGGTGATTATCAGGTGAAGGGGGCTATCGTACAATACAATTACCCCTCATGTGATTATTATCAGGAGAAGGGGGCTATAGTACAATACAATTACCCCTCACATGATGAGTATCAGGAGAAGGGGGCTATCGTACAATACAATTACCCCTCATGTGATGATTATCAGGAGAAGGGGGCTATCGTACAATACAATTACCCCTCATGTGATGATTATCAGGAGAAGGGGGCTATCGTACAATACAATTACCCCTCATGTGATGATTATCAGGAGAAGGGGGCTATCGTACAATACAATTACCCCTCATGTGGTGATTATCAGGAGAAGGGGGCTATCGTACAATACAATTACCCCTCATGTGATGATTATCAGGTGAAGGGGGCTATCGTACAATACAATTACCCCTCATGTGATGATCACCAGGCTTTTTCGGACTCCTGAATGGTAAATCTATGCAAACATGCTGCACATTTAGTCTAGGAGAGTTAACCCCTGTGGAATCTGTAATGGGGGCGGTCATATTGGTTGTCACCCAACTTTCCCCAATAGAGTGAGAGCCATGGCAGAGACGAAAATGATCTCTAACAATACAGGTTTTTTATTACTTTCTATCATAAAAATCTAGGATAAAAGCAGGGCCAACCAGCACAGCGCTCACCTGCTCTGCCTTCCTGCGCTCTTCTTCCGCCAGCCTGCGAGCTTCTGCCTTCATCTACAAAGGAAAAACAACCCCCAATTATATAAGATGATACTAAGACGTCTGCACCCCCATATCTCTGTAGCCCTTTATAGTTATTATATCCATGCCACCTAATGTACCTGAAGTAGACCGGCACGCTGCTCCGGGATCTCCGGTTGTGGAGCAAAGCGCACACGCTTCATACTGTCCTGCCGTCCTCCCTGTTCTGTGCCTGTCACCTCACAGCTGGGATGGGTGTGGTGTCACCGCAGCCCAGGTAAGGTCATGATTATTAATAGGAATCTGAAGAAAAGGTGCTGGAACTTACAGACATCAGTCCTGCATCTGGGGCTAATATTGCAGAACAGCCTTGCTTTATCGGACAAAACTTACATTTTCACAGTTTAAATCTATCAGGTATCATTGCAAATACTTTACATTGCTGTTTTTGTTTTTTACATATTTTTGAGGAATTTCAAAAAATTTTCACCATTCGCACCCAGAGATTCATTCATACTTCTACAGGTTGCCCCTGGAAACAGACAGCAGTTTAGCTTCACCTGCAGTCAGACATGTGACCTAACAGCCAATCCCTGTCTTCCCACCATGCACTGCTCCCCAGTAACAGGAGACCAGCAGAATTCTGAATTTAGCTTTGGATGTGAATGGAGAAGAAAATATTAGTATATATTTGTAATATGCAATTTTTTCTTCACGTTTATAATTTTTCACTTTTTTTTAATAGAATTTTGCTCACGGTGTATAAGTTGTGTTAGGGCAGAGGACATCTGCTTCTCAGCATTGCAGCTCGACCCCCGTTTTTTTTTTTTTTTTTGTTTAATTAAAGGAACATTTATTCAAAGAAGCGGTATGAAAAAAACATACAGTATATAAAGCAAGCACAAAACATAGCCATGGCAAGTATACATTTTCAGACAGTAGGACATTTGGCCATCAATAGTAATGATGGGGTATTCCCATCTTAGACAATGGGGGGCATATCACTAGGATATGCCCCCATTGTCTGATAGGTACAAGTCCCACCGCTGGGACCTGCACCTTCATCGAGAACGGAGCGGGGAGCGCTGTGCCTGGAGGACCCCAGGGTTTCCCAGGGTCCGGCCACCACCAGGCCCCCGCTACTCCCATAGAAATGAATGGTAGCACACCGCGCATGCCTGGCCACCACTCCCATTCATTTCTATGGAGCCAACAGAAATAGCCAAGCACTGGCCCCATAGAAATTAATGGAGGGTGGCTGCATCTGCACAGTGCGCCCTCCTCAATGTTCCCCGTTCTGTTCTCGATATAAGTGCATGGGACAATAGGGGCATATCCTAGCGATATGCCCCCATTGTTATGATGGGAGAACCCCTTTAAGCTTTTTTTAATCCCAAACATATGTAAATTAATGAAACATTATGCGCTTGGGCATGAAAGTAAAAGCTTCTGTAAGAGGTTACTTGTGTATGATCCAGAGCACCAAGCAGGACAAATTGCTACCAACATTAGCATCGGAAAACTTTTCCTAGCAACAATGAAAACAAAAGGGGAAGAGGAGGAGAAGAAGAGCGACCGTCTAAAATAAATAAAGGCTAAGGAGCCAAAGGTCCCAAACCAGCAGGAGAAATCCTTAACCAAGGTCCTCAGCCTTTGTCAAATTTATCAGGACAACCTCGGGATAAATAGGGAAGCTTATACAGTGGGAATACCATTTTCACCTCTCTAAGCCAGGCAATTATTCCATAGTCATCTTCTGGGACTATGGAATAATTGTATTTTGTTATTTATATTATTGGAATATTCTTATTATATCCTTATAACCTTTTTACTTTCAATAAGGATTTATCTGATTAAAAAAAAAGAGAATCTGTGGCAAGACTTGGAGATTGCTCTTTACAGACTCTCTCCATACTATCTGACTGAGCTAATTTGCAAAGGAGAATGGGCAAAAAATTTCAGTCTTTAGATGCAAATCTGTTAGAGACAACCCCCAAAGAGTTGGATCTGTAATTGCAGTGATAGGTGGTCCTAAAACGTATTGACTCAGGGGGTTGAATACAAATGCACGCCACACTTTCCAGATTTTTATTTATGAAACATTTTGAAAACCTTGTATCATTTCCTTTTTACTTCACATACACTTGTACTTTGTGTTGGTTTATATCACATAAAATCCCAATTAAATACATTTAAGTTTGTGGGTGCAATGTGAAAAAATGTGGAAAAGTTCAAGGGGTATGAATACTTTTTCAAGGCACTGCTCATTACTGACTCATTTCCAAGGGATAAACTATTGTGATGTATACAGATAGCCAGGCTGCACCCTGCCGTTCGTACAGAGATCTATAAGACACCTGCTGGACTTTGAGCCCTTGACAAAAATGCTGCGCAAGACGTAATACTAATAACCAGACCAGTATTAGCAAAAGAGATGGAATAAAAATGGCGGACCACTGCTTCATGCAAGGCTAATAAGGATGCCTGAAGTGAGCACGCTCAGGAGTTTTTGTACATCCCAGTCACAAAGGGTCACATGACATCCCCTTGTAGTGAATACGCTGAGGATTTCCCATCATGCAATTGTGATCGTAAAATACACAGCAGCAAAAGAGATGAGATCCTCCCAGAAACTGACCTGTGGTGCAAATGTAAGATCTGTACCGTGTTAAAGGGGTTTTCCAGGATTTTACTCAAGATAGGTCATCAGTATCTAATCGGTCGGGGTCCGACACCCGGGACCCCCGCTCATCAGCTGTTTGAGAAGGTACCGGCGCTCCTGTGGGCACTGCTACCTTTTTGCAGCTTAACAAGCACAGCGCCATACATTGTATAGTGGCTGTGCTTGGTATTGCAGCTCAGCTCCCTTCACTTGAATAGGGCTGAGCTGCTCCTAGGCCACGTGACTGTTGAATGTGACGTCACGTGGCCTAGGGAAAGCTAAGAGAAGGCCTTTTCAAACAGCTGATTGGCGGGGGTCCCGGGTGTCGGACCCCCACCGATCAGATACTAATGACCTATCTTGAGGATAGGTCATCAATAGTAAAATCCCTGAAAACCCCTTTAATTTATGTTGTGGATTTCAACTATTGATGTCACCCTTTTGCAATGCACAGGGTTAAATCTGTGGCAAATCTTCACGCGGAATTTGCCGTGGAACTGTGGCAAAATTTGCAGCAGATTTTTCTGCGGCACCTTGGATGGACGCTAATGTAGAGTGACCCCACGTGGTACCCCTATTCTCAAAGAAGTGATTGACAGCAGTGAC
This sequence comes from Rhinella marina, assembly GCA_900303285.1. Classification (NCBI taxonomy): domain Eukaryota; kingdom Metazoa; phylum Chordata; class Amphibia; order Anura; family Bufonidae; genus Rhinella; species Rhinella marina. Next base: position 18,927 of record ONZH01024471.1, on the reverse strand, counting down.
ATCTTACCCTCAGGTATCTCCTCCGATTCACGTACATGTGGACCAGGGCTCGAAATTTCAACATGCTGTTTCTCCAGTTGTGAAACTTCCGCCTGCAAGTGCATAAATGCAAAAAATCACACAAAAGTGCACAATCCTGCATGCAAAGGAGCAGACTGGTAATGAAATGTCTTACTCCCTCATCAGGGGCTATAGTCAGGGGTGCACCTGCGATGAGGCCAAGTGATCGCCTCAGGCAGCACCAGGTAGGGGCAAGAAGGGGGGGGCAGCCGAAGGGCCACGGGCAATGAGCGCTTTCATTGTGGCAAAGGGATTAGGTTGAGAAATTGGCATTGGGGGGGCCGTTTCAGTTTTCGCCTCAGGCACCAGAAAGGCTAGGTGCACCCCTACAGGCCCTTCTCCTCATGTGTCTCCATAGCAGACGAATAGGCTGCCTCTATGGTATGTACACTCTCATAGAAATGGCAGTGGCATAGCTATCACTGACTGGGCCCCACAGCAAATTTTTGAACAGGTCCCATCCCAACCCAGTAACCCCGTCTCCCCGTACAACCCTCATTCTCTCAGACAAGGCCGCTCCTCCTGTTTCCTGCACGTATATATACCGTATGTCATGTCACTGTATTCACTGTCATTGTATAATACTGGTGAGGAGGCCCTGACAATAAAATGTTTCAGTCCTCCTCCCGGGTGGGCCCCTTCTGATTTCGGGCCCTGTAGTAGCTGCTTGCACTCTAGCTACGCCCCTGAGAAATGGGTTCTCTTAGCTAAACAACCCCTTTACAGGGGAAGTCCATTGTAAAATCATCTCGTGATGTATGGCGTCAATGCCCTAGACATATATATATATACATACAAGTATATGCATAGGATGCAGTTCTTGTACCTTGCCAGGTAACCACGGGCCAGGGCCTGTAGTTGAATAATTCTGTAGCGCAGAGTCCTGTAACGTTTCCGGGTCAGGTACCCGCGCCCGTAGCGCTGAAGGGTTATGGCCGACTTGTTCATCAGTTGGTCTCGCTTGCTCTCTAGTTGCTGGTAGAGGTTCTCCTTCATAAAGAGCTGAAATGGAGAAGGAAAGCACATTTAGTGTCTGCTGATTGGTGTGCAGGGAAGACACAGGGATTTGCATTCCCTGCATTACTTCTTACTACAGTCAGTACAATAGTCACCTTGCTCACTCCGATGCAGTACGAGGTGGGGTGAACAGACGGACACAGCTTTCTCAACACAGTGACACATATGGACCCATCCGCATGGATATTCCGTCCAAGGTCCATGACACAGCGGTACCTGGAGATGAGATCAATGTCTGGATCACTGGTAATGGTGGCAGAACAGGCGGCCCGAGGACGCGTATAATATTTTAGGTGATTATGAAGTTGGGGTCCTTTACATAAGTGCATGTTCCTTTATGGCGCAGAACTGGAAAGTTACCAGAAAGTTATGCTTTGCAGATTATAATATGCATCATACGGAAACGTCCGGTCTGCTGGAGACTAGATAGGCAGGATTATATATTGTAAGCACCCCCCGTCATACCTCCTTACCTGCTGAGAAAGATGTGGAAAGGGATCCGGACTGGAAATCCCTCTTTCCGGATTCTGATGGTCTCTAAAATACCAGAATACTTCAGCTGACTGATCACAATGTCTGGTTCAAAGAGGCAAGGTTCCTAAGGATGAATTTGTGCAGAGCTCATATACAGGAGACACGGTATGGTATATGCATAGTATTGTTCTGTATATCTCTGATTCGCTGCAGTATCTGACATAGCGCCACCATTGCCCATGTGGTAGTTTTTGGAACTACAACTCATCCCCATTCTGTTGTACCACACACAGCCACATGGATGGAAGTCACAATGTGTCTACTACAGTACATGGGGTCCAACCCCCACATAATGGTAAACTATCAGTTTTAAAACCTAGACACTACCTTGAAGATGAATGTCACTTTTGACTGAACCATTGCTGATATATTATAGTAATGTAGTTACTGCGATCACCTGTTTATATAGAAAGCCTGTGAGTCGTTCTTCACCTGCCCACACAAAGTCATTCACAGCTCTCTTCCTGTATACAAACTCCTACAGGGAAAGCTGTCAATCAGTCTGAGAAGGTGGAGGAAGCAGGACTCACAGGCTTCTATATGAGTGTCTGGAGGAGGCAGGACTCACAGGCTTCTATATGAGCGTCTGGAGGAAGCAGGACTCACAGGCTTTCTGTATGAGTGTCTGGAAGAAGGAGGACTCACAGGCTTCTATATGAGTGTCTGGAGGAGGCAGGACTCACAGGCTTCTATATGAGTGTCTGGAAGAAGGAGGACTCACAGGCTTCTATATGAGTGTCTGGAAGAAGGAGGACTCACAGACTTTTGGTATGAGTGGGGAGGGGAAGCAGGACTCACATGCTTCTATATGAGTGTCTGGAGGAAGCAGGACTCACAGGCTTCTATATGAGTGTCTGGAGGAGGCAGGACTCACAGGCTTCTATATGAGTGTCTGGAGGAAGCAGGACTCACAGGCTTCTATATGAGTGTCTGGAGGAGGCAGGACTCACAGGCTTCTATATGAGTGTCTGGAGGAAGCAGGACTCACAGGCTTCTATATGAGTGTCTGGAGGAGGCAGGACTCACAGGCTTCTATATGAGTGTCTGGAAGAAGGAGGACTCACAGGCTTCTATATGAGTGTCTGGAAGAAGGAGGACTCACAGGCTTCTATATGAGCGTCTGGAGGAAGCAGGACTCACAGGCTTTCTGTATGAGTGGGGAGGGGAAGCAGGACTCACAGGCTTCTATATGAGTGTCTGGAAGAAGGAGGACTCACAGGCTTCTATATGAGTGTCTGGAAGAAGGAGGACTCACAGGCTTCTATATGAGTGTCTGGAAGAAGGAGGACTCACAGGCTTCTATATGAGTGTCTGGAAGAAGCAGGACTCGCAGGCTTCTATATGAGTGTCTGGAAGAAGGAGGACTCACAGGCTTCTATATGAGTGTCTGGAGGAGGCAGGACTCACAGACTTTTGGTATGAGTGGGGAGGGGAAGAAGGACTCACATGCTTCTATATGAGTGTCTGGAGGAAGCAGGACTCGCAGGCTTCTATATGAGTGTCTGGAGGAGGCGGGACTCACAGGCTTCTATATGAGTGTCTGGAGGAGGCAGGACTCACAGGCTTCTATATGAGTGTCTGAAGGAGGCAGGACTCACAGGCTTCTATATGAGTGTCTGAAGGAGGCAGGACTCACAGGCTTCTATATGAGTGTCTGAAGGAGGCAGGACTCACAGGCTTCTATATGAGTGTCTGGAGGAGGCAGGACTCACAGGCTTCTATATGAGTGTCTGGAGGAGGCAGGACTCACAGGCTTCTATATGAGTGTCTGGAGGAAGCAGGACTCACAGGCTTCTATATGAGTGTCTGGAGGAAGCAGGACTCACAGGCTTTCTGTATGAGTGGGGAAGGGAAGCAGGACTCACAGGCTTTCTGTATGAGTGGGGAAGGGAAGCAGGACTCACAGGCTTCTATATGAGTGTCTGGAGGAAGCAGGACCCACGGGCTTCTATATTATTGGGTGGGGGAAGCAGGGCTTACAGTCTTTCACTATGAGTGTGGGGGAGCAGGACTCACAGGCTTTCACTATGAGTGTGGGGGAGCAGGACTCACAGGCTTTCACTATGAATGGGCAGGAAAAGCAGGACTCACAGGCTTTCTGTACAAGTAGGGAGGGCAAAGAAGTCTTACAGGCATTCTCTATGAGTGAGAGGAGTAACAGGACTCCCAGGCTTTTTCCTATAAGTCCTTGCAGCAAGTCAACAGCTATTATAATAAATTATAGGAAATTATATATCCTTTAGCTCAGATCCTGCCTAATATAGGAAGCCTGATAAAGTCATGTTAAACAAAATAGGATCATTCATACCAATATATCTACCAAACATTTGTCCAAAAGAAGTAGATTTTGCTTTTTTTTACCTTTTTGCTGTTAGGTTTGATGCATCGGACAAAAAATGGATTGCACCTGTTGGGAGAAAACAAGTATTTCTTAGATATGGAATCAAATAACCCCTGACTATAGTGTAGTGTTCCCTCTTTAATATGGGAAGGCACAACTAAAGCAGCTCCACAGTGTGAGAACTGTGCCAAACAGCACCCCAGATCTCAGCTTCCGGGTCTACAGAGAATGTGACTTGGGTCAGGAGGTTATAAAATGGGGATGGCTTAGAGTTGGTTGATAAAATGTTAGATGCTGATTTTTAGAAATGGTTAGGTCTAGTAAAAGTGTATTGTTGGGGGCCACATCACAGTTGTGGGGCCCTGGTCTACATTTTGCATCAGGACCTGGGAGCTTCGAACGACACCGCCGCTCCATACCTCTCCATCTTCTCCACCAGCTCCAGGAGGGATTGCTGGAACTTTGCGGCTACGGTTTGAGCCTTCATCTTCCGGGTCACGGTATTGCTTTTACCCATCATGCTTTTCTGCTGCGCCAACACCTGAGCGTGGCTAAAAAACAGGTCGGCCACCACCTGAGGAAGGGAAGAAGGTGAAACCTGGGATCAATCAATATTCCTAAGTTTGCCTCAGTAATTTCCACTTTTTGCCTACTGATGTTTTACACAATGGACAGTTCACGTAACAGCAGCGTCCATCTTACGGCATCTCCGATGACATCATTACCTTGACTTTACTGCTGACAAAAAGGTCCAGAACGTCCTGTCTCACTTGGTCGTAGTTTTTATCCAAAAATTTGTGGACCTGAAATTAGAAGGGTATGATCATCAACAACGAATAATGAACACAGTACTACTCTCCCTAACATCCCATCATCCAATGGTGCTGCATTAACCTTCAGGGAAAAGGTGCATCTGAGATGAGCGTATCTACAGTAAGCCTATCATAGGTGATACAGTCAGAGCATCTAAGCCTATTATGTATGATGCAGTATCGGCGTATCTAAACTTACCATATGTGATACTGCCAGCGCATCTAAGCCTATTATGTATGAAGCAGTCTAAGAGTATCTAAGCTTATCATATCTGATACTGTCACTGCATCTAAGCCTATCATATGTGATACTGTCAGTGTATCTACATCTTTTATGTATGATGCAGCCTCAGGGTATCTAAGCTTATCATAGGTGATACTGCCAGTGCATCTATGCCTATTATGTATGATGCAGTCTCAGGGTATCTAAGCTTATCATAGGTGATACTACCAGTACATCTAAGCCTATTATGTATGATGCAGTCTCAAGGTATCTAAGCTTATCATAGGTGATACTACCAGTACATCTAAGCCTATTATGTATGATGCAGTCTCAAGGTATCTAAGCTTATCATAGGTGATACTACCAGTACATCTAAGCCTATTATGTATGATGCAGTCTCAGATGCAGATGACATTAACACGTGTGATAAGCTTAGATACCCTGAGACTATTATGTACAATGCAGTCTCAGGGTATCTAAGCGTATCAGAGTACCTAAGCCTATGATATGTCAGAGCACCACATGACATACATATCTGTCATGACACTGAACCCGTTGTGAAGCAAGTAGATGTGACATTATTATAATAGGACATACCTGGTAAGTAACTTTCCCAGCAAAATGCTTGATCCCGAATTCAGGGAGAGGCATCTTTGGCTTGCAGTAGAGCTCATTGGTGCCGTGGTGGTAGTGGCACTTCTGGAGAAAGGTGTGGTCTGTGGCCTGAAAGAGAATGGTGAGTGCAGACTCTGGCCGGCCATACAGATTAGATACTTGCTCGGCTGACAGCTATCTCTCCCGACCCCTCTGATACGTATGAACACACAGCTCAGCCTAGTGTATGAATGAGAAGGGAATACGCCACTGACAGACTCCTCTGGCCGTGGCTTATCTCCCCTGTATATAAAATGGGTCGGGCATGCTAAAATCCAACAGCCCCATCCTTCTCTTCGCCAAGTGTTGGGAGGCCCCCATACATATGACATGGTCAGCTGGTCCCACCAATATCAACTGGTTTGGCCAACATTGTTGACTAACTAAAGCTGAATTACAGTAGTTAGATGAGTTACCTGTGGGAAGCCGCTCTGGTCATCCAAGATCCTCAGGATTCCATAAGGCTTCTGGGAAATAAGGTCTATACAGGACTGATTATCCACAAAGGAAATTTCCCTCCAATCAATCTGCTCACGGATGTATTCCTCCTGTAAATGACAGATGCACAGGAATAATACGGAGTGAAGAAGTGTGGAGGAAACAATCAGGGGTGCATTGGATATTTCCTATCCAGGTACAGAACATGAACCCGTCATCTGCTCCACCACCAAGGACCCAATGTCATGGACTCCCATTACGGACACTCACCTGCTCCTCTCTAAACACAATCTTATTGAAGAAGAACTGCAGATACTCGTTTGCGTAGTTGATGCACAGTTGTTCAAAACTGTTAAAGTTCAGATCCTGTGGATTAAAGGACGGGGTTATTACAGGAGCAGGAATGACAATGCACCGGTGATGAATCAGGTCGGCCTAGACCAGCAGATGGCCCCCAGAGTTTGTCTATAGGCTTGATCCATGCTTATTGTACTTTCTTGTATGATATTATGTATGTATACCTCTTCTCCTATGTACAGCACCCTAGAATTAATGGTGCTTTAAAATTGTAGTGAAGAAAGGTAGTTTGAAACCTGCCCACTAGATGTCAGCAGAGCTCACTACAGGGACATCATGGTGTCCATGTGCTGCAGACAAGGATCAGCGAGGAGGTCCGCTCTCAAAAATCAGAGCAAATCTGTGCAATCGCTTTACCTCAAAGCCATAAATGTCCAGTATGGCAATGGACAGAGCATCTTGTTTGGGGTAGACAAGCTTGTTAATTCGATCTGTCAGCCAGCTGAAGAGCAGGGAGTATAAAATCTTGGCAATTGCATCTCTGCAATAGACAATAACAGCAACAGTCAAAAATATCTCCGTGCCCCGTCCTCCCCATGGCACAGCAGGGGGTGAGGAGACGGACCAATGTCCTATACAATGTTCTATACATTTCTGCTCACCTGGCATCAACAGCACTCTCCACCGTGAGGGGAGTGAAGATCTTTTCTCTCATTGTTTCCTGTAGAACCGAGAACATGAGTTGGAGGCGGCTCCCTCTTGCAGGATGGATGACTATTACCTGCTGTCTACTACTTACGGTCACTTTATATGTGATGGCTTTCTGTAGACCCTCATGGGATATCTGCAGTAGTTCGGACACCACTCGAATCTCACTTGCACTCACCACTGATGCCACCTCCTGGGATTCGGTCTGGAAGAAATCGGCCTCATGTCATTGCTGGTATCCTTATGGCGGCCATATACACTAGATGTATGTTGGTCGGACCAGCTGACCATCTAATGGGTTGACTCTCTCTGGGTGGCAGATGACGAGAGCGGTAAAGATCAGGATGTTGTATACGAACATTCCTAATCCTTCTGTTCACAGGGAGGTAAACTGCCCTAGAGGTGTCTGGAAAGAACAGACGGGTCTGATGGTGGCTTTATCCCCTATCCCCTTGCAGAACACATGCATCCTCAGCCAAGCCTAGCATGCATGTGTATGGGGAGGTGGGAGAGATAGCTGGTCAAACAACACGTATCTCATGTGTATGGCCATACACTTTAGAAGGCTGTCTGCCAAACCCAGCCAACCATCTATTGTGTCAGGGGGCGTCCTGACCCTCCTCTGAAGGAGGATCGGGCAGTTGGATCAACATGTCTGGTCCTATTGTTCCCAAACAAGGGGTGTCTGGCAGTGTTTTTTATTGAGAACATATGCATGCTCAGCCAAGCCCAGTGTATATATGTATATGGGGGTGGATGAACAAGAGTCACTGCAGTCTCACCTTTCATCTCCATTATAAGGACCATAAAACACCAGGAAGACAAGCGTTTACATGTCGATTTATGGATTCTCACCTCATATTTCTCAAAATAGACATTCCCCAAGTGCAGGATAGAAGAGAGAATTCGAAAGATGCTATCCTGGTCTTCCATGTTGAAGCTGAGAGATTCCATGGCATTCAGGAGTCTTCGGAAGTCTTCAGCGTCACTTTTAGAAGGAATCTCACAGTTACCTCCCTAAACATGGAGACAGTCAACATTTGGCAGATCTAACCACAAATAGGCAGGCACAGCTCTTGTCTATGACAACTCTCCTACATTTGTATTCCTGCCCACAGGGGGGCAGTATTGTACTGACAGTCTTGTCTATAAAGTCACATTGGCGGAAAAGACATATGTCCACAATCATAGGCCCGGATCCAGAGGAGGGCAATGCAAAACCCCTGGTGCAATTGTAAATTTTGCTTTATAGGGAAAGAAAATATATTTTTTATCCCCAGAAATTGATTATTAATTTCGATATCTTTAGTCATTATTAGTTTTTACTTCTTTTTAGGTCACTGGTTTTGAGACCTCTTGTGACCTTATTGTGAAGCTGCTGCTCTTACTGTAAAGAATCCTTTCCAGTTGTGGGTAGTTCGTGAATATGTCTCTATAGACATGTTTTTCTTCCTTTACTACATAGACAGATGGAAAAATCCAAGAGCTTTACATCCTAAACCGGTATAGGTGGACTATTTGAGGATTAGCAAAGCACACGAGGGCCAGAGGGGCATTAATCTATTACAACCAGTGCTACAAGTACTGATAATGAGCCCATGATGTATAATGTTAGGGGTGCAGGCAGTGGCATACACAGAGAAGTAAGGGCCCCATAGCAAGGATCAGACCAGGCCCCCCACACAGGACAGAAGAGTTTCCTCCTAAACCCCTTTCTATGACCCTTGGGCCATTTTTCCACTGCCTCATTTGCTAAAAGTTGTTCCTTTAGAGGGTAGAGTCCTGACCAAGTTTTCACCCCCCAGTAGAAGAGGAGATGATCCCAACTAAGACTGGGCCCCCTCTTGCCCTGGGCCCCATAGCAGTCACATGGTCTGCCGCTATCAGGGGAGGAGCTATAGGGGGTGCAGAGGTAGCAGTCGCTACCAGGCCCAGGAGCCTGAGGGGGCCCAAAGACCCTTGTGCTGCATAAGAAGACACACAAAGCACTGGGGGAAGGGGGGCCCAAGCTGAACTCTGGCACCAGGGCCCATGAGCCGTTAGCTATGCCCCTGGTCACTATGGTAGTTACGCCCCCCTGGTTGCAGGTCACTGTCCGCCCCTGTCCCTAAGTCACACTGTACCTGATTTAGGTAGTAATAGGTTTCAGCATCCTGAAGGTAGAACGCCTGCTTCTGTTGAGAGGGAAGACCTGCCAACATCTCATAGAAAATGTGGTAATTCCTCTCATTTTTGGCCTGAAAAATAAACCACACAGAGATCAAATTGGAGCTAAAGATATGGAGAAGCAGCAATTAGTATTGTGTACACCAAGGGGCAACAATATAGGGTGCTGAGACTGCAGTCCCAATGATTGAGGTCCTTATGTCACAGCGTATAATAGCGGGGACCCCAGGAGCTGACTGATGGCAGGAGGAAGAGAAAGGAGTGACTTACCTGAAATACGATTCTGGATTTTTCAAGCAGGTATTGGGATGTTATGGCACCACAAATGACACCCCTTTGGGGGAAACAACATGTTAGTGGGTCCAACGCCAATATAAGTGATACTGAATATGAAGATGCGATCCTGTATGTGTAATACTCACTCCTCCAGATAAATTTCCACAAATTTTCCAAACCGGCTGGAATTGTCGTTCCGGACTGTTTTGGCATTTCCAAATGATTCCAGTAGAGGTGTCGCCTCTAGAATCTGAGCAGCGGAAGGAGGACATGAGAAATATGGAGAATGTCTAGAATCACACATAGAGTCATCATCACCCAGATATGAGAGAGATAGATAGATAGATAGATAGATAGATAGATAGATAGATAGATAGGATATAGATCAATAGATAGATAGATAGATAGGAGATAGATAATAGATAGATGATAGATAGATAGATAGATAGATAGATAGATAGATAGATAGATAGATAGATAGATAGATAGATAATAGATAGATGATAGATGATAGATAGATAGATAGATAGATAGATAGATAGATAGATAATAGATAGATGATAGATGATAGATAGATAGATAGATAGATAGATAGATAGATAGATAGATAATAGATAGATAGATAGATAGATAGATAGAAGATAGATAGATAGATAGATAGATAGATAGATAGATGATAGATAAAGTTCCACAAACGTACAGCAGCACAAGTCACAAGATGAACAAGCAGTGCAATCCCTCCTTCCCTCCCTTCACGTTTTCACCTACCTTTGAGTGCTGCCTCGTCTTTCGTTTGTTACTTAGATACATAGATAGATAGATGAGATAGATATAGATAGATAGGAGATAGATAGATAGATAGATAGATAGATAGATAGATAGATAGGAGATAGATCGATAGACAGATATTAGATAGATAGATAGATAGATAGAAGAGATAGAAGAGATAGATATAGATAGATAGAAGATAGATAGACAGAAATGGGATAGATAGATAGATAGATAGATAGATAGATAGATAGATAGATAGATATGCTGAGAAAAAGCGAGGCAGCACTCCAAATCATGAAAAGCGTGTAGGACTCTTTATTCCCAAAAATGCAACGTTTCGGTCCGCTCAATGTGACCTTTCTCAAGCATAATCAAAAACAGTGTGACCCTCCACATTATATAGTGAATGTGGGCGGGCTCAAGATAGTCATGTGATAACAACAATCATGTGATAACAATAGCAAAACAAACTGTAAAACTGTGATCAAAATGTGTTCATATGCATATCCATGTTTCCAAATCCATTTTAGACATATTCATAATGATCATCAGTGCTCAATCCAGTGTACATAACAGTTTCTCATATCATCTTGTGCACCATATCATACGTAGTCAATATACAAATATCATATAGTGAAATAAAAACTTTAAAAACATACTCAATAGATCCATCATCGATGGGGGAATCATCCAGTTGTAAATTACCATACGTAACTTGTAGCGTCTCCGAAGAGTAACAGCGCATGCGTCAGATACCGGAGTCCGTTCCGATCATGTGCTCAGGTCACGAGGGTCGCCCCTCCGCGTCAGACTTCGGGCAGATCCGCCCCTTAGTCCGCATCACGGAGCCGCCCACATTCGCTTCTGTTAAATCTTATCGGAGTCCGGTCTGCGCATGCTCTTAGGAGATGTCTGTATCGGGTAGATAAGGCCTATTGGACACCAGTCTATCTCGGTCCCAGCACATCATCAGTGTAGCCACTGGCCAATCAGCTCGCTCTAAACCGTGCACACAACAGCCCCAAATTAGGGTCGATGTGTGCACTGCCTGGCTGGGACAGATCACAGGAGAGAGCGACTTAACCCTTAGGTCAATCACTCTCTTCCAGTGTCGGTAGATGGGGGATAGCGGCACAAAGTGACACCCGCCCCTCATCTTGACCAGATCACTGCCCAGCTCCACGGCATACAGAGTTGCAGCATCATGGTTGATTATAACAGGATCATACTGCGTGTCCTCCGGTCACACATCCCGCATGTCAACACCTCCATCGTATTTACAGAGACGAATATATACCATACATATGCTCCCATAAATCAAACCTACATGAACCACCACACCATGGATCAGAATATATCACTTTATTAAATAGTACACATAAGAAAACACATACATAATTAAAACAGCGTATGTCAGAAACAAAAAGATACTCAGGTAAGCAAATACATCACACAGCAACAGCCCAATAACATGTGTCAAACATATATTGACCCATGTCTATGGTACCACATAAGTATACACTATATAAAGTGCCTAGTGCCAATATCCGTAGATATCAGAGTTAAACTATTCATCAAACATGGAACGCACAACAGGGCAATCTAGAAAAAACTAGACAGTCAAGGTAAATCACAAATGCTGTGGAATCACAAAAATACAGTCCAAGTGGATACTGACCAGAGTATAAGACACCCTCTCACCCAACGCGAGTTTCGCCGATGGCTTCCTCAGGGGGTAAATTACTCTTGAGCCCGCCCACATTCACTATATAATGTGGAGGGTAACACTGTTTTTGATTATGCTTGAGAAAGGTCACATTGAGCGGACCGAAACGTTGCATTTTTGGGAATAAAGAGTCCTACACGCTTTTCACGATTTGGAGTGCTGCCTCGCTTTTTCTCTGCATATGCTGCTGGCGTATCATCCTGGATCCAGGAGGAATTGCACCCACATTATTTTTATCTGAGCTGACTTGTGCTGCTGTTATTTTTGTACGATAGATAGATAGATAGATAGATAGATAGATAGATAGATAATAGATAGATAGAGAGATAGATATGAGATAGATAGAGAGATAGATAGGAGATAGATAGATAGATAGATAATAGATAGATAATAGATAGATAAATAAATAGATAGATAATAGATAGATAATAGATAGATAATAGATAGATAGATAGATAGATAGATAGATAGATAGATAGATAGGAGATAGATAGATAGATAGATAGATAAACAGATAGATAGATAGATAGATAGATAGATAGATAGATAGGAGATAGATAGATAGATAGATAGATAGATAGGAGATAGATAGATAGATAGATATGAGATAGATAGATAGATATTAGATAGATAGATAGATAGATAGATAGATATGAGATAGATAGATAGATAGATAGATAAACAGATAAATAGATAGATAGATAGATAGATAGATAGGAGATAGATAGATAGATAATAGATAGATAGATACTGTAGATAGATAGATCTCAAACACAAATTAAGAAGGTAGATATCTAATATGTAATACCTCTATCTGCGAAATCCATTAATATGCAGAAATAAAAAGTAGATATATATGGTTAGAGTAGCAGTAAATACATATACTACATGATAAGTGTAAATTACTTAACCGTATACAGTCTAAAGGCACATTTACTCTGCCCAATTGTCGGTCAGATTATCGGGAATGAACTTGATCTCTGGTGCGGACACCTCAATCATGCTGTGTGAACAGTGATCTGCTGCCCAGAAACAATTCATTTGGATGAGGAGGAGCGATAGCAGCAGACATTTCTTGTCTTAATACAGTAGAGGTGATCACTGCATGTAAATGCAGCTTGTCTTCGCCCTCACTGACAAGGAGGCAAATATCGAGAAGGAATTGTCTACTCATCAGTGCAGTGTACGCCCTTTAACCCTTTCCTCTTTGTATTTACACTTTAATTCATTTCTGACTATTTGCTAAATGATAGAATGACGATATAATGAGACTCAGTGTACAGAACTCACCTGGTTTGTCACACCGCGCCTCTGATTAACCGCTACCAGGTAACGCAGGACCAACTTAGTGGCTTCAGTTTTACCAGATCCACTTTCACCACTGACAATAACAAAAAAAGTACATGCATTAAAATAATGATAATCCTAATAAAATATAGTAATATTAATAATAAAAGTATTATGTACAAGAATATAACTACTATAATACCGCTCCTATGTACAAGAATATAACTACTATAATACCGCTCCTATGTACAAGAATATAACTACTATAATACTGCCTCCTATGTACAAGAATATAACTACTATAATACTGCCTCCTATGTACAAGAATATAACTACTATAATACCGCTCCCTATGTACAAGAATATAACTACTATAATACCGCTCCTATGTACAAGAATATAACTACTATAATACTGCCTCCTATGTACAAGAATATAACTACTATAATACTGCTCCTATGTACAAGAATATAACTACTATAATACTGCTCCTATGTACAAGAATATAACTACTAATAATACTGCTCCTATGTAGCAAGGAATATAAAATACTATAAATACTCGCTCCTATCGTACAAGAATATACCATACTAATCATACTGCCTCCTATGTACAAATATAACTACTATAATACTGCTCCTATGTACAAGAATATAACTACTATAATACTGCTCCTATGTACAAGAATATAACTACTATAATACTGCTCCTATGTACAAGAATATAACTACTATATATACTGCTCCTATGTACAAGAATATAACTACTATAATACTGCTCCTATGTACAAGAATATAACTACTATAATACTGCTCCTATGTACAAGAATATAACTACTATAATACTGCTCCTATGTACAAGAATATAACTACTATAATACTGCTCCTATGTACAAGAATATAACTACTATAATACTGCTCCTATGTACAAGAATATAACTACTATAATACTGCTCCTATGTACAAGAATATAACTACTATAATACTGCTCCTATGTACAAGAATATAACTACTATAATACTGCTCCTATGTACAAGAATATAACTACTATAATACTGCTCCTATGTACAAGAATATAACTACTATAATACTGCTCCTATGTACAAGAATATAACTACTATAATACTGCTCCTATGTACAAGAATATATAACTACTATAATACTGCTCCTATGTACAAGAATATAAACTACTATAATATACTGCTCCTATGTACAAGAATATAACTACTATAATACTGCCTCCTATGTACAAGAATATAACTACTATAATACTGCTCCTATGTACAAGAATATAACTACTATAATACTGCTCCTATGTACAAGAATATAACTACTATAATACTGCCTCCTATGTACAATAATATAACTACTATAATACTGCTCCTATGTACAAGAATATAACTACTATAATACTGCTCCTATGTACAAGAATATAACTACTATAATACTGCTCCTATGTACAAGAATATAACTACTATAATACTGCTCCTATGTACAAGAATATAACTACTATATAATACTGCCTCCTATGTACAAGAATATAACTACTATAATACTGCTCCTATGTACAAGAATATAACTACTATAATACTGCTCCTATGTATACAAGAATATAACTACTATAATACTACTGCTCCTATGTACAAGAATATAACTACTATAATACTGCTCCTATGTACAAGAATATAACTACTATAATACTGCTCCTATGTACAAGAATATAACTACTATAATACTGCTCCTATGTACAAGAATATAACTACTATAATACTACTGCTCCTATGTACAAGAATATAACTACTATAATACTGCTCCTATGTACAAGAATATAACTACTATAATACTGCCTCCTATGTACAAGAATATATAAACTACTATATATACTGCTCCTATGTACAAGAATATAACTACTATAAATACTGCTGCTCCTATGTACAAGAATATAACTACTATAATACTGCTCCTATGTACAAGAATATAACTACTATAATACTGCTCCTATGTACAGAATATAACTACTATAATACTGCTCCTATGTACAAAGAATATAACTACTATAATAACTGCCTCCTATGTACAAGAATATAAACTACTATAATACTGCTCCTATGTACAAGAATAATAACTACTATAATACTGCTCCTATGTACAAAGAATATAACTACTATAATACTGCTCCTATGTACAAGAATATAACTACTATAATACTGCTCCTATGTACAAGAATATAACTACTATAATACTGCCTCCTAATGTACAAGAATATAACTACTATAAATACTGCTCCTATGTACAAGAATATATAACTACTATAATACTGCTCCTATGTACAAGATATATAACTACTATAATACTGCTCCTATGTACAAGAATATAAACTACTATAATACTGCTCCTATGTTACAAGAATATAACTACTATAATACTGCTCCTATGTACAAAATAACTACTAATAATGCCTCCTATGTACAAGAATATAACTACTATAATACTGCTCCTATGTACAAGAATATAAACTACTATAATACTGCCTCCTATGTACAAGAATATAACTACTATAATACTGCTCCTATGTACAAGAATATAACTACTATAATACTGCTCCTATGTACAAGAATAATACTACTATAATACTGCTCCTATGTACAAGAATATAACTACTATAATACTGCTCCTATGTACAAGAAATATAACTACTATAATACTGCTCCTATGTACTATGTAAGAATATAACTACTATAATACTGCTCCTATGTACAAGAATATAACTACTATAATACTGCTCCTATGTACAAGAATATAACTACTATAATACTGCCTCCTATGTACAAGAATATAACTACTATAATACTGCTCCTATGTACAAGAATATAACTACTATAATACTACCTCCTATGTACAAGAATATAACTACTATAATACTGCTCCTATGTACAAGAATATAACTACTATAATACTGCTCCTATGTACAAGAATATAACTACTATAATACTGCTCCTATGTACAGACTATATAATATATGTACTAACTATATAATACTGCTCCTATGTACAAGAATATAACTACTATAATACTGCTCCTATGTACAAGAATATAACTACTATAATACTGCTCCTATGTACAAGAATATAACTACTATAATACTGCCTCTATGTACAAATATAACTACTATAATACCTCCTATGTACAAGAATATAACTACTATAATACTGCTCCTATGTACAAAAATATAACTACTATAATACTGCTCCTATGTACAAGAATATAACTAAAAAAAAAAAAAAAAAAAAAAAAAAAAAAAAAAAAAAAAAAAAAAAAAAAAAAAAAAAAAAAAAAAAAAAAAAAAAAAAAAAAAAAAAAAAAAAAAAAAAAAAAAATAAACTGCTCCTATGTACAAGAATATAACTACTATAATACTGCTCCTATGTACAGAATATAACTACTATAATACTGCTCCTATGTACAAGAATATAACTACTTATAATACTGCCTCCTATGTACAAGAATATATACTACTATAATACTGCTCCTATGTACAAGAATATAACTACTATAATACTGCTCCTATGTACAGAATATAACTACTATAATACTGCTCCTATGTACAAGAATATAAACTACTATAATACTGCTCCTATGTACAAGAATATAACTACTATATACTGCTCCTATGTACAAGAATATAACTACTATAATACTGCTCCTATGTACAAGAATATAACTACTATAATACTGCCTCCTATGTACAAGAATATAACTACTATAATACTACTGCTCCTATGTACAAGAATATAACTACTATATATACTGCTCCTATGTACAAGAATATAACTACTATAATACTGCTCCTATGTACAAGAATATAACTACTATAATACTGCTCCTATGTACAAGAATATAACTACTATAATACTGCTCCTGTACAAGAATATAACTACTATAATACTGCTCCTATGTACAAGAATATAACTACTATAATACTGCTCCTATGTACAAGAATATAACTACTATAATACTGCCTCCTATGTACAAGAATATAACTACTATAATAAACTGCTCCTATGTACAAGAATATAACTACTATAATACTGCTCCTATGTACAAGAATATAACTACTATAATACTGCTCCTATGTACAAGAATATAACTAACTACTATAATACTGCTCCTATGTACAAGAATATAACTACTATAATACTGCTCCTATGTACAGAATATAACTACTATAATACTGCTCCTATGTACAAGAATATAACTACTATAATACTGCTCCTATGTACAAGAAATATAACTACTATAATACTGCTCCTATGTACAAGAATATAACTACTATAATACTGCTCCTATGTACAAGAATATAACTATACTATTAATACTTGCTCCTATGTACTATGAAGAATATAACTACTATAATACTGCTCCTATGTACAAGAATATAACTACTATTACTATAATACTGCCTCCTATGTATACAAGAATATAACTACTATAATACTGCTCCTATGTACAAGAATATAACTACTATAATACTGCTCCTATGTACAAGAATATAACTACTATAATACTGCCTCCTATGTACAAGAATATAACTACTTATAATACTGCTCCTATGTACAAGAATATAACTACATATAATACTGCTCTCCTATGTACAAGAATATAACTACTATAATACTGCTCCTATGTACAAGAATATAACTACTATAATACTGCCTCCTATGTACAAGAAATATAACTACTATAATACTGCTCCTATGTACAAGAATATAACTACTATAATACTGCTCCTATGTACAAGAATATAACTACTATAATACTGCTCCTATGTACAAGAATATAACTACTATAATACTGCTCCTATGTACAAGAATATAACTACTATAATACTGCTCCTATGTACAAAGAATATAACTACTATAACTGCTCCTATGTACAAGAATATAACTACTATAATACTGCTCCTATGTACAAGAATATAACTACTATAATACTGCTCCTATGTACAAGAATATACTACTAATAATACTGCTCCTATGTACAAGAATATAACTACTATAATACTGCCTCCTATGTACAAGAATATAACTACTATAATACTGCTCCTATGTACAAGAATTATAACTACTATAATACTGCTCCTATGTACAAGAATATAACTACTATAATACTACCTCCTATGTACAAGAATATAACTACTATAATACTGCTCCTATGTACAAGAAATATAACTACTATAATACTGCTCCTATGTACAAGAATATAACTACTATAATACTGCTCCTATGTACAAGAATATAACTACTATAATATGCTCCTATGTACAAAGAAATATACTACTATAATACTGCTCCTACTGTACAAGAATATAAACTACTATAATACTGCCTCCTATGTACAAGAATATAACTACTATAATACTGCTCCTATGTACAAGAATATAACTAATAAACTGCTCCTATGTATAAGAATATAAACTATAATACTGCCTCCTATGTACAAGAAATATAACTACTATAATACTGCTCCTATGTACAAGAATATAACTACTATAATACTGCTCCTATGTACAGAATATAACTACTATAATACTGCTCCTATGTACAAGAATATAACTACTA